>OZ010588.1:33385157-33447657 GCA_963932145.1 Acanthosepion lycidas
TTGTTCGGATGAACACCTTGCTATGGTACCCAGATTTTATGAATTTAAGCCCATTACTAGACTGCCGTCGATATCATCAATTTACAGTTGAGTTGGCTAGATGTAACCGCAAGTTTTATGCTAACAGTTTATTTTCTCGCACTACTCGCTTGAGGAAGTCTTTTCCGGCTTCATGCTTTCCTGACAACTTTAATCTTCAAAATTGCAATGTCAATCGCTATCTGCTGTCCTCCTGATTACTCTTCATTTGTTCCCGCCATTTAGTAATATTTTTGTTTGCTAATTCTTCCACACCCAGTAAACCATTGTTTCTCAGTGGATTCATCATCATCATCATCATCATCATCATCATGTATCCTTCGACCTCCCTATAGTTGGTCGGAACTCCATTGAAAATCCCTTTCCACACGGTTAGGTACTGCATTGCTGTCCCCATAACCCCAATGTGCTACCTTGTCGATTTTCGTGAGAAGACACTTCCAGAAGGATGCCATAGGATTAAGGACGAGACGATATCCATGTCCACTCTGGGGCAGTGGCCAGAAAACTGTAATCGCGCTTGTTTGGGATAAAGAGAGATTGGTTTCAGTCCTTCGTAAATTGTGCTAAGCGTTGCATGGTTTTACTACCTTGCTTGGGGTGAACATGCTTTTAAAAAACTCGCAGGTTTGAGCTAAATCCCTGATTTTTGTAGTGTTGAACGTCACAAACTCTAGGTCAGTAGAAGAAACGACCAAAGGCATAAAAGGGGAAAAGACTAGTGAATATTAACAGTAATGGTAATGTCAGTCTTTTGTTAAACACTTGTTAATCAGTGAGTGAGCTGTTAGTGTTACTCGAGGTATGGTTTACACTACTCCTTAGACATTGAGCTGAGATCAACGTTTAGTATCTTTTCCGCTCATCTCTAATGGTAATATTGACCGATTCAGTATTATCATTCATTGACTGAACAGCCAGTACTACTGTTGGTTTAAATTTATGAAATCTTTTTGATAAAAACCGTTCAGGAAAATGGGTCTCTCGAGTCCAATAGTTTATATTGGTCTTTTCCAGGATTGATGGATTTTTTTCCTAACCTTTTATTTGAAGTAGTGTGGAATCTTAACTTCTTGATTATGTCATTATTTTTTCTTCTAGTTACATGTGATAATATATTCAGCTCTTGATACTGTTGAAAGTCCTGAAGCAATCTGCCTTCGATTAGTTGGTACAGTTCTTTTTTGTTATTGTTTGGCGCCAGTTCACAAGGTTCGAAGAAGTGCCGTTTTCACTAAGTCCCATAGATGTAATTCCCTCCTAGCCATTTTTAACCATTGATCTTGGAAAGCTTTTGGAAACCTCTGGCATGTTAATTTGTTTGAACGTTTTTGGCGACATGCAAAGCATCCATATGAAAACGTCGATTCGGCGAAGCTATTTAACAACGTGACTCAGATGAATGATTTGGTTAATTGATATGAAATATCCACGGAATATGGAAAGAAGAATGAAAACAATGTATTCTCTTGGAGGGAATTCAGGACTCAGCTCAAAGCTAGTATGTTAACGAGTACGAAGATAAGAGCTGAACCGTTGTAGGATAACAGCCAATGTGAGCTTACTCGTCCGAATAGCAGGGGATATAATGCACCATAGTTTATCTTTGAGAAATTCACTCACTTACACGTGTCTAGGGCTTTTGTTATTCCCACACAAAGTGACACATCCATATATTGAATGACTATAATACAATCACTCAACATTTAAAAGAACATTACTGTCTACCTTCACGATTTTGAGAAATGTTGACTAACAATACAAGTATACTCCATCATGAAAATAATAAAGAAAAACATAAAATTATATAAATGTATGGCTCAAAATAAATGAAATCTATTATGAAGATAGCAACAAAGTTCTAAAATTTGTGTATCAGCAAGGTTTTAAAATATTTGAATTGTAATTGATAAAAAACTAGAATTAAAAACAATATTTTAAAACACCCAATTACAATTTTGTATAAGAATTTACTTTACATAGTTACCTCCCTTACATAGCGCAATTTTTTCGAGATTAACAGCGTTCATGCTCACGAATTTTCCATAACTTACATTAATTTTTTGTCTTAACAATTCACCCGTGAAGATGAGCTTGCATGAAATTGAAAGTACTTGGGAAAATACAATATATAAATACAGCTACGCCGTATTTCTCCATCAATTTTATACCAAGAAATTGTTACAGGAATATGAGAGGCTTAAAATAAAAATAAATATTTATTACTGTTGTGGTAGGATCCACCTAATTTGCATAGTGGAGTACCGACCATATAAATATGGTTGGTACCGGTAAGAGAGGGGAGGAATCAAGAGATTCCTCGGCGACTGTCGAACTCTCTGCATTAGCAGAGGGGAACCCGGGCGAGGCTTTGCCGAAGGGCAAGGTTTCGTCCGGGGAGGTTGACAGGGCCTGAACCCGTGTAGGCGGGTTCAGAAAGGCCATATTTTTGGCCGAGCCTACGGGCTCGGGGATACCCACATTAAAACGGCCTTGTGCCACATTCGATCCTCGTGGGTGGATTGATAAATACAGGAATCAAGAGATTCAACCAGAGACTCTGCCCGATTGTGACTCAGTCAACACATTCTCCAGGAACAGTCTTCCCAGGAATATACAAAAGACTATATGTAAATATTGTGTACACATTCTTGTTTCAATACATCTAAGTACATTTTGTGTTGCATTATTATTCCATGCATTAGTCAAGTTTCAACAATTACATGTTCAGATTGTTCAATCAAACATCCTTTAATATATATATATATATATATATATATATATATATATATATATATATATATATATATATCTGTAATGAATACTTATTCTATTTTATATATATATATATATATATATATATATATATATATATATATATATCTGGATCTGTAATGAATATTTATTTTATTTTATATATATATATATAGATACACCTAGTGAGTCAGACACAGTGTCTGGCTCACTAGGTGTATCTAGGTCTGCTCTACGGTTGTATTGAGCTCTTTTGTTAGTTGATTTGATTATTGGCAAATCTAAAATTCGAGGGTTTTTCGAAACGAGTCTAGTTATCTATATTTGTATGTATATGTATATATATATATATATATATATATATATATATATATATATGTGTGTGTGTGTGTGTGTGTGTGTGTGTGTGGTTGCGTGTGAGAGAGGGAGAGAGAAAGAAAGATGTGGTGTTATGCAAAAGTTCAAAAGGTCGTTTTCTATATATTGTAAAGTAAAATATCTCTCACGTTTACTCACCTGGTGCAAAATAAAAAAAATCTGTAATGTATCTTTGATAAATCTGATGGAAAAATATACTGAAGCTATGAAGAATGTGTTCAACTTAAACTCCCGTTGGCCTTCGCATTTGGTTCGAACCGCAGAAATCAATTTCGAAAAAAAAAAAGTCACTGGCGCTAGACAATGAAGGATTTAATGAGAGTCTAAAAACAAAGGAAGTCCTTGCCAAATTTCAACTACCTTTGAAAATGACAATGCCAAAGTAAGCTGTGTGGAAACATTTGTTATCTATATTTGCGGGGAATTAAACCTAAAAAAAAAAGGTACGATGCATCTCTACTCTCCACTGGCTATGATTTAAATAACAGGTTAGACTAGACTGTCAATTAGTTTCTCCTAGAATGATTGACAGAGCACAGGCTACTCTGCTGTATGTTGCCGTTGTCTCCGACGACAAGTGTTTTAAATACAGAGTTGTCTTTCTTCTAAAAGAAAAAAAAAACTAGGTATTTTCCCTTGGCAAGGCGCACACTATAAAATTACAGAAAAGTTTACACACTTCAAAATTAACTTCGGTGTAAAGCTGTCACTACTGTGACAGAATTACAAAAAGAAAAGAAAATTATTTATTAGAGACTGCTGAAATCTAGACGAAATATTATTACTGAATAGTACAATGAGCAATTGGCTCTTTTGAACGTCGCCTTTTGAATAGAATAATAACAAGCAAGGAAATTGAATGGTGATTTTGTTGCCTTCACGTTTTAAATTCTACACAAAAACAGATTCTAAAACAAGACTGATACTTCCTTCTACTTGCCGCCAAGTCGACAAATCTGTCATTGTCAGGCTCTTCTTTGTTTCATTCCATATAAATATTCATTGTCTGGTTGACGATTCCAAAAGTTTTCGAAGTATCTAAAGAATTCCTCAAATCACGTGCCGAACCGTTCTTTCATGATCGGATACATATACAGCATTATGGACATATAATATAAAGAGAAAGACAGAGAAAAATTACTCTGTTGACTGAAAAACGATGCCATCAATTTATAGGAATAAAAGAAGAAAAAAGCCGAGAACTTTTGCATCAACTTAATATTTACTCTCAATCACGAAGAGCAGGACATATTTCTGGAATTTGTTTGTTTTTTTTACCACAAATAAAAGAGATTATTTCTATGAAAATGTCAAGGAGTGGGGGTGGGGGGAAGACATTGTCAAATTATATTTGACAACAATTGATAAACAGTCCAGACTTTCTTGCTTGCTCGTTCAAATAGACAGAAAATGGAAACCATAACGAAATAGAAGAAATAAAAAAAGGAAAGTCATGAAACTTTATAATAATCCGCAGAGAATCGAATGAGAGTGATGAGAAGTTGAGATAAACTCAGCAGTTAAATAGAAATACCTGCTGACAGCCAAAACTTTGATAACATCTCGGGCTTCAATGATGGTCATTCCTTTTTTTTCTGTTCTCAGTTGTAAACTATTTATTGCTTTCTTTTTCTAATGTTTCTTTCCTCATATTATTTTCTATTTTATCTTTAGTCATTTTTGCATTTTAGAACTTTTTTCCTTTCGTCCATTTTTAAATATTTCTTTGTTTTTAGTATTTTCTAAATCTATTTCTAACATTTTTCATTGTGGGTTCATCCATATTATTTATGTTTCCAGCTACATGTATTTTCTTTCTTTCTTTCTTTCTTTCTTTCTTTCTTTTCTTTCTTTCTGTCTTTTTTCTTTCTTTCTTTTTCTATCTCCTTCTTTCTTTCTTCCCTCCTTCCATCCTTTTCTTTATTTATTTATTTATTTTTCTATCTTCTTTTTCTTTCTTTCTTTCTTTCTTTCTTTTTCTTTCTTTCTTCCCTACTTCCATCCTTCCCTTTCTTTCTTTCTTTCTTTCTTTCTTCTAAATTTAATATTTCATTGTTTCTGTTATTTTCGTTATCGTATTTAGTATTTCTTCCTTTCTTGCTTGCTCATGTATTTTTCGATTTTCCGGCTGTCTTTTCTTTACCTTCATTTTTCTTTGCCTTCAATTTTTCTCTTTTTCACTAGCCTCTTTTCTTTGTTTTTGTTTATTTCTTCTAAATTTTAACAGTTCTTTGCCCCTGATATTTTCGTCATTCTTTTTAGTAATTATTCTCTTCGTGTTCGTTTTATATTTTCAATCTCCCATGATTCTTTTTTTTTGCTCTTTCTTTCTTTCTTTCTTTTATACTTTCATTGTATCGTCATTTTCTTCTTTCCTTTCTATCTACTTTTCTACTTGTTTTTGTTTCTATTTCATGATTTATCCGTGTTGGAGACTGCCTTTTCTTAATTATTTCTTTATTTCTATCATTTTGTTAATTCCCTTTCTTTCATTTGCTTCGTCTTTAGCCTCTTTGCATTTTATTCCCTTTTTAAATTCCGCCATGATGTTTTTTCTCAATTCTTTTGTTCGCCTCACTTTCATTTCAAATACTGTTTTTACATTTATTATTTATTATTTTATCTCATTACACTTTTTATTCAAATTATTTTTTCTCCGCTTTATTTCTTTTTGTTCCTTTCAAACTTTATTGATATATTTATTTTAATTATTTCTTAACTTTCATTCTTTTTGTTTTTTTCAAATAACTTTATTTGTACGTTTTTCTTTCCTTATAGTTTAATTTCTATTTTTCCTTCTTTTGTTCGTTTGTTTGTTCTTTCATTTTTTACATTACAGATTTATTTATACTTTATTTTCCCTTTTATTTTCGCATATTCTCTTTCTTTATCATTTTTTTTTCCTTTCCGGGATTATAACATTCTATTTTTTTTTTGATTCTTTTCATTATTATATCAACTTTCTTGCTTTGTTTTCATTATTTTTCACTTTCTTTTTTCATTTTTAATCGTTTCCTTTTCATATTTTCTTTCTTTATTTGCATTGCTTTCTTTTTCTTTCTTATCATTATTGTTTTCATTCTTTTCCTTCTTTTTACAATCATTATAATATTCTTTATGTTTATTATTACTATTATTATTATTATTATTCGTTTTCTTTGACTCATTGCTCGTTTTCTTTCCTTGCGCTGTTGTTCCATTTTCTTTCTTTCTTTTCAATATTGTTTTTTTTATTTTCTTACTTTTCGTTATTGATGTTATTTTCCTTCTTTACATTAAGGATTTTTTTTATCTTTCTTTTCTCTGTTGATTTCTTCCTTTCTGTTCTGAAATATTTTCTCTTTCTTTGGTTATTTCTTACTTTAAATAATTCTTTCTTTCAGCAATCTTAAATCGTTCGTTTCCTTTCAATTATTCTGCTTCTTTTTCTTCGTTCTCCTTCCTATTATGTTTTTATTCGTAGTTAATTTAAGCTGCAAAAACGAGCTTTCCCCCTCATTGCCTTGTATTTTTTGTATTAATTTCTCTCTCTCTTCCTATCTCTCTTAAACAAGGCCAGGATTCGAAGAATCGATTCCTAATTTGAAAAGCTTCCTTTTGTAGAACTTGATTACGATAAAATACCACTGCAACACAGAATAATAAATTATTGCAACCTGTTGTTGTTTCAGGCAATTTCAAAAAGGATTTTCTTGAGAAACGCTCATGTAAACAGCGATTGCACATTAGCAGACATTTCATCGTTTTCAAGGAAACTCAATGATTCATAAAAGGCATGTTACCTCTCTTTAAATCACGATGCATATCATTTATACATACACAAAATCAGTATATATATATATATATATATATATATATATATATATATATATATATATATATATATATACTGATTACACAAAATCAGTATATATATATATATATATATATATATATATATATATATATATATATATATACTGATTTTGTGTATGTATAAATGATATGCATCGTTTATACATACACAAAATCAGTATATATATATATATATATATATATATATATATATATATATATATATGTATATGTATATATATGTCAGACACAAGGGCTTTCCAAAAGAAGTCTAAAGTTTGCTCAAGGCGTTATATATGTATGATTACATTAAACATTATATTTTGTGGATGGAATTATTGGAGTAGATATATCTGATTTAAAACAGTGTTAATGTAAGTCTACTCGCCTGTGATTTCAGTAGATTTTAAATATTTAAAACATATTTAGTACATTTTTATAACTTCAAAAGTTATAAAATGAATACTTGTATTTGAAATATATGCCCTATTAAAATTGTGTTTTACATCTATCGCTCAGCTCTTTTGATAAATGTCAAAGTATATGAGGCCTCCTGCAGTGACCTTCCTGACAGGAATCGAACCTGTATCCTATATGGAACCGTCATATAGCCTGATTTGCTTTTACCGATTTCACCAAAGAGGAGCGTTTCGGAGGACGAATATTTTCTATGAGAATTTCTCCGACATTCAGGTCGGTAAATGTTGTTAATACTGTTTATTATAAACAGAGCATTTACTTAAATATTTGTATCCATAAAAAAGAATGTATAAACATAAAACTGTCTTAAAATAATTGTCGGACTTTGTCCATTTCATAATGTCTGACGTCATTTTTTTTACATTTGGAAACGCATCCAGCAGATATGAACGTACGTGAGAAAATCATGGAAAATTGTAGTTTATATATATATATATATATATATATATATATATATATATATATATATATAATTATTTATTTAAAAATATGATTCCAACTTGCTACATAAGAGGTCTCATGTTTCAAAACAAGAGCCGAAAACTTCAAAATAATATAATTGGGATAAATAAACTTGTTTCTCGTTGGCAAAAATGTGTCGATTCTAATGGTTCTTATTTCGATTAATAAAGTTTATTATGAAAGGAGTTATGATCTTTTGAAGTTAAACGTCAAAAAACGACATTATTTTTGCACCAACCTAATACTTTAAACCAAAATAACGAAATCTTACTTAACTCTCTTATTAAATTCACCATAATACCTCATTGCCTCCATGAAAGTACTAACTAGTCCCTTTATGTACAATTTATTGTCTTTGCGTGTGTGTGGTGGGGGGAAATTTAAAACAATTTAAAAAAATAGCCCCAGTGAATATAAGATGGTGAGAGAGATGGGTGAACGTTTAAGGGAATGTCGTGAACAGTTGCACTTAGTTGTCGTTCCTTACTGGTTTTGCCTGTCTAGAGACTTTACTTAAATTCTCTTCAAAAGGTTCACGAAGCATTTTTTTTTATTGTCGGCGGGAATGCGACTAAGTGGTTGAAAAATTTTCAATATTTATTTTCAAAGGATTACTTTATTAATAGGAAAGATGCGCGGATACACCGACTTAGAAACCATTTTTCTCATTTGATGATTGACTGTGTTTGTCTTCATTTCCGTCTTCGCTACACAGGGGCTTAGCCCTTGTAACGGTGGGTATTATAGCTAGTTTATGAATATTTGTGATGCTTTTTTTCTTTATTTGATTCTGTAACTGGAGATCCGTTGAAGAAATATTTTAGGAAAGAATTTCAAAATTGATTCACGAAAAATACTTAAAAAAAAAGAAGTCATAATAAATGTTTAGTATATTTTTTTTATTTTTATTTTTTTATTGAAAGCAAAATGGTAGTAAATATCTGATTGGAATCTTATCGAAATCCTTTTCTATTATCTTATTTTTGTTGTGCATTTTCTCTTTGCTTTTGCAGAAAGTAATTTAAGATTTTACGTGTCTTTTATTCATTTGTTTACTTACGAATAAAATTATTGACATTTTTCCCTATAAGTTCTGTATATTTCATTGAGGATGATTTTCAGGTAATGATATCTATGTATCTATCATACTGACTCACACACTGACACAGACACAAACATACAGACACACACAGACTCTCTCTCTCTCTCTCACACACACACACACACACACACACATATATATATATATATATATATATATATATATATATATATATATATATGTGTGTGTGTGTGTTTTCTGGGAGAAACCTAAAATTGAATTCGTAGAAACGGGATCTGATTTTATTGATTAATTTATATAGCGAAATCTTGCCTAGAAAAATATCTATAATAGAAATCCTGATATTTTACTTCAGTTCTGACATCAGAACTGCATTCGCACACCACTATGCATACTATATCATTGCAAATATTAATACAACTTATTACAGGAAGTCGTTTTTATTTCCTATGTGAGATTTCTTAATAAATGACTATTGATAGGTGTAAATGTGATATATTTAGTAGGTGCATGCGACATAACAGTTACCATCTTCTATGCGTTGACTTACTTCAGAACATAGGCGATAATGGCACTCCACTACCTTCTCTCCTGTTAATAAGGCCATCACCACCACCACATCCGTTATGCCATCCATAAACACAAGCTGCCTTTCATCTATCTTTCTTGCTATCAGTTGAAGGTTACGATTTCTAAGCCCTCCTTCTAGATTATCTCAATGAATTTCAGCATTTGTTTCCTGATTTTGAGCAGAAGTGTTCTTTCTGATGCAATTGTCTTTAAGACTTGTTTGTTGCTTACTCGCTCTGGCCATAAAATTCTCAGTATCATTGTGTAGGACAGCATTGCTGTTTCTGTCTATATTTCTTCTTCTCAAGGACACATGGCAGAGTGGATAAAGGCGTTGGTTAGATCCAGTGACAGGACCTAAAAGAGTGTGAGTTCAATACCTGGTCAAGGCAGTGTAGAACTTGGAGAGGAGAATTAACAGGAGACAACTGACATCCATTAAACATGGCACGTGGAACTAGAACAGTCTGCCCCAGTGAGCGAAATAAAGGGTTCAATACGACATTTCAACCACCTGAAGAAGGCCGGAGCGTACAATGGTCGAAACGTTGTAATAAATATGGCGACAAAGATGAGGACAATAGTCCGAATAATGTAAATAGTGAGCATTGATGTTACCTCTTTTTTTCCTCATCCGTGGGGAGATTGTCCAGGATTAACTACGATAGATGAGGATGGATATCACACAGCGATCCATCACTATTTTCTTCGTTTCTAACGGATTTTTTTTTCCTTTTCTCAGCACCTTCCATAGCATTTGGAATGCAACTTTCGCTAGTCCAACGCGTGTTCGGATCTCCATGTCGCATCAGGACGGAAAAACAAAGCGCCTAAACGGAGCTTGAACTTTAATTGAGATCGCTTATGTTCCCTTCCTACGACCGATGAATCCAAATCCCCGTACTCTGTACCATCAGCCGGTAGACTGGCACTAGCACTTACCATAAACATACATCGAAGGTTGTCAAAGAAGTAAATGGGCGAATATGCACTACTATCCCATGACTAACTTACATTCTCAGTCCTGTGTTATTTTGTTTGGCAGAGTAGTTCTTACCTCACATTCACGCCAAACATTAAGCCTTTGAGCTCAAACCACCGCATTACCGGTGGTAGGAAAATATGACATGATGCCCAGCCACCGGTTGAACGGTGGGTAAACACTTGTAACTATTTTTATATCTAGCGTGAAATATTACATTAAAATTATTTGCGAATTTTGACTCAGGAGCTCAGAAGGGTTAAAATTGTCCAGGAATGTATTGCTCAAAGGGTGAAGGAAGATATTTACACACGAGAGTTGATCTGGGATCAATTCCAGCCACCAAATACAGAAGTACGTTACCTCATAAGCGTATCCGGTATTAAAAACATGAGAACGTGAATGTTGGACAGATAGATATATAAACAAACACCCTAGAGATAATTTAAGAAATCTATCACACAACTCCAAAAGCAGAATATACGAGCCACATGTTACAGTTTTTTTTTTGTATATTATGTACTAGTGAGCTAGCCCAAATGACTTGACTCATTTGATAATCCACCAAGAGAAGGGTTAACCAATCAGAAGACGTAGAATATTCAATCCGTCGTGTATAAAGGCGGCCATTTTGTTTACTCTATCCGAATGTCCAGTGCCAGCTTGTCAGGCGAAGAGGAACAGAAGGAAGAACTACTGAACTACGCTCTGCTACTTTACCGGGATATCCACTGATAACCTGAACTACGCTTCTCTACTGTATTCGAAATATTCACTGCTAACCTCTGGATTCTATACTCAAAGACGACCATCATCATGAACAACACCACATGCCGGATAGGGTGTGAGTTTTGTGCCGGAGTCTCGCATCAATGACTGGCTGAGATTAACAAAATACTATAGTTTCATAAAATATATAAAATACTATAGTATAATAAATAATGAGTATAAAGTAAATAACCATTATAAAATAGCTAGAAATAACGGCATTCGAATTCACACTTATATAATTCACTTACTTATATAATTATATTATTATAATATAATACATATTATATTATAATATAATATAATACATATGATATATTATATCATATTATTATATCATATGATATAATATATATGATATATATATCATATATATCATATATATAATATATAATAATATATTATATATATCATTATATATAATATATTATATATATTATATATATTATATAATTATATATATATAATTATATATATATAATTATGTAATTATATATATTATATATATATATTATATATATATATTATATTATATATATATATATATATATATATATTATATATATATATAATTATATATATATAATTATATATATAATTATATTATTATAATTAATATAATTATTATAATTATATATATATAATTATAATATATAATATATCATATATATTATATATAATATATTATATATATATATTATATTATAATATATATTATATATATATTATATTATAATATAATATAATACATATTATATCATAATATCATGTATATAATATAATATTACATATTATACATATTATAATATAATACACTTATATAATTCACTTACTTATATAATTTATAATATTCTTGCACACTTTTATCTTTATTTTTACATTCAGAATCCTTTAAAAATTCCATATATAAAATACTATAGTGAATAAAATGTTGTGTAATCAACATTCGACTGTCGTGTCATAATGTTATTGGCGCCTCGACCTCCTTACATATGATAAGAATATAAAATGTCCATCAAACTTTGTCGAACACCAGACGAATTTGAGTTGAGTAACAAATTAAGTATAGAGCGTGCGATGGGTAAATTTCTGCCATTTTATATGTTTAATGAGCGTTGTTTGTTTTTTTTTTTTTTTTTTTTTGTTTTTTTTATATTTTGTCCACTTCACAGTAGAGTCAGCTGGGCAGCGTCTATGAGAAAAAGAGTACCATGACGCAATTCACTTTTCCGGGAATTTGGAAAAGGGATCCTGTACTGCTTGGCGCTTCCGCCGGAAGCTCCAGTACGATCATTTCTGAGTAATTGGTTGTCAATCTGAGGAGAGTACAGATCATTTGGAAAGATCTGGATGAGTCAAATGGTGGTTACGAAAGTAAAGGAGTTCGTAATACTCCCACTGATCGTACTGACAAGAGAAAAAAAAACTCGAATTTTTGGGCAACAGGACTCTGCACAATGCCACACAAATAGGAGGAATGTTCTAGCTTTGCTGTCAGACAATTTCTGCGACCTCATCAAAACTTACATCAGTCCATTTGACTCACCAGACTGCAGCCGCCTTGATTATTATATGTGGGGCGCAGTTGAGCGAGAGACCAACAAAACTCCTTGTACCACTAAAGAAGAACTGATGGCAAGGATTATGGCAGCATTTACAAACTTAAACAAGAAGACCGTCCAGAAGAGATGCAGGAGATTCCAATGTCGTCTGGAGGCCAGTGGCGATTTTATTGAATAAATTGATTTTGTAGTATTTCAAGATACTTTTGCGTAATTTTGTTAAATATATCTGTTAAAATTGGGTTTATTTTAAATTTTAATTAATTTGGACGACAATTCATCAATCGCATCCTGTACATGAATATTTTTATATTGATTTCTGTTTAAGTCAAACTGATCTGTTTCTTTTTAGTGTATTTTTGAGAAGCTAGTAAAAGAAATAGAACTCCAAATCCAGAAGATTCTAATTGTGACAAACAGCATATGAAAAATTGCATGTTCCAGAGAAAAACGAATTTAAGAATTCGTACGGATATAGGGGAGGCTGGAAATATCTTGGTCGGATTTATATGCCACGTTAAAAATAAACTGAAGCAAAACCTAATCCCTATTGACAAACCTCTGTCTCCCACTGAGGAAGTGGCTTCTGATTGTGTCAAGTTGAGGTGTACGTGCGTAAAAGGCATTGCAACTTTTGAGAGTTCACGCATTGAACATTTACGTATGACAGGGCCGAATACTGAACACTGTCTTCTCAAAGGGTGCGAATCTTTTTCTTGTATGTGGAAAGTTTTGCGGGTTACTCTATCATATATCTATCTATCTATCTATCTATCTATCTATCTATCTATCTATCTATCTCTATATATAGTTATTTTAGTGGATACTCATAGTTGAGATGTTCAGTTTATTTATTTATTAAACAGTATATTTATTAATTTTCTTCTACCACCCTCAATATTCAATAATTTCATTAAAGAGAAATATGCGCTTTTTGCAGGAATCGAACCCGTTTCCATCTTGGCAAAGGGAAACCGTCGTTATACCTGACATGCAAGTTACTTCGCATATATCAGGGCGTGTTATGATCAAAGACATTTCTGGGTCAGTGGATATCTAAAAGACGTTTGTAAATTAATGTTTAGCATCATGTAAAAATCAAAAAAAATCTATCTATCTATATATATATATATATTTACATTTAAATGATAAACATTAATTTGTAAACGATGATGAATTAGATATTGACAACAATAATTATTAAATATAATGATTCGTTCTTACGCCAGATCTTGGTAACATCAGCAGAAGAATTGTTTATATTAAGTCGGGGATTTTCATTTTATCTCTTAAATTTATGACTTTTCAAACATTTCATTATCCACTTTTTTTTTAATCAGACTTTGCCCAAACAAGGCAATAATTCCACAAGCGTTTACAGCCTGTAGAAGTATCAGGAACAGGAAAATTAATGATGAGCGTAAAAGGAAGACAATAATCAGGACAGTAGATAGCGATTGAAATTGCATTTAAATTTTGGCAGATTAAAGTTGGCGGGAAGAGCGAAAGAAGAAAGTCTTAGCATAGAATCTACGGCTACATTTAGCCAGTTCAATTGTAAATTAATAAGTTCTCGACGCATGTCTAGGGCTGCGCTTAAATTTAAAATATCTAGGTGCCATAGCGAAGATTACAATGAATTATTTGTAGAAAAGACATAGAGAGGAAGCCTTATGGCGGCGAGGAGGGGATTGGGGCTGAGCAGCCAGATCAAGACCAATAATTCTTCTTTGGAGCTTATTAAGGGGCTCAAGGTGATAGCAGGCACACAGGACTATAAGTGACAGTTATATTCTCATCATGAGCAAATAGTAAACTTATAGATATTTAAGATATATTCAAGAGAGAAAATTTAACTCGTCCTACAAAAGGAAACAACTTTCTTAGCGGCTTACCTAGCAATGGATTCAATATAACCTTTCCGCATCATATCAGGAGAGAACATGAGCACGAGAAGGTGCGACGAGCCACTGTCCTGGAGGATAGCATCAGCCAGGAAGATGGAAGGCGCCAAGGGGACTTTCAGATGATTAATGGAGATAAGTTTAGTTGTGGAGGTGTTAAAATTAACAAGCCATGTTTTGCCTCAGTTAATTACTGTCGTTTTGGACATCGGCTGCCATTTTGACCTTGTGAAACCGATAAACCTTACTATCGAGGCAGGAGTAAATTGTTGCCTCGTCAGTGTAGATACCATTTTGAGAGCTGATGTCATTAGGAATGTAATTAATGAAGATTAATAATAGAGGAAGACCAAAGATTGTACACCTGCGTTAGTACGAAAGGATCTAGATAAATTGCTGTTTAGGATAACTCTTATCTCACGATTTCATCTAGCAAGTGTTCCAAGAAGTAAGACTTAGTATAAAGCTTTACTAAACAGAAAGTATGGTCTTGAATTGGAATGAAAGCATGGATGCTAACTACCCTGAATCAGTTATAAAAATTCAGTGTATGGAATTAGTAAATACAAAACACTGTAAACACCTCAGTGTATGAATCCGTTATCACAAATTTGTATCGAAGGCAAGGAAATTGAACATAAAATAGACTGCGTTAAAGCCTTTCATATAGGAACTTTCAGTTAAACAGAGACTTTCATATAGAAACTCTCTAAACTATCAGATGTATACAACAGATTTCTCAGAGCGATGGTTAAAATGTCTTCGAGAGAGTGAAGCCTGTCGGTCTTGGCGAAGAACATCCTTCTTCGAGTCTTGTGGATTGGAGCTACAGAATCACAAAGCACTAACTTTCAAAAATCAGAACCCACATCACTGGAGGACTTTCAAGAATAGCAGCAAATAAAAAGAACTCAGAGAATAATGATATAATCAAGATGTTGATGTTCCACATTAATCTAAATTATGGCGATACACATTAAAACTTGAAAGAGCTATAACAATTACTGGACTCGAGAAAGCTATTTTCATGAAAACATTTTTAAGAGAAAGATTTTATAAATTTCAATCGTCAGTAGTACTGGTTTTTCGGAGAAAGAATGCTGTTTCCTTATATGGAAATGGGTAATAATATCATTACCATTAACATTGACAGTAGATCTATTCTTTTACTTCGGGATATTTATTAAGTAAAATTTATGAATAGGTTTATCACAGATAAGGGACATTTCAAAAATAAAGCCGCAGATAAAAAAACAGTTTCAGGCTCATGGTTTTAATAGGCCTATAAAAATACTGTATATTCCAAAGTCTGAAAAAAAAAAAAAAAAAAAAAGAATTTATTTTTTTATCAACTTGCAAATGTATGTTGTTCATTAAAGTTCATTCTTTCTTTCCATCAACTTGTATGGAAATTTCTGCTGGTCTAACAGTTCATTTACATCAGCAGAAAATTTATTCTTTGACGACTTTCAATTTCACTTGCTTTAGTCGTCTCGAAAGCGCTATGGGCGAATGATATATTTTTGCGATATTAATACATTAGTTATTCATTTAAGGGCACGTGGCCGAGAACATTCGCATTCTGCCCATGAGACCCGGGTTCGAATCCTAGCATGGTCGATTTGTCCGAAAGAAGACTTCCTGTTCTTATCGGACTGGAGGTGGTCGGTCCCAGCGTGCGACACACTTGGAAAGTGACTGAAAACTATACCACAGGTTGAACTAAGCCTTGTGAGTAAAATTGGGTAGACAGAACTCTTGGGTGCCGTCGATAGCTGTGCTAGAACGAAGTCGCAAGTCATCGTGGTCGAGGGTTTGAGCGTTATGCCCTTGTTCAATTTGTTGATCACGCTAGATAACGCGCTCTTTCCCGGAAACTGTAATTAAAGTCTGCTCAGCGTAGTTGTAGTAGAAACCATAGGTGGGCTCTGTGGGTGTTGAATACACACAAATGCGTCTGAGCAACCGTCTGCAATAGGGATTGGCTAGCCGCCCTAGTAGACGGATATCTTCGAATACGAGTAGCCAGCTATATACACTTAATTTAAAAAAAAAGGTTTTTCAGACGACGCCCTTTGCAATCGGGTGAATTGAAAAAAATCAGGTTTAATCATCGATTATGGGCTGGAAATTGGAATTTATTAATTTTAACTTGAACTTGTGCCTGTTAGTGTGAAAAAGATAATAAGCTGAAATCAGCCTCATAAAATACTAATTTTATGTATCAAATAATGTGTCTCTTATTTCTCCAGTTGGAAATGCTTCCTTTTCATGATTTATGTGGACGATCATGGGTCTTCTCTGCTTCCTATCCTTCCTAGCTCAAAGTAATTTTCCCCTTTAATATCCCTCCAACTCACTGTTTGGTCATCTATTTACACATGCTCAGTAGGTAAATTATTCAATGTTTCCCTCTGGCTTCTTGATGTTAATATGTGTCGTGAGTACCAATTTCCCCAAGGTCTCCTTCCCCAATATGTGTCCACAAAATTCTCTCTTTTTTATTTCAAGTATAAGCTTTGATTTTTACACTCAGGTAATATACTGAAGGCGACAGGGACACAAATGTTTGGAAGAAGAGGAGGTGGGTGGGATAGTCAAAAGACTAATATTGCAAAGAGCTTCAAAGAATAGGAAGTTGCAGAGAGTTTTGCCAGCCTAAGTCCTAGAGGGACACTGCAAATAGAAGAAGAAATTGTTGAATGTTATGTCTTCCCGATATGGAGACATTAACTTAGACTTAGATTTTAATATTTGCTTGCTTTTATAAATTTTAATTTTGGCAACTTCCTTGTAAAACTAAAACTACTAAAAGCATTGTGTGTTCAGTTAAAAAAAAAACTTTTATTTTTCTTGCTGCTTCGTCTATGGTTTTATATTATAATCTTAAATATTTTAAATTTTAAAATGTTTATAGTAAATCTTTCCCTCAAGTTAATTCACTATTTTAAATAGAAATTTTTTTTAACTAATAACGGAAATGAACAAAAAAAAAAAATAGACTAGAAATTGCGGTATTTACTGGCGGTTATTTTGACAACAGCGAACGAAAAGTATTACGTAAAATGAATGAAAAGAATTTTTTAGAAAAGTAAAAATGGTGCGCCCAATAACTGAAAAATAACAATTAAATAAAGAAGAATAAGATGTGATTAAAAAAAAAATAAGAATTGAAAATTGAAGTAAATGCTAATAAAATAAAATAAAATCGTTTTAAAACACGTAAAATATAAACGCTTTTCTTACTTTCTTGTCAAATTGGACGTGAATGTAAAACATAGATCATCCAATTTTAATAAGCATCTACACATTTAACAGTCCTAAAGGGGATCATATGTTTAGTTTACCGGATTAGAATTTATTGTGTCAGAACCTATCTCTGTGACCCAACAGATAATACGCACTTAAATGAACATAGAATTGCTTGTTCTATAGGTAGTTTCGCCAAACACCGCAAATTGGTACGAAACCAAAACAACATCCGGAAAATATTTTTAAGTAGACTCGTCAGGTTGAAACTTTTATGTGGATGTCATGCATGGCAGCAAATCTATTCAGAAACGTCTAAACTCTCTTAACCACTTCCTAAGATCAATGGTGAAAAAAGGTTTCGAGCGAGTGAAACCTGAGGGCCTTTAGCAAAGATCATACTTCCATTAGAATTTTTCCTGACGATACAGATTCGCTAACAAAGAACTGTACCAAATAACAGAAACCACATCACTACAAACAGAAAACACATTACGATCATCAACAGCAACAATTAAAATGGATAGCACAAGTAACTCAAAGCGAATATAATGACATTATCAAGGTGTCAACCTTCCATAATACTTCAAATGGTTAGGAAATAAACCCCATCAATAAAGTAAAGAGCGATAATAGCTACTGGACTTTAGAAACCTGTTTTCCTGACAAAGTGTTTTTAGGAAAAGATTTATAATTTTCAACCGAAAATAGTACTACTTGCTTGGTCAATAAATGCCAGATATTTCTTTATAGGGAAACAGCTAGCAGTGTCTTTATTATTATTTTTAGTAGATTTAATTCAAGCTTCAGTGCCCTGATCATTAAATAACGAAAGTTATAAGCGAGTAATAAAAGTAATGACACAATGATCGCTAGTCATACAGTGGAAAACATGCTATTCTTAACTTAAGTATTATGTCTGTACTCCCAGCCCCAGGTAAGGGAATTCGCAATTATTACATCACCAAATTCAATAACTAAAGTTTTATGTCTCTAGTACATGATAGCGTGGGAAAATAACCGTGTTTGGAACTAATGTTCTTCTTGGCTCCCCTGATGCTTTTGCAGCCTTGCCGTCAAGCTTGGCTCCCTCCGTTGCCTTTTTTACTTCGCTTATACCATGGCATTTGATTACCATGTCTCAGTGTTATTAGTTGTTTGGTTTACTTCAATGTAAGTACGATCCCTGAGCCTGTGGGTACGGATATACTTGACTCAATGGGAAAAGAACTAGCAACAAATGAACAATTAACCAAGAAGATTTATCTCCCCTGGACCTGGACAGGGAAATAGGAACAATATTCAATAAGAATAAAGGACTCTGTTCGAAATTCCTTGAAGGTTACCTAGATCGACTGTCACCTGAACAAGTCTGAAACGTGATCGTAACTACAAGGATGCAGACATTGAGCGAATAATTTGTAAATGTAAATTATGTTTTTATGGTTGACAATTCGGGATTAACTGGAAATGTCATTTGGAAATCTTACTTTGACTTATTCCTAGTCATTTTCTCACGATGTTCGCTTTCTATATGTTTTTATATGGTTAGCCCACATGATACATGATACTGATGCGCGATCAAATCCCATGACCAGATCATAATTTTTTCTCTCCGTTCTATCACGTGTGTCTTTTAATAATCTGGAAAGTACGCATGTCATAAAACAAAATATCTGGTCTGATACTTAATTTAAAATATATTAGTTTGATTTTCCAAATTGGCCTATACAGAGTGGTTCAAAAGTAGGTGGACAGTAAATGATAAAATTTGTATGAGGTTACATATACAATTATGTTTACTAATACAATTATCTGAAAACAAATTTAGATAAATTTCGTTATAAAAATTTAAAATAATATACCACAAATAACATAGTTATAATGAACACCATTGTAATGATATAACTGATGCACTGACTTCTTCCACTTACTCTCCAGTTACTTTTGGTTCACTCTGTATAATAAAAATAAGCTATTGTTATGCGATCATCACGGGGTGTTGCTGATTCTATACTCCTCTAAAATAGTATAGCGTAGAAACGGGGTACGGATCATCAGTCTCCAGGCTAACATTCATGGATTGATCTTTTGCTCCAAAAAGGTCTATAATCAATAAAGAAAACATTTGACATTGTACCGGCAAGAATACCCGTGGCCAAGTCAGATGGTTTTAATGTAGTCTTTCCAAAAATAACCAGTCCAACAAGTCCTTATGTCATAGACATCACCGTGTAAATCTTACACGCTCTCTTTTTGTGCAGTCGAGAGTCTCTGTGTAGTGCGGAAATATCTTCATTATCAATAATACAAATCGTTATTTGGCTATCTATGGAAAGGTGTTCGCAGAAAGATGAACTCGATGACAATTCTCAAAGCCCGAACGAAAGAAAGATAGTATTTATTTAGAATATAAAATCAATTCTAATCACTCATTGCTTACAGCGACTAATTTGTTACAAACCCCCTTCTAATGGAATTAGTTTATTAAACATCGCTTACAAAATAAATCACCTTGTTTGTGATAGTAAATTGTTCGGTATTTTTTGTTTCGTTTTTTTATTCCAATAGTTCGTCCTAACGAATCAAATGAAGAACTTGTTTGTCGTAGAGAATGATACTCTTAATTAGAAACCAAAGCTTTGCGCAATTACAATCCAACTGACCAACGATCGGGTGGTTGAAATTTACACAAGCTCACAAAATAAAGGCAAAGCCAATAGTTACGGTTGCTATATGATTCATTAAACGAATGTTTGGTTCAACATTCTTTCATTCTTTTTGGATTTCTGAGGTGAGGAAGCATCAATATTATACACTTATTTATATAAAATCCTGACCAACGCTTCGACTAGATTTCTAGTCTTCTTCACGTGCTTGTATTTTTTAACTGCCTTGGAATTTCAAACTGAGCCATAAATATACGGGAGAAAAATTGTTCAAAATCTAATCTTCATACCAGAATGCATTTCCTACGCGTCAGTTCGAACTAACTCTTGAAACAACGAGTTTTAATGAAGTGTTGACCGAACAAGAACAAAGAACAGTAAAGAGATAAGAGTTATCTACATCAAAACATATAGGATGCTGTGAAGGACCATAACTGTTCACGTGCTGAAAGGCAATGGCGTATAAAATAAAAAGAATGTTGTTTTTATTCTTTTTAACTTACTAAAGTATGACAATTTCCCTACCCAGGTTGAGAGCTGGACCATCAGGGAACAACATACCAAGCAAGAATGCTTTGAATTCCGGACAACCAATTAACAACATTGATTTAGGTAGAACGATGGCCTTACAACCCAATTAACTGCAACTAACGCTTATATTCACTAAACCTCAGACTGATGGGTAGCTTCATGATGTATCATTAATTCAGTTAGTATAAAAATGCATAAGAGAATTTCCGTGTAAATATTAGGTTGGTGCAAAAAATAATGGCGGAATAATGTCGTTTTTTGACGTATTTTTGAACGTCAAAAAACGACATTATTACGTCATTATTTTTGCACCAAACTAATAGTAGGTTTACGTGCAAGTAGGTGATTTTTAAACCAACAATTACAGTAAAACGGAAGTACATCCAATTAAAACTTATTTCTGCGCGATAATAATTTTAATTATTTTCCTATGAGACAACGTTGCATATGTATTCTCATGAACATTGTTGAAATTGGAACTTGCGACCAGGATTCTATTTCGCTCGCATATAAAAGATCATTTAATTTTCGTAAACTGAATGCCATTATCAAGATGGCCATAGTACAGGAGTGTAAGAAAGAACAAGCTGCTATCACGTATCTTTAATTTTTGAGTATTGATTTCCATCCTTACTGTTTGATACTGTAAGTGCGTGTGTGTTCTTTTTTTTTCAGATGCGGCCTATCAACACCTCTATGGGTAATTTAATGCCAAAATGTAAATATGAAAATTCAAACTTTATAATTAGTTCAATAGAATGGCATTTTACGTGTTTAAATTATAATTACTTAGTTGCATTTTTTGTCAACAAATAATTTTATAGAATCAAAGGAGGATTGAAAATTTGTTTCTCCCGAAAAGAAATGAAATTATAGCATTTTTTTTCTTTTCTCTTGTATGCCATCTCATCAATTTTGTTATAAAATGCATTTATTAACATTCTACTATAAAAAATCTAGTGTTGGTCATTTTATTATAAAATGTAATGTTGGTGATTTTGCTATGAAATGCATTGCTGACAATTTAACTATGAAAATGTATTCTTGGCAATTTTTCGCTAGTTTTACTATTAAAAAAAAAGTATTTTATACTTTCCTAGTGTTTTTATTAGGTCGGTGCAAAAATAATGACGGTTTCTGACGTTAAAAAATACGTCAAAAACCGTCATTATTTTTGCACCAACCTAATATTTTCGTTTGGGTCTTCATCATTTCTTCATAGCCGGTACCCTAATAGGTGCTATGACCCCGGATCTGGCCGAACCTGGAAACAACAGAAATTATGATGATGTTTCTCAAAACATCTAATCTCCCGATCAGAGGCATTGCTACTGGACGTAGTTTATCGTCACAGTCCCTCGATGCCCCATAATATAGCATTCTGCCAGATCTAAGCTATCCTTTGTAAATAACTATCTTCTTTTTTCTTGTATGTGCTGTGTGTCTATAGGGCGCACGGGTCTCAATAATGTCCTATCGTTTATAGCTATTTGCAATGTTAATGGCTTGGGAATCAAATACTGCTTCATTGCAAGGCGCTCCGAATCTTACTTAATTCTGCATGAGCCCAAACGCGTTCATTACAGAGAGGCTGTTAAAGCAATCATTAGAGTTGTAAGAATGGCTGAAAAATCGCTTTCGAAGAAACTAGACATCTGCTGATGAAATGAAATTAACACATTAAGTTGTCAAAAATACTACGTTGCTAATGATTAGAAGAACATTACTTTCGGCTGGTTTGTACGTATGTCGACAAAATATGTCACTAATAATGTTGCAAAAAGTGTTATTTTGTCTGAGAAAAAGAAACATTCTCAGTTTTTGTAAATATATCCGTTATAATGGAATAAAGTGTCGCTGCCGACACTTGAGTCTGAACTCAGATTGCCAATGAAGAAACACAGGCGATACCATTATTGAATTAAATGGATCATGTGACAATAGAGGAAACGAATATATAGGATGTCGCGTGACGTCTAGATTGATCGCCATTTCTAGTCTATTCCCTATTATTATTTGGATCACTATTTCTAATCTATCCTCTATTTTGGATCACCATTTCTAATCTACCATCTATTACTATACGGACCGCTATTCTCTACTCTATTCACTATACTATTTCTCGGTTCGGATCACTATACGGATTACTATTCGAGCGAGTATTATAGAGCAAGTACTTTTCGAAGACGTCTGACACCAAAATTCTTCAATGGCGTTTGTATCTACGATTACAAAGTCTCTACTACAACGAGCATTACAAAAGTGACAACGAATATTCGTTGACATCACAAAATTGACAACGGGCGTTCGTTTGAGTCACAAAAATATCTAAAGTGACTGTAGCTGCCTATTCCAGAGAGAATATACACAGGGGTGCAATAAAAAAAAACAGTTAATTATACGCTTTTGATTGTACAAAAGACTCGAATTCAACCCGGAAAAATGTTATAAATTGTAAACAGAAGTTGCCAGGTAACAAAAAGACAAATATAATGCGCTGGGAATGTAACGTATTGGCCAACTAGCTATTCTAGTCAAGAACATTAGCTCTGGTAATTGTAAGCAATAGAAAATGTGGAGGGTTTCTTTTAGCGTAAACATAACTGTATCGACGATTAAAAACGGAATTCAGTCAGTTATGTGCCATGCATGATACACGCTTAGGCGATCATGTATCTTTCGATACATGACTGACGAGGCAGATTTTTTATCCCCTGTAGGTTGCCATTTCTTTTTGCGGTAGTCCAGGTAACATTTAAGCCTATAGAAACCGATCTGTCCTGCTATTTACACATAGCAGCGTGGCGTGGGGATGTAGAAAAGGAGGATTTGTAACTTTCCCAAGGGTATTAGCACGTAAGTGAATGTAACGGATTTGACTGGAATTCGATCTCGGCACTTCCATTCCTCAGTCCG
Organism: Acanthosepion lycidas; assembly: GCA_963932145.1. Lineage (NCBI taxonomy): Eukaryota > Metazoa > Mollusca > Cephalopoda > Sepiida > Sepiidae > Acanthosepion > Acanthosepion lycidas. Next base: position 33,409,319 of record OZ010588.1, read on the forward strand.
AGCCGCTATCCATTACTCCAACGTGTCTTAATAATAAAAAAAAGTAATTAGGAAGCGGAAAACAGAAATGAACTAACCTTGTTCAGTAACCGAAGAAGTTGTGATTAATGGAAAACTTAGATATGCGCCAGAAAACAAAAACAAATCGACAGGAATAAAATATTGCTAAAATCGATCTGAGCATACTGAGGATGGTGCTGGATATTCGAAACGATTATTTGTCACCCAATATCTAGTGATAATTACGAGGCATCTATTAAATATATACAAGTGTTAGAAAAGGAAATTGTAGAAAATGTCAATTTCCCCTTTGAACTATATATATATTTTTTAATAAGACATATTTAGTTAAATATCACCGATTACAAAGGAGACACTCAAGCTATAGGATTATTGAATGGGTTTGGTGTATGAACTCAAGGGGGAAGTAAGTGCAGATGATGAGGATATGTATGATAGATAACGGTTGAGCTTAGACTTGAAGAGGTTATCATTGTTGTAATTGCAGATCCATTTGTCAAAGGTTCTTGGGGAAAAACGATCTGAATTGAAAGTAATTCTGAACGTTTGTCATGGAAATAGAGGTAGATAGCGACATACTTGTGACATTTCGTCTTTGGGAAAGGGGCTATTATTCATCGTCCACAAGACAGGGAAACGCTTTTGGGCACTTTCGAATTCGGGAAAATTGGCAACTCCAGCCTAGTTATATCAGTAATATACCACTTTTAGCCTGATCTGTCTCCCCAAAATACTACGTCTGGGTAATTGCCATTCATGACATTTTTATGACAGAGGCAATCACATGGAGGCGCCTCGTTCCTCTTCCAGCAATATACAATGGGTTTTACTGTTTCATAGTACCAGAAGCTAGGAGTAATCTTTAAAATTAACTGTTCGTGGAAAAGACAGCAGAGAGATGTTCCTTCTTTAAGGTTTGAAATGTAGGGTTGTCCTTCACCAAGAGTGGCTGCTTTTCAAGAGTAGAGATCCTAATTTACCAAGAAAGTAAAAGATACGGACAGAATTTGAACACGGCTCAAAATTGACAGGATTATTTGAGATTGGATCAGCACTTCTGACTTGGATTAAAATATCTGTGCTTTTAAGCTTGCGTGAATTCCCAGAATTTCTGCTTCTCATCATTCTGATAAATGTGTGTTCTCAGAAAAGTGTAACATACATACAGAGAATATATATATATATATATATATATATATATATATATATATATATATATATATATCAACTGCTGATCGGTTTGCTTCCAACAGAATGGAAAAATCAAGAGAGAACGAACGGTGAAATAAAGTGGGAAGAAAAGATAAAGGAAAACAAAAACAAAAGAAAATACGATTAAAATAAAAGACTGAATGGAAACGAAAGACAAAAGAGAAAAGCTAGCGATCATATATATATATATATATATATATATATATATATATATATATATATGTATATGTGTGTGTGTGTGTGTGCGTGTGTATACACACACACACACACACACATATATATATATATATATATATATATATATATATATATATATATATATATATATATATATATGTATGTATGTATGCATGCTTGTATGTAAAATGAGGCTCAGTGTCCATTTGTATATTTGCATACGTTCCCTCACTGGAATGGAAAGGGAAGACAAAAGAAACAGGCTTGCAATCCTATGTGTGTGTGTGTGTGTGTGTGTGTGTGTGTGTGTGTGTGTGTGTGTGTGTGTGTGTGTGTGTAAAATGGAGCTCAGTGTACACTTGTATATCTACATATGTTCCCCTAATTACAATTAACATGGTTACTCATTTAGATACCAGCTTTTAAAATAATGTATATGTATTATAACGTGATTCACTCTTTACATATGAACAGAAATATATATTATAGCATGAATAAATAGGTATTGCTATTAATATGCATCTTTTTATTGAAGTGTATATATATATATATATATATATATATATATATATATATATATATATATATATATATATATATATATATGGTGCCACGGATAAATTGTGACCATTTTATATTTTTGATTTCGCGCATGCGCGTTGCTTGTTTTTGATTTCGTTCACTGCACAATATATTAGGGTCAGTTGGGCATCGACTGTGAAACAAAAAGAAGACTATAACGCAATTCACTCTGCCAGAAATTTCGAAACGTATTGCTGTACTACTTGCCATTCACTTCCGAAGCTCCAATACGAAAATTTAAAAATGTTTGAGTGTCAATTTGATGACAGCGAAAAAAATTCTGAAAGAGTTGGATGATTACAAAAGGACGGCAGCTGTGAAAACTCACTCTGATTGTTCTCATAAGAAAATTACCCCCGGTTTTTTTGGTGAGTGACTTACACACAATACGGAGGCTTACGTCAATGCCTTGAGGAGGTAATGCCGTCTTGGTTCAAGAGGATGCCTGTTGAAAAATCCTATGTATAATAACAGGAATCTGCACTATGCCACACAAGCAGGAGAAACAAGTCATAGCTGTCAGATAATTTGTTACACCTGGCCATCTAACTTCGCAAAACGCAACATCCCTTGATCATTATGTGTGTGAGGCAGTGGAGACTAACATAACTCTTTGTAACACCAAAGATGAAGTGAAGATAAGGATTATGACAGTATTTACCGACTTAACACTTACGCCTGCTAACTACGGAGATCTTCGTTTTTGTTATCTTGCTCCAGCTGGTTAAGTACGGAAATCTACGTTTTTTGCATACCGCTGGTATGAGTGTTCCGTTGCGCCATCTATCGTAAAATCACAAAGGACAATGCTTCAAAAGATATCATGTGTATACTCATTACTAATCTGGTAAGTCATTACCAGGTATATCAATGAAAATGGAAGGCTGTAAAACACACTGGTGACAGGTTTCTGTGTAATAAAATATGTAGGCTGAAATTTGGCATTTTCTTTAAAAATGGCTGGCAGTGAAAGTGTTAAACAAGGAAACCGCCAAAAAGACTTACAAGAGATTCCAAATACGTCTGGTGGCAGTGGTTGAAGCTAATGGCGATTTTATTGAATAAACTTACTCTCTAGTATTGCAAGATATTTTTGTTTAATTTTGGTAAATTTAGTGATTTTCTAAGCGTACCTTAGATGTGGCACAAGGCTGAAAGTATGGGGCAACCAGCGAGGATCGAACTCACTATTCCATCCTAATTGTTCTAGCGAGACAAGCTTGTGAACCATTACACCGCCTCGATGTGCCCGAATTTTGGTAAATATATATGTTAAGATGAAATGTCAGAGTTAATTTCATATTTGCCCAATTTAGACGACATTTTATCCATCGCACTCTGTATACGTTGTTGATATTTGTAGGAAATGATTACACATTAAAAGAATATTGCTCGGAATCACTTTTAGATATGTTTTCTGATAAAAAAAGCTCATTTTATTATTCCTTATGCAGTGTTTTGAATATATTCAAATGACTATATTTATTTATTTTTCTTCATTATTCATAATGCTTATTTACGAAATGGATGTCCCCGAAGACATGACTCTTTTCTATCTTTACATTCGCCTTCTATGGCTAGACTCGTTGACTTCCTAAAAGCCTCAAGCCGGGAACCTGAACCTCTTAGATCAGTTAAAGTTTATTGATGAGTGCATCCGTATCTTCTTTCAAATATATTCAAAGATCTTCAATCATTAAAATTGCGTCTTTGTTATATCGATAACAACATAAGGATGAAATTACATTTCATGTCGACCAACTCAAAAATTCACTTAAAACTTAGGTTCATCTTTATCTAGCTTGAATCGGCTGATAATATCTAAACTCGTAAGTTATATATCGGGAGGTGAATGTTCACGAACCGAAGTTATTAATCATCTTTTTCGCTTCCTAGATCATTGTACCTCAGTGACAAAGGAAAATATGCTTTAAAAGTAGATTCTATGGGTATGAGAGCCTTTCTCAAAGTGTCATTGAAACGTTAAAGTGAAAAGCTATATCAGGATTTTAATTAACTTCAGCCATTTCCTTTCCTTTGAATGTAATCGTTAAACCCCATAACACCTCTGATTGTGTAAATAAAATCTTGGAAAAGATGTAATTTTTAATAATTGCACGCCATTAAATCATTGAGGAAATTGCAGAAACGTAGATATCTATTCTTCTATCGATTTCTGTTTATATATATATATATATATATATATATATATATATATATATATATATATATATATATATATAATAATAATAATAATAATAATAATAATAATAATAATAAAAAGGCTTAAACACTAATATTCCATGGTCATAATTTATTCCATTGGAATCGTAAATGCGATCCAATTCATCAGACCTACAAATTCAAAAAGAAAACTGAAAAAAAACTACTCCGGAAATAAAAATAGAATTTAGAGAGAGTGTAAGTATGAGAGTGTGGGACGAATGTTAGAGGTAAAGAGAGGGGTAACATACGAGAGAAGGTGGGAGATTAAAACTTAACAGAGAGGGTTTTAAGTAGAGGTGAATGGAAGGGGGAAATATGAATGTTGTCGGATGTCTAATACATTAAAGATACATTTCGTGGTGACATACACACAACATAGACGATCTAATGTTAAAGATCAGAATAAGAGGGATGGAGGGAGAGAAAAAGAAAAAAGTGGTGGTGGAGAGAGATGGGGCGGGGGAAATTAAAATTGAAGAACATTTACAGAAAGGGCCACTGTGTAATTGAGAAAATTTGACAAAAATAATATCGACTACAGGTTACAAATCAAATATAAACGTATAAAGAATAAATATAACGATTATCTAATCTAGCAAGGACCTATATTTTTATGTTCAAAACACACACACTCACAGACACACACACATATATATGCATATATATATATATATATATATATATATATATATATATATATATATATATGTATGTATGTATATATATATATATATATATATAGAGAGAGAGAGAAAGAGAGACAGAGAGAGAGAGAGAGAAAGAGGTAAAAGACAATAGGACAAATGTATTATTAGCCGACACGTTTCGTCCAATGTGAACTTTTTCAAGGCAAAAACGAAATGAATTTATTGAAAACAAAATAACTATTAACCACAAAAATGTCCTTAGCAGCTAGAAGAATTTGGAAAACGCAATTTATTTTGTCAAAATAACTATTAACCACAAAAATGTCCTTAGCAGCTAGAAGAATTTGGAAAACGTATTTATTTTGTCAAGTGAAATACATAGTATTTTTCTAAATTCTTCTAGTTGCTAAGAACATTTTGTTTGTTGTTAATAATTACCTTATTTTCAATAAATTAATTTCGTTTTTGCCTTGAAAAAGCCCACATTAGACGAAACGCGTCGTCTAATAATAGTTTTCTTATTGTCTTTTACCTTTATACATATTGTATTTTTCTACAAGTTAATTCTGAGAGAATTTTCATATCTATCTATATCTATCTGTCTGTCTGTCAGTCTGTCTGTATATATATATTATTCATGGAATTAATTGATTTTAATATATGTTTCCAATGCTTGGACATTAACTAAATCACTCGATCCTTAGCTTGATGGAACCTACAGTCAGATTTCGAGAGCTGTATTTAACATCTCTTGGAGACAACATCCAAATAAATCACAGCTCTATGGATCCATCTCTAATATTTCTACAAGCTTACGTGAAGACAGAATGCACTTTGCAGTACACTACTGGCGTGCAAAACAATGGCTTCTGCGTGATCTAATGTTTGGGAAAACTAGCCATGGCACAAGTTGGGTTGTTTGACCAGCAACAACTTTTATTGACCAACTATGTTATGACAAAAATGCCATCATAATGACCAAAAGAGCTTGATGCAAATCAGCGGTGAATGGCATAAGAGACTCTTCGATGCCCGAGATAGTTCGACCAAATAAAAAATAAAATGAATAAACGTCGTTTTTATTTGGAATAACGATCACTTCTATTTTAATAAGAGTATCTTTAATTTTAATAAAACTACGATCAACATGAATAGAGATATCTGGTTGAACTCTTTAAAATATTATATACCCTTGAGAGATGTTATGTCCCTTGTCATTACTATTTTTATATTTAGTCAAGTATTGAAATATTTCTTGCATGGAACTAACGACCAGTCCTTTTTTATTTTACATTATATTTTCATACTTTCTTTTGTATACAAATTCATTTCATATGACAATCTATTTACAATATTTTACTTGCGGATGAATAGAATTGAACTTTGCATGCTCAGGCTAGAGAGTGCTTGGTGTTGTGTGTAAAGATTGTGAAATCTTTTAAGATGTTTGAGTGTTGCTATATAAAATATGTGCCGCAGTGTGTGTGTTTGAAGTGTTGCACATATCAACATCTCAAATCAAAATGCTCTGCAAATGGCTTGAAGGCGTCAGCGATCATTTAAACACCTCGTTAGTCATTGTATAATTTGGACTTAATTAAAATTATACACCAGAATTAGTCAAAGACGCCTTCTCTTTTTAGATGTTTAAATCTAATGAAGGTCAAGTTAAAGTCATTAGGATATCGGCGCATTGAAATAAAGGCGGGAAAAAAGGGCGGTTAAAAGAAATAGAAACAGTGTCATAGTGAAGCAATCTCTGACCATAATAAGAATAACGAAATAAAAAAAAACAAAAACAGATTTGATGTTTATCAAAAGAATTCGTTTCACAATACAGGATAAAATGCGTTAATTCTTTAATAGCCGTTGAATTTTCTCATAATTATAGCTTTTTAGCTTTTCGTAAATAAGTGTCTTCGTTGTGTAATCAGTAGATTAACAAACATTTAATTAAAAGTATTACTTTTAATGTGGTAAATTTCCTTGGCTTAATGTCAGGAAAATTAGGTTTTGGTTCCTCATGACACTCAAGCTGAGCGTTTATTTTGTTTAACGGTCGGAATCGAGTCCGTCGTGAAACACAAGATTAAAAAATGAGATGCGACAGATAATTTGGAACTATAATTCAATTGAATAAAACCAGCATTAACAATTTCTAATTAGCTGAATTAGGTCAATGTAAAAATAGCTGAAATGTAACTTTCAATGCCTAAAGAATAGGCAAAATTTGTTTCACAATCGCCTTTCAGCGCCTGCGTTTTCTCAAGCCACGGTGAATAGTTGCGCTCTCAACGCATCTCCATGCTTGGGATGTCTATCGTGAGTTAAATTTACTCCAGACCTCAAGTGGAAAAACCTCACTACAATTATTAAAGATGCTAAGAAATGCCTAGTAAATTCAATAATTACAGGACGTAACTGACTCCTTTAGTTTGACCTTATCTTTACAAGTGTCATATAAACCAAATATGGATGATTTGTGTCATGAGCAAATTGTGACCCCCGGGCCACATACAGCCCGTTTTGTTTCATTTCGTGTTCACTTGCTCACCACTCTCTGTCGTACATAACCACATACATAAACTATGATTAAGTGCAAAGTTTCTTGATTTTTTTAAATTTAGTCGAAGGTATCGTCTTCATCATTTTAAACCATTGGTAATTTTCATTAAGGAAGATCCGACGTGTAAATATATTTTGCTATTAAAAAAAAAAGAAACGTTTATAATATTTTTTTCTCTGGAGAAGAAATATATTTTTTATTTAATTTTTTTTTTTCATATTTTCAAGTGAATAACTTAGAAATCAATCACACGAATTGGTGAGGGTTAATCACACTGTCGTATGTGTTAATATTACACCAAGTCTTCAATTATTTTTTTATTATAGAAAAATATTTTCTCCAGAGAAAAAGAATCAACTTTTCTCCATTTCTAAGGCAGACGATTACACGTATGTTCTTCCGTAGTGAAAATAGCAGAAATATCTTCAATGAAAAATGACTTTGAATCTTTTTAATAGTGCGGCCGACTTATGATGAACTATATCTAATGCAACCCATTGGTTGATTGTCCATTTCTGGATTATTGCTTGCGTATCTTGGCTAGGTTTTCTCAATCCTCACCTTCCCGTCTTGATAGAACCAAGTATCGAATATGCAGTTTTTCTAAGACATTTTCCATTTGTCCGCCTCTTCCCCACAGAAGTAACGTCGCAACCCTATCGCAACTCTGTCGCTATTTCCATGGCAAATATTCAGATGAGTTTCATTCTTTACTTCCCTTAGTCCACCCAGTTGTAGCTAGAACACTATGCTACATTAACAAATTTGAATTGACCATATTTTTTTCGTATTCCAAGTTTAAGTAGAAAGTTCTACTCAGCGTTTATCTACAAATATAAGTTATATGATCACGAAATAAAATTGTATGTATTTATTTTTTCTTTAATTCACTGAAGCAGCGAATAACTTACATAACGGTTTTATTTAAAATGGATGGTAAAACAGCAACTAGAAAAACCTTTCTCCTATCTAATAAAGGCAGTAAATTGTAAGGGAGCCATGGTCGTCCACGTCCTGAAGGTAAACGCTATATTGAGGAACTTATAAATTTTAAACTCGTGTTCCAACTACGCATGAATCAAAATTACTATCGTCCAATACAACAAGATGTTTTTCTAGGATTCTTCTGACTTTGACCAATACTTAGCTTGCTCAAGTTTTGCTTAAGAATTATTACGTCAGTTCCTAAAATGGTTGCTTAAATGTGTTATGTCTGAGTCTAATACATAGAAAACAAAACCCTTTACTAAAACTGAACTCGTAGAATACTACATAATATTTTAATGTATTTAATTAGGAGTGAGAGGAAAAAGACACACCTTACTCAGAGCTACAAAAGTCAGTAAGATTTTGGGAGACATGGCCGTCTCCGTCCTGAAGGGAAACGGTATGTAGAAGGATAAGCTTTCATCTTGTGGTCCAACTACGCATGAAAAATAAATTAATATCGTCCATATTTTTATAAGATTGTTCTGCCTTTGACAAATATCACGCTTGCTTAAATTTTGCTTAAGAATTAATACGCGGGTTGCTTAAATGTGTAATATTTGAGTATTTATTGTAAAATCAAACTCGTAGAATTCAGTTATACTGCATAAAATAACGTATTTCGTATTTAGTGTTAATATTAGGTTGGTGCAAAAATAATGTCGGTTTTTGACGTTAAAAATACGTCAAAAACCGACATTATTTTTTTTGCATCAACCTACTACAAAAAGCACATTCTGTCACCCGTCGCTTATGACCATCCATTAATAAAAACGTTCGCATTGCTAAAACTGAATTAGTCAAATAAAGATTCTAAGAGTTTTATTTTTTCTTTTATTTTTTAACTTAAGATTTAGGCAAATTTGAACACAGTTGCTTGTAAAGGAGTTTCTTATTAAACATTCGTGTAATATCGATTAAACGTTTTTTTTTTTACACGTCTTTTATAGTAGGTTAAAAGCATTAATGTTTGACATGTCAGAAGACGTACGTATTTAAAAAAAAATGATACAAATGTTCTACGTTGGAATTCTTTAATGTTTAGGTGATGCTATTGTTTGGACCTTTTATTACTTCGAGGCAACATAGTCGATTTGAAAATAACGGATAAACGTTTTACAGCTTCTTGAGGATTAAGGGCTTCGTTTTTCGCCTTAAGATTCGATCAGAAACAAATGTTAATTTTCTGTTTTTCATTCTGATTCAGGACCGGTATTTACTTTATATTTTTAACAAATAATACTGTAGTTAGAGTTTCATTTGACGGGATGATGTATATTCAAATGTAGTGTTTTTCTTTTTCGCCTAAAGATGTTTGCTAATCACATCAAATAGACAAATTGGAAAATGCTTAACGAAAGTCGATGTAATTAGGAATCAATTAAATTATGAGTGTTAATTACAACAGAAAAGTTGTAAATTCTATTTCACTAAAGAGAAGGCACAAGTTCATTAAATTTATGCCTACAATTTCGATCTTACGAGCGCAGCTCTCGAGTGACAATTACATCTCGCCTTTTAAAGTAGCTAAAAGAAGAGTAATTAACAGGAACTCGTCTCTAAGTCCATTAGTAACGCCGCCTAACGAATTTGAGAAATTATATCTTTTGAGATCCGGCCAACCGGTAAACTGGTGGTTCGTGGTATTTCCTATATTTATATTAGACAGTTATAAGTTTACATTTATTTACCTCACATCGCCATTAAGGCAGGATGTAACACCATTTTCTTTTATGTGGGGTGCTCATAGGCATGCATATGCATACGGGTCAAAGACAAAAATTGCCTAGTCACCTTGACCAGTGTTAGGCTGGCGTCGATATTACACCAACCCCTTAGCGCAGTGTGGAAGGTGCAGCTGCAATATCGGTATCTTCAGTACCAAAGGCCTTCTCCCATCTCAAATAAGGAAAGAACAGATACTATGCTTAATATTTACTCGTCCTCATTCATGGTGACGGTTTCAGGCAAAAGGTCGGTTTGAAGTAGTGAGACCAAGCGCATGCATATGAGTCAAGCCCAGAAACTGTCCAATCCCCCAACCAAAGGTTGACATCGATATTCCACTGACTTTCCATCTTTGGTGCAATTAAGAAGGCGCTGCAGCAGGATTGGAAACCCTCATTTATTTGTTGTTCTGTCCGGTAACAGAAACACAGTTGAGAAATAAAATATAGTCCTCTAGAAGGCAGATATTACACTTCGATCCCGGCCCAAAGTCTGAGAAGTTTAAATAAAAAAGTCATGCTCAGAATGCTATCAGAAAGAGCGATAGAAATGCAGAAGGACATATCCCTATTTTTCATAGACTACGCAAAGGTCTTCGACAAAGTACGCCACAAGGATCTGATGGAACTGTTCAGCAATCTTGATATATTCGGTTAAGATATCAGAATAATCAAGAACGTATACTGGCAGCAAATAACATGCATGTGGATATGGCACGAATCCAGAGAATATACAAACATAGAAATGGGCGTAATGCAAGGATGCATTTTCTCACCCAACCTGCGCAAGCTATACGGCGAGGCAATCCTGAGAGAATTGGAAACCCTACCGGGATTTAGCAATGGCGGCCACAATCTTAATATAAGATACGCAGATGACACAGTACTAATAGCAGACACGGAAAAGAAATTTAAAAAATTCCTACAGAAGGTAGCGACGGAGTGTAAGAAGAAAAGATTAAACATAAACTATAGGAAGACAGAATTCATGGTCATCAGTAAAAAGGATGAACCCTAAATACGACTTACAGGTCGGGAACAATATAATCAATCAGACAGGGAAACTTAAATATCTGGGAAGCTTTCTGGCAGAGGACGGTAAATGCGACACAGAGATCCGTAGACGTATTGGCATGGCCAAGGATGCATTGCAAAAGCAAGACATAGTATTGTGAGACAGGAGGATTTCTTTGGTAACAAAGAAAAGAATACTGAACTGTTACGTGACATCTGTCCTTCTTTACGGCAGCGAATGTTGGACGATTTCCTCAAAGGTGAAGAAGAGACTCGAGGCGACGGAGATGTGATTCTACAGAAGAATTCTAAGGATATCATGGACCGAGCGTGTGAGCAGCGATGTGGTCTTAGAGAGATTACAAACAAGTAGAAGGCTTATATTTAACATCAGGAAGATGCAGCTGAAGTTTCTGTGACACATTATGAGGAAGGAGTGCCTGGAGAATCTGATACTCACAGGTCGAATAGCGGAAAAGGTAGACTAGGGAAACAACGCATGACATACCTAACGGCCTTGGATGACAGAACGTGGTCTGGGGGAGGAAGCAGAAGGAAAACTTGTTGAGAGCTGTAAGTTATAGGGGGAGGTGGCGAGTCATGATCGCCTACGTCCTGAAAGGACACGGTATATAAGAAGAAAGTAGGTTGTGTTGAATCAATCTTTCGAGCCGAGAATGTGTCTGTTTTTTTGTTGTTTTTTTTTGTAGTTGTTTTTTTTTTTAATTCAGTATTCAAATTAACGTTTTTGCTTTGTTTTTACCTCTCTCTCTCTCATGAATGGAAGAATACTCTAATATATCAGCGCTGGAGCAGAATGATAAATCTTTAATATCGGTTATGCTTTAGCATACTACAGTACAAAGACAAGTGGCAGCGAATACGAATCGGAATAGTATTGCATCAAAAAGAAAATATATAAAATAGTGGATTTTGCCCAGTGCTCGAACACCGACCGCTAGTTCGGTTAGTAGTCTGTCTGGTTTACTGCAAGGACCGGTAAACCAGACAGACACGAGTCTTCATTATGAAGTTCGATTATGTTCTTATCTCATGTTTACTGTTTGAAAAAAACAAAAAAACAATATTAATAAAATGTTAGGTTGATTTTACGACGTATCGACTTTCTGTTTACTTATTTACTGCTGAATCTTTTTCCATGGCGCACAAAGTAAGGCTAAAAAACACGAGTAATATTCAACAAGACTAAACTTGCTTAACCATTAACTTATACCAACGTGTCTAAACAAAACTAATAAAAAAAACTAATTATGAGTTTGCTTATACCAAATATATATATGCTCAATCTCAACATTTCAACCATCCAAATTGATTACGCAGTCTTGTGAGGAATGTCTTATTTTCCACTCTACAACTTCATTTCCTCAGGCTCAATGTTGCCAGCCCATCACTTATCAATCTTTATTTCCATGACAAATGTTCAGAGGAGTTTTATTCCTCCGTCCACACAGTTATAAATAACTATGTGTCGAATCAATCACATTTGCTTCGTGTTTCAAAGTTAAGAACAAAGAAAGTTCCACTCAAACAGAATTTTCACCAAGAATTGCTCAAGTTCATGCCGGCAGTTCTGTGAATATGACAATCTTAAACTCTTCAAGTCAATATCTGTCTATGTCTTTAAGATGAGCTATTAGGATTACCTGTACATAACATCATTATTGTCATATTAACAACGTTTCGGCAGCTGTACGCTCCGGTATCCTTCAGTTGATTGAAATTCAACCTGGGTAGATTGTTCTAGTTCCACGTGCCATGCCTCTTCCGGGTGTCGCCTTTATTTCCCTCTAACTCAAGTGTCCAACTTTTGGTTCACCACTGCTGTGGCCTGGTATTGAACTCACAACTCTTTGGATCTAGTCACTGGATCTTACCAACGTCTATATCCACTTGGCCATGTGTGCTCAAGTCATGGGTCAATCGTTATCTAACCAATTTACACTCATAATATTCACTTCCTAATAACTCTTCTTACTTATTTATATTCTTACATATTCAGTAACCCTCTTCCTTGAGCAGCTCTCGAGCCTTACATTTGGTGAGCTTTAGTATATAAAAAAAGAAGAAATTTTTTGTTTGAGAAATCACATATTGTTAGACTACTACTGACGAACACGAGTCCCGTAACCCATTAGGATCGAAGCAACATCACATGTCCTGCAGCCGCTGCATCAGTGGTAGTTCCTGGGAAAGAGAGTTTGACAGAGCTCAACTCTCTCCAGGTTGGTTTGAATTCAAAGTTCCTCTTCTAGACTACTCGCCAACCAAAGCTATAGGACCCCGTCTCTCATGCTATTTGCCGATAGCTGTGGTTTGTGGGAGGGGGGGGCTGATGGATATATCAAGGGGAGTAGCACGTAAGTGAATAGAATGAACACGACTAGAATTCAAACTCTGCTCTTACGATTCCTTAATCCGAGCCGCTATGCATTATTCCACCGTGTCCCTAAGATGACTACTACTACAACTATTATTGCTATTCTTTCTTTAATATCTACTAGTAGTAGTAGATTTTAAAGAAGTAATAAATAATAAATCGAAATTAAAAGTGGTTTGTCGAGTCTTTAACCCTTCTTTGCGACATGGACATCACGTCCCACTAAGAATATAGAAGACTCGCTGGAGCTATTTCTTTTTTTTATTAGCAATTAGAGCTGCTTACATTAACTGTCATAGAATGTATCGATCGAGAGCGTTTTGATAACACAGCAGCAATTAGCTAAAAGAAAACCTTGTTAAAATCCTAACAAAGAAAAGCCTCATCTAAGAATTATGTCGTGTTCGTTATAATAGCTTCTTAGTTATGAACTGAAGCTTCATTTTATCAAAAAAAAAAAAAAAAAAAAATCAAAAAAAAATTTTTATCTTTCCGCATTGACATAAAATGGAAAATATTATCTGTTTTTAATTTCAAGAAAGAGAAAAAAAATGTATAACATTAACTAGTATGGATATTTCAGTGTTAGGACATTAAATTAATATTTGGGACACTGAGAATTCAAAATTTGCAACTTCACTTTTATGCTCGAATTCCCCCAATACATGGCCTGAGAGCCACTCAAGGCACAGTGTTACTGATTGTGGTGTGAGGTATCAATAAAAGACGTTATAGGAATTGAAGATTATGGAAGATATAGAGTAGAGATAACTGTTTACGTCTGGATTCAAGATGTCCACATTAAAGGGTTCAGGGAAGCTCCAGCCTAGATATCTCTTCCATTATGGGTTCAGATATTTCCTAACGAGGCCGGAAGTCGATTTTTATAAGCCTCACAAAAGACCTGGTTTTGAATTACATTGTGTTTTTTTTTAGTTTATTATATTTATTTTTTGTTTGTTTGTTTTTGTGTTCAGAGAAGGCTCACTCATATTGGAATTTTATAACATAACGGAAGTTCTAAATTTTAGCAAATGCTGAAACTATATTGGCAAGAAATCATTTAATAATCATATGACTAGTGCATATCACGACACAAAAATAGAAAGGCCTGTAAGGTAAAGATACGTCTTGCCACCGAATGTATTCAACCTTTATAGCGAGGCGATCCCGAGAGAATAAGAAGACCTATCAAGATTCATTACTAGCGACAACAATCTGAATAATCTGAGATATGGAGATGATACCGTGTTGACAGCTGAAACAGAAAGTGGACTACAGGCATTCCTACAGAAGGTAGTAAATGAAAGCGAGAAGAAAAGAACTTCTGTCAGTTGTAAGAAGACAGAATGTATGGTTGTCAGCGAAAGGAAAAGCCAAAGATAAGAGCTACGAATTGAAGATAAAATTAATCAAGTACAAAAATTTAAATATTTAGGAATTGTTTCAAGAGAAGATAGAAAAAGCAACACCTAAATCCGAAGACGCATCGGGAAAGCGAAGGACGTCTTCGAAAATCTAAGCAAACAGCAGGAATTTTTCGTTAGAAAAAAAGAAAGAAGACAAGAATACTGTAATATCGGTCCTGCTGTATGGCAGTGAATGATGGAAACTCTCCTCACAGATGAAGAAGAAAACTGAGGCATGCTAAAAATACCATGGATTGAACACCTCAGCAACCTGAGTTCTTTAAGGAAAATGGAGAAAAAAATGACACTTATACTTAGAAAGAGATAATTGGAATTTCTATGGAATTTCTAAGGGCTTAGCGAATTTGACCCTCACAGGACATACTGAAGGCAAGTGAGATAGAGGACAGCAATGAATTACCTACTTAACGAGTTTGTGTAAATGATTGGCTGAACAAGGATTAGGAGGGATAGCGAAAAGACAAAAATTTAAAAGAGCTATAAAGGACAGTATTTCGGAGAAAGCCATGATCGTCCACGCCTTTAATGGACACGCACATAGAAGCAGAAGATAAAATCGTTGCCATTTTGAATGGTAACAAAATTCACAACATTATATATGATATTAGCGGTAGAAGTATCAGTAAAAATAATGATGATAAAAATAATAATCATTATTATTACCATTAATAATAATAATAATAATCCGACAGCTGTGACGTCCCCCCGGTATCGCTACACCAAATGAGGACGTCTGCCTAGCCGCGTCCGTCGTGCTATCCTGTCCTGTGACGACCAAATGGCTTGGTATTGGTCGCGGCACCAAATGTGATGTTCTAACCTTTTGGTGATTCGAATGGGAATCTGGTTAGATTCGGTATCAGCCTTGTTGTTCCCAGCTCGCTTCCAACGTCTGGTTACCGAAGTAACTGCTTTGATTTCCAGTCTAACCTACCCACGTTGTGAATTGATCTTAGACAGACAAAATCAATCAGTCGCCGGGCCGTAATGCAAGTCGAGTTCGAATACGGGCGATATCGCACAAGTATATGTAAAAGAAAAGAAAACAATAACTCGAAAAGTTCAAATGTGTTAAAAAAAAAAGATAACAATATTTTATATATGGTTGCTGAATACAGGACTGCGTCTATTTCCCAACCCGCTATATGGATTCGTGACACTTTGTGTTTGTTAGGCGAGTCTTAACATCTTAAATTGTTTGTTCTTTAAGAAACTGGTTCTTGGTGTATCTTCAAGTGATATTCGTAAAACTTGTTTTGGTGGTGTGAGTCTAAGTCGTTCTTCAAAAATAAATTGTTATTGGTTAGAAATTGAGTTCGCAATTTGCGCGAATCTTAGCTTCTTCGAGGCGGGTCTTCAGAGCTCTCAGATCACTGCAACTGCTTGCCTGTCTGTCTCCAACCCCAACTGCCAACTTGAACTCGAACTCGAACTCAACTGCACTTAACTTGATGCGACTCTATGGACGCCGACCAAACCCGGGTGGGCTTGTCGGGGTTTGAGGTTCCTTGATAATTCTAAACCCACAATCCACTTCTTTGTTTTCGGTCAGGAAAATTTTATTATTTTCCATTTTTGGAAGTCTTCCGTCTTCCCACCTTCTTCTGTTCTCATATTGGTATCTCACCTATAACCTCAGAGGGTGTCAACGGATTTCCCCTCTCTCTCACAGTGGCATCTCACACCTATCCCTTCAGGGGGGCGCAACAGGCCTCTCCTCCTTCTTCACATGATTACCTCCGCCTAACGCTCATGCCACCATTCAGCCAATGGGCACTCAGCAGCGTGTATGTGGCCAGACTAGCCTCGGTTTAAAAAAATCTTGCTCAAAGAAAAAAAAAATATCTTCCTTTTTCTTTTTTTTTTGGTCATATGATGAGATCGCATTCTGGCGTTAATTAAAAATAATTTTCTTATCATAGCCAGACCCTGGTACAAAACAGATTCCTTTTCCAAACGACCTTTCCGTAGATAACTAATGTTTTAGTCTTTTGTTTTTTGTAATTCTGCGGTTGATCCAACGGACATTTTCTGCGACCTAAATAATTTTTATCGATTTAGAATTCTGCCCTGTAGGTCATTTGACCAGCCTGGAATTTTCACCCGCCCCGTAACATAAATCAGATTAAATTCTGTATCTTCCTTTCTCGACAATGGAAATAAAAAAAAATTACCACTTTTCTTTGTCGGAAAAATAACACCGCTTAGTGTCCTTTTCGTGATGGCTTCTTATCACCTAACTTTAATTCTCGCCTTTCTTTTTTTTTTCTTCTTTCTGTTTTTAGCAAGCCAAATAGTGTCACAATAATAATAATAATAACAATAATAATAACCCGACATCTATGAACACTCGCACCAAAATATCCGCGTTTTAACGAGAATATTTTCCCAACCTGCCTATAGTTTCTTTTAAAAGAAATAAAAACATCAAACAAATTTTAACGAATGTAAGCGTCCACATTGATAATAACATTGGATTTTTAGATCGTTGTGTTCCAAAAAAAAAAACACTCATAGAAGAGGAAAACCTTGTTCGTTGTGCAAAACACACACGCACACACACACACACACACACACACACACACACACACACATGAGTCAAGTTAATTCTATCGCAAATTCAAAGAGAAACATCACGATTTCTACAGAAGTTGGCAATTGTACTGACTCACATTTAATATACGCCGGCCTGTGTGACTTGATTTATTGGTTTTGCACGACTGAAATACTAAATAAAAGTTTCAATGGACACAGAAGATATGATGTCAGACACAACAATGTGGCATCAAAGGATCATATAGAACATTCTATTTCAAAAGACAAGCATCGACAAGCATCTCAAAGTGCACATTCTGAAAAATATTCATAGTCTACCGAACTTGAAACCCTTAAAACGCATGAGGATAAGTACGTATGCAAACTACTAATTTCCCGCTCCGGTAAAATGAACAGAATGATAGGAATGTTCCATAAAATTTATACTAATCCGTTTGATTGATTCCTTCTAGTAACTAATCAACTAAGAGAAAACTCAGAGATGAACGAGATTATCATCATATTAAGCACATTTCAGTTGCCTTCCTTCACGCTGTCAGCGTTTCATTAGTTTTGACGCCTTGCTTAGCAGTACAGTCATTTTTTTCATTACAAGAGAGGCAACGTTTGTACGAAGAAAAATCATTTTTTGTAGATTTTTATATTTGTATGCTTCAAATCTAAAAAAATAAATGGAAGATGACAAACATTTTGTTGAAATATTCTTTAACATTGTCACACATTGTTTTTTTCTTTCTTTTCTTAAATCACGCTCTTTTTAATTATTATTATTATTATTATTGCTACTACTACTACGAAATAATAATAATAATAATAATAATAATAATAATAATAATAATAATAATATTTCTGTGACTCGGAGCGCTGCCTATTTACACTGGTGCCAATGGTCAAGATCACCTCCAAGATCAGGTAAACAAAATAGGATTTCAAATGTAGGTCTTGATGGCAGGTAGCCAGGCAGATTTTCCTGCCTAAAAGATTGGTAAAACACAATTTCCATGCACCGTTTTCCCTATATATAGTTGCTCCGATACGATAGGCTTGGCATAATGAATATCAACATTTCAACGTAGGCCAAGTTTATCTCGCTATATCCGATGAAGTAGTGACTTCAATCCAAAACTGAACCCCGATACTTGCGGCCTAATTCCAAATCTAAGCCACGTTTAGTAATTCACTTAATAAATAACTACATATATTGCATGAAATTACTAAAATATGTGTCGCTTGTCCGTAATTATAATAAGTCCGTCTTAATTACTGAATACACAAAACCAAATCTTTATCATTTATTATTACGACGCTTTATATTGAATTATGGAAAATTTCAGGAAAAATATTGTCTTTTCTCATTCAAATAGTTCGTTTCCTCATTTAGGGAAGGGTATACCGTGAAACATTTTTTTTCAAATTCTACCCACCATGACGAAGTTCTACCTGACGAAGAACAAAAATAAATTCCAGAATACTTACATTTATGTGTAATTGTACATGCTCCATTCGAATCTGGCTTGATAAATCTGATACCGTTTTGGAGTTATCGACAGTGAAAGTTCGGATTCATTCACGTCGCGGGCAGCCATTACTAGCGTTGTTTGCATAAGGATTGAACCTATAGCAATGTATAGGTTCAATCCTTGATTTTGCTAAGCTTGGAACATAAACCCACTTTTTACATGTGTATATACAGTTGTAGAAGATATGGTGCTTCCTCTTGTGGCCAATTTGAAATTTTCTGCTGATTAGTCAAATTGCAAAGGTTCAAAGCAGAAACTAGGGCTGGGATATTTAGAATAATTTCTCTAATGAGGTGCTTAGCGTGTGTCTCATTTACGAATCAGTAACATCTGTAGTGAATTTTAGGAAGCTTAATTAAGAATGGAACAAATTTGTACTGGATCTATTTTTTCTTTGTAGGCAAATCCAGAATATATTCTTGTGATATGTTGTTTATGAACTGAGCAAAAGTTTGCGGCTATCAGAAGCAGGTTTATGTAGATTAATCTTAATCAGATATACGTTGTATTAGAGATATTAACGAACCTGAGCTATGTACGACACTAGATAAAGTATGTAAGGCAGCCGTATATCGAAATTTTTGTTTCGTTTTTTTTACTCTTTCATTTTTTCGAGGTGGGTGTTCTTTTTTGATTTATGGTATCGCCAGTTAATTTATTTTTAGATATTTCGTGGAGATATAGAGAGACAAGAGTTGATTTGTTTAACAGCATATCAACTCTTTATGGGTGATTTAAAGGTGAAATTTAATGTTTTGGGTAGATTTGAAGTAACAAAATATAGTATTTTATTCTTCTTTCACAATTGAATACATGGCAGATAATACTCAGCTTTTCTGCTTATGGGTTATTTAATGTCAAATTCTAAATAATTTGAACACATTTTTATGGATTGGACTAAATGTATTTTGAACGCAATTGTATGCCTTCAACTACAGATAAAATATATTGCTAGGCATGTATTGTCGATACTTTATATAAAAATGTATTGCTGGTATTTTTTATTATTAAAAGTATCTTTTACTTTCATATTGTTTTGCTGGGTGGGGGGGTTCACTATTTTCCTATATATGGGACCTAACAGGTGCTACCACCTCGCGTCAGGGTGGACCTGGGAACAACATCAATTAAGACTTAGTTCCACGCTCCCCCAAAACTTCAATCTTCCGATGAGAGGCCATGCTGTCAGGTGTACTTTATGACAGACAAGGCAGGAGACAATACATTTCGTTAGCAAATTACAAACAATATTTACATATGACAATTGAGTTTTATTCTCTTATCAAAACTATTTAGGAAGGAGATAAAAATAGGAAATTTTTTGTGTGTATATAAATATTTCATTCGTACATTCTATTGAAGATTCTGTGAGACTTGAATTGATGAATAACATCTTGTGTTGTTTTTTTATTTACCCGTATAGGGCATTTCCAAGCTGTGAAGTTGTCTTGAGATATTTTTTCTTAAGCGCGCGTTTTTTTTTTTTTTTTTTTTTTTTTTTTTTAGAATTACACGCATCAGTCGGTTGCAAGCTGTGATGTATTATGGGACACGTGATACGCCGAGGACAAAGTGCGCGGAAGTGGAAGCGAGAGGTCAGGTTCCATCCGACCTCGAGTTGGCTACACGACTTCCAATGAATGTTCAAAACTGTCTCACTGTTGTCCAAAGAGGAGAGATCCACAGATGTACATAACAGCAGGTGGTCAATATATCAACCGTTAGTGTATTATTTAATATTGAAATAGCTTTATTTTTATGATATTTGATTCTGTATGTCAACATTGGTCAGGTTTATACTTCGGTCATTGGGTAAGCATTATTCGGGTTAATACTTGAGTCTATATGTAAGAGTGAATACTCTGATCTATAGATAAACATTTGAAAAGTTTATACTTGGGTCTATAAGCGAACGTTGGTCGGATTTATGACTGAAACATTGATCAGGTAAATACTCCAACATATAGGTAAACATTGTTGAAGCTTATACTTGAGTCTATATGTAAATATTGATCAGGTAAATACTCTGGTCTATAGGTAAATATTTGGCAGGTTTTTACTTGGGTTTATAAGTAAACGTTAATCAGGTTTATAGTTGAATTTATAGATAAATATTGTCCGGGTGTATACAGGA
The DNA here is from genome assembly GCA_963932145.1 of Acanthosepion lycidas. Taxonomy (NCBI): domain Eukaryota; kingdom Metazoa; phylum Mollusca; class Cephalopoda; order Sepiida; family Sepiidae; genus Acanthosepion; species Acanthosepion lycidas. The sequence goes on from OZ010588.1 coordinate 33,430,516, forward strand.
GTTATGCATCCACCCTGTACCTATATTCTTTAGCGGGATCTTACCCCCATTACAGGAGACAGAGTCAGCCTATTCACGGCTCCTCTGACAGGAGCCTTTGGGATACGAAATAATAAAAACAAATGAATGTTATTTAGCACCAACTTTTTCTAATTGTAATACAAAAATATGAAGTATGTATATTTTAGCTTTTTTTTTTACTAAATGTCCACCTAATATAAGAGCCCAAGAGACACTCAAGGTAGAGGGTTACTGAATAAGGACTTGAAGAACATAAGATTATAGTGATAAAGGAAACATCATCTCGGTAGCGTTTCTCGGGAAGAAGGTCTTATTCGCTTAGATCGCGTTAAGAGAAACTTTTCCAAAACAACAGATCTACGCGATAAACAATGTTTTGTAGTCTCATCGGCTATTGGCAAAATGCGGGTCACCTCTCATTAACTTTAGATCAATGTGACTGTTTTGGGTGACGGAAATGAATTGCAAATATATTTGGTAAGAAATTAGTCGTCGGCGCCGATAGAGAATTTCGTTCGATTATTGTCTTCTTAATGAATGCATTTCAGAGGCTTTGAATATATTAGCTGATTATTGAACTTGTTCAATGTGATGAGAATGTCAGTGTTCGCGTGCGTTTCCTCATTACAAAAGTGAAGAGAGTGTTCGATATATTCTCTGTAGTTTAATGCTAATAAAAAGTAATGAAAAAGCCTACACTTCAGAGAAAACTAGAGCAGCCCATGAAGCAACTTGATGTGGGGGTCAATATTGTATACAATTTGGCAAGTTTTTTTAAGCAGTAATTAGTTTTTTTGATCCCCAATACTTTAGATAATTAATATTTGCCAGCGAAAATGTAAATCACAAATCCAATATGGTACTTTTAAGTCTTTGTTATAATTAGTGCAATTTATTTATTTTATTTCTCTAATGCTTTCTTTTCTCTTTCCTTCTTATTGAGTTTTCGCGCCATTAGTAACTGTTGGATATCACTGGACAGACAACCTACTCGATTTTCTAGCATCTTCATCATTAGGCTGGCTGTTTTGTGTAAAGTTATCGCCTGGAGGCTTTCGATTTTTTCACAGATTTCCAATTATTTCAAGGTATAGCTTAAGTTAGTGAAAACATTGAAAATTAATGTCAAATGTACTGACGAAGTTGCAGGAGAAAAGGGAACAAAAAAGAACACTTACAATTCGAATGAGAAAGAGGCAGTTAATATCCCTAGGGCATATAATGAAGAAAGCGTACTTAGAGAATTTGACACTCACAGGGCATACTAAAGCCAAGCGCAACAGAGGAGAGCAGCGAATAACCTACCTAATGAGCATCTGTAAATAGTTGGCAGAACAAGGATTAGGAGATATAGCAAAAAGAGAAAACTTAATATGAGCTACAAAAGATAGGAAATTGTGGAGAGCCATGATCGTCAACGTCCTGAAGAGACGCGAAATGGCAATCCAAACACAGTCGTTCAATTTTAGTTGTTTTTTTAGAGTAGGTACAGTTATATGTATCGTATGATTTATGCAAATTTCCAAGTCACAAAGGTAACGATGGAACTTGCCAGGAATACATGGATTATAATATTATTTCATGGAAGACAGTAATGATCACAGTATAATAATTTCCTTAAATTTTTATATTGCGATGACTAGAATGGTTTCCAACAGCCTTCTCCATGATTTTGAATCAAAGATTATTCTCTTTCTAGATTGGCTGCTGTCAAAGAAAAGAGGTTCCTGAGGATAGAATAGAGGATATTGGTTTGGTAGTGAGATTGAACAATGTACACACCTGCACAAGATATGAAGTGGAATGACAACAATATGTTCTTATTTAAACAACTGAAATACAAAATAAAACGTAGAAAGGGTACAAGAGTGGACAAGTTCGTAAAAGGGAAGAAAGTCTTAAAAATAAGTAAAATTCTTTCTACGAGCTGGAATTCTAATAATTAAATACATTGGGATAGAGAGAATATGAATACATATATAACAGAAGAAAGAGACAGTAAAATGGCACATCTGTATGTCTGTTTGGCGGTCAGCGTTCCGGTAGAAATTGAGTAGCGAGGGTTATGATTGTCGACAAGCCAGGGAGTAAGGTGAGAGCGGCTCCTAACTTTGACGAGCCAACTTCTGTTTTTTATCCTCTGACAGAGGCTCAAGTTTAAGAGTTCTGATAAATTTGAGTAATTTCATAGATCCACTATTCGTCCTTCTAATCATTTAACATTTACACATATATCGGCACCCGGGAAAAATGATCGTGATTCTGTCATTAGCGCCGTTTTTCGATCTATTTTTGCACTGACGAAAAAGACTGGTCAAATTTTTTAGGTAAAACAAATACTTTTCCTTTAGATGACTTCTTTTAACGCCCGTTAGATAGCGTTGTATAAAACAGTATAAAAAAGGAAATAAATCAACCACTATTTGTCTTTCTTTTCACTTCAACTAGGTAGATGATCTGCCCACTAATCAGTGAAAGCAGTTTCATACTGATGCCATATAAACATCGCTAAATACATTCTAGTTAAAGCTTCTGTTATAATAATACTCAAGGATTTTCAAATAATATGTTGCAAATTTATAGTAGCATTACGAATATAAAGTTAAACAAAAATTACTGAAAAAATGAATTAGTCTCTGTAACACTGTTTCTCACGGAATACCTAGCGACTTCTTGCGAAACCTTAGGTTTCTAGAAAACATCGGTTGGAAATCAACAGGTTAATCTATGCAGATTTTAACCCATAGCCTGGGGATTCATTAGATGTGATATCGAAAACTACGATAAGTTTCCTACATTAATAGTAATAAAAAAAATAACTGTTAAATAAGAAATAGTTTTTTGCATGTATGTATTTATATAATGTCTTCCGTTTTCAAAACACGGTCAAGATATTGTGTCCATGTTCACAGTTGATATTACTGAGTGTTGTTTTTTTTTGTTTTTATTAATAAGGATTCTATTCTTTTTAGCCTTTTTCGCATGTAGATGATGCTATTATATTTGTGTTGTCAACAAGTATGTTACGAATATTGTCCAGTAGGTATCCATGAGTATTTAAATGAAATCTAATTGAACTATGATCAGAAAGATGTAGTGTGGGTCTTCGTGTCAAACATGTTGTAGTGTGGCCTATATAATTATTTACGAATTTTGATTGATCAGGAATACCATTCCTTAATGGGCATTTATAATGACACTACATCCTGGCCATGTTATGAAAAATGAAAATAAATATAAATATATAAATGCAACAAACTATTTCTTATTTCAAAATGGCCTAATGTATAGTTTTTATATATAAATTGTATAAATCGTTTATCGTATTCAATATATATATATATATATATATATATATATATATATATATATTATGAAATGGACAAAGTCCGACAATTATTTAAAGACATTTTTTATGATTATACATTCTTTTTAGAAATACAAATATTTAAGTAAATGCTCTGTTTATAATAAACAGTATTAAAAACATTTACCGGCCTGAATATTCGGAGGACGAATATTTTCTGTGAAAAATGTTATTTAATACTGTTTTTTATAAAGAGAGCATTGACTTAAATATTTGTATCTATAAAAAGAATATATATATATATATATATATATATATATATATATATATATATATATATATATATATATATATATATATACATATATATATATATATATATATATATATATATATATATATATATATATATATATATTCCCAGTGACCAACCACAACCAAAAGATCCATGCGTTTTGATGCAATCATCAGGCAGTCGGCAGCTGTTATTTATGAAATTTTATACCCACTCGTCAAGTTAAAGATATTACAATGAGAGTAGTTGATGCTTACATAATATGCACAGACCAACCAAACTCACCGACGTGCGGAAATGCCCATCCAGTCAAGACGAACATGCACAAATATCACCATGGCACCGGAAGAAAAAAAAATTTCTAAAGTATATATATATATATATATATATATATATATATATATATATATATATATGCATTGGTTGCCCACCGTATCGAGATTAGCCACAATATTGACATTAAAAGAGCTACTGTTATCAAAGGAGAAAACTATTCACTACGACGTATCTACAGTGTACCTTAATCGTAAGGTCATCTACAGTAAATTTGTACACTTGCTGTTACCGCTTATCATCAATTCTATCAGATCTTCTAATATCACAGTTAGGGATATCTACTAACAAAAGTGATAGAAAGAAAAAGAAAAATGTATCTAAATTAATTCGTATATATATATATATATATATATATATATATATATATTCTAAAATACCTTTTTCATGCGCTTATACTTTAGCCCGATGGAGTCCTGAAGGACGAAATACGCCACAAGTCATTATTTTCATTTAGACATAAATTTTCTCCAATATTGTTATTGATATAATATATATCGTTACCTCACACACACACACACACACACACACACACACACACACACACACATATATATATATATATATATATATATATATATATACATATATAGATAGATAGATAGATAGTCAAACCTAGAGAGCCAGACAAACATACCAAGGAAAGCTTTCCCTGACGATCCCCTAATTGAAACCTTGGTAGGTTTGTCTGGCTCTCTAGGTTTGGCTAGGTCTTCTCTACTTTTGTATTGAGCACTTTTTTTAGTTGATTACTCGTATCGGGATTTTTTTCTTTGGGCTTTGGACCTGTATGCTGTACGATTATTTTCGACAGACGTTCATGTTCCTAGCTCTTTCTTTTTTTAAAATCTTTTTTTCCCTCGAAATTGATTTGTTAATTAGCAAATCAAGAAACTGAAGGTTTTCCGAGTCGAGTGTAGTTACCTATATATATATATATATATATATATATATATATATATATGTATAGGTAAATATAGCTAAAGTAACTTCAATGAAAAAATAAATTGAATAACATATATATTTCTTCTTTTCTCCTCAGTAATTTTATAGTTGTAAACTTGATAGCGAATAAATGTTAAATTTTGATTTTGTAATTAGCAGTTTTAAATTTTAATATTAAATTTTATCATATAATTTAGTAATTATTCGTTGGAATAAATTATTTTTTAATACTAAACATCTGAATAGATATTATAACATGACTTCGGTATCGAGCTTTTTGAATTTTCTTGTACTTGTGTTCTGATTGGTCCATCTAGCCTTTGTAACAACGTTTTCCCCTTGCGTAGAATATTAATTAATTTGAAACTTTTAAAACCATTTATTTTACATTCAACGTCATCACTTGATAAGACACCGAAGGTGTTGAAACAAAATGGCTATTTTTGTAGTGATTTTATAACATATTTATGTTATAAATTTTTTTCTTTAAAAATAAATAATTATATATATATATATATATATATATATATGTGTGTGTGTGTGTGTGTGTGTCATTCGCAGACAGTACAGTTTTGCAGTTCGTCAGTGCGACTAGACATCCGAATGCTTCAAGCCAGTATCGAAACCCAAACGACTTCGTGTCAGTCAGAGCTTCTATCGCTGAACTGTCTTCATCCGGAAAAATGAAGCAGCTAAATCTCGCATATTGTTTTTACGAATGTAAACAAATGCCAATCAGCCGGAGTGCTATATTTATTTTACTGAAGAGCGTTGCACTAACGCATGTGACTGTTGTTTATAGAATTAGCTTGTCAGTCAACAGTGCTCAATTGACATATTTTCAAGCTATATATATATATATATATATATATATATATATATATATATATATATATATATATATATTAAAAAAAAACAAACACTTTAAGGTTCCATGTAATAAATTATTTCACCACAGCCCTTTTAAATGACTGCAGATCATCAGACTTTACTTCCAAAGGTTGAAACAAAAAATGAAAAGAAATTTACACATTTTTGACGGGCCGTATTAAACATATGTAAATTAACGAAGTGAGGAAGTGAAGGGGGAGAGAGAAGACAAGAGTGAGTTAGATGTAATTTAAAATTTCTATTCTTTTATATTTAAAATTACTTGATGTCCAGACATTGACACATACAAATGGTTAACTTAACGGAAGTTATATATTGATATCGAAGGAGTAGAGGAGAAAAACCCATAAAAAGAAAAAGAGAAAAGGAAGTCATGAGAGAAGGTGACACTAATTTTTTTTGGAAAAAAGATTTTAATTTAAAATATAAGTTTAGTTCTAGTATTTTTTTTTTATCTTTTTAATTTATTTTTTTTTTAAATTGACATCTCATTCTCTAAAATTTTATTCTTTTAATGTATTTTCTATGAATATTTTTCTAATCGACTATTTCACAGAAATCTCCCAAATTTAAAAAAAAATTAAATCACTAACAAGACAAGCTTCAAATTAAATTCTTTGTTTACAATTTAGTCATTCAAATTTATATCAAACATTGTAATCATTATGAACCCCAAAATAACACTTTTAAAGTAAAACAAAATAACAGCGTCTATCTCTAGGCCTTTTTTCCAAAGAAAATTTGTGACACCTTCTCTCATGACTATTATTGACACTTCCTCACTTCGTTAATTTACATATATTTAATACGGCCCGTCAAAAATGTGTAAATTTCTTTTCATTTTTTGTTTCAACCTTTGGAAGTAAAGTCTTTTAAAAGGGCTGTGGTGAAATAATTTATTACATGGAACCTTAAAGTGGTCTGTTTTTATTTAAATTATTTGCTCTGGATTTACATTGAGCTCTCTGGATTTTATCCTCCTTCGGTTTACCCATACGGATTACCTCATTTTTCATAAACTATATATATATATATATATATATATACAGTGTAACCCAGAAATAAGAGACCCGGATATAAGAGAAACCCGGATATACGAGAGATTTTCTCTGTTCCCAAATTAGAGTCTGTGTTAATGTATATAAAATAGAGCTAACCCGGATATAAGAAACTTCTTCTCCGGTCTCGACAAATCTCTTATATCCGGGTTATATATATATATATATATATATATATATATATATATATATATATATATATATATATATATATCAACATACTTTGATGTAAGAAAAACAAATAATTTTTGAAAAAGTAAGGAATATCCACTTATTTCATAAGAAAACAATGTTCATTCAGTGTGTCTAGGCAGGTAATTTTGTGAGATAACATTCTTCAAAATACAGTGTCACTGTTTTTTTCATTTTGTTTGCATATGTCTTATCAATCTTGATCTATTTGGAAAGGTTGAGCCACCCAAATCACCCAAATCGTGGTTTCGTTTCAATGTGCCCGAATTTGTTGCACCAAACTTGATTACATAGCTACGAAGTGTTAAAATATCACCAGAAAACGGTTTTCCCCAGTATGTTTTCGTTTATGTGCTGATTTTTAGGAAAAGCAACAGTTTTATACATCACAAGAATGTGGTGTTTCTCCAGTATGTGTCCGTATATGAAATACCAAATCTGTCTTTTCTGACTTTGAAATACCAAATCTGTCTTTTCTGACTTTGAAATACCAAATCCGTGTAAAAGATTCTCTACACACATCGTAAGAATGTGTTTTCTTTTCAATGTGTGATCTTATATATCTCTTAAATTTGATACTTCTGAAAAAGAAAATCTACTTATTTTCAAGGACATGATCTTTCTCCAATGTGTGTTCGAATATGCCGTGCCAAATTTTAACTTTGCAAAAAGTTGGATCACATACATGACAAGAATACGGTTTTTCTCCAGTGTGTGTTCGATCATATGTTTCCAGATGTGCCTTTTATAAAAGTCTAGATTCATACACGTCAAAAGAATATAGTATATCTCCATTGTGTATAAACAATTTTCTTACGTGAAAAAAAAATCCCGCATTTTTCACAATACGGTTTCTTTCCCGTGTGTATTCGATTGAACTTTACCAATGCGGGCTTGTGTGAAAAATAAGAATCGTATAGTTAACAAGAATATGCTTTCTGCCCATTACATATTTTCATATGAACTTTTAATAGGATATTCGTTGAAAATTTAGATCCACTCACATCACATGAATAAGGTTCATCTCTATGGTAATTCTGAAAATATGGAGAATCTATTTCCACAGATTTCACACAGATAATATTTTCCCTCTGTAATTTTTCTGTTATGTCAGGATAACATAATCATCCAAAGAAGTCAACTGAATTTTGAATGACAATTTGAATGAATGCTAAATATAAACTTTCCTTTCATGTTAGAACATTTTTATAAAAAAGATTTTCCTTCTATGAGTAATTATGCGAAGTATTTACAATAAACCTTGTATAACTGATAATTTGCAACATACCTATATTGTAGATACATCAATGTTATGTTTCAGCATGAATGAAAATAAGTTTCTAAGATTAGCTTAGTCTAGCAACACATGAGCCTTGTGTAAGGTACCCGGGATCTGATAGCTTCTCCAATATATATATATATATATATATATATATATAATTTTAAAATATAATTTTAACGTATACTATATTTATGGGTGAAAGTGCTCAATATCAGGAAAAGAGCAGATGTAAATATAAAAGTGGACACTGAAGTCAACACCCAGAGGTGAAAATCTGTTTCAGGCAAAAGGCAATCGTCAGACTACACACATAAACACATACATACATACACACATACATACACACGCGCACGCACACACGCGCGAGGTCACACACACACACATATATAAATATATATATATATATATATATATATATATATATATATATGGGGGTATAAAAAGAAAGGAAGAGAAAGTAGAGAAGTGAAAGTGTGAAGAAGAGAGGAATAGTGAATAGGACTGTAAAAGAGAAAGACAAAGCGATACAGAGATTGAGAAAGAAAGAAAGAAAGAAAGAAAGAAAGAAAGAAAGAAAGAAAGAAAGAAAGAAAGAAAAAAAAAGTGACAAAGATATGAAGAAGGCGGGGGTGGGGAGTGAAAATGGAGAGTGAAAAAGATTGAAAGTGCCAGAAAGGCAAGAAACTTTAAACTATTTCATAATTCCTGTCTTTTATTTGATAAATTATTCTGCATCATCATTATTCTCCATTAAGTTATGCTGGAAATCCAAAGGAAGATCTTAATGATTTTTTTTTCTTTTTGGCCTTCTGTCTCTGCTTTTTCTCTCTCCCACTCTCTCTCTCTCTCTCTCTCACTCCCTCACTGTCACTCTCCTCCTTTCTTAAAAAAAAAACAACCCCGGAGTGACATCCCACATCCTTCTGAAACATGCTACTCTTTAGCTTTCAATTTTCGAAAGAACAAGACCAATAAAATTGTAATCTACAGTCATCTCGTGTGCATAAATGTCGCCGACTCCCAATTAAATTAACCGGTTGAGTCGTGCACGAGGAGAATAACAGTTTAACAGAACAAACAAGCGAACGAAACGAATGGATAATTCTGGAATTAAATACATAAAAGAGATGTTGATATGCAAATTAAATCGATTTTCATCGTTTTTACAACATGTCAGGTCATTTCTATTGATATATAACGGTAATTCTATTCGTTTGAAATATTATCGCTTTCTTAAATCCGCTCCTTTCCTTCTCTTCTGTTATTTACTTATTAGATCGGCGAAACTGACAGTATGTAAGAAAACATAAAAAAAAAAAAAAAAACCGCTGAAAGAAGAGATCAAACAAAATACATGCATTTCCGCTTCGCACAAACAACACATGTAAACAAGTAGAACGTCCTTCTTAATTCAAATGTCGTGTCTTTTTAGGGCGTAGACGTTCATGGCACTCGACAACTTCCTATCTGTTGCTGGCTTAAGTCCATTTTTTTACCCTTTACATTGATCTTTTTTTCCGTTCTGCCATCCATTCACACAATGTCCTGAAGCAGATTGCTCGCTATTTGCACTTGTTTCTTTTGCCTCGCCATTATTAGATTCAACAGTTTTTACTTCCTCTTTATGCGTCCGAGAGATTTTCAACTTTTACCATTAAGATGCAAGAGTTTACTGGGAGGGAAAGTGAATGAAAATATTTTAGTCATGAGAAAGGACAATAAAAGAACAAGATTTCAAGAAGCCAGAAGATTGTGATTTATATAGCATTTAAATTTTTGAATATTTTAAGTAGGGAAACAAGAAACCGAAAGAGATTTCAAGTCAACACGTGAGAGACAAAAACTATTAAAATAGAATGTAAGGTTACAGTTAGATAGTTCAACAGCGTATGTATTGGTAGGCACGGTGGAGTAATGGATAGTGGCTCGGATTGAGGAATCGGAGTTCGAATTCAAGTCAAATCAATTACATTCACTTACGTGCTAATACCCTTAGGAAAGGTATGAATCCTCTTTTTCTCCCCTCAGCTATGGCTAGATAGCTGAACAGACAGGGTTCTATATTCTTGGATGGCTACCGGTTTACCGAAAGAAATGGCAACATACTGCGGGAAAAAAAATCTGCCTAAGCGTGTATCACGCATGACACACAACTGACTGAGATATTATTTTCGTTGTAGTTCCTATCTTCCTTCAAGCGTTTACGTTGCTCTTATGTTCAGGCCATTGTATTCCCTGCATTTGTTAGTAGAACGACATGTCTTTTATTTCAGGAGAAAATAGAATTCATTGGTATATAGAGGATTTCATTTTTATAGGCCTCCCAAATAGACAATTTCTGTCTTTCTTGACTCAAACCTGTTCTTTTATTGTCCTTTCTCATGACTAAAATATTTTTATTCACTTTCCTACCAATTAAACCCTTGCATCTTAGTAGTATCACCTTGCTTGGCGTTCAATGATTAACATCAAATCCTGTATCATATTATATTTCTTAGTTTTTTAAAGTTATCTTTCTCTGCGTCTTCAGATTTGTATCAGATTGTTGCTTGATTTTGTTCCCAATGTCTAGCTCACTCCTCAGTCTGTCTGTTCTGCTAAGTAGAATGCATTATATCTTGTTATCTAGTGAATAGTTAATTGTTTCTTCTCGCTTTATTACCTTAGATTTCCCAAATGAATATATAAATAATAGTTTTACTTGCGATTTTCATCGGTTTGAAATATACATAGAAAAGAAAGCAAAAGAAGGAAATGCCAGATTCGGTCTTGTAATAAACTTTCCTTCTCTATTTGACATGTCACCATGTATTTGCGATACGTCATTTTAGTTTACGACGTGTCTCCATCATAACATATTTCTGCATAAAGCAATGTTTGTGGTTTCCTGTGAAATGATTGTAAATGCATATGACACATTGTTTCACTTAACTATCACTTTTAAATATACAGTAGGTATAAAAAAAAACAAATCTCAAGGAAAATGTATTGATTGAACGACAATATTCGTAATATATAATTTGAAGAATTAATTTTGCCACTAATAGGTTGTCTCTTAACCAGAATTATAAACTAAATGCAAATCAACTTTATAGCATGCAATAAAGATTCTTTATTTGCCATAGAGCGTGTTATCGTTTGAAAATGATGGATAATGAAGAAACCTTAAACATGCAAAAATGTAACCGTTACCACTAATTGGTCACATGGAAGGAAAGAAAAGACTTCACCGGCCATTTTCTACAAATCTATTAGCACTATAAAATAACTTTTATTGATACCTAACGTATTATTTTATAAAATATAAAAAAAAAATAACATAGAATAATAAAAATGTGGCGTCTCATGACCTTATACTGATTTGGGTTGGCAGTCAACGTGTTAAGCAGGTATTTTTATTGTTTGCATTTTGCGATGAACGAGGCCTTTCGTTTTCATGTGACTTGTACAACAGCCATATTTGATTTCTCAATCATTTTTCTTATGTTCAATGTATTTCTACATTATGAATATAAAAGTCCTATTTTATCAGTCAATAATATTTGCATTACTAACAGACAACAGACAATGTCGTTTTTTTCTGATTTGCCATGCATTTTATTGTAAAACCACTTACAATGAATTACTATAGTAAAGTTATTTCCAATGATTTTCTATAGTAGATCATTACCAATGCATTTACATTCAATAATATAATGGCCCTGTTGCGCTTGCATTCACTCATGACTGTTGAAATATATTACTTTGTGAATTTCAATATACAGCATTTAGATCGAGTTCCGAAACTGAAAGAAAAACTTTTGGTAAAAATTGTAAAATTTTCTATTTCAGAATATTTTTCCAACCTTCAGAAATATTTACTTTGTTAATAGATAAAAATTGACTTAAATATAGGTACGTATAAAGATAGTGGACAGCGATAAGCAATGGCTATTTTATTTCCCTTTGTATTACTAGATATGATATCATAATTAGAACATATGATAATCTTGATGAATCTATATAATAAATTCAAATGTCACGGTGTCACACTTTTTCAACTTTACCCCCTAGAGGCCATAGCCCGACATATCATACCATTTTGGAATCATGCCGTCTTCATGAGCAAATTAAAATCATTCCGGTCAGGATCCTAACCCGCAATTCTGAAATGTTGAATTTCCAAGTTTTCATTACTACGATTGTTTTCGGATTCCGCTATCTTGGCTTCTACTGAAAAAAAAAAAAAAAACAAGTAAAGAGACTCAACTGTCTAACTTTCATTAACTGATGTTCAAATGAAAAAAAAATACTGTTCTTAAATTACAGTGTTTCAAAATAAAATTGTCCATGTTTTCAACTATACTCCATTTTGTAGTCAGGCCGAGCAAATTAAAAACATGCCGGGCAGGATCCCGTCCGGCAGTCCTGAAGTTTGGGATTCCAAAGTTTTTATTACTTCCATTGTTTTCTTCGATTGTTTTCATGTTTTTTGGCGGCAAATCTTTTTGTATGATAACTATTTTATAATCGAAAATAAAGAAGCAATTTCTAATATGAAGAGAACGCAGGAGGTCATATTTCAGTAGGGTATCACCTTTAAGTATTTGGCCCACATATGTCGCGATCATTAAGACGGTTTGTCAAGTTTTCACATGAACCGGAAACTATTGCAACTTTCACCAAAACGCTTGTGGTTAGTGCATAAACCATGGTAAAATGTTGGTATATGAGTCCTTGATTTTTAAGGTAGGAAAAGAGAGAAAGGAAGAAAGTATCAGCCCTGGAGTTGACATACTAGGATCAGCAGGAAAGTTCTTAAGCTGACCAGGATATAAATTTTAGTAGGGACACCGATTAGTAAACTGTAAGCTATGCAAGTGTACCACAATACGACCGATACTTAACTGTTGAATTCTGATATATTAGTATATCTTTAATTCTACCAAATGGTGTGTCTATTTACATTTGTATTTGGTCAGCCTATAAGCATTCTCGCTGACCCTCGTAGTTACTTCGCTTCCACCTGTGCGAGAGTTGTTCGAACCAGTGTTAATGCTTGGGTATCTAAGGCTAATTTTAAACTTAAAACGTCTTCATCATTTGTATAAATTGTGCAACACAGTATTTCTATGTTAATTTTCTACAATTTTCTTGGTTTTGTGATTTGTTAAGCATTAAATATCAGCTTGTTGAACCTGCTGTGTTCAGATTCTCAAAGAGGACGCTTAGCACTTCAGTTGACTGGTAGTGTGAGTTCAAACTGAGTTGAACAACTGTTACCTTGTGCCAGACAAGCTATGATTTTCATTTCTTTCTTTGTTATTATCTAACTTTTCATCTGTTTTCTTTTCCTTCTTTCTTTGTTTTTATTTCATTTTCCTTTCTTTCTTTCTTTCTTTCTTTCTTTTAATCCAATATTTCTTTCTTTCTTTCTTCCTTCTTTTTTCTTTCTTTCTTTCTTTCTTTCTTTTTTCTTTCTCAATTTAAACAATATTCTTTCTCTTTTTCTGCTTCTTTCTTTATTGATTGTCGTGCCTTTTCTCAATTTACTCTTTTTTTCTCTGCATGTTTTTTACCTGTCAGCTCTCATATTTTCTCTTATCATTTTGTCTTTCTTTAGCAAATTTTATTATTTTTTATTCTTATTACTAACATTTTCAGTTTCCTTTCATTTTTATTTTATTAATGCTTTTAGTCCCCACTTTTGGTCACAACTGAGAATTCCATATTTTTTTCTTTCGCACTCCGTCAATTCCTACAAGGCAGCAGTTTGTCATTTGATAACTGATCTCTTCAATTCTAGCCATTAACAATTCTGACGGAATAAATCAGCAGACAAGAGTTAGTGTTTCATCAACAGGTTCACTCTATTGTAACGAAAGGCAAGAACAAGATTTAGTAATGCGCAACTTGGCTCGAGAAACATCGAAAACTATTGGTTCATATTTAAATCACGTAGCTTTCCTTCTACTTATAAGTCAGAGACAGATCTAAAGGTGTCACAACGAAGGCAGTTTTCTTTTTTAATTCGACATTGTTTTGCGCAAAGATTTAACTTTGCCACAGTGATGATTTCTTCTTATTATTATTATTAGTATTCTTTTCTCCTACTTCTTCTCCTCCTCCCCCGTCTTCATTTATTATACTCTTCTTTGTCTTTCTCCTCCTTCTCCTCCTTCTTCTTCTTCATTTCTCATCCTCATTCTCCTCATCCTCTTCCTCCTTTTTCTTCTTCTTCCTCTTCTTCTTTTCTCCACCTCGTCCCTATCCTCCTCGTTCTTCTTTATTTCTCATCATCATCCTCCTCTTTCTCTTCATCCTCTTCCGCCTCCTCCTTTTTATTCTTCTTTTTGCCTCCTCCCTCTCCTCCTCCTCCTTCATTTCTCATCCTTATCCGCCTCTTTCTCCTCTTCCTCTTCCTCCTTTTTTCTCTTCTCCTTCTTCTTCTTCTTCTTCTTCTTCTTTTCTCCTCCTCCTCCCTCTTCATTTCTCATCCTCATTCTTCTCTTTCTCCTCATCCTCTTCCTCCTTTTTTTCTCATTCTTCTTCTTCATTTCTCCTCTTCCCTCTCCTCCTCCTTTTCTCCTCCACCTCCTTCTTTTCTCCTCCTCCTCCTTCTTTTCTCCTCATCCTCTTCCTCCTTTTTCTCCTTCTTTTCTTCTTCTCCCTCTCCTCCTCCTTATTCTTCTTTTCTCCTCTTCCTTCTCCTTCTCCACTTTTATGCCATTGCCATCCCTTCCCCATTGCTTAGGTTTTGGTATGCATATTTGGCTATTCCAATGCGCATTCTGATTTTGATATCGCATTTTCGATCTTCGGTTAAAAAAAAAAAAAAAAATGAATAGAAAATGTCCTTCTAAATATTAATAAAATTCCCTGCAAAAACAATTAAGACATTTCACTAAATAGCTGTTTATTTATCTAGAAACAACACGTGTGTGATGCTTTAATGAAATGCGTTATAATTTCAATAACATCGTTTATCCTAAAGATTAAATATTATTAAATAGACAGGAAATAGGAAAATAAGGCTTCAGGAAGAAATGTAGCTTTATTTTAATACACACGATTCATTTGGACTGAATATCCAGATGAAAGATTTCACGCTAGGCGTATAAAGGGAGAAATTTCTTCGATTGTTTTTACCTTCATTAATCTTGTTTTTTTTTTATAATCATTTTCTTCATTCACTCTTTATTCTACGAGAAACACCGTTTAAAAAAAAAAATCCTTAATTGAGGCACGGTGGAGTAATTGGTAGAGTCGAATTCGAATTACTAGTCAAATTCATAACATTCACTTACGTGCTAAAACCCTTGGGAAATGTATGAATCCTTCTCTTCTCCCTCAGCTATGGGCAAATAGCAAGACAGACCGGGTTCTATAGCCTTGGATGGCAACTGGTCTACTGCAGAAAGAAACCTACTGCGCGAAAAAATCTGCCTCGTCAGTCATGTATCGAAAGATACATGATCGCCTAAGCATGTCTCTCGCATGGCACATAACGGACTGACTTTTCTGAAACAAGTTTTAGGTCGTTTTATATTTTCTCTTTCTTTCTTTGTTTCTTTGTTTGTTTGTTTCTTTCTTTCTTTGTTTCTTTCTTTCTTTCTGTTCTCTAATTTTATCTCTACTTCTATCATTGTTTCCTTGGCCTTTTATTATGCTTCTCACTTTAATCTATGTTTTTTCACCTTTAATATTTTTGCGTTTTTTCTTCGTAATTTTCTGCGCTAAAATGTCTAATATCTTTGGTAGTAGAAGAATAAAGGAATTAGCATCAAAGTTCGCATTATTTTGTACCCATTTCAGTTCTTTGTATATTCCCCTTCTTTCTTTCTTTCTTTCTTTCTTTCTTTCTTTCTTTCTTACTTCACTCCCTCCTTCTCTAAGTTTATCTTTCCTTCCGTCATTGTTTCCTGTATCCTTTTATTTCCTTTCCCTGTTTCATTGTATCTCTTTTTAAACATTTCTCGCTGTCTTTCTCTCTCTCACTTCCTCCGCCCTCTATTTTCCTTATATTTCTTTACTGGTTACCGCGTCTTTACTCTCCTTTCTTTCTCCTTTTCTTCTATTACCTCTTGTAGATTGTCAGTTATTAGGTAGAATATCAAAAGTTGCAAATACTGATGTTTTTTTTTATACGTGACTAGCAGCATGGCCCAGCGTTGCCCGTGCTTGATTCAAAAATCGTACGACTCATACAGCAATCGCTATCACTTAACCTAAAATATTTTTGCCCTTCCTTGCCTTTAAAGGAGTGCCCTTTGCCGTGCTGATGTTGCTACATGCCTTACTTTTTGCCTATCTCACACTGCGAATTTTTTCTAAGCTCTATACTAAACATTAAATCTGTTAAGAAAAAAGAACTAAACAAAATGAACACAAAACGATCAGCTTTAAAAAAGGACTCGTAACTGGAAAAACCGAATGAAAAAAGAGTGTTAACAATAAATACTTTTTCACACCCAACCCAGTTCTGCGGAATTAGAATCAACGTTGAGTTTAAGCAAGCGAATGAGCCAATTGGAGTAAAGTGCCATGCAGATTTAAATTTTTCCAATTTTTGACGAATGCAGCTATCGATTATTTTTTGCATGCTAGCATGCTAGTTAACATTCGTGTCAGTCAGCTGTTGGCTCTCACGCTGGCCAATAGAATCTTCCTGCCTATTCGTGGCAGCCAGCTATAGGCTCTCAGTCTGCGGCTTTGACTTCTGCTTCCGACGAACGAATAAGAGTTCTACCAAATTCCTCCCCTAGCCATAATTCAGCCCGACTAGTCAATTCCGCCCACATGATTTTTCAGATGTTGTTTTCGACTGTTTAATACTAAC
>OZ010588.1:33450157-33515157 GCA_963932145.1 Acanthosepion lycidas
TTCTTCTTACCTATATATATATATATATATATATATATATATATATATATATATATATATATATATATATATATATATATATATATATAACATATTTTCTCTTTATACATTATTTAATAGATAAATACTCTGTTTTAAATCAACTGTATTAATTACATTTACGGGCATAAACACTGTTTAGTTAAAAAAAAAACAAAGCATTTACTTAAAAAAATTTATCTATTAAATAACGCGTAAACAGAAAATATGTTAAATAATTGTCGCACTTAATACATTTTATAATACATTTATATATATATATATATATATATATGTATATATATATATATATATATATATATATATATATATATGATGCGTTAATGAACAAATCGGAAATATTTGTCAATCTTTATTAAAATTTCAGCAAAGCAAATGGAAGAAATTCTCGTATTTTTACTTTTATATTGCTTGATTTTCATTGGTTAGTCATGTTTCATGTTCGTCTGACTTATTAAAACAACTTTAGTATATTTGATGAAGTGCAACATCTTAGTTTGATAAACCTCTCCTATTTGTTCATTATCTTATTCGGTCAGATTCTGGCCCATATTTCTTCTATATTTGATCCCAAATTCTTATATATACATATATATTAAATAATACTAGGCCAATGTGCTACACAGAGTTGAAGGTTACGGAATTAACTTGTTTCATGGAAGTCAGATGCGAAAGTAAGCACAAATTATGAGCATATGTACGACAGATGACGGTTGGTCAAGTTCATGAAGCGGTGAAAATTGTAGTCATAGTTGAGGCATCTTCTCGAGCGTCTGTTTCACAACGTAGACGTTCTCGAGAAGAGGTTGAATGGAAGTTTCTTGTCAATGGGATACGAACAGAATAAGGAAGATTTGACTCTGTGTGTGTTTGTCTGTGTCTCTGTGTGCGTGTGTGTGTGCGTGCGTGCGTGCGTGCGTGTGTGTGCGCGTGTGCGCGTATTCGCGTGCAGGTGCGTGCGTCATGGTGTGTCTCAGTCGTAAATGTCTGGACAGATGAAACTAAAAGAACCTAATTCGTCTGAATATTTGCATATATGTTTTCGCCCATCTGGATCAAATTTATGCGGAAACAAGTTTTTTAATATTTTCGTTGGAATAATTTCCATCATCTCTAGAGATTATAAAAAAAAACAAAAAAAACTTTAATCTCGGTTACATTGTAGAAATGTTTTTATTAGATATATCATGGCATTTTATAGAAAGGCTATAGTTCCAATTAAAGCACTAATGACATGACGTGAACTTTTATATTTATATTTACATAATTTCCATCACTAATATTGACCACATTTACCTATAAATATAGGATATATTAAAACTATATTTTTATCACATATATATATATATATATATATATATATATATATATATATATATATATATATATATATATCCAGATAACAGAATTACGAAAATCAGCGAGTACACTAAGCAGTACTAAAGTACTGAGGAAACATATCATTTGATCTCTAGTGGAATCTTCCAAGAGTCGGATAAGATGTCAAATACTACTACTACTACTACTACTACTATTACTACTAC
The DNA here is from genome assembly GCA_963932145.1 of Acanthosepion lycidas. Classification (NCBI taxonomy): domain Eukaryota; kingdom Metazoa; phylum Mollusca; class Cephalopoda; order Sepiida; family Sepiidae; genus Acanthosepion; species Acanthosepion lycidas. The sequence goes on from OZ010588.1 coordinate 33,451,741, forward strand.
TACTACTACTACTACTACTACTACTACTACTACTAATAATAATAATAATAATAATAATAAGAAGAAGAAGAAGAAGAAGAAGAAGAAGAAGAAGAAGAAGAAGAAGAAGAAAAAGAAAAAGAAGAAGTAGACGAGCAAGAGAAAGAGTAAACATAAAGGCCGAAAAGTAAAATAAATAATAGTGATAAAATAATGGCTTAGCTAACCTGCAAACATAAGGGAACGAAAAGCCTTACATGGGTAAAAAGCCAGATCAATAAAATGATACTAACAATGTTTACAGAGGTCTAGGTTGAAAGCAAAAACACAGCTGTTCAAGCGACCGGCTCATGATCAAAATATGCTAATAAGATCTTGTCAGACACATAGTTTAACGAATGGGGTATTTCCAGAATATCGATTTTGTACGCTTAAGAATCTACTGACCATCCCATATCTGGCCAATCTAACCTGCCCTCAAATTGATTTAAATACCTACTCCCAAGAGTTTCCTTCCGCGGTCACTACACTTTTAAACAGTTCAAATCTAAATTATCTTCCGCACATATCCTCAAAAGTTGTACCTATTTAACCCTCTACCTGGAATGACCCCACCCCAGAGCTTTGTACAGGGTGAACACTCCGTAAAATATATAAATAAGATACGGTAGGGAATGCCTACATTGGAAGATATGCCAACATTATAATGTCTCCATAGAGAGAAATGATAATATACAAGATAAAAATGTTATATTGCTCTACGATTTCACCACACATATCGGCTTACGATCATATCCCGTTGAAACACTGAATTTAAGCAATGTCGAACCTGATCACTAGCTACATGGTTGCTGCTTGGGAAACGAGGTGCTGTAATCCTGGCTGCGCGGGTGTTGTAATAAATAATGTCTAGGAATGAGAAATCGGAGAGCCGAGATCGTTATATTCACACGCGCAAATACACTTGGGGAACATATGAATCAACCTCCACTCACCCAACTAGGGATTAATTATTAAGACCTGTATCAATAAATCATTATCTCCAAATAATTCTGACAATCAAAAAATATTTACTAGCTTTAAATAATCTACAAAAGGTTGATAAGCATTAGAAATTTATCAATCAATCAAACAAACAAACAATCAATCAATCACCATACATATCGATCGCACTTTACAAGCTAATTGACCAGATATAATAATAACAATAATAATAATAATAATAATAATAATAATAATAATAATAATAATAACAACAACAACAACAACAACAAAAACCGACTGGGAAAATCGCAAGTGCTATAACATAAACATGGTCATCAGGTCTTATAAAAACATCTCGGCAAAATAATTTGGCAAACATTCAAAATATAAGGACCTGAAAATAGAAATTGCGAGAATTTGATATTTAAACACAACCATAATTGCAGTAATAATACGAGCACTAGGAATTATTAAAAAGAATAGTGATAATATATTGTTAAGAAAATCCTAGAAAACCCCTTAGTAACTGAAACAGAATAACTTATACGGATGGGCATCGTTCATATACTCAGGAAAAATTACCTAAACTTAAAATGATTAATAAGCCTGGAAAATACATTCCTTTACTTCACGTCTCCGTAAAAAATACTTGATAAAAATCGTATCAAACAGCGAATATGTAAATAATAATAATAATAATAATAATAATAATAATAATAATAATAATAATACCGTAAAACAGAAATGTCGAAAATGTGGCATATGGGAGCATCAACAATCCCTGTTGCAGTTGAAGCCCTAGGACTTGTTGGAAAAGATTGCAGTAGACTAGTTGAAGGGATTCCTGGAAGTCCATGCCTCAGGGAAATACAAAAAATTGTTCTGACAAGTACAGCCCACACTTTACGAAGGGCTCTATCTATGTAATATTTTGTTTTTTGTTTTTTTTGTCAGTGGAAAGTGTCATGATGCCATTTCTAACCTTAGGTCCCTGGGCGGGACCCGGAAAGAAATGTGTAAACGCTAGAAAGCAAAGAAAATAATAATAATAATAATAATAATAATAATAATAATAATAATAATAATAATAAAAGCTTTATCTATGTAAAATGTGTGTGATCTTAGGTAATTTTTAAATTTATTATAAGAATGATGAGTAGAAAATGTCAGGAAGCCATTTCTAAGCTTGGATCTCTGGTTAGTGCCAGGAAGGAAATGTGTATACAACAGAAATCAATGGAAATAATAACAACAGCAACAACAACAATGGAAGATATGCAAGAAGCACAAAATCGAAACCTCTGAGAGACTTCATGAGCAGCAACCAGGCACGGTTTCCCAAAATAACGATGTAACTATCTTCTGGGACATGCCAATTCAAACTGACAGGGAAATAAAAGCCATCAGACTTTATATTATCATAAAAGACAAGAAATTCGTGAAGTGTATATTTATTGGCATAGCAGTATCATCTGAGAGAAACACTTTCAGGAAAATTATCGAGAAATTGTTAAAATACAAGAACCTGGAGATCGAGATTAACAGGATGTGGGGAATAAAGAGTGAGACTGTACCAATAGTACGCAGATCTCTGGGCCACGTGAGAATAGGAATGGACAATTTCATCAACAGTGTCCCAGGTAAGATCAACATGCAAGTTGCCCAAATGATCGCTCTACGAGGAACATCCCAGAAAAGTGCTATCAATTAAATAACAATTCTCCTATAGAGCCTAAGAACTATAGTTTGGAACCAGCTTTAAAGGATACAAAGCAGGAAACATAACATGCATGAATAATAATAATAATAATAATAATAATAATAATAATAATAATAATAATAATAATAATAATAATAATAATAATAATAATAATAATAATAATAATAATAATAATAATAATAATAATAATAATAATAATAATAATAATAATAATAATAATAATAATAATAATAATAATAATAATAATAATAATAATAATAATAATAATAATAATAATAATAATAATAATAATAATAATAATAATAATAATAATAATAATAATAATAATAATAATAATAATAATAATAATAATAATAATAATAATAATAATAATAATAATAATAATAATAATAATAATAATAATAATAATAATAATAATAATAATAATAATAATAATAATAATAATAATAATAATAATAATAATAATAATAATAATAATAATAATAATAATAATAATAATAATAATAATAATAATAATAATAATAATAATAATAATAATAATAATAATAATAATAATAATAATAATAATAATAATAATAATAATAATAATAATAATAATAATAATAATAATAATAATAATAATAATAATAATAATAATAATAATAATAATAATAATAATAATAATAATAATAATAATAATAATAATAATAATAATAATAATAATAATAATAATAATAATAATAATAATAATAATAATAATAATAATAATAATAATAATAATAATAATAATAATAATAATAATAATAATAATAATAATAATAATAATAATAATAATAATAATAATAATAATAATAATAATAATAATAATAATAATAATAATAATAATAATAATAATAATAATAATAATAATAATAATAATAATAATAATAATAATAATAATAATAATAATAATAATAATAATAATAATAATAATAATAATAATAATAATAATAATAATAATAATAATAATAATAATAATAATAATAATAATAATAATAATAATAATAATAATAATAATAATAATAATAATAATAATAATAATAATAATAATAATAATAATAATAATAATAATAATAATAATAATAATAATAATAATAATAATAATAATAATAATAATAATAATAATAATAATAATAATAATAATAATAATAATAATAATAATAATAATAATAATAATAATAATAATAATAATAATAATAATAATAATAATAATAATAATAATAATAATAATAATAATAATAATAATAATAATAATAATAATAATAATAATAATAATAATAATAATAATAATAATAATAATAATAATAATAATAATAATAATAATAATAATAATAATAATAATAATAATAATAATAATAATAATAATAATAATAATAATAATAATAATAATAATAATAATAATAATAATAATAATAATAATAATAATAATAATAATAATAATAATAATAATAATAATAATAATAATAATAATAATAATAATAATAATAATAATAATAATAATAATAATAATAATAATAATAATAATAATAATAATAATAATAATAATAATAATAATAATAATAATAATAATAATAATAATAATAATAATAATAATAATAATAATAATAATAATAATAATAATAATAATAATAATAATAATAATAATAATAATAATAATAATAATAATAATAATAATAATAATAATAATAATAATAATAATAATAATAATAATAATAATAATAATAATAATAATAATAATAATAATAATAATAATAATAATAATAATAATAATAATAATAATAATAATAATAATAATAATAATAATAATAATAATAATAATAATAATAATAATAATAATAATAATAATAATAATAATAATAATAATAATAATAATAATAATAATAATAATAATAATAATAATAATAATAATAATAATAATAATAATAATAATAATAATAATAATAATAATAATAATAATAATAATAATAATAATAATAATAATAATAATAATAATAATAATAATAATAATAATAATAATAATCCTGTATCAGGTTGCACGGTATTGGAAACCACTGAATATAAATCCCGCCATGACTGGGTGGGACAATATCTGCGCTGGAATATCTGTAACTTTTACGGAACGGAAACTGAAAGAAAATGGTATGAACACCAACTAGATCTGGTTACAAAATTAGAACCTGTAACAATTTTATGGGACTTTACTATACACACAGGCAGAACAATCTAATCTAATCTCCCTGACATCGTGATTAGAGGCTGCAAAGACAAAAACGAGCAAATATAATCGTTGTAAACATGGAGCAAACAAAGAGTTAACAATTTTTTCATACGACAATGACAGGCTGAAAAAATAAATAAATAAATATATTTTAAACTTAGCCAAGAACTTAAAAGATTAAGCTCTATGCGGACGGGATTTACACCCTTCTTTCTGAGTTTATTTGTAATATATTCCTATGAAACATAAGAACAGACAAATCGAGAAATAATCAAAGTCAGTGTTAAGAAAATCTTCTCGAAAATCGGCTAGAAATCCGAGGAGATTTCAGGAATATTGAAATCATGCCCTGTCATTCGATCTCTATTGAAAACAATCAGTGACTCCTAGTGTAAAAACAAATCAAATAAAATATCACAGAACAGAGACGTTTTGCGATAAATAAACTAATCATCAACATTATCGCTGTTTCCTCCTGAGGCAAATGGCGAACTAACATGACATTTTCCACCATTTATTGCGATCTCGAATAAGCTTATTTAGTATCTCACCCATATTAGTTGTAGGCCAAATAATTGTTATACCTCCAAACTTTGAGTTTTCTCGCTGATTCTTTTTTCCAGGCACCATAACATAAAGAACAACATTAGCGTGACTTGGGCCCAGATAGTTTCAAGGATTTGCTGCGGATTGCGTCGAAGAGTGGAGGTAAAGATTCAAAGGATTTAATATCAGAGAAGTTTGCATCATTTCGGCTATCAATAGAGCAACATCGTGGAATAAATAAAGAATAACTATGATGACTAGTAACAACAAAAAAATCAAAAGGAAGAAAAATATTGGATGAGAAAAATCCCAAAACTGAAAATAAAAATTGGAAACAAAAACTAACTGGAAGATTACAAACAACAGTAATGATCAAAGGAATGATCCGAGCTTGGTTATATAAAAGCACTTGAAAGAAAACCGGAATATTAAGTAATAACAGACCCAGACACATTTATTAGAACCAACTACATCAAAGTCCGTATCGGCTAGACTACAAAACAGAAAATATCGCTTGTGTTAAGACGAAGATAAAAATGGTCGATAAAAGAATATAATAAAAATGCACAGATGACTATAAGTAAATGGTTCTCCCGTGGGAATTATTCAAATAAGTGTGAGTTGAACATTTATTGTCAATGTATCATGAAAATAAAACCATGAGGATGATTTAAAAAAAAAAAAACGGAAGTGTTTTGGAGGTTGATATTCAAACGGGACATCTAATCCAAGGCAAAAAAGTCCAGGTTTAACCGTCGAGAAGAAAACTTGTCGGATAGTGAAATTTGTATCTTCGTCATGCCATGAAGTAAAATATTAAAAAAAATAATAATGAAAAGCTGAAAATATATACAAATCTCGCAAGAAAACAGAAAAAAATGTTTGAATATCAGAAGTTGCAACAATATTTAAAAACATTTCCAAACAACCTTGCTATCAGTTTATATATATATAAATCAAATGCATACTAATTATAAACAAGATGAGAATATACTAAAAAATTTAGTATATTCTAATATATCAACTACAGATCCTAGCAAAAAAATTAAATCAATCATATACTACAGTACACTAAATCTAGTACAAACAAAATCAATTATGGCATCTCTACAAATATTCTTAAATGTCTATAATTGTTAACAGAAGCCATTGGTTTATACCAACGGCTTTCGATTCATATTTCTACAATTCACTCTCGTGTTGTCATGTTTGACGTCATGAGATGCGGTGCGATTTTCACTTCTAGCGTCTTATATGCGCGTGTTTATCGTTGCTTAGAAATCTTCTATGTAAACATTGACAGACTATCATCACTGTCGTGTCCGTATATTGTTTAATATGTTGTAATTGACATCTTTGATAATGGCTTAAGTAAGCCGAAAACTTAGATTGTATTAAAAAAATATGGATCACTACAGTGAATTTCTTTCTTCTTTCAACGATAATGTTATTAAACTTATCAGAAGTTACGAAAAAAATTTACATAAAATAAATAGACAACACTTGTCTATATTATTTAATGAAACGTGTATGAATATATATATATATATATATATATATATATATATATATATACACACGTTTCATTAAATAATATAGAGAAGTGTTGTCTATTTATTATACACACAATATATATATATATATATATATATATATATATATATATTAAAAAAAAGAAAAAAAAGGAAACATTTAAAATAATATTTCTGATTTTCTTTAAAACATTTTTCTTCCTCACATGTTTAGTTAAAATAGATTGAAGAAATTAAGTAACAACAAGCCGTGTAGTACTGAGACGTGCACCTGCTTATGAATATCAGGCGCTGTAAATTTGGTTGTAGTGGTAGTGCAATAATTAACGTCTCAGAATTGGAAATAGGAGATTCGAGTTCAAATTACAGTCGGGTTCGTTATATTCACGTAAGCGCAAATACCTTTGTAATAAGTATGAACTCATCCCCCCCCTAACTATGGGTTAAATAGTAAAACTTGAATCGGGAAAAATAACTGTTATTTAAAAACAAAGTTCTTAATATACACTAGCATAAAATGTTTATTTTAAAGTAAAACATAATTATTGTTGACAAGCTGTAAAAAAACATGCAATTAGACGTATTGTTATAACACTTTTCTTTTAATCTATAGCTATCGTCTGGCGTAGATATGCGATAAAAAGGTTGTTTAGCAAACTTTCCTTGTTGCCGAATCTTTTAATAAAGCTATCCGGTTAACGTTATGTAAAGCTACTTAAAAATGACACAGGGGATTGGTTAGGGATTACCACGGTTTACTACGAAGCGGTAAAAAAGGAATGGTAAATAAACCAGGTCACGGCCATGCATATACACACGCAAACACGCACAGATATACATACATACATTACATACATACAAAGCACACAGACACATGAAGACACATACACACACACATATATATATATATATATCACATTATGAAATGGACAAAATCCGACAATTATTTTAAGACATTTTATTTTATGCAGGAGACACGGTGGAGTAATGGATATCGGCTTGGATTGAGGAATCGGAGAACCGAGTTCGAATTCCAGTCGAATCCATTACATTCACTTACGTGCTAATACCCTTGGGAAAGGTATGAATCCTCTTCTTCTCCCTCCAGCTATGGGTAAAATAGCAGGACGGACTGGGATGGCAACTGGTCTAGGAGAAGGACAACTCTGAATTCAAAACCTACGGAGGGTCGTTTGGGAACCTTGTGGCATTCGGTGCACCAGGTCTCTGTATTCGTCCCTCCAAAAAGTGTGGATGGTTCACCACTATAATCAAATCTCATGCGCTGCTGTCGGTTTCCTGGAAACTGATCTGCTTGACCCTCATACGTCGAATCTCGACGGGAGAGTCGATTATATATATGTATATATATAAAAGACGTCACACGTTATGAAATGGACAAAATCCGACAATTATTTTATGCTTATACATTCTTTTTATAGATACAAATATTGAAGAAAATGTTTTACAATTTCTCAGACATTCAGGTCGGTAAATGCTATTAATACTGTTTATTATCAAACAATGTATATATAAAGAGTAATATCCAAGGATATAATTTCTTACATTTATGACTACAAATGCAAAAAGCTTTTTTGAATTTGTAGGTCTGATGAATTGGATCGTTACTACGATTCCAATGTAATAAATTATAACCATAGAATGTTAATGTTTGAGGCTTTTATTTTATATTCTTGACCTGTCTTGTTCATTAAGCTCGACTTGGATTTTATCCTCTTACAATATATATATATATATATATATATATATATATATATATATATATATATATATATAGAGAGAGAGAGAGAGAGAGAGAGACCACTGATTGATTCATTTTCTTCGGTGTCTCAACCATTTTCGGATTATTTAAAGCTAGAAAATATATTTAGATTTTAACAATTTGGAGATAATAATGGTTTGCTGATACTGTTACGGTTTTTTTGGGTATATATATATATATATATATATATATATATATATATATATATATATATATATATATATAACTAGTGAGACAATCCAAATGACTTAACTTCCTTTATAGTCTACCAATAGAAGGTTAACCAATCAGAAGCCGCAGAACATTGTATCCGTCGTGTATAAAGGCTGCCATCTTTGTTTACCCTACGGAAGGACCAGTGCCAACTTGACAGGCGAAGAGGATAGAAGGAAGAACTACGCTCTGCTACGATATCCACTGAGAACCTGAACTACGCTTTCCTACTGTCTCCGAAATATTCACTGCCAACCTCTGGATTCTATACTCGAAGACGACCGTCATGAAAATGTCTAACAGATACAAGTCTTCCTAATTAACCCATAGCTTTGTGAGGAGATGTGGATTTGTATAATTCCCAAGAGTATTTACGCGTAAGTGAGTATAACGAACACAATGAGAATTGGAACTTTGTACTGCGATTAACAATTTCGAGCCATTATACATTATACTACCCACACATTCAAGCTTCAGAATCTGTTCTCACAAGCGGTCACCCATCTAGGTATTGACCAGCATCAATGTTGCTTACCTTCAATGATTGTAAGAGAATCGGTATTTTAAACGTGATATGGACGTAAGCCTGACAATTCCATAGACAGATCATACCGTGATCGTACGGCAAGAGTTAGCAAGAAAAAAAAAGAAAGAAAGAAAGAAAGAAAGAAAGAATATGAAGGAAGGATGTGTTAGGTATATTGTTACAGAAATGCTGGGTACTCATATATGCACTATACCCCTCTCTCACTCGCTTTCTCAGTCTATTTCTCTATCTCTTTTTCTCTCTCCCTTCCCTCTCCACCCTCTCTCTCTTCATACATACATTATATATATATATATATATATATATATATATATATATATATATATATATATATATATATATATATATATATATATGGCACATTTGGAAAGTGCCTGAAAAAACATAGCACGTGTTGATCAAAGCCTTGTCAGTGAAATTGGATAGACAGGACACTTGTAGGACGTCAATGGCTGTGCTAGCACGAAGTCACAAGTCTTCGTGACCGAGGGTTTGAGCGTGCTGGCGTTGTTCAAACTGTTGATCAGGCTAGATAACACGCTCTCTCTCAGAAACTGTCGCTAATGTCTGCTCAACATAGTTGCAGTACAAAACACAGGTTGACTCTGTGGGTGTTCAGCAAAAACAAAATGTGCCTGAGCGAGCGTCTGTAATAGGGATTGGCTAGCCGCCCAAGTAACCGGGTATCCTCGAATATGAGTGGCCATCTATGTTTATTTTATACACACACACGCATATATATATATATATATATATATATATAAGGAGAGAGAGAGAGAGAAAGAGAGAGAGAGAGATCGAAATAGAGAAACCGTAATAGAGAGAAAGTGCGAACAAGAAGACGAAGAAGAAGAAGAAGGAGATGGAAGCGAGATGGGCCTTAAAATATAGTCAATTTATAGTTTGTAGATACAACAAATGAGCTTTGTGATTTGGAACCACAGCTTTTAACACATGATCTTTCTTAAGCTTTATCCAAAATCTGCTTTTGACATTAGGTGTCAGTAAAAAAAAACAACAAAAAAAAAAAAACGTTTCTCTTCTGCAAACATTGATATGTGAAAATTGATATACATTTATACAAGTGATGACATAGTGCTGCACGAAATGTTCTTGCAAATCATTTATAGATAGACTCAAATTACATGCATATCTCCAGAGAGGGTACACGTTTATAAATAGACCTCTATAAACTGCAGCGGCGAAAAATAGAATACAGCAGGACATATGGATTCTCCCACCCCATCTTGTAGAAATGGACTCTGCTCTCTATGTATATACGATGTAATAGTTTAAGGTGGTATAACTTTTGCAAGTTTGCCGTGGCACACATAGGATTCGGACAGAAAACGGTTTGAGCGATTAGCGCCATAAATATGCAGCATTCTATCCTCGGGAGTAAAACTTCTTAAGGTTTTGTTTAGGAATATAAAGGCTGTTCCAATAACTTGGACCGAATTTAAATATGGATTAAGTTTAAAGTCTAAGGATTTTGTTTCTTTTTCTTTCAGATTTAACAACTTAAGTCTTTGGCAATTTCCATCATGGAAAGATTAACAATCGAACATCGTGTTAAAGTTATCGAAGCCTATTTCGAAAATGGACGTTCAAACAGAAATGCATTTCCCGCACTTTGGTTTTGATCAGAAAATATACTTCTTTGAAAGTATTTGCTACATTTCTTAAACTCGATCCCACCCCTCCAAACTAAAAAAAAAACTTCCCCCACTCCTCACGCACCGAATGTATAAAATTGGAAGTCTGGACTTCAATATATGACTTATATTCTTCCTGTAAGCGGTCAGCTTTCGAGATAAGGATGTCAAATAAACTCAACATTGTATAAAATTTATTTCCTTTTCCCATTAAAAGAAATCTATATAGGCTTCCTTTCAGAGATGATGCCCCTTAAATTAATCATCCTGACAACTTTATTTTCTCCCCGCTCGACTTGATATTTTGGCCCACTCATTGTAAATGACCAAACCTCAATCTATCTCGGATTGAGTAATTGAAGAACCGAGTTCGAATTCCAATCAAATCCATTACATTCACTTACGTGCTAATACCCTTGGCAAAGGTATGAATGGTCTTCTTCTCTCCCCAGCTATGGGTAAATAACAGGACAGACGGGGTTCTATAAACTTGAATTGCAACTGGTTTACCGCAGGAAGAAATGACAACCTATTACGGGAAAAAATCTGCCTCGTCAGTCATGTATCGAAAGTATAAGCGTGCATCACTGACTGTTATTGTAAATGACAAAATATATTTTGGATTGTAGGTGGTTGCTTACAGCACACGCCGTTGCGAAGCGGTTCACCATCTAAGTAATGACTCGGTTCCACATTGCTTAAGTTTGGTGGCTGAACGAGAACCGGTGTTTTCGGCACGATTTGGCCGTGGGTGAATCTCGCAGGAAAAGTGAAATATGATGTGATACAATGGACTCTGATCGGACGCGATTTGATCTTAGGCAGAAAACTCGAGATTTAAGGTCTTCAAATCGGTTACTCGCTGTCTGAAAGAAACAGAGAAAGTAAATAGATAACTAAATTTCGGGATAAAATCCGACTTAGCTGAAAGTTATAAAGTTCTGGTCGCAAGCTTATATAAGCAAAATCACAATTTACATCGTCAAAGTAGACTTTCAAGCCGTCTGTTAGAAAGTTTAGATCCCCAGATATTAATGTAGAGAAGGGTAGAGAGATGTCAGGACACCCAAGGTTCTCGCTGGCTGATGGGAAAATCTGGTTCCTTAGTTTGTGGAGACAGAAAATAGCAGAGAGGATGTCACAAATGTCAGCTACTACCCCGAGAACCTGCCAAGTGAATCCGCAAATAAATATGAAAATATATTGGAAACTGGATTAACCATTGCATTTCGCAGCTTGAAGTTATTTCATTTACCGTTTGCTTGGGAACTTACGCTTGGCCTTTTTGTGCACACCGACCAAGAGCACAACGTGTGATGATTTATCTAGCCGGTGAATAAATGAAAGAGGATCGTGGTGTAGGTATTAACTGCGGAGATTTTAAAGAACGTCGATAGCATATATAATACGGTCCTCTTATATCACAGTGAATCCTGAAGAATCTCCTCGCGGATGGAAAAGAGTCTTGAGACAACGGATGTGGTTCTGCAGAGAGATGATGAGAATAACAAGTACGAAGTTTTGGAAAAAAAAAAAAGAAAAGAAAGAAAATAGACACTTCAACGTAGAATCTGAAAGACAGTTGAAATATCTAGAGTTCATAATGATGAAAGTGGACTCGGAAAATTTGACACTCACAGGATATACAGTGCAACGTCTCACATGTCGAACAGATCGTTTTTCGAAAAGAAAATTCGAGATGAAAATGCTTCGGTTATCGAAAAAACATTTTAGTTTCTAGCCGAACCAAGTTAACCCGAACGGAATACTTTCTTAGTCGGCCGCCATGTTGTATACATCCGTGTGTTGTGGCGTGCTTTCCTTTTCCAATGTTATTGTACTGTGACTTTTTTTTCTCTAAATTGATTCCTATCGGAAAAATAATTTCGGTTTACGAACATTTCGGGTTACGAACGGCCTTCAGAAACGAACTAATTTCGTGAACCGATGTTCCACAGTAGTGAAAACAAGTTACGCGCTGCTTTCGTCCCAGATGAAAGCATCAGATAATTTACGTAAAGAGCTTGTGTAAATGGTTGGTAGAACAGAGATTAAGAGAGATAGAGGTAATATAATCTTTAGAAAGAGTGACAAAGGACATAAAGTTATGGACAACCATAATTGCTCATGTACTGAAAGGATACAGCACAAAGAAAAAGAAGCGATTTAGACAGTGTTCATATTAGGCAATATATCAGTCACTTATGAGCCATGCATGGTACACTTTCGATACATGACTGACGAAGCGGAATTTTCCCCGTAGTAGGTTGCCATTTCGTTTTGCGGTAGACCAGTTGTCATCCGAGGCTAAAGAACCTGGCCTGTCCTGCTATTTACCCATAGATGAGGGAGAAGAAGAGTATTCATACCTTCCCCAAGGGTTATTAGCACGTAAGTGAATCTATTGGTTTCGACTGGAATTCGAACTCGGCTCTCCGATTTCTCAATCCGAGCCGCTATTCAATATATACTGTCTAAAAATAAATTAGTGACTTCGAAAAGTTGTGGAATGTGAAAGGTTTTCCATTATTTAAATTATTCGGACTAATGCCCTCAACTTTGTTGGCATATTTATTACGACGTTTCGACCATTGTAGGCTCCGGCCTTCTTCAAGTGGTTGAAATGTCGAACTGAACCCTTTCAAGGACACATGGCACAGTGAATAAAGGCGTTGGTTAGATCCAGTGACAGGACCCAAAGAGTGTGAGTTCAATACCCGGTTAAGGCAGTGGAGAACTTTCAGAGGGAAAATTAACAGGAGATAACTGATAACTGACATTCATTAAACATGACACGTGGAACTAGAACAGTCTACCCCAGTGAGCGGAATAAAGGGTTCAGTTCGATTTTCCAACCACCTGAAGAAGGCAATAGCGTACAACAGCCGGAACGTTGTAATAAATATGACGACAAAGATAAGGGGAGTTGCCCGAATAATGTAAATAGTGTACATAATACCTCATCTCAGAAATATAGACAGATACTGAAAGGGTTTCCGAAGATAAAAGTACAATCATAGAAATAGAAAATAAATAACCGAATGTTGATGGATAAATTCAATACAAAAGAAAAGAATAAAGGAAATATGTTTAGTGGAAAAAATTGGAAAATATAAGAACTATTATTAAAGACAAAAAATGATAATTATAAATATTTTTTTCAAAAGCAAACAAACCTCAAATATACTTGGAAAAACTCACTGACTTCATGATGGCTGACAAACGGAATATCGTTAATGATGTAAACATCATACACACAGGTAAGATAGGAAGCGGTCAGAAATTTGACTTTAATTTTTAAAGAAACAAAATGATTCTAATCCAAAACAATATCCTAATAAGAATGGAGTGAACATCAGTGAACTTTAGGGAGATATCGAGTACAAATTCTAGGCATTGCAGAATGACGAAAATAACCATAGAAATGTTGTTAACCCTAATTACCAAAGCAGCAGAGATAACTTAGAGGGAGGTGGGGAGAAAATATCAATAAAGATGGAAAATACTCAAAGACAAAACAAGAATTGGTATGATAGAGGCGAAATGCGGCAACAGAAACAAGAAATGAATCGAAAATGCGGAATTATACTTGGGAATAAACAAACGAGCCATGTTTAAAGAAACATTCAATTGAAGTTGCGAATACAAAAAAATAGCTCTAAAAGAAGGAAACAACTACAAATACGCTGGAACTGCAATGCATATAAATAAACAGATATTATTTGCATTGGAAGACAGAAAGGCAGCGCTTACAAACAAGTCTTCTTCTTTTATATCTCTTTAGTACGTTTGAGATTATGAATCTCCACTATTTCTTATCTGCACCGTTTAGCAATGTTTGTCTTTTTTACTATACCTCTGCTCCGTGTTCTGCCATCAATTTAAAAATCCCATCTAAGTAGAAAACAGTTTCTATCTATTACATTCCCAATATCCTGTGAGTGTCACATTTTGCTAGCCTTCTTTCTTTATTATATATCTTATTAGGTTGATGCAAAAATAATGGCCTAATAATGTCGTTTTTTGACGTATTTTTAACGTCAAAAAACGACATTATTATACAGAGGAGATAAAGATATTGAAATGCTTTCGAGTTGTGTTCCGGTTTATTTATCGTTTTCTCCTTATCTATAATTCAAATTTGAACTACTTAAATTCAGTAACGCTAGCCATATATTTTAAAATGTGCCATTTTCTTGTTTCATCGAATATATATATATATATATATATATATATATATATATATATATATAGATAGATAGATAGATAGATAGATAGATAGATAGATAGATAGATACATAGATACATAGATATGTATATACACATACATATATATATATATATATATATATATATAGATAGATAGATAGATAGATAGATTGATAGATAGATACATAGATATGTATATACACATACATACATTCATATATATATATATATATATATATACACACATACATATATATATATATATATATATATATATATACATATATATATATATATGTGTGTGTGATGAAAATATAGCATTCATGGCATGCTGTATTTATAGTTAAATGTTTTCAATATCAGAGATAGAACCTAAGTAAATATAAATGTGGAGACTGATGTCAACATCATGCGGCGACAGTTTTATGCTTGAAGGTAATCTTTATGTTATATATATATATATATATATATATATATATATATATATATATATATATGTGGGGGGTATGTATGTGTGTATAAAAGTGAACATGGAAGTCATCAACCCACTGGCGATAGTATGTTTCACGCTTCTACCCAATCGTCAGGCATATGGCCTGACGATTACGTGTCTGCGTAGAACAGACGGTCGACGCTGGGTTGTTAACGTCAATGTACATCATTATATAAATATAGCATGCCATAAAACTATATATATATATATATATATATATATATATATATATATATATATATATACATACATATGTGTGTGTGTGTGTGTGTGTGTTTGTGTATGTGTGTGTTGAAAATCATTTTGCAAAACGTTAGTCTTTTACTTGAACGCAAAAGTTTCAGTAACAATTACGCAAATATCTTGGAAACGACGTGGGCCATAGAACTTAGTATGTTGAATATAGTCGATAAATACATTTTTGGCTTGTTTATCTTTCATCTTTTATTTTTATGCATTTGTACATTCTCTGATTGTCAAGCAGCATTAATCGGAAATCACGAATTAGTCTCAGACGCGGTTTGAACTCGTTTCCTGTACGCCTGGTGTCTTAACTATTTGGTCACGGACACTCAACAATAATGGAAATTTAGATATCTTCATAGAGCTGTTATTCTTCCCCGCGATATAGTTTGGTTAAGATTAATAGTAGCGTCTGAATTCGTAGTAGTAGATGCTATATTCTTAAAATTGTTTCAATTTCCACGATGATATATTGCCATTATTCTTTTTTGACCAAGTAATCTTATTTTTTTTCATCGAAACACCCGGGGAGAAATAATGTAGTAGTTAACTAACGTGTAAACCCGAGAGGAATCGGGTTTGGTTCCAATTGCATTTCTTCTTTGTGCTGTCATATTGCTTTGATCTTTTAAACTGTAATTATCGCTTTAATCGCAACGACACACGGAAATGATGAGAGAGATGTTGACTCCTTTCATTTTATCTGAGTTCGCACCTCTGCTTTTTTCAGATAACCGAAAATTTAAAACGAAGTGTGAATTCTGAAAATAGTTCAATACACGAGTGAACGTGAGAATCAGGAATCGCATTAGATCTAGAATTGTGCTAATGATTTAAATGCAAAGGAGTCGATCATCGAGATAATGCGAACGATCCTTTCCTTAGCTGTATAGTATTTCCTTCTCCTAGACCGGTTGCTACCCAAGGCTATAAAACCCAGTCTATCCTGGTATTTTCCAATAGCTGTGTGGAGAAAAGATGGAAACGGTATTAGTTCGTAATTGAAGCTAATGAACTCAACTTGAATTCGAACTCGGTTCTCGAATTCCTCAATTCGAGTCGCGATCCATTGCTCTATGCAAAAAATAATATCGATAAAAACCATCAAGCAAGAGCTAAAAAACAAAACAAAATAAATATCTTTTGAAAAATATTTTTCATAAAATTTTTAGCGGTGAAAACTGTCTCAATGCCACGTCTGATCAGTTCGATAAGGTCAAATCAGCAGCTGATCTAAACAAATGACCTATAATATGTTGTGAGTTGAGACTAGAAATGGTTCTGTAATTTTAACGATTCCAAAACGAAATTGTTCTCTTTTTCCTCTTCTTCAGCATGTCTGATGCTAACCTACAGGAGAACGATTCTGTGAACCTTCTCAGACTAACGTTTTCGGCTGACATGAAATGAAAAGATTATATTGAATTTACTGCTAGGTCTGGTACCAGGAAAGTGGTTCACTGTGTTT
Source organism: Acanthosepion lycidas (assembly GCA_963932145.1). Taxonomy (NCBI): domain Eukaryota; kingdom Metazoa; phylum Mollusca; class Cephalopoda; order Sepiida; family Sepiidae; genus Acanthosepion; species Acanthosepion lycidas. The sequence continues at coordinate 33,469,349 of OZ010588.1, forward strand.
TCTTACACACATTTTTCTATCTTTCCCATTTATAAATGTATTATTGGTTTATGCATTGGATACTGATGTCACATCTGGTCTGGTATTTCTGCTATGAATTTAGAGATTCTTGATAAAATACACAGATGACTCTGCAACGTTATCGGTCCTGACCTGGCACCAGCGATTCGGTTAATTTTCCACAACCGTAACGTAGCGTTACCGTAATTTTTCTATAAATGATTTAATGGCAATTGGCATGCTGGTACCTCGAATTTAAGCATAGTACTAAATTGGCTAAATAGGTTTCATCATTTTCCAGTTATAACTTCTATAGATGTAACCGTAACTTCTATGCTAACGGTTTTTTCTCTCGGAATTCTCGCTTGTGGAACTCTCTCCCGTAATCTTGCTTTCCAGTCAAAGTTGATCTTCATGAATTTAAATCCAGTGCTAATCGTTAACTTCTATCTTCCTAATCGCTGTTATTTTTATTGTTCTCTCACCCTAATTATATTATTTTTCTGATATTCTTTCAAACTCAGTAGCATTGTGTCTTAGTGTCTTTATTGCCTTGTTTGGGGTGAAATGATTAAAAAAAGAACGAAACATAAGATAAAACTAGACGTGAATTTGATCATAGAATGATTGGTATGTACTTAACAATGTTTATGAAAAATGCTGTATCCATGATGTTTTGGTAAGATAGAAGCATTGCCTAAGTCTTTTAAAAGGAGGATTTGAGATACAAACAAGGATAAAAGGTGGTATTATCTTATGAAAGAAAGCGCAAATATTTCAAAAGAACGTAGCTAAAATCCGGTTAAACTGATTTCTCGAAAGTTTCCCAAGAAACATTAAAAGGCTAGTTTGATGTCTTGTATTAACATAAAAAATAGAAACAAATGAGTAATATTGTGTAGAACTTGAAAAGCGAGTAATACTTGTATAGTATATTTGAACAATTTGAAAAGCTTAACAGGTAAAATGTTTCTTTACAAGAAAACAGAATATATATTTCGTGACATACATCGGTTTGATCTTTGGCACAGATCATCAGGTATGTGTTTAGCTGTAGATCATTAGGGGTTTCAAGATTTACGACTTCATATCTATTCTCTATAACGACCCAGTTGAAACTAATTGGATATATATTTTTGGTAGATATTTTGAATCAACTATGACTACATTTTTTACAACTACTATAATGGGCCTCGTTTGGAGACAGAAACAATTGTTCGCAGGGTTTTTGGTTGTCTGATTCGTTGTCATTGATGGCGAGACATAGAGTAGAGAAATCCCATTAACATTTGCCAGCTAGTTACTGCCTTGACAAAACTGATCGACGTGGGGATAAAAGCAAATAACTTTTGGTGAAAACCAAATAAATTCTAGGTAAAACAAGTTAGTTTTCTTTCGGATAAACATTGATTCCCCATCAATGATAGGACAGGCCGGCTCGCACGAACTGATCGAAAATAATTTATTTTCGAAATATGTGAGATTAAACTAAGGGCACTTCGTTGTACTGTAATGGTTAGCTAGATCAATTAGAACTGAATAATGAGTTCGATCGTCACTGAGTGCTCCATACTTTCAACCTTGTACCATGTTTAAGCTATGTTTAGTAAATTTCTATGTGAGAATTAACTATGCAGGGAGTAGTGTATGTATCTGTGTAACCCCACTAAGACGACTATCTCACCCAACGTGGACACCGTTGACGATCCGGTGACTGTGGATATTTCACAACTGACACACGTAATATGCAGATATAACAGACTAGTAACAATTTGAATCCCTCTAGTCACAATCAATAAACTACAGAAATTAAAGTATATATTAGTATATATGAAATAACGTAAAATAAAATACTAGTAAAATCATCTGCTGATATGCGTAAAATCATATAATTTACATTATATGAAGGCGAACAGAATTTCTGCAAATAAAGTGAACGATAGTTATCAAGAGCAATAATTATTGAATCAGAAGTAATATGAGTTCACAATACTGAAAGTCAACCCGGAGTTTCGTGATTTCTGTCTCGTCAAAAAGCGAATAAGAATGATTTTATTAGTTACAGAATACTTATATATATTATATTTAATAATAATTATATATATACACACACACACAAACACACACACACACACACACACACACACACACACACATATATATATATATATATATATATATATATATATATATATATATATATATTTATATATTATCATATATGTAATTAAAGTATTTCTTATATATCATATATATTATTGGGTTGGCCGGAAAGTGATGACTCACTTCGGAAGAGTAAAGAAAACAACAAAATTTTATGGAGCAACACTAATATTTATTCTTCAAAATAAAGGCCATCTTTCTTGTCGATCCTCTGGAAGCGATCAGCCAGAATCCAAATCTGTCCAAGATACCAGTCCTCTTGCTTTGAATAAAGAAAAATGTTAAAAATCTTCCTTTACTTCATAAAAAGCGTTGAATCTCTGGTCACGGAGTAGGTGTGCGAAAAAACGAAAAACGAAAAAAGCCATTGTCACTCGGAGCAACATCGGGATTGAATGGTGGATGTGGATGTTTTTTAGCTTTCTTTCATACTTTCTGATAAACATTGATTCTCCAAAAAGGGATGAGACGCGCGGTGTCGAACGAACTGATGAAAATAATTTATTTTCAATATACGTGGTGTTTAACTAAAGACACTTCGTTGTGCTGTAATGGTTAGCCAGGTCAATTACAACTGAGTAGTGAGTTCGATTGTCACTCAGTGCTCCATATTTTCAACCTTGTACCACATTTAAACTATGTTTAGTAAATCGCATTGTCTTACTGAAAAAAAAGGCCGACCGCGATTGACTAAAACAGCATACTCTTTTATTTTGCCGTACTCTAGCTGCTGGCAATACAGTTTAGTGTTGATGGCGCGAACCGTCTGGAACAAGCTAAAATGCAGTACTCCTTAGAAAAATTTACCAGACAGAGATCAAGATTTGTTTTTATCATTCCGCTTCCTAAGTCTGTCATGACTTTATAGCCAACAGAGTAAATATGTTTATTATATATTATATATAATTAAAGTGTTTATTTATTATGTATTAATTTAGTCTGGTGTGGCACGCAATAAAAATGAAACACATGACAATCGACCAAATGGCGCATGTGCGTAAATGAAAAGGATGTATCGACGTTTTGAAAAGCGTCACTTACTTTGGAAGTTTGACGAGTTCTTCATCCATTCTCTTCCGAGAAATAAAGACGAGGTGTGAACTTTATCGATTAAGGTAGGAGGATATATCAAGCAGTAGTGTCAGTAGTCAACAGAGTGACCTTAAAATGTTGATGCAACAACGGAAAAAATGTTCGTATTCTTTTCCCCTGACAAGACGGTGGATTTATTCACACGTCGGCATGCGACACTGCTACGCGGGCAAAGTCTGATTTTCAAATGTCTCTCAGATAACCATTTCCTAGATATATGTCTCTGGTTTAAAAGGTTACGCGTTCAGTACATTTTAAGAAATCGCAATGCCATGATTCTTACTTCTGTCTCATTCCACAATATCCCTGTGGAAACGGTCTAGCCTCGTAAGATTTGAGCAACAAAGAGATATAAGAAATTTTTGTGACTTTTAAAAAATATGATGAAAAGAAGGCGGAATATAGTGTCAAGTCTGTTGCATTAAGACCAGTATTTTTTGGAATATTTATCCGGCAAACTTTGGGGAGGAAATAACTGAGCTATCGTTTTTTTGGACTAAAGTTTATATATACTCTGAATATAAATTATCTTCAACTTTCAAGTATTACCTATAATTTGGCGAAGATTATTAAATATTATTAGGTTGGTGCAAAAATAATGACGTAATAATGTCGTTTTTTGACGTTAAAAATACGTCAAAAACAACATATTTATCCCACGTGAAAAAAGAATATACAATGTAATAACACAATGACAATTGTATACAATGCAATAAAACAATAGCAGTTGACTATTATACAATAGTAGCTGTGTCAAAAGTAAAAACGTTTTTTTGACACTCCACTTTTTGCTGAGGGTGCAGGTATTAATGTTAAACTTTACTAGATATTAATTCGATGGAAATACAGTTTTAAGTGTATGGACATGCCAACGATGTTTAGCTCAGTTTTGATCAGGATTTTTGTTTTCGTTCTAGTATATATCCCTTGATCTAAGCGGTTATTTTCTTTCAATATCCAATATCTGAATACCGTAGCTGAGCAAAAGGCTAAGCAAACTGAGTGAGAATCAGTAAAACTGTTCATTAAAATTCGAATTTCAATCATAAATCAACTTCGTTAAAGTTACACTCATCGTTTGACTAATCTCAACTTAATCAAAGAGTTGCTATTGAATCTCTCCAGAATTGAATCATTACCAGTAATAAAAGAAAGTTCTTCAAAAATTAAGGAAGCTAAAGTGCTTAGTATATACTGAAAAAGAGAATATTTGTCTCTGTGTTTGGTGAGGTATGAAGAGTATTGTCAAACATGAAATACTGAAACAAAACAAAGTATTTAATGCAGAGAAAGTGCAGGAAGCATTACACAATATGACACGATAATGCAAGAATATGCACAGTGTGCGATGGGTAAATTGTCGCCATTTTATATTTTTTAATATTGCGCATGCCCGTTGTTGTTTTTTTATTTTGTCAAAAGCACAGTATATTATGGTCAGTGTTGGGCACCGTCTATGAGAAAAAGAGCAACATGACGCAATTCACTCTGCTAGAAATTTGGAAATGGCATGACGTACAGCTTGGCATTCGCGCCGGTAGCTCCAATACGAACATTTCAGAGGATTTGGGTATAAATATGGGAACAGTGCAGATGGTTCGGTAATAGTTGGATGAGAATAATGGTGATTACGAAGAGACAGTAGCTCGAAAAATAACTCTGAAATGAACTCATGAATTTGTTGTTATAGTAAAAGTATAGTACCTCTTAAAATGTATAGTACCTTAGACTATAGTACCTCATAAAATGTATAGTACCTCATACTATAGTACCTTATAACATGTATAGTACCTCATACTATACAGAGACGCCTACATCAAGTGCCTTGAGGAGGTAGTGCTGCCCTGGGTCAAGAGGATGGCTGCTGGGAGACAATATGTGAATCTACACAATCCCACAAAGTCAGGAGAACCCAGACATGACTGTCAGACAATTTCTGTAACCACATCCACCCTTGCATCTGACCACCCAACTCCCCAGACTACAATCCCCTCGATTATTGGAGGCAGTTGCGCGAGAGACAAACAAAACTCCTTGTAACACCAAAGATGAACTGACGGTAAGGATTTTGGGAGCCTTCACCAATTTAAACAAAGAGACCGTCCAGAAGAGATGCAGGAGATTCCGAAGTCCTCTTGAGGCCGTAATTGATGCCAATCGCGATTTTGCTGAATACATTTACTCTTTATTATTTCAAGATATTTTTTTTTCTTAATTTTGGACAATATATCTGTTAAAATGAGATGTTAGTATTATTTTCGTTTCTGCGTAGTTTAAACGACAATTTATCCACCACCCCCCCTGTATTTCTAAGTTAAACAAGTCCTGACTGTGCTCCATCTGACTATCATAATTTCTGATAATTAAATTTTAGCGAAAAAAAAAAATCATTATTAATATAGAAGATGTTTAAATTGATATTAATGTGTCTTTGCATCAATACTCGAAGATTTTTTACCCTTGATGGCTCAACAATTTCCTAAGCACTTAGGGTTATGACGTCAATAGCTTTGCTGAAATATTATCTTGTTTAAATTTATCAATTAAGTTCAAAGAAGAGTTTGTTTCTTCTACTTCTTCAAATACGTCAGGATTTTCTTTCCAATCTAATAGATTAAAAATAAGGATATTAATATTGTCATAAAAATAATAACCACGTGCCTTGTATCGTGGAAAAGTTTTAACAACCTCGTATTTCTGACTATTACTATGGCAGTGAGCTTGATCTTCACAGGATACATAGACATATTGATATGTAGCAGATTAAACAAAGAATGAATCCCAAGGAAAAAAAGATGTGTATTGATCAATTATAACAATTTTTTTATAGAAGATAAGGAATTTCTACATAGTTTGCGCTAAGGATAATTTTGCCAACGACGGCAAGATACTGTACTGCCAAAATAGTAACCCAAGAACCCATTTATAGATAGCAGTATCAGATTCAAATTCACAAAGAGAGGTCATGCATGGCATCCATCTCGTTCAGAAAGGTTTAAACTATCAGCTATATACAACCGTTTTCTCAGATCAGTGGTTAATATAGATCTAACAGAAAGAACACTACGGTACTTGAAGAAGACTGGCCGTCGGATCTTATGGATTCGTGCTACAGAATCATATACGAAGTAATTACAAACATACGTATCTTGCTCTTTTAACAGAAGCAGCAATTAAATTTGGTAGCACATGTACCTCGTGTAGAAAATAATGACGTAATGAAGATGTTGACATTCAATCCTACTTCATACAAAAGGTTAGGAAGGAAACCCACATCAGTACTAACAGGGGACTGTAGAATCCCGTTTTCCTGAACAAAAATTTTTACGAGAAAATACTCCAACCGAAAATAATGCTATTGTTTGTTCAATGTGTAGTGATTTCGATTGTCACTTGTTGGCTTTTAAAATAAAGATTTTACCCCGTGATTGATATATTTCCATATTTTCCACTAGTTTTATCGGTAGGTGTTAAAGTTTAAAAAAATATCAGAATTTCCAGAGCGAAGAAGTTCACTCCATACGCGCTACGCAGTATTTCGTCCCGCCTTTAACTAATATTAACAAGACACAACAAGGTGTAATACATTCTATATTATAGATAGAAGTTTAATACATTGTTAACTATCTGAATACTTCTTTTCCTTCTGGCAAATTTATTACCATCTATTTAGCCAGACTTACTAGATCGTTAGTCAACTTCATGATTGATTGAGCCACTGCAATTCAGATCGATAAACTATTTCTGTTAAACGAAGTGAATTACAAAACTTGTAAGCTATATTCATATAACTTATGAACAAGCATAGTAAGTGTCATTCTCTTTTCTGGGGTCTAAGCCGATGTTTCTTAACCTTTTTAAACAACAGCACAAATAGGAGCAAATGAAAATATCACGGTATACTTGAAAAAATATTTAAACGCTATATGTTTAAACGTAATGAAATAAAACTTTGCATTTAAAAAATGCACATGCAAATATTAACTTTATTTCAATGTTTATATTCAAGTATTTGTGCAGTTTATTTAGTGTTAAACCTGTGCCTGTTTTTTTGTTGTTGTTTTTTTGTTTTTTTTCGCGATTTTTTCAATGTTCGGTCAAATATCCGATAATCAGACTCTCATTTCATCTTCTGTTGAACATAGCCTTTCTCACCTCTAATTTTTGATGTTATTTAGGGATTAGAAGCCTAATCCGCATAAATAATAAGTAGAAAATTGCAATAAATCTAATAAAGCCTTTTTACTTAATGTCGGATAACGGTAGGTGCGACGCTGTTATCCGAAGACGGATTAGGATGGCCAATAAGACTCGAGGCAGCGGAGATATGGTTCTACAGAGGGATGGTAAGAATATCATGGAGAGAGCGCGTGTGAAAGGATGAGGTCTTTGAGAGGAGGCAAACAAGGACGAAGCTTATACTTAAGATAAGGAAGAGACGGATAAAATTTCTGGGACATGGAATGAGAAAGAAGGGCCTGGAGAATTTGATACTCGTAGGTCGATTAAAAGGAAAAAAGACAAGGGAAAGCAACGCATGACATAGCTGGCGAGTTTAAGCAAGTGGATGGCAGAATGTGTTCTGGCGGAGTTTGCAGAGGTACTGCACGTATTGAGAGCCACAAGGGGTAGGGGAAAGTAGATCGCCTACGACAAGGCACATAAAAAGAAAGAAAGAATAGGTATCCTTACTAATTCCATACATATATGTATGCCGTAACACTATTTCACCCCAAACTCGAGAGGATTGCGCGGCATTTTAGCGGTTGAGAATCAATGGTCAAAACAATTGACTTTCGAAAAAAAGCAACAATTTCCTAATTCGACATAAATGCGTTACTAAATAACAAAAAGAAGAAAAAAAAACATTACAAAAAACATCGATGTGTATACTACTCTAAAATATGTGTCGATATTGCGTGATATACAAAGAGAAAACAGTAAAAAGAGAAAATATTATGGACGTATTATTAAAGTAAGACGCATGTGAAATGTAGATCAACTACTGTTTTCACTATTTTTTTTTTGAATGGATTTCTTAGGCTGGAGGAAAATCGAAAAGCCATAATTAAGGGTCAGACAATGAAATCAATCATGGTTGACCATTTATAAAGGGAAACCTGTAACCACCAACCCCTATCGAATAAAGAAAACATTTTTAATCGTGAAAAAAACTGGACAATCCTACCTGTGAAAGAATCAGCACATACGTTAGTCTATCAGGCCTTAGTTAAGAGGCCAAAATGCTAAAACAGTGGGAAGATTAGATTTAAGGCTCCAAGTTCTACACTCAGGATTGTCCCACGTGACAATACCCTACTGAATTTTATCGTTCTCAAATTTCGTGGCATAGAAATCGTGAGTTTAATCTCTAGGCAGTGCCGACTTAAACTGAGGGGAAACAGACGTGAAATAGCTAAATAATAACTTCATGAGATATCCCTGGATACGTTCACCAGAACGAGACAATCTATGAAGATTATCAGAATCGGCAAGCACCTGGTGGTGTCTCGATGGCACAGCGTCAGGGATCTTTTGATGACAACACAGATACGGACAATCGTAAATAATGTAAAGAAGTTAGAGCAATAGGTTATCAATGTTTACTAACTTTTACTTTGTACAGTAGACTTTTAAAAAATAAATTGAATAAACTCACTACAGTAAAAATCATTTTTTTAGCCATTGCGTCAGGTTGAAAGTCATTCTGATTCAATCGCGATATCTGCCTGTTGTTTCTTAATACTATAATAATTTCATAGTTTAGTCCGTTGTTTATTCTACGAGATTACAAACGTTTAAATAAATAAAGTAATATAAATAAGAAAGGCATCCGCCGTCAGCAAAAATTGTTCAGTTGTTAAAGGATTTTACTGGAAATCTAAAGGTAACCGGATCGATCCTGGGTGTCCGGTATTGAATACTATATCGTGTGAAAATTCTAGTCGATTTAGAAACGCTTTTAATTTAATGATGGTTCGAAGAGATTACTTAAAGTAACCTCTAAATCGAGATAGTAATTTGCCTAAGGGAGAGAAAGAAAATGATAGTGTTTAAGAAGGCTGACTTCTCTAAATAACTCGACTTCATATCTTTAGGAAGCATCGGTTTCGTGGCAAAATTCGATAGTGCAATTTCATTATTTTTCTGAACAGGGGTTTGAAATAAAAAAAAAATGCATTTTACACTTGCTGCATCATCTTTAATGGATTCGCTGAACCACTAATAAAAAAAAAAGAAAAAACTAAAAAAAAACAAAAAAAAAATAACACGCAGATCACGACAATCTGATTCCGTTGAATAAATTCCCCTCTGACGATTTGTATCCAAAAATCTTCCAAATATGCTTCCTCATAAAGAAATCACTTTCACATTCATGCAAAAAATCATACACATTAATTATAACATGCGAGCCATCGTTTGTTTTTAGAAATAATTAAACCCTTTGTTGGAACGCAAAAACAATTATCTACTCTTAATAAAAATGGCGAATAGAATCAGTTCTAAGTCAAAAAACATCCCCATCTCTCATTGCTCAAGAGACATGCAGTCAACATGGCTATCTCTGGTGAAACACTTTAACATTTAAATAGGAGGCTTTTTCCTTCCTTTTTCAATATTTCGCTTTGTCTGTTGTTCCCGGTTCATATTAACTTACTAACATATACAATTTAAATTTAATACTTTCTAAGGTTTTGACTCTTATTTATATATGTGTACTTAATAGTTCTATTACACATTTAAAAGAAAGTCATCATGCCTTCTTGCGCCATTTTTCCAGTATCAGTTCTGCTAAGCAAAGCTAACTATAGCAGCATAAAATTATTCAATGGATTATTCCTTTGTTTACTTTGTTTTTCTCTTGTTTCTTACTTTAGCTTTTAAAGTGGCCTCTTGGTTGAATTGTCTGAAAGGCGTTTAAACGACAGATTAGATTTTGTTTTAACAATAAATCAATTTAGAAAGAGTGGCTTTTTACACCTACACTTTGCTTTAATGGTCAGAAACTACTCTCAAATTGTTTTATTAAATGTATAAGAAAAAAAAAAGATTCACGTTTACGATTAAGTTCAGTGTCTATCGGACGAGCTGAACTTTCAACTGAACACACACACAACAACAGCAACAAAACAACAACAACAACAAAGAGGAGGAGGGGAAAGAGGGGATCACTTTTCAGTCATACCGAATTGAAACCGTTTGCATGGCCTTGGGGGTGGTGGATTCGTTTTTAACCTTCCAAATATTTCCCAAAGACGAAACGTTGCCAGCCTGTTCACTAGCCTACCATTATTTTAATCCCAGAGGTTTGGCCGAACTAAATTCCTTTGTCACTCCAGTCTAGACCTTCACAGCTAGCACCTGTCATACCACATACCCGAGTCGGTATCCTAATTCTCTTCATATACCATTACTAAGGAGTAAGCTTCACCTAGACAGCTCATTCCCTAAAACTGTGGAACATGTGCTTCCCTGATCACTACAATCTTAAACTCTTCCGTTGGGGGGAGGGCAAGCTTTATCCATCCTAGATATCTTCATACCCTTGCAACCTCTTTTTACGCCCTTACTGCATACACATTGAGATTTACAGCTCTGCTTTGAGTGGCACTTGGCTCTTGTATGGGCTGAACAATAGTTATAAATAAAGCCAAATCAGTGAATGTGTTAATCGAACATTGATTACTGGAAAGCATTATTTTTAGAGTTGCTTTTCTCAATCACATATATGTCATGCTTTTGTTTATTGTAGCCAAGATACCTACTCCCTGCGAACAACATAGCCACTATACTACATGGAAAATCGTTACAACTTCATTATTTAGAATGAATTACCTGTGTACATAGGTGTAGTTGTAAAATCTGTCATTAACCAAGCCGTCTTAGCATCATTACGATTTTCACGTCTATGTATGAATCCGCCTCTTTATTTATAGACAAGCTAGAAAACTTTGTCTATCAACTTACGTAATTGCAATTTATCGATGGAACATTTTTTTTTCAAATAGTAGTAATAAAAAGTTGAAGAGTAAGTACTGAATGCGATTAAGAGATGTCTTCATTTATCCTGGTTGTTGCCTAAGCAAGCTATGTCACTTTGAGCCAACGAAAATAGCGTCGCAATGGAAACTTCATAAGGTATTGATTCTCGTAGGCAATGAGTCAAACTGGTTTGTATCAGGCCGGCAGTTACATTCATCATAAAGAATGAGCATTGTCGTCTCGTTTTGCTCGGATATTTTCGCCGTTGGTTTCGCTTTAAAGGTTTCGCTAAATCTCGAGTTTCCCCGTCGCAATTATAAATAATAAATGTACAAAGTCGGCGAAACATTTTGAAAATAAATGTATTTTTAAATAAGTGTTTTTTTTTTAATTTTATTTTATTCCTGATCTTTGCTAAATCTTTAGTCTGGCAAAAGGTCATCTTTAATTGTATTCCTTCTTCACGTCGCTTTGACGCGTTTTCTTCCACAAAACCTTGAATCAATATTTCCTCTTAAATGAACAAATCTTGTTTCAGGATTATTTTAGGACTGTGAACAGTGAAATACTCAGAATAAACTTGGACAAGTAATACTAGGAAATGAGCTTTGTAAGTATCGATAAGAAATTTAACTGGTTGCCTAGTACATGTGAGTTAAATTACTGGATTTGGTAGTACAAAAGAGTTACATACTGTGGTTTAGTAGAAGAAACAGTCAAACGACGCAAACAAGAATAAGACTTTTGAGTATTAAATGATATGTGTTATTATCTCCCCTTAACATAGAATGCTTGCTGCGAACAATCTACCCCCGTGGATTGAATAAAGGGTGATGTTTAAAATTCCGTGAATGACGCAGAATACGAGGACAGATCTTAAAAAAAAAAAAAAAAAAAAAAAGGCCGGAGAGTTACACGGCAGAAATATTATGCTTGTAACAATGAAGGTACTGGTTCGAACCACACATTTTATAATATTAATGAACATGTTAAATAACCTCAGATTTTATGTAGCAATTCATTCGTGCGTATATGTGGATGGTATGCGCACGCACGCTCACGCGTGTGTGTGTATTTGTGTGTGTGTGAGAGAGAGAGAGAAAGAGTTAGTGTGCATTTGTGTTTCCAACGACAAACCGAAAATGACAAGAAATGTTATATGGATTGCGAGTGGAATAGTACATCGTACCAATCTGAATCTTGTGTTAGCGAGGCAAACAGAAACTTCAAATTTCGGTATTTGAAACCTAGCCGTCAGCTTGGTTCAAATATCCGCATTCAGGACAGTAATCATTAGCCTGGCTAAAATGTCAATCAAGGAACTTGGAATTGGAATTAATTGCATGTTAACTCGTTAAATAATAGAGTGAATAGTGACACACTATTCTAACTTTGAAATCAAAAGTACCCGTTATATAAATATATATATATATATATATATATATATATATATATATATATATATATATATAGATAGATAGATAGATAGATAGAATAATCGGTATCACCCCAATCAAGGAAGGATAGCCGCTAGCAGGAAAGGGGTTAGAGCGTATGGAGGAATTAGAAACAGAAACCTTAGTAATGACTAGAAAGAAGAGAGTAACGTGGAAGACAGTAGATACCGATTGACATTGCATTTAAAATTTTGCAGATTAATCTTGCTTGGAAAGCATGGAGCCGGGAGTGAGTTCCACAAGCAAGAAGCTCGGGATAAGAAACTGTTAGCATAGAAGTTAGAGGTACATCTAGCAAGCTCAACTGTAAATTGACGAGATCTTGCCGCCAGGCTAGTATTTTGATTAAATTCGTACAGTTTAGGTACCATAACGAAGGCCTCATCCGAACAATTACCTTGAAAGTATTTATGTTAAAAAAAAGGCTCAGAAAGGCAAACTTACGGTGATGAGCAAGTGACTAAAGCCGAGCCGCCAGATCAGGACCAATAATATTGCTGATTTTTCTTTAGATATTATCGAGAAGCTCTGGTAAAATACCATGTGCACCGGTGCGACAGAAATATTCTACGAATGGACAAATGGTAGACTTATAGATATGCAAGATAGATTCAGGAGATATAAATTGCCTTCCTCGACATAGTGAACCGACATTTTTAGCAGCTGATCTGGCGATGGATTCATCACATGTCTGCTTAGAACGTTAACCCGAGAAGGCGAAATGAATTACTTTCTTGAAGGATAGTGTCAACAAAGCTGATGGAAGGCAGAGAGTGGTCTCACAGATGATTAATGGAGAGCAGTTTAGTTTTAGAGGAGTTAACATTGACAAGCCATCCTTTTCTCCAGTTAACGACGGACTTGAGGTCATTTTGTAAATCGGATGCCATTTTAACCTTGTCTGACTGATCAGCCTTACGATCGAGGCAGGTATAAATGTTAGTGTCGTCAGCGTAGATGTCAAGTTCAGAGATGATGTTATTGAGAAGGTCGTTAATGAAAATTAAAAACGGCGTGGGACGAAAGATAAGAAAGACTGGATCAGCTCAAAAACGTGCCTAGAGATAACGAAGATTTCAGCTCGTGGAAAAGACCGAAATGCCAGATCCTGTCAATGGCTTTCAAGATGTCCAATACTACAGCCCGGGTCTAACTGTTTATATATATATATATATATATATATATATATATATATATATATATATATATATATATATTAGGTTGGTGCAAAAATAATGTCGTTTTCTCACACTAATATATATATATATATATATATATATATATGTGTATAGAGAAGTCATCACTTAGAGACGACAGCCAGTTTCGTGCTAGACGCAGTCGTCAGGCCTGACGATTGCGTCCAGCATAAAACGGACTCTCGCCTCTAAGTGATGACTTCAATGTTCACTTTTATATTTACACACACTCTATCTCTGATATTGAGCACTTTATCCCATAAATATAGCACACTTTAAGAGAATATTTCTTTTTATATATATATCTATATCTATATCTATATCTATCTATCTATCTATCTATAAATATATATATATATATATATATATATATATATATATATATATATATATATATATATATATACTACCTACATTCAGAAAAAAAAGACTTATTCTTGCAGTCTGTATATTCTTTTTCAGAAATAACCTTCTTGTAAATTATATATGCCTACAAACACACACACATATATATATATATATATATATATATATATATATATATATATATATATATATATATATATGCAATTTCTAAAGAATTAATGGATTTATTCTTTCGCCATTTTAATGACTTCAGCTTTATTAATGTGAATATTTCGTATTTGAAATAGACGGGCCATTTGTATTTATTGAACAGTGAGGATAGCGTCTTTTAGCTCTCGTAACACATTGTTTAATAAATAAGAATAGGTTTTCTATTCCAAATCCGAAGTATCTACTATAATAAAGTTTGAAGGGATACATGCATATATATATATATATATATATATATATATATATATATATATATATATATATATATATATATATATATATATATATATATATATGTATATATATATATATATAATGACGTAATAATGTCGTTTTTTGACGTTAAAAATATGTCAAAAAACGACATTATTACGTCATTATTTTTGCACCACCCTAATATATATATATATATATATATATATATATATATATATATATATATATATATATATATACACGTGTATCTGTGTGTAAAATTTTAAAATAAATGACTCTCTATTAATGCTTTATTGACATTCACCATTGTCAAACAAGAAAAAAGCCCCCTGGAATTTTAAATAGATTTATGATGTGTGGCTAAGATTTTAAAATGCTGCATATATATATATATATATATATATATATATATATATATATATATATATATATATATATAAGAGCAGCCGTAATCGTTTTTGGTTAAAATGGGATTTTTTTATATATTATATTTTATATTCTATATTTTTTGCTAGAAATTCATCTTGGACTGGCGGAAAGATTACTATCACACACAAAAAATATTAAACATAAGAAAAAATTAATTTGTTTAAAAAATATTTGGAAATAACCATTCTTCGCCTGATGAAGGTCACAAGATCCGAAACCTGTGTAGCAAATCATATGGAATATAAAGTATAATATATTGAAAAATCCATATTATAGCCAAAAACATTTACGGCTTCTCTTTTCTCTTTAAATTATCGATTTTCTCTCGTTGGAACAACTATAACCTCTCCCTTATATATATTATTCATTTTTCTCCGAAAACTTCGAACATTATCTCTTATCTTATTCTAACGACTATCTACATTTATTAATTATTCGATCGAGCTAGCTCGAACATATACGAGTCTACCAGGCCAGCCACCACGGTCCTGCATCAAGTTGAAAGGTCATTAGAGATGCATTCTGTGACATAACGTAGCCGGCGAATGTAGGTGGTTGTTGGTCGAGCAATTCGTCTTGCTGTATGGCTAGATGTCTAAAACAGTTGATCACTCGCGTTTTCTTTTGCTCGCTAGCAGTGTCCTGCGAAGTGCATCCTGCGCTTGCGGAAGAGGAAAGGTTAATTATTAGGGCAGTAGATAGCGATTGACATTGCATTTAAATATTTTGCATATTAATGCTGGTTGGAAAGCATAGAGCCGGCAAGGAGCTTCACAAGTGAAAAGTGCGAGAAAACTGTTAGCAGAGAAGTTACCTTTACATCTAGGCAGCTCAACTGTAAATTGATGCCAGTATAGAATTGCGCTTAAATTCAAGAAGTCTAGGTGGAGCTCATTTTAACAATTACTATGAAAATTTTTATAAAATGACTTAGAGAGGCTACCTCAAGGCGGTTAGAATGTGACCGATGTGGAGCCGCCAAGTCAGAGCCAGTAATATTAATGGCTCTTCTTTCGATTTTATTAAGGAGTTCATGTTTTTATTTTCCTTTAATTTCGCTACAATGAAGAGTAATTTGCCGTTTCAGGCACTTATGAAATCGAATGCATCGTAATATTCTCTTTTATGTCCCAAAGAACTGGGAGAATAAAATTATTTTTTTAAATATCGAATGCTGATGTACTGGCTATACGTAATTTTTTTGTACGGCTTGTTAAATAGAAATAATTCAATTATTTTAAATTTCCAGCACTAAATTTATCGAACGACATGTTTATTAATTTCTGACATATTCCTGATGAAGTCCTAATTACATCCTCCAGAAACTTTTTATCTTGCTCTACAAGGAACTTCTCTATTGCTATTTATACTTTTCCAAAGAATTTAATATACTTTCGTTTTAACCCATTAAAAAATATCAGGAGTTGTGTGTGTTTCTATATATGATATGTTTATGATATTATATTAGGTTGGTGCAAAAATAATATCTTTTTTGACGTTAAAAAATACGTCAAAAAACGATATTATTTTTGCACCAATCTAATATATCTATATATCTAATCATTATATGGGAACTTGGCCGAGCGGTTAGAACATTTGATTTCTGACCATGAGTGCCGGGTTCAAATTTCACCTTGTCGGATTTGTCGGAAAGTGCCTGAGAACCATCATACAGGTTGATCCATTCCCTGTTAGTGAAATTGGGTTGACGTCGATAGTTGTCAAAAGAAAAGTCATCGTGGCCTAGGCTTGAGAGTACTGGCTTTGTTCAAATTGTTGAACACGCTAGATAACAAGCTCTTTGCCAGAAGCTGTAACTAAGGTGCAGAATAAGCCACAGGTGGGCTCTGTGGGTGTTGGATAAACACGAATGCGCCTTAAAAATGAGTGGCCAGCTATACATATATTTTCAGTTGCGGAGGACTTTTTTTTTTAATCATTTCACCCTAAGTAAGGATATAAAGCCACAATGGCACAAGGGTTAATGTGTGTGAAAAAATAAAAATAAAAAAATGAAAAAATAAAAATATTAAAGAGAGCGAACAATAAAAGATGACTTAAAAAGACAGTAGATAACGATTGAGATTGCATTTACATTTTTGAAGAACAATGTTGGCTGAAAAGCAAGAAGCCGGAAAAAGAGTTTCACAGACGATAAAATAAATAAATAAATAATAGCATAGGACATACTTACATCTAGCCAATTTAACTGTAAAATAATGGGACCTTGCCGCCAATCTAGTAGTACGCCTGATTTCATAAATTCGAGGTATCAGACAGGAAACTATTCAGAACAATTTTGATTTGCAGAGCAATTTTTTTATCACTTCACCGCAAGCAAGGCAATAATGCATCTACGACTCAAGAAGATACTGAGAGTGAAATAATAGGAAAAATAACAAACATTATTAAGGTGGGGACAATGAAAAAATAGGATTAAAGTAGACAGTAAATGAAGATTGACATTACATTTAAATTAAAGTTGACTTGAAAGCAACCACCGGGAAGAGATTCCATAGCTGATAATTACGAAAAAATAACTGTTAACATAGCACTTCCGGTTACATCTAGCCAATTGAACTGTAAATTGATCGGACCTTGCGGCTGATCTAGTAGTAGGTCTGATTTCATAAAGTTGAGGTATCAAACAGGAAACACGTCAGAACAATTTTTATTTGCTGAGCACATTTTTTTATCACCTCACCACAAGCAAGACAATAAAGCCTCTATGGCGAAAGAGGATACTGAGAGTGAAAGAATAAGAAAAAGAACAAACATTATTAAGTTGTGGGGGAGAGGGCAATGAAAGAACATGATTAAAAGAGACAGAAAATGAAGATTGATATTGAATTTAAATTAAAGGTGACTTGAAAGCAAGAATCCGAAAGAGTTTTCCATAGCCGATAATTACGAAAAATAAATGTTAACATAGCACTTCCGGTTACAACTAGCCAATTGAACTGTAAAACAGTAAAACTGTAAAACAGTAAGACTGCTGCTTATCTAGTACTGCGCTTAAATTCATTTTAATTTTTAATCCACAATGGCGCTCTAAACTGAGAAAAACGAAAAACGTTCAGCTCTCTAAGTCTTTTATAAAGAAACTGTCTGTTTTAAAAAGACTATAGTAAAATTTTGTATCCCTTTTCGGAAATGAAAATTCGAGGATACCTGTCATCTATTTCCGGCGCATTGGTGTTTATTCAACACCCGCTGAACCCAGCTGTGTTTTATTCTGCAACTGTGCTGCGCAGACCTTACTTAAAGTTTCTGGGAAATAGCTAGTTATCTAATTTGAACAAGGCCAGCACGCTCAAGCCTGCGGCCACGATGACTTGTGACTTCGTGCTAGCACAGCTATCGACGTTACCCCAAGTGTTCCGTCTACCCATTTTCATTCACACGGCTTGGGTCAACATGTGGTATGGGTTTTCAGGTACTTTCCAAAGGTGCCGCACGCTGGGATCGAACCCCCTCCAGTTCGATTAATTTAAGGTTCATGAAATATTTGTTATTTATTATTGGTTTATAAAACATCCGGTATTGTCGTCTCTACTCGCGTATCAAGCGACATTTGAAGATCATATTTTTGGAGTTAATTTTAAGGGGGTCACGTCATATATGAGATATAAAATTAGCGTATGTACTGTTGGGCTTGGCTACGTTTTGACCAATATATATATATATATATATATATATATATATATATATATATATATATATATATATATATATATATACTTTACTCAAATTAGCTTCAAAATTAGCACTTAAAAAGTCGCATAATACGCGCATATATACGGTAATTACAGAAATAGAAGAAAAAAATATTAATCATAGGTCTCTACCTGTAAACCATTTATACCTACCTTTCGGAAAATGGAACGGAGGGCATGAATGGGCTAATGAAATCTATAAAAACATAATTAAATGAGAATACTGTATATGCAATATCTAATCAGTATGTAAGATGGAAGAACAAATTGAAGATTTAACAATATTTAACAATATCTATTTTGTCACCAAAGAAATATATATCCTAATGTTCTGGTGGAATATTACAAACTTGTGTCTGTTTTCGGCGCTTTTCGACAACTGAAACTTGCTAACGGTTTATTCATGCAATATCCGTCCTCTTATATGAAAGTGAATGCTGGACGATTCCCTCAAAGATAGAAAATAGGCTTGCGGTGATATAAATTTGGTTCGACAGAAGGATACTTAGAATAATTTATGTTATCTACGAGGGAAAGTGTTCTCGTTCCACTGCTTATATCAAGAGACCTCGTCTCGTTATTATTTATATTACTGCTCAGTTGTTGCTTGCCCATTTCCACTCAGTGCAAGTGCCCTCTTCCCCGTACACACTGTAATGTCAAGAACAAATACATTTTTTTAGCTGTAGCCTCAGAGAAATCGGAGGGTTTAGTTCGAATTCCAGTCCGTTTGCTACATTCACTTATGTGCAAATATCCATGGGAAAGGTATGAATCTATCTCTACACCTCTTTAGATATGAGGTGAATAGTAGGAAAACAAGGCCATATAGCTTTGGTTGTCAAACAATCTAACGCAGAAAGAAACGGCAACCCACTGCGGGAAAATTTTCTGCCTAATCAGCCATTAATCGAAACATGATCACCCAGGCGCATATCGCATATTGCACTCTCAGTGCATAAAGAGTAGGCAGGGGGGATTACTTCGAATAAAACAGTGAAAACTATGTAATAGGTAATTTTCGGACATTTTGGTCGTAGCACATTATCTTATTGTATTAAAGTCTGTTAAAAGCAAGAAAGTGTACCAATCTTAATATATATATATATATATATATATATATATATATATAGAGAGAGAGAGAGAGAGAGATAGATAGATAGATAGATAGATAGATAGATAGATAGATAGATAGATAGATAGATTAGGACATTTTTATTGTTTATACGTTCTTTTATAGATACAAATATTTAAGTAAATACTTTGTTTATAATAAACAAAGCATTTACTTAAATATTTGTATCTATAAAAAGAACGTATAAACAATACAAAATACCTTAAAATAATTGTCTATTTCATAATATATATATATATATATATATATATATATATATATATATATAATTAGAGATATAATACATTATTTTATATTAAAAACTGATAGTAAACAAGAGGAAAACCCTTTATAACGCTTGGGAATTATAGAATACTGTATAATATCCGCATTGGAAGATGCCAACAAAATTTTGTATCGTAATCCTCCGAAAATAGGTTTGATATATCACCTGTATCGTTTCATTTGATCCTAGGTAATTATGGCGGATCAATCCACTTTTGGTGCGCCCACTGAATCAGAGAAACAAATCATTATCAGTATTTTTCCATGTCTAGACTTGAATATTGAGAAAACATCAAAAGAATCGGTTTTGTCTTAAAATTATCATTTGGTTATTTTATTTTATTCTGACAAATGCCATTATCTTTGTTGATTCAATACCTTGTGGAATATCGAAAATATGTCTTCTTATGAATCAAGAAAATTGATTGTTTTGGACTTGAAGACACTTGGGCAAAGTTCAGGTCCATTTAATAAGATTGTATTCACGACAGTCATGTTTACGTTTATAAGCAGTAAACAGTTATTATTTGTGAGATCATATCTAGTACTTTCAAGAAAGAAAGAAAGAAAGGTATTGAGAAAACAGAAAGAGATAAAAAATCAGAAAAAAAAGGAGAAAGAAAAGAAAAAGAGCAAACAGAAAAGAAGACAGAAAGAGAAACAAAGAAAAAGAGAAAAAACAGAAAGAGAGAGAGAAAAACAGAAAGAAAGAAAGAAAGACAGAGAGAGAGAGAAAACAGAAAGAAAGAGAAAGAGAGAACAAAAAGAAAAAGAAAGAAGAAAGAGAGAAAACAGAAAAGAAGACAGAAAGGGAGGAACAAAGAAAAAGAGAAAAAAACAGAAAGAGAGCGAGAAAAACAGTAAGAAAGAAAGAGATAAAAACAGAAAGAAAGAGAAAGAGAGAACAAACAGAAAAAGAAAGAAGAAAGAAAGAAAGAAGAAAGAAAGAGAGAAAACGGAAAAGAAGAAAGAAATAAAGAAAATAGAAAGTAAGAGGAAGAGAGAAAAAACAGAAAAAGAGAAAGAAGAAAGAAATAAGAAAGAAAGAGAGAAAACGGAAAAGAAGACAGAAAGAGAGAAACAATGCAAAAAGAAAAACAAAGAAAGAAAAAAGAAAGAAAGAAAAAAGAAAGAAAGAAAAATAGAAAGTAAGAGAAAATATAAATGAAGGGAAAAAGAAGGAAAGAAAGAAAGAAGAAAGAAACAAAGCGAAAAAGGAAAGGAAAGGAAAGAAAAGAATAAAAAAAAGGAAAGAAATATCTTCATGCCGACCCAGGATAAAATCCAGCTAGTCGTTTATCTATTCGTTTTGGCAGAGGCATTTTTGAATTACCCCTTCATAACACTGTGACAATTTCAGAAGTTTTCTCTTGTTTCAAAGATTCATTCGATTAAATTCCATTAAATTTGGTTGAAACATTTTGTGATATCTCAGTGATTTTGAAATGAAAATACACGATCAGAATAAAATTAGCCTTTCTGCAATCATAACAATTTTACACTGCAAGCGTAGCTTATAAAATAATTTCCCAAAACTTATCAAAGAACCAAAATAAATAACACACAAGAAGATATGATTGTTATATTAAATATCTCTTTAAATTTGATTATATTGAATCAAAACAATATATTTATTTGTTTAATGTCGTGTTATTCTCGTGTGTTATTATTAACATATTTATATTGTACACAAAATTCGACTTCAATAATATTCTGTTCATCTTTTCGTAGTGGAGATTAATGTTTTCTCTTCAAAATACAAAACGTATAGAGTAATGATCGCAATTTGCTTAAAAGACAATCAATATTTATATATATACCAAAAATCGTGTCAAAATGATTGTTTTAACAACGTTTTTAAACTATGGGAAATCAAAGAAATGTTCGTGATGTGTTAGTGAAAAAATACCCAAGAATACTCTCTTCAGGGTGTTATAAGAAAACCAAAGAGTATGTATGTTCGAAATAGGTGACTATGTTGGTGGAGTCTGTGAGACTTCTAAGTATTGAAAAAAAAAAAAAATATATATATATATATTGATCAGGAACGGTGTTGAAAAAAATTACAGAATCAAATTTTGATTAAATTTTGCATGATCTTAGAAAGTCTGCCAGCTTATTTCACAGATAAATTGATTCGCAGGATTGAAAGTATAAAAAAATAAGAAAAAAAAATATGTTTAAATTTTTCAAAAAATATACATTAGAAAAAATATATATTAGGTTCGTGCAAAATAATGTCGTTTCCTCGCATGTGTTACTATGCGAGAAAACGACATTATTTTTGCACCAACCTAATAAAAAATACAAGAAAAATATCTGCCATCAAAACAGTTTACCATTATTATCAGCCGGACTCTCACTCGCTCAAACTCCCACTCGCTCAAACTCCCACTTTATCTCTCTCTCTCGCTCTATTAATCTCTTTTTCTCTATACATACAAGTTACCAACCACTCACTATTACCCTCTATCACACTCTTTCTCTCTACATACATATTATCTCCCACCCTCCATTGCGCTCTATCACACGCTTTCTCTCTACATACACATTCTACCCCTCTCTATCTATTATTCTCTACCACTCTCTTTATCTCTACATATATGTCCTCTACCTTTTTATTAGGTTTTTGCAAAAATAATGTCGTTTTCTCACATATGTTACTATGTGAGAAAACGACATTATTTTTGCATCAACCTAATATATACACAAGTATATTGATAACCAATTCTGTCCCTACACTGTCAGATTTTATTATGCAAGTCAGTGTTGTCACAATAACATTGGTTTTAACCAACTGATATTGCTAGATGTTTTAAGATATATTAGCAATATATTAGCTTATAATATCTATTGTTATATATATACATATATGTATATATATATATATATATATATATATATATATATATAGTGTGTGTATTTAGGCAACAATCCTTCATTTATGCATGTTTCATTAAAAGTGACAGACAAAGTACTACGATTAAGCTTTTTATTTAATTATTATTGTCTTCGAACAAGTGTTCTTTTTAGACACGGAGTGTGTACAATCTGTCCAAATGTTCTATAAATCCGGCTATCCCTGATAATGGATAAAAGTATAGCCGAAAGCGCTCGGATTATAGAACACTTAGACAGTTTCTACACACTTTGTGTCCAAAAAAGAAAACACTTGTCCGAACACAATAAAAATTTAATAAAAAGCTTAATCTCAGTACTTCGTCTCTCGTTTTTAATGATACTTATATATATATATATATATATATATATATATATATATATATAGTTTTAAGGTATGCCATATCTATGCCAGGTAGAGGCACGGTAATGGATAACGATTTGGATTGAGAAGTAGGAGAGCTGAGTTCAAATTCCAGTCCAATCCATTAGATTCACTTATGTGAAAGGTATGATCAGAACAGACTGTGTTCTATAGCCTTGGATGGCAACTGGTCTGCCGCAGAAAGAAATGGCAACATACTACGTCAGTCATGTATCGAAAGATTCATGATCGCCTCAGCGTGTATCACGCATTGCACATAACATAATTTATTTAAGGATAAACTTTCTTGGTATCAGGGATAGAGCGCGTGTTAATATAAAAATGGGCATGAATATTGAGTTCAAGCATAAAACCGACGGTCACGACTTTTTAATCTTGGTATTGTTGGACTTTTTGGGTACCATGTTGTACTAGTGAGTCAGCCAAAATGAGCTGACTCATTTTATAGTTCACCAATAGAAGGGTTAACCAATCAGAAGGCTCAAAATATTCAATGCGACATGTATAAAGGCAGCCATGTTTTTTCTCGAATATGCACTGCCAGCCTTTGATAACCCGGACGAGGCTCCGCCGAAGGGCAGAGTCTCGTTCGGGGAGATTGACTGCCTCGGAACCCGTTTATACGCGTTCGAATAGGGAATATTTTTGGCCGAGCCTACTGGCTAGGAGATCCCACGTTAATCCCGGCCTTGTGCCACATGTAACCCTCGTAGGGCGTTGCTAAATATCACTGCCAGCCTTTGATATCGAAGACTGAAGAATTACGGAACAGCTGCTGGTGGTATTGACGATATAGTCAGATTCAGTAGAGTCTGAGGCGTGAGTGTTAATCTTTAACGTCGTTTCATTGAACAGATTACGTACTGCGCTGTACCTAATATTCATAGACAATGGTGAACATAGTCAACAGCTATCACTTAGAAAACGAACTGCCCTTAAAAAACGTATTACATTGTTACGTTAACTCTGACACTTGGAGTCTAAAGAGAAAAAAAGAAATAAAAGGAATATAGACAGACAGAGAGAAGACTATAAGGAGACAAGTAAATGTTGAAAACGTGAAATAAGCATATTTGATCCATATCCACGCGTACTTGCGTGAACACCTACATGCACACACGCATACACACGCGCACACATACAAATGTATGTATGTAAGTATTGACCGTAATTATTTGTGTTGGTATCAAGTTTTATTTAACAAACTGACTATATGCAATAGGAAGATTTATTTGTAACTGAATCCAAAAGATATAGACACATATAGATAGAAACATATAATTACACCTGAATAAAGATATAGATAGAAACATATATACATATACCTGAATAAATTAATGATTTATTATTTTACTTGTTAATATGGGCCTTCTATAATTTTGAACGGTTTTCAGCCATTTATTGTGTTAACTTTTCTACAGCTTCGACTTTAATATTATGTTTATTGCTTTCTCCAACTTGCCTTAAATACTATTTCCCATTATTATAAACATCTCTCCACTGGAGAAAATATGTTAAAGTGAATAATCTGTCCAGGCCGTGCGTTGCGTCACTTTTTGGCAAGCCTCTTCTGGTAGGAATGAGAGACAAACACTTGTGCAGACGTTGATATTTTCGGAATGTTTAATAAATAATTCTATCAGATGCGATGGCCATAATTATGTTTTCTTTCTGTACTGAAGCTAACAGAAAAAGAAAACCGAGATCTATTTGGAATTGTCGAATTTCGAATCCAGCAAACATTAATGGCTTCAATACGGAAAGAAAAGAAAATTTCTGACCGTCGCAGCTGATAAAGATAGTCATTACCTCTTCCTGAAATCTTGGTTACACATTGGTTTGATGCTCATTATACCCTGAAGACGCTTGCTATAAAGAAGCTAAAATTTGTCTGGGTGTAGCGAACGAGCGTCATCGCAGACGCAAAAGAGATCTCGAATCGCCTGCTGACATGTTTGTGAAAATAATTGGATTAGAGCTTTCCTTGTTAGTAGCAGAACAGCTTGACATGTCCAGATACGTGCCTCTCTGCAACTTGTCCAGCTCCGAGTCACTGTGTGATTGTGTGCTGCTCATCATGCTGTAGTTTATATGGCCATATTTATTTTATTTACTCCTGTCTCTTTCTCTTTCCCTTTCCTACCTGTTATCCCCTAATTCCTAGAAAAACAATTAAGTGTTTACCCCAACCTCAAAACACCCTTGCCTTGTTTTACAATACGAGACATCTTTTCCTCTTTTTCACAATAGCTCCACTTTGCTCCGATAGTATTCTGCATCCGACTACCACGCACACATCACTTTTAATGACGTCAACGCATTTTGTCTTTCAGTTAGTTTTGATTGTAATTCGAACATTAAACCATTCAGAACCATTAAACCATTCAGAAAATATTGCATTTCGCTGAATGATATTGTCACACGTATGGTTACCAAGTCTATAGATAAAGAAATATCTATCTCATGATCAAAACGTATCTAGAAGCCTCCAGGAGAATTAAAAAATATATATTGGAGGTTTCTAGGTATGTTTTGATCATGAGATATATATATTTACTTACCTATAGACTTTTCTTTTCGATCTGCGAGTTGAAAGATAAAAGATTTTGTCTATTCATAAGAACGAAAGACGTAACGTTTATTCTTCCTCTGGAATAAACAATATCTATTGTCATTTCTTTCTGGTCTTTTTGCATAGAATCGATGATCGCACTTTCGCCCTAAATCCGGAAAATCCTATTAACTTCTTAATCGAAACTTACTGGGGTTAGGATATTCGAATGCATTCAATCAGATTTAGTGGGTTGTAATAAGGAAGCAAACTTACATAAAACATCCTATTGATGTGGCTTAGAAAAGGTCGCTAGCCTTACAGCAGATGTAATAACAGAAAGGCTTTTTATATGCATCACACATAGTGTGCATATAGGACAACTTCATTAGCAATATTTACCAAGTCCTTAAGATTGCAAAAGTCTCAAGAATTGATTCTATACCCCAAAAAATACAACTACAAAGACTGACAAGGATAGAAGACAGGGGCCTAGGGATTTTTTTTATTGTTTATTAAACTTTCAAAGATTTAAAAGCGTGAAGAGGAAAGCTTATCGAAAACTCCATCAGTGGTTATGAAGAAAAGACCGGAAAGAGTATTGCTATAAAACTAGAGCTTGTGGAGAAATCCACTCTTATCTTACACTTTGGTGGGACCTGCCTAGGATCAAGGGTGGTACAAGTGTCTCATGATATTCTCAGTTTATAACACCCCCGAATCTACGGACCTCCGAATCTTTGATACACCTCCACCCTCTACTGCATATTAGCTTTCATAATTATGTACAAAAATAAATCATATGCAAAATAGGTGATCAATTCAATTGTTCTATTGTAATGTATATAGGTTGAGAAAAGCAAATGCTTATAAGATAGCAAGGGTCACAAAGCACTATTCGGGCCAACCAATCAGGTCTGTCCTCCGTCGAAGTATTCGAGGGTAGTATGCTCGTACTCTTCATAGGATGTATAGACAGAGAATCATAGACGACAATATATATATATATATATATATATATATATATATATATATATATATATATATATATATGGAAAAGTTTTTGTTTGACGCATTTCGTCCTTTAGGATTTCATCGAACGAGACACATCACACGAAGACTTTTTCCATTTTGTCATACATTTTCCCCAATATTTTTCTTGATATATAAATATATATATCGTTATCTCATATGTATATATTAAGTTGGTGCAAAAATAATGTCGTTTTCTCACATAGTAAAATATGCGAGAAAACGACATTATTTTTGCACCAACCTAATATATATATATATATATATATATATATATATATATATATATATATATATATATATATAGTCATCCACATACAAGCATATTTCGCTGTATTACAGATTATCAGTGTGGTTACACATGCGATTGCTTCAAAGCTGGGATTGAAACACGACCGATCTGGCAACACTCGGATATATTACCCGTAAGCTATCGGCGTACGACATAGGGAAATTCTATCGTATTATATACGAATGTATACATACGCCAGTAGCCAGAGGGCATAATTCATTAATGATGAGTGGTGCTTTAATAGCGGCGACGGTTACTGTTTTAAAATTACCTTTTTCTTCATAGTGCTCGATCGAAATGACGAGAGCGTTATATATATATATATATATATATATATATATATATATATATATATATATATATATATAAAGAAAAAAGGAAATTTTATCTTAGCCAACGCATCTCGTCTTCTTATGGACCTTATCAAATCTACGGTAATGATTTTATTTTGCTATATGTACTTATAAAGAGCGGTAAAAATATCGTTAGTTTTTCAGAATTTTTAATGTTAGACCGCTTATAAATATTCAAGTTAACAGAAGGTCACGCTAAATCATCGAAGATGCTTAGTGATGTAATTTAAGGCCTAATAAACGAAAGAGAGTAAATGTTGTTAATTTTGTTTTTTTATTATAAATTTATAATTTATATCATTTCAGTTTGAGATTGATTTATTTATTATATATTTTAAATAATGCGTTTTGAATTTAGCCATTTTCTTTTAAGTTGTAACATATTTAATAATGTTTATAATCACGAACGTTGTCTTGAGAAGAGGAATTTCTTTCAGGAAAGGAGGTATTTTAAAACATCCGGAGCAAAATATATATCAATGGTCAGAATTATTCTTTAAACATTTTAATTCGATTGAATTTTGAAATTATGTGTAGTAAAAATTTCAGAATATACCTTTTATTTTAAAATACTCTGCAAGATATATGTATTTTATTTCATAACATTATTACATTAAACAATATTTTATTTTGCATTTTGAAATTTTCCAATATAAATGATGTTTTAAATCCTAGAAGGTTGAATACTGCAAATAATAAGATTTTTGCGTGAAAACATTTCGATAAAGTTACTCCTTGATACAATAAATAAATGAATAATGTTTTATTAAAAATATATCTAAGGCAGAGAAACGAAAAATAAATAGAGTATCAATAAAAGTTGAATTTCTAAAGATGTTTAAGTTGCGTGTCTACCGGGCGTCCAACTTCTTTTTCTGTACACTTTTCAAAGTGACATATCGTAACAACTACTTCATTTTTAACAGATACTTCTTTCTAAAGGCATAACGTTTATAAAAATGGAAAATATGTGATTTAAATGAACTGTGTTTTTGACAGCTAAAAGAGTTACAACTGCTATGAATTCAACTAAAAATATTTTTTTTCTATTATCGACACCTCAACAAAAGGGGCCAACGACTAGCAAGCTTTCGCTGCAATGAATAATATCAATAGGCTGGAATTCCGATTTACTGGATAAAATGAAATGAACTTTCTTCCAAGCAATAGCGTGTATCTGTCGAGCTCTCTGGTAGCAACTCGTGGACAATGACACATCGATTGGTAAGAAGCTAAATAGTACGTATACAAGGATGCTAGACATTATATCTTGGAAACAGAACCCTACAAATCAATCTACCTCCTGCTTCACAAGTTATAAACACTTTTATGTCTTTTTTCCTTGAAGAAGTCAATATTATATATATATATATATATATATATATATATATATACATATATATATATATATATCTAATTATTTATTTTTTTTTAAATTTATAACATATATATGTTATAAAATCACTACAAAAATAGCCATTTTGTTTCAACACCCTCGGTGTCTTATCAAGTGATGACGTTGAATGTTTATGTTATAAATTTTTTTTAAATAAATAATTATATCTGCTCAACTTTGTATTGAGTACTCTTTTAAGAATAGTAATTGTTGGTTATTGGAATTCATTCCATATACACCAATCATATACTTGGTATATATATATATATATATATATATATATATATATATATATATATAATTTGATATATGCTAATATATGTTTTATATATACATTTAATTTGATATATGTTAATTTAGTCGCATTTATCCTATGATATTTATCCCTACCCCTATATTAATTTGTTTTGTTTTTTTAATATATTTCCCTTAATATTCTTTTCTGGTGTATTTGTTATTTTAATACACTTTAATTCTGAATTATATTCATATTTTTGGGTTTATCTCTCATTATTTTATATAATATTTGTTTTTTTCATTAATTTCTGAAGGTTTATTTGAGCTATGTACTGTCTGATTTCTACTGGGCATATTAAATACGTCATCTCTTTCTCTGTTTTTACTTGTCTTTCTCTCTTCCTTTCACATCTGACCACCACTCATATCAAGACATACCCCACTTCCTGTTTATTTTTTCCACCTTCCCTTCCTCTCTATTCTTCATCTTCTTTTCCCCCTGTTTTTTTTTTTATCCTTCACCTTGTCTGATTTTTTGCTTTTTTTTTATCATCTATTGAATATTTGAAAAATCCTGTAAATTTAATTTTACAAGGTGAAAATCATCATTTACATGATGGTATCTTAATTCCGCTTGTATGATACATATTGCTCTGTTTATTATAAAACCTTTGAGTTCTATGTATGAATCAGTTTTGATATTTTATATTTAATATTTTACACACACACATACACACACACGCGCGCGCACACACACACACAGATATATATATATATATATATATATATATATATATATATATACAGAATGCGATAATTGTCTATCCCACAAAATGTTTAATATCTAAAAACAAAAAATAAATAATTGAATTTCTTTTTTCCAGCTTTTCAGATTTTAGCCATCTTAGCACCATTTGTCTAAGAATCACTGAAA
Organism: Acanthosepion lycidas; assembly: GCA_963932145.1. Lineage (NCBI taxonomy): Eukaryota > Metazoa > Mollusca > Cephalopoda > Sepiida > Sepiidae > Acanthosepion > Acanthosepion lycidas. The sequence continues at coordinate 33,499,654 of OZ010588.1, forward strand.
AACCCATTGAGTTATTCAGCTAGAAAAAGAACAGGTTAAAATCGTTTTGTGTCAGCCCTACTATGCCTTCCCAAATGAGCAATGCTAAAAGGAAAAAGATCATACAAGCCTTTAGTAATGGTACCAACATTCGTACTCTGGCTTCCATTTTCAAAGTCAATTCAAGAACCATCAAGAGAACGGAGAATAACTTTAAAAAAGAGGGAACAGTAGAAAGTAAAATCGTGGTAACAACAGGAAAAGGGATCATCATTTCAACTTAGAGATAAAAAAGATCAATTAGAAAAGATCCAACTCAATCCATGAGATATTTGGTACATGAGAGCGGAGTTTCAGTTACGACAGTACAAAGAACATTGAAAAAAGCCTTGAAAAGAAAATCGTACATGAAGCCTGTGAGGCATCTTTTTCATCAGGATAGAAAGTTAGAAGGTTAGAGAGGGCGAAGATCACCTTGAATGAGTTGGAAAATGATGCTGGAATAATATATACATATTTAAATATTCTTAATGAACTTTCGACCGTTACCTATGATTAATTAATGATAAACATGTCATTTTTGCCTATGATCGATTTCGTCAAAATTTTTCAGTTAGGCTTGGAGAGTAATTATACATTCTTATTGCTCAAAGCAGAGACCAATAGGGTTATAAAAAACTCCGAGAATTCCAGTAAGATAACTTTAATCATTTCTAAGATACAACGATTCAAATCTTAATCTAACAAATGGACAATATTGCTTTTACACGATTGGAACAATTTTGCTGATACACTCGGTATATATATATATATATATATATATATATATATATATATATATATGAGTAAACCTAAACAGCCAGACTAACCTACCTAGCTTTCACCTACGCGGATCGTCAGGGTAAACTGGCTACTAAGTTGGTTTGTCTGACTTTTTAGGTTTACTTAGGTTGCTCTACTTAGCGTACTGAGCACTTTGCTTAGTTATTTTACATTACTTGTGTCGGAGGTTTTTTTCTTTGGACTCTGGACTTAGATTCTGGACGAGTATTTTCGCCGGAAGTACATGTTCTTAGTTCTTTCTTTTTTAACCGTTTTTTTTTTTCCTTGGGTATTGGTTTGTTCATTGACATGAGTAATGTAAGGTTTTGCCGGACGAGTATAGCTGCTTATATTCATAAGATTATTAGTATCATATATATATATATATATATATATATATATATATATATATATATATATATATATATATATATAATTTTATACAGTTTTTAATATAAAATATTTTGCTAAAACATAATTCCAATTTTAAATTTTATGATTATGTAATAGAATCTACACATCATATTTTTATAGTTTAAACACAATGTGATAAAATCTCAGAACAATTTTAAAGATAATTCAGACATTATTATTAATAATATTTCAATTAAGTAATTGGGTCTCTTCCGCCTGATTAGTGTTTGGTGTAAACAATCAAGAGAAATAAAATAGAATAACTATCAAAATTAATAACAATGACATTCAGATGAATTAAGACTATTAAATTTGAATTCTACTGAATGTTAAGAGAAATCAGACGAAATAAAGAATAATCAACATTAGTAATAGCGACAGTGCTTCATCTATGAAATTCAGATATGTTTATTACGTTGGTGTAAACAAGGAGACAAACGTAAATGAAAAATTGATTGCCCTGTTTGTTTACGGTTAATCAAACGTTTGCGGGTTATATAAAGCCAGAAAATATTTTCAGATTGTCAGATTTTTTGGAGATAATAATGAATTGCGGAAACAAGTATTACTAATTACCCCATACAAGAGGTAGAAAAGGTGGTTTCATATCTTTCCCAAGGGTATTTGCTCGTAAGTGTGTATAATGAACTTGACTGGAATTGGAACTCGGTTCTCCGATTTTTATTTTCGAACCATTATCCATAGCACCACCCACCAATTTAAGAAGAGAATACCTGCGGTTTGCAAGTAGTCACCCATCTAGGTACTGATCAGGTTCGAGTTTGCTTCGGAGATCGTACGAAAACTGGTGTTTTGACGAGATATGAAACCTAAGTCCAAAGTAAATAAATTAAACACTAATTGAATATCTGTCTATATTTCTGTCATGGGTCCTTGCCTATAACTACAGAATGAGCTCTTCCTAATACTATGTATACTACAGCTCTCCATATCTTGTATTATTATTTCGTGTAATATACCTTCGTTATTTCTAATCTTGTGTTCGTGTTCTTCTTTGGTCCTAACATGGACAATTTCTGAGATGAGGTATTATGTACACTATTTACATTATTCGGACTATTGTCCTCATCTTTGTCGCCATATTTATTACAAGGACACATGGCACAGTGGATAAAGGCGTTGGTTAGATCCATTGTCAGGAGTTCAATACCCGGTTAAGGCAGTGGAGAACTTGGAAAGGGGAATTAACACGAGACAACTGATAACTGACATCCATTAAGTATGGCACGTGGAACTAGAACAGTCTACCCCAGTGAGCGAAATAAAGGGTTCAGTTCGACATTCCAACCACCTAAAGAAAGCCGGAGCGTACAACGTCCAACACTTTGTAATAAATATGGCGATGAAGATGAGGACAGTAGTCCGAATAATGTAAATCGTGTACACTAATTGAAATGTTATAAAATAATAAAAAATACTTCATGAAAGAAATTCAAAACACTTGCCACTATCATGCCCGCTATTCGTCTTGCTACTCCGACGTAGAAACAAGTAAAATCAAATAAGCACCGATGCTGTTGCATAATTAAATTTGAATGCCGTCTTCACTGTTTGCTTCTGTAGTCCAAACGGTAAGGTATTGCTTGATTCAAACAGACGAGCGACGACGAAGGACATGAATGTAGTAATGAAAAACAACTAAAATAACATTAAGAAATTAGTAATAATAACAAACATATAGCAATGACTGCATTGTAAAATTGATAGCCATTGAAAACTAATTTAAAAAGCTTTAATTAATTTGCATTTACACACACACACACACATATATATATATATACTTACTGAAAATATCTCGCTGTGAGAAAGGACTTTTACGTAAAACACCTGACATCCAATATAAAACTCCTATTATTCAGATACGAAATTGGTATGTTGAAGGGCTCTTTTAAACAGAATGCTAGCCACGCTCAACTCGGAATAAACCTACTACTATTTAGATGCCCCCAAAATTATATCTTAAACAAAAAATTTTGAAAAGAAATTAACAACAATTAACAGTAAAACGACTTTGAAAATGGCTAAATAAGTGGCCAAACGCGCGTGGGGTGATAGACACAACGGATAATGATTACAGTCCTTTAACGCTACCAAACAGTAAAATGTAAAACTATCGGAAAAAAATAAAGAACATTTTTCTTGCTTGTCTGTAATATTCAACGAAACATGATTAAAACAAAGGTTTCTCCCAATATACATATACATATACATATATATATATATATATATATATATATATATATATATATATATATATGTATGTTTGTGTTTGTGTATGTGTATTAGATATCTTTTTGGCTTTTGTTTTGTTTTTCCCGCTCATACGTCCAGGAAACTCGCTACGATCAACCACACCTGCCATAGTATTCTGTCCAGCAACGACGCTAGCCAACGGAAATATTGGTGTCTATTTCAAAAGACAAAGCTTTTAACAAAATGCCCTCATACATATATATATATATATATATATATATATATATACCCTCACTGATATATATATATATATATATATATATATATATATATATATATATATATATATATATAAGTAATGAAAATCTTGGTAATCCGTATGGAATATGTCAAGGAGGATGAAATCCGAAGAGCTAAATTTTAAGTCAGAGGGAACAATTTAATTTAAAGAAAAACAAACCAGTTTAAGGTTCCATTCTTATAATTTATTTCACCAGAGATTTTCTTTTTCTGTGGATCATCAGACCTCACTTCCAAGTATGAAAAAATGTATTTAAACTTACACTTTTGAATGCCAGTATTAAGCTTATGTAAGGTGATAGAGAGAGTGGTGAGAGATAGTGTGACAGAAATGGTCGAAATTAGAGAGGGAAGGGAGAGATAAGTCCATCTCTTATTTCTTACATCTTTACTTTCCCCTTTTTTACCCCTTTTTTCTTTTTTTCTCTTTATATCGTTTCCGGTAAGTTAACCTATTAAAAATATCACTCTCTGATCCTTACCGCCCTCCTCAATATTAATTATTGTAATAAAATTAAAAATAAATTTAGCATTCCTATTTCTCCTGCCATATTTTTTTAAAATTCATATTTACTACTGTTGATACTTATATAAAAAGAAGTAGAAAATTATTTAAAAATATTAATTCATAAATATTCACTAGAATTAAAAAAAAAAACATCTTTAAAAAAATCGGCTAATTTTCAGTATTTATCCATCGATTACTGAAGTTATTTACGAAAAAGAAATTATAAGTAAAATTACTGATTTTTTTAAGCCAGTAGCGTGTCTGATTAAGTTATGATATCTTATTATACGTTAATCTGAATCTAAAGTTGTTTACGTTGTAAAAATATGAATTTATGAAGAATGCAAATTAGGTGTTTTCTAAAAAATTAAACTTAATATAAACAATTATAACGGAAATATAGACTAAAATACTCTCTTTTTTTCCAATCTGTTAGTATTCTCTATTCAAACAAATTGTAAATCTACAGTATATAAAGAATATATTGTATCCTTATTCAAAAAAATAATTTTAAAACATTTCTACTTAAGATGAGAAATACTTCAAAATTATTTCTTCCAGATTTACTTACATCCCCAAAATGTAAAATGTAAAATTTTATATAAGAAATTTAATATAAGAAATTTAATATAAGATATTTTATATAAGAAATGTAATATAATAATTGTTATACAATAACGCTTATTTATTAATCTAGATAAGTAAAAATAGTAGATAATTTTAGAATTTAAAACTGTGTTCGTTAATTACGTCAACTTCTCTTTCTGACACAACACATTATGTAATTAGAAAATCGACAAAAAATAAGTATCGATAACAGATGAAAACGGTTCACTGAAATAAGATTTGATTAAAAATAGTTAACTACTTTCATTAAAAAATCAAATAAACGAACGGCACTAACAAACTACCTAGCATTTGCTTATGAAAATGTTAAAAAAATAGTTGACAAATACATTTCCTTTATTAGTCTGTAAAAATTATTTCGATTTCAGTACTTTTCAGGCCAGTGAAATAATACGATTGTTTAAAAGAGTTATTCTTTATTTTTTCAGTTGTTACCTATACTGCCTAGCATACAAGATTGTTACGGATTGGGTGCCAAATATGTGAATATATCTGTCAATATTGGACATCCGTACTTTTGCCTGTCACATGAAACGTGCGTAATTTGAAATATATTACTGAACTTTTCCGCTCAAAGTGTTGTCACGTGACACGTACACAATCATGATTTAATCAAATATATTTGTCAATATATTTTAAATAAATGTTAATTAATATTTTGGCATAATCTTGTTAAATGATGAATTAACTAGGTTTCTGATAGATATTTTGTAGAGTCTATTTCTAGATGAATTCATATTGGACAAAATTTAACAACTTCATATTTCATCAAAAAAAGAGTTATAATCGTCTTCTTTTGGCATGAAAAATAATTAAAACTGTTTTTGAAATTTAATTTGTGCATGTAAAATTATTTTTCTTTTATAAGCACGGAATATAAGCTATTCTCGTTTTTATAAACACAAAATTTATGCTGTTTTCTTGTAAGTAAATTCAAATAAAAAGATCAAATAAGACGTGTATCATTTCAATAGGTTTTAAAATTATAATTACCAAATCAAATAGCCATATATACATTCATGACTATAAGATGTTTGAAGAATTTCAAAAAGTTCTGCTAAAATAGACATTTGGCAACAGCATTTTTCATGATTCGGTGTAGATATGAATTTCATAGACTAAATAACGAGGAGACAGAATTCGAAATGCTTGATGTATATTTGATTTAATATCGCACGCTTAAGGCAAGACTGGGGACATGGAGCACACCCCACTATATACTATATAATGTTTAGCTTGCTATCTAGCAAAAACAAGGAACCAGGATATTAGTAATATTTTGAGAAACGTTTCCATTCATCATTCATTTACGATTAAAGTTTCAAGCAAATTGAAAAAGTTTTGTACCCCTAAACACAGTGGACCAGGATAATAACAGTAAGAAAATATTTTAAGGAGTGTTAAAGCAGTCTGTGTAATTATTGCGATGTTTATCAAGAGACAGACCATTAATAAAGAAAGTAAATATGTTTACTAACGACTGTGTTTATCTACGTCATAAAATAAAGAGGAAATTGCCGAGAGACATGTTTGTCATCGTTCTGAAGAGAAACAGCACATAGGAGAAATATAATATGGTTTATGAAAATTTATCCTCAACTCTTCTGAAGCATAGGTGTAATTCAGTGAATTTCAAAAAGGGAAAATATGTGAATAGATTTATATAGAAATATATATATATATATATATATATATATATATATATATATATATATATATATTATAATAATATTTTTTGTTTAAAAATATGATTCCTTCGCTACATAAGAGTTCTCATGTTTCAAAAACGAGAGCCGAAATCATCCAAATAATTAATAAAATTAAGTTGGATTGTGGTGTTTAGTGCCGTTTCATCTTCAAGCGAAATTTTAGGAATAAGCTATCTCTCGGTTTACGTGTATTTTTAGGCACGGTCCGTTACAGAATTTGTTATTGTGGGAGTGGCTAGACTATTTTCCTTCGTTAAGTGGTCAGGGAGTTAATTCTTATCAATAGATTCATCATCCTTTGAGAGGTTTTGCTAAGGTTGGGTAGGGTATCTATTTCAAGGCTAATGTTTACGGTCACCCTTTAGTTGGTTCCCAGTGAAGGATATTTTTATGGCGCGCCTAAAGTCGTTATGTGTCTGGAGAATTGCCTTTTATTATTGTCTATCTGATTATATATTTATTTATTTGTTTATTTAAGTGGGTGTTTTATATACAGATCGCTTTGCATTGAATTTCAATTTGTTTTTTTAGTTTTTTGACGACGACAAAAAGGGTTTTTCCTATTTAAAGGTTTGGCTAAGCTTTTTAGAATTTTACTTAGCTATGTTTTTTTTTTTTTTTTTATGCCAATTATCTAATGCGAAAGTCTGTTGATGTCGGCAAAAAAACGTTAACTCCTGCCTATGGTTTAATAATTTTTCATTATTTAGGAATTTAATGATGTGTAGTTTTTCCTGTAAGCATAAAAGGTATGGGTCATCCCAGGTTCTACAGGTTCTTGTTTTATTTACTATTTTCCATTTTACTTTTGGTGTTTTATTCGTTTCTTTAGATGCCAGAAATATTGGGATAGAGATGTCTGATTTCTATTTTGAATATTGTTGAAAGAGCTCTTGTGTTGCCTCCATCTAATTTTAAAATTATTCTTTGTTGATCCTATGTATATCCTATCAGTGTTAGGGCTCTCGTTTTTGAAACATGAGAACTCTTATGTAGCGAAGGAATCATATTTTTAAACAAAAAATATTATTATTATATAAGCTCTACTTCTGTATGGAGCCCTGTCTTCTTAAAAATAAAAACAAAAATACTAAGGAACCCCGGATTATGCACCCAACGTGTTCTTTTCTATTTTCTTCATACCTGCACAAGGATATATATATACATATATATATATATATATATATATATATATATATATATATATATATATATATATATATATATATGGGGTTAAAGAGACTCATTTGAAAAAATATATATATGTGTGTGTGTTTGTATGTGTGTGTGTACTGACCAACAAAATATCACAAGGATTTGTATTGTTTCGTTGCTTAGTGCCACTGGCCTATATTTGACTATTTTTTAGAGATATTGAGCACTTTGCGTTATTGCCTAAATAGGGCTAAATTTGTATTGAATTTCACTTATCTTTCCTTCAATTAAATGTTTTCAGATTTTTAATGTGTTCTTGTTGTTCCTTTATCACTTCAGTTTCTTTTAGTAGTTTACATTTAGAAACTTTGCCAACACTATGTTATATATATATATATATATATATATATATATATATATATATATATATATATATATATATATATATATATATATATATATATATATATATATATATATATATATATGTCTATATTTCTGAGATGAGGTAATATGTACATTATTTACATTATTCGGACTATTGTCCACATCTTTTTCGCCATATTCATTACAACGTTTCGGCCTTCTTCAGGTGGTTGGAATGTCGGACTGAACCCTTTATTTCGCTCTGTGTGTCTCTGTGTGTGTCTCTGTGTGTATGGTAATTGTAATATTTCTTATAAGGAATCATTCGGCATTCATTCATCGAGCATTTAGACTTGACGTCGGTTAATGTTTGTAAAATCGTTCTCTTAGAACAATATATATATATATATATATATATATATATATATATATATATATATTGGGTAAAAAATAAGCATCCATGCAATAGGAAGCAAGCGATAAGAACGTATTCATTGTAACAGGAAATGAATGAAAAGACAGTGAATATTGACTGCTCGTTTTACGTCATCTCCATCGTAACGGAATGATTAGGAAATGAAAACATTCTCCAAATTTCTTTTTATTAAATATTGAGTTGACTAAAAAGATCACTCTGTATTTTCTCGATGACTTTTTACCGTTAACTAACTTTTTCAAAATGTTCTTACTGATCTTATAGTAGAAATTGAAATTTTAGTGTCTGTTTTTATTAAATTAGAATGGTATATGTTTGTTTATGCTTTTTGCCGTGAAAATGGAAGCCAAGTAGCATTTACAACATGCTCCGTTTTCAATATTCTTAACAATTACAGATGAGAGCATAACATTAAAAAAAACATTTGTACAGTTTATAAATGATCGAATGCCAAGACTTCTCATTGATCGGTGCGCCACAGTTAGCATGGACAATTAATGTGAGATTGATCAAAATAAAATATTACTTCACAATATTGATTGGTTGATTTTTTTTTACTGCTTATCAACCCTTTGTGAGTTATTTGAAGCCGAAAATTACTTCGGCTTATAAGTGGTTGCTTAGAGTATCCGGGGTTTTAAAGCGGTTCTACATCTTAGCACTGACCGGGATCAATACTAATTAACTTCAATAATCGATACTTAACAATAATGAACACCATTCAAATAGGGCGATCTGCAATAAACTTAAAATATCCCAATCAAGCATTAGAAGATGTCTGAGATGGAAATTAATGATTCATGTATGTTACACATTGAAACGGCAAGATAACACTGACACTTGTTTTTCTAACTTTTTCTAGCTTTTCTAAATTCTCTATTATTTTTAATAAACTTTGCTTACGTCTGCTACAAAATGTTTAAAAAATGGGGAAAATGTTTTGGGAATATTTTGTTATATTAATGTTTCTGATAAATCAGGTTAGTTTGCTTACCTTGGAAAGAAATGCTTCCATAGACTTGAACTCCGAACCTTGGCACCACTTAGTAATACTCAACAATTGCAATTACAAAATAAGAAATGAATTTAATCATGAAAAATTCTGTTTAAATATTTCCACTTTCATTTTTATTTTATTTTAAAATATTACCCCACCCTCAAGATGTAGATGATAAAATTCTTTGCCGACTCCATTTTCTTTATTATTCGTTGGGAAAGGTAGATGAGTGGTTTCCTGTTACCTTGTGCAAGAGTAGACTGCAATCCAAAGCTAAAGAGCCCAGTTTATCTTTTCATTGAATTTATAACTTGATGGGAGGGAAGCTTTAGTGAAAAAGTGAGTGCATCAGGCTAGTAAGATGAAATTTCAACTGGGTGCGTATGTAACCCTGGGGATTGGAACCCCTAAAGCTATTGAAAGAGTAGGGGATTACAACTCGTGGTTGTCGATTTTCAGAACGCGGATCGAATTAAAAAAAATGAGACAAAAATGAAATAAAGTATTACAGTTGTTACTAGTAACATGGCAGTTTATATTTTAAAAACTGAAAATATATATTCTTGAATCATACCTGACAATGCAATATAAAATGTAAAACAACCTCTGTAAATTTTTAATAAGGGAAACTAACAGCATACCTGTACGTTAACACTAAATGTGGAGGTGTAAAGAAAAAATAGTGTTAATGTCTATGAGGCTCTTGAATGAACATTTAAAGAAAACTGTTAGGTATATTTCATCACTTCCTGAGATTTCTTATAGAAAGAAATCTGATTCATAATCAGATTTCATTTGACTGAATGATTTCAAGTGGCAAGGTTGTGTGTGCTCACACCAGCTAGATGCGCAATATTGCAAGAATCGAGAATAAAATTTACTAGATGACTTATCTGCAATATGAGAGAAACAAAGTTAAAGAATTCAAACTAATATTCCCTCCCTCCCCTTTTCCTGTTTCCCTGACAGCTATAATCTCCAACTATTCAAATGTAATCTCAATCGACGTCTCCAGATTCCTTGATCTAGCCCGTATCTCTTCAACTTTTCCTCTATGATTTCTATTTGCTATCGCTCCAACTCTCTGTAACCCCTTGCGTGCTTGCTTGGGGTGAAACGTTTAAAAAAAAAAACCCAAAAAACAAAAAAACTTCGATCTCAGTTTCCAGACATATCATGGTGAGAGAATAATTTTTATGCCAATTGTACCAGCTGGAAATTTTAAAAGACCTTCGTTTTTGTCTTGATTTTAAACTAGATGACTTTTTTGCGACTCAACTCAAATTTATATTACTTCAAATGTTATTATATGAACACTTCGTATTTGAAACAGACGCCCCATATTTATTTATTTATTTATTAACCACTGTGTTTTACATTTAGTGCACTGGGGAACACATTTTCTTTACTAATATTTCTCTAATGCGAAGACCGATAGAGGTAATACAGTGTAACCCGGATATAAGAGACCCGGATATAAGAGAGATTTTATCTGGTCCCAAATTAGAGCCATACTTACCTAAACAAAATAGACCAAACCCGGATATAAAAGAAACCCGGATATAAAAGAAACCCGGATATAAGAGACTTCTTCGGTCCCGAAAGCTCTCTTATATCCGGGTTACACTATATATATATATATATATATATATATATATATATATATATATATATATATAAAAGTGAACATAGAAGTCAACACTTAGAGGCGACAGTCTGTTTCATGCTATAAGCAATCGTCAAGCCACGTGTGCTGTTATTTTTCTCGGCTATTTATATATATACGGGTTAGTGGTGCATTGTGGGTATTCTATTATGGCGGTTATTTCACCGGAAGTCGTTTGTTTATCTATTTAGGTCAAATTATATTGCTTGTTTTTATTTTTGTTTCTTATTTTATTTATTTATTTATTTATTAACGTAGTAAAAATTTGTTTATATCACTTATTTAACAGTTTTGTTTTGGTTTGGGAATTTAATTAAAACTATTTGTTCAGTTTTGGGGTTGATTGTTGTAGTTCATTCTAAGTATTATTTTGGCGGGAACAGTTTTTAATTGATTATCTTTATTTGGGATTGGTTTGTTTATTTATTTACTTGGATGAATTTAGGTTAATTTATTTTACTTGTATATTTTCTCTTTTTGGTTTTCGATTTTTAAGTAACATAGTATTTTTTTGTTTTATTTCTATTTTTTTTTTTTTTTTTTGTTATTTTGTTATTTTTGCTTATTAGTATATTTATTTGTTTTTATTTTATTTTTTCCGTTTTTTAATTTTTTATGTTACGTAGTAAAAATTTATTTTCATGTCTGCATTTTGAGATGAGTTCCGATCTTTTGTTTAATAATTTATTTTGGTCGGGAAAAGTAATGATAGCTATTTTTTCCTCCGAGCAAAGTTTGCAAGTTTTTGATTGGTTATTGTAGGCTGATGATTTTTTCGTTATCTTCCAAGATATTTTTGGTGTGATGTTCGTTTTGTTTTTAATTTCCCAGATATACTTAGAAAGCATTGTACTGTTTGCATATTTACTATTTGTGAAAGATGTTTTGTGTGTATAATTTCTTTGTTTCCAGGGTCCTTCAGTTACTCCTATGTATACTTTTTCTTCATTATCTGGTGATTTTATCGTGGCTTGGTATATTACGTTGTTTTGTAAACAATTTCCGTTTAAGGGACATTCGTTCTTTATTCTGCAGTTGCACGTGGGTTTAATTTGTTCGTGTGGTTTGTTGATAATTTTCCTATTGTGCTTTTTTATTATTTGTGCCATGCTCTCGGTGCAGCTGTAGCTGATTTTTACAGTGTTTTTGTTGAATATCTTGTGTAAGGTGCTTGATTCTGGGAAGTGTTTGTGTAAGAGTTTGAAGAATATTTTCCCTACGTTTGTTTTTACGTTCTTGCTGTACGGTGGGTTGAACCATATGATATTTCTTCTTCTGTTGGCCTTTTTTGTATTCTGTGGTGAGTATGTGAGAAACCAAAAAGAGAAAATATACAAGTAAAATAAATTAACCTAAATTCATCCAAGTAAATAAATAAACAAACCAATCCCAAATAAAGATAATCAATTAAAAACTGTTCCCGCCAAAATAATACTTAGAATGAACTACAACAATCAACCCCAAAACTGAACAAATAGTTTTAATTAAATTCCCAAACCAAAACAAAACTGTTAAATAAGTGATATAAACAAATTTTTACTACGTTAATAAATAAATAAATAAATAAAATAAGAAACAAAAATAAAAACAAGCAATATAATTTGACCTAAATAGATAAACAAACGACTTCCGGTGAAATAACCGCCATAATAGAATACCCACAATGCACCACTAACCCGTATATATATAAATAGCCGAGAAAAATAACAGCACACGTGGCTTGACGATTGCTTATAGCATGAAACAGACTGTCGCCTCTAAGTGTTGACTTCTATGTTCACTTTTATATTTACACACGCTCTATCTCTGATATTGAGCACTTTATTCCATAAATATAGCACACCTTAAGACTATATTTCTTTATATATATATATATATATATATATATACACACACACAGTATAACCCGGATATAAGAGACCCGAACATAAGAGAAACCCGGATATAAGAGATATTTTATCTGGTCCCAAATTAGAGCCCCTCTTACCTAAACAAAATAGACCAAACCCGGATATAAGAGACACCCGGATATAAGAGACTTCTTCTCCGGTCCCGGTAACTCTCTTATATCCGGGTTACTCTGTACTCACTGTTTTATAAATAAATAAATAAAAGTCGGTTGTCTATTTAAAATTCAATGTGTCCACTGTAATAGCATTTGAAGTAATTTGGAAGATAAGTGAGAATTTGTAAAAAATGACCATTAATATTACAAGGCATTTTCCCTTCCTGAATTGAGCTCTCTCAGTCATTGACAAGTTTATTCACAGAATAAGTACCTAGAAATTAGTTTTTCTTTCAACGGTGTGCCGATGGCTTAGCAGGTAAATCTCCGACTATTGTCGAATCAGTAGTGTATCGATACCGATTTGAAGTAATCAAATGCCTAGCTGATGAACTTAAAACCGCCTGTCTATCTATCTATATATATATATATATAATTCATTGAGTCTGAAAGAAACCTCAACATAATGCAGAAAGTCCTACATTTGGGACTCATCAGCAGTGCGCATCGACTACCCAGAATTGAAACCCTTAGGTTGGCAAGCAAACATCATACCAACTGTTCCACTGGGCCTCGATGACGAAGAGAATGCAAATCAGACTCAATATAGCCCCGCTCGCTCACATATTCCGTGGTGGATCTCTTACTGAGTTCTCTGTAACCATAGGACTGTGACTCCTGGACCCACGACTACTATAACCAAGCCGCTCACTCTAGAGCATTAGAAGCCGATTCAAGCAATAATTTTTATCACACACACACACACACACACACATATATATATATATATATATATATATATATATATTGTTATGATAGCTTTATTAAGACAACGTTATATCCAGTAATGTTACGTTTCTTTTCAATTCAGTATTCTTTTTATTACTCGTTGTGTTAGACTTAAAACATTACATTACAGGGTGTTCTTGAATTACGTCGGAGATCCGTTCCTACGGCACGGCGTAACTTGATTTTCGACGTAGGTCGGAACTCACCTACATAAGCACCCATGAGTCTACCTTACTTATGGGTGCCACAATGGAGTGATTTCCCCCAAAAAACTCAAACGAGAGAAAGCGAATGCAGCACAGTCTAATATGGCTTACAGTCGGTGAAGAAACAACACTGTCTTCCTAATATAGTACCGCATGGATGTATTATATTATGGGAAATGGCGCCATAACCACGAAAAGCCGGACGTCGGATCCGACGTAACCCGAGAACTTTCTGTATGTGACTGCGCAGTGCATACGAATGTAGGAAAGTAACTTTGTAGGGACATTATTACTGTAAATAATAATAATAATGGATATTTTAAATAAAATAAAACAAGAGCATTAAACTTTGTATAAAATATACTAAATAAAAATAAAAATAAAAATAATAAAAATTCTCCCATCATGCATCAAGCTCTTTTCCTGCCGGAAAACAGGTGTCGCGCCAAAAGACGTTGAATTCAATTTCTTTGCTACTGACCGACGCACATTACTTGTAATAATACTTACTTCCTTTTATTACATGCAAACTTTAAAACATTTGTAACTAGAAATGCACACATCTGTACACAAAAATATAAATAAATTGTATGATTATAATTTGCTATTTAACATGCTCTTACTGTTATCTCTGTGTTTTATTCCTGTGAAGTATGTTTTTATTTCCTGTGAACACGAGGCTATTTCTGTTGCTCTGATGTGAGTGGTTCCACACTTTAATGGCGTCTGCTAATGACATTCAATCAAGAGAACCCTTTAGTATATGAACTGTAAAATTTGAAATAAACATTCCAAATATGAAGTTTAAACCTGTTACGATGAGATTTTGACATCCTACAGTTTTTGGAAATGCTATCTAATTTATCTTGCTCGATATAAATGATAATTAAAATGAACATATATTGAAGATTAAAATATGTATTGGAACCTGTTAAATTCTGGTAGAAAATTACAATTATTGATCAACTCTTCTCAACGGAATTCACTTGACACTAATAGCATTACTTATAAAATAATTTTACTTCATATGTGTATGTATGTAAATGATACTACCCCTTCAATAGTTATCTGTCTGTCTGTCTATCTATCTATCTATCTATGTTCATATCAATCTATCTAATGTAATTTGTACAGATGAATAGACCAAACCCGGATATAAGAGACTTATTACCCGGTCCCGGTAACTATCTTATATCCGGGTTACTCTGTACTCACTGTTTTATAAATAAATAAATAAAAGTCGGTTGTCTATTTAAAATTCAATGTGTCCACTGTAATATCATTTGAAGTAATTTGGAAGATAAGTGAGAA
>OZ010588.1:33525157-33527657 GCA_963932145.1 Acanthosepion lycidas
ATGTATATATATATATATATATATATATATATATATATATATATATATATATATATATGAACTAAAATAATATAAAATATAATAAATGCACTAGTATAAACATATAATAAACACTAAGTAATTTCCGGCCTTCAAATTTGAAACAGACTGTCGCCAATTGGTGTCGATTTCATTATCCATTTTTATATTTACATATGCTCTATCCCTGATATTGAGCACATTCACCCATGTGGCCGCCGGGAATCGAGAAATCGGAGGAGTGGATAGACGTGTTAAGGTTACTCTCATAGAGAGCTAGTATATTAGGAGACTTATCGAAGAGGAACGATTCCACCTCGACAAAATCCAATGACTAATATGCTATGTTATAGGTCCTGACCTGTCATATCGACTGCAGTCACTTTCTTACCGACGTGATGTGGCTTCTCTCTGTCTTTTCTACAAATGTTTTTAAGGCTACTGCTTTGACGAGCTATTTCCACAGGTGCCCCAACTGCATGAATTTAAGCGTGATACTAGATTGGTATCTCGGTCCTGCCATTTTCCTTTTGAAACAGTTAAATGAAAATGCCTCTTCTACTCCAACAGTTTATTCTCTCGCACGACCTGACAATGGAACTCCCTTCCTCTTACTTGATTCCCTGATAACTACACTCTTCAAAAATTTAAATGTATTGTCAATCGACATCTTCTGATGGGGTAATCTTTATCCCTGTACTTTTTTTTCCTATCCTTAAACTCCACTCTTTACTTTTACTTTCACTCTCTGTAACCCCAGGCTCCCACCTTTCTTGAAATGTTTAAGAAATACGTCAAAAAGTATTTTTATCATTACCTATATATATATATATATATATATATAGATAGATAGATAGATAGATAGATAGATTTCATAGAGATATTGAGGTATTATGGTGGATGTAGTAAGAAAGGTAGGAGAGAATATGTTGTTTTGGTGGTAGGACTAATGTTGGTATGTTTGGGTCAGTGCTTGTGACTAGCTTAGTTTAGAAATTAAGACAGAAGAAGACCTCCTTTTCCTCAGTCCCCTCTTTGGTCTTGTGCCACATCTTGTATTATCGTACAAATAAATAAATAAATAAATAAATATATATATATATATATATATATATATATATATATATATATATATATAATAATAATAATAATAATTTATTACTACTTTTCTATGGCTGCCTCGGTAACTATCACTATAGAAACACCGCTTCTTAAGCGCGGACAAATATCCAAGTGCACTATTTCGAAAAGATGAAAGTAGGTTTTGAAAACTTTTTTCTATAACTTGTCGATATCCTTGTTTATACACGACATATGTATGTAAATATGTTTATGTATTTGTATCTGAAAGTAGATGCAGATATAAGTGTATGCGTGTATTTATGCGCCAAATGGTAAGAGCCTACAAGTTCGTTCTCTCTTACATTATCTACTTCATTCCGCTCGACGCAAAGTAGTCTTCGTCATGTTCATCTCGAAGCCATAGCTATAATGGTGATTCTAATTTCCAGTAGATATACTGAGTCTTTATTACGGCTTATCACCCTTTTGCAGGTTTTTTAACGCCAGGAATTTTTTTTTTAGATTATATGATTCATTTTTTAGATAACAATGATTTACCGAAACAAGTCCCGCTGTGAGACTAACCTTAACGCATCTATCCGCAACTCTGATTTCTCGATTCCCGGCTACCTCATGGGTGAATGTGCTCAATATCAGGGATAGAGCTGGGTGGGGGCGAGATAAGAGGTGGATTCGAACCATTACCAAGGATATTTGTGTGTAAGTGAGGATAACCAACACGACTGGATTTGAAACCAGGCTCACCGATTAACAATACTGAGCCGTTATGCATTATACCACCGCACATTCAAGCTTACAACATCTGATATTCCCAGAGAAGTCACCCCTCTAGCTACTGACCAGGTTCGACGTTGCTTAACTTCAGTGATCGTACGCGAACCGATGATATTACAGTAAGTCCTTTAATTTAGTTTGAGAGCATTCTAGGAAAACGCGTTTTATTACTGAAAATTACAGTGTAACCCGGATATAAGAGACCCGGATATAAGAGACTTCTTTTCCGGTTCCGACAACTCTCTTATATCCGGGTTACACTGTATTTTTAAAAAGAAGTCAGCCATACGTTTTACTCCAACCTCCACGTTTATTTGAAACTCGTATGTATCCTGTGACCTAATGATATAAATGCTCATGAGATAATTCGGTAGGAAGTCCTGCGTGAGGGCATACCTTGGCTTTCGGGCGTAGATACACTCATATCTAAAGGCATACACAGGTATATTCATCAAAGAAACGTATACACGGATGTGGCGTAGCTCGACGTGGTATAATAGATAACAAGCTTGTCTTACTATGACAGTTACGACTGAGTAATAGGTTCGATTCTTTTAAATTACACTTAGAAAAACAACATGTGCGTGTGTGTGAGGTGATAAATAATTGTTCAGGAAATTTTATC
>OZ010588.1:33532657-33767657 GCA_963932145.1 Acanthosepion lycidas
AAAGAAGGCAACATACTAATAATTAAATTTGTTTCTACTTCGATGCTCTTTTAATCTGTAAAATACTATTTGCGACGCTATTTTTTTTCCTTTGTCATTCATTACACGTGAACCAAGATATATTTAAAGCGTTTAACTGGCAACGATATAAACGCAATAATGGCTATTTTAGGGCTTTTGAATATTCTTGCCTCAAAAACGACGAACAAAGTCGAAAATCTTCAGATCAAAACATTGTATTTTGGCAAGTCTCAAAATAATAAAAAAAGAAGAAATTAAATCAACAGCAGGAGAAACTCATTAAAAAGGAAAACATACACATTACAACGTGTTTGAATGAAGTATTGCTACGTTAATATACTGTTTAATACTATGTTTAGAACAAGCGTCATCCTCCCCACATAACCCTATAAACTCTTCCTCTTAGATTGTAACACTATACTTCAAGTGGCTTTTTAGCCTTGTACAGAGTGAACATTATTGTTATATATATATATATATATATATATATATATATATATATATATATATATATATATATATATATATGCATGCCTGGTACGTATGGAGGCGGCTGTGTTAAACGTGTGCGAAATATCTTAACTAGTGCTTTTCTTTTATGAAAGTATGAATAAAATGGAAAATCCTATTTTTAAATACCTGAATACTTTTGCACAAACTCACTTGCTCTCTCTCTCTCTCTCCGTCTCTCCGTCTCTCCTGCTGCTCAAACATACAAT
Source organism: Acanthosepion lycidas (assembly GCA_963932145.1). Classification (NCBI taxonomy): domain Eukaryota; kingdom Metazoa; phylum Mollusca; class Cephalopoda; order Sepiida; family Sepiidae; genus Acanthosepion; species Acanthosepion lycidas. The sequence continues at coordinate 33,533,398 of OZ010588.1, forward strand.
TATATACAATTATATATATATATATATATATATATATATATATATATATATATATATATATATAATTGTGTGTTTGAGCAGCAATCCCTCTCATTGCAATTAAGCTTTTTATTATTCAATTATTCTTTTGTTCGTATAAGTGTTTTCTTTTCTGGACATGGAGTGTAAAACTACGTCCTCATGTTGTATATAACAAAGCACTTTCGTCTATTCGATTAGTCATTATGAAGGATCATTTTTTAAATGAATATGTAGATTTTTATATATGTATATCTATAATGATAGTTTTTTCTTGTTTTCTGAACACGACGAACGTGTTGTGGCCGTGTTCTTAGCTGATATTATTGAGTGTTGTCTTTTTTGTTTTTATTATTAATGCTGCCATTCAGTTTAGCTTTCTTTACATGTGGGTGAGACTATTAGAGACGTATTTTCTATGAGTGTGTTGCGAAGGGAGTTTACTAGATTTCCGTGTTTGAATAAATGGAATTGAAATGTAACGTGAGTCGTCTTTATAGTCTTCTAGTGGTATGTCCAATAAAACTATTCATAAATTTGGTTTAATCAGGAACACCTGTTCATTCAGGGGCATGTCAGTTCCTAAATACTGTTAGTTTTCTGTAAGTGGAATTTTACATGTGTTTTGTTGACAATAAGATTAGCTGTATGATTTTAATTTTCTTATTCTGGTCGACTGCAGCTGCGCATTTATAATGTTTCTAAGTGATATATATATATATATATATATATATATATATATATATATATATATATATATATATATATATATATATATATTGTGATTACCATATCTTACTCAGATAAGAGCCGTCTCCGTACCATCGCATCACTTATAATGGTTTCCATCACGTTTCGGCGGCCATGACTCCTAGATAACTCTTAAGATCGGCGTTCGATTTCATAGGCATCATTCATATATGACAGATAAACTTCGTATCTTGATTGGGTTGATTGAATTTACATGCCCTACAAATCTACTATGCACTATCATGAGCCCTCTCTACCCAGAGGATGATATGCAAACATTGATTCAAACTACACAGATTTTCTTGGCAGTACCAAGAGGGAGGTTGTCATACATAGATATCTTTTCGGAAAATAGTGATTGTGAGTTATATCATCAATGCATAATTATATTTCCTTCAAATTAATCTTGGTTTAACAAAGGATATTCATTCCAAGATTTTTAATAGATGTGTGGAGGTTAGAACATTTGCTTTCTGGTCATGAGATGAGGGACGAACTGTCTTATCTTAGGGGCAATTCCAGCGAGCTGCGCCTTCGGAAAACCATACCACGGTGAAATAGGTTAGACGTAACCCTTCGGAAGACTTCGATAGTTGTGATCCTAAAGGTCAGAAATGGTTCTAAAATCCCTGATCGAAGGTTTGAGTGGACTAGCCTTGTTCAAAAAAAAAAAAAAAATGATCACAGCACATTATGCCTTCTATCTCTCTCGCCTTCATTCAGAAAATGTAACAAAGGTCTGCTTAGCATAGTTGCAGTATAAAACTATAGTTGTAATCTGGGGGTGTTCTCCGAAACAAATACCCAGGTATTATATTTTTTAGGGTGTAGCGAATATGAGAATAAAAACAAAATGAAAACTTATCTTTACCAACCCGTTTCGTCCCTCTGTGAGCCTTCATCAAGGTAAATGTAAAAAAAGGGCAATAAGATATTACGTTATATTACGTAATATAAAAATAATATAAATATTAAATGATATTACGTAATATAAAATATTAATATTGTCAATACAATAAAGAACAAGTGTTTTAATTTTGGACACAGTAATAAAAAAGGAAAAACCAACACTTTAACTATGATCACGGCCACAATGTGCTAACAGTGTTCGGAAAATAAAACATCTCTATAACACTAAAAACATACACACACGCACATACCCAATTATATTGAAAAAAAATTTAAAAAATGAAACCATCCTTGCTAATGGCTAAAGTATAGCCAAAAGTGCTCGGAATTATAGAACATTTGGGCAGTTTCAACACAATCTGTGTCCCCCCCCACCCAAAAAAAAATTGTTCGAGCACAAGAAAAATTAAATAAAACGTTTAATCCTAGTACCTTCTCTGACCATATATATATATATATATATATATATATATATATATATATATATATATATATATATATATATATATATATGATAAGATAAAGAATATATGAGACATTTATCAGTGTTTAGATTTTATTAAAGCTTCATCAAAAAAAAAAAAAAAAAAATTGCAAGAATTTATTTTCCTCCATATCTTGTTTGGGCTTAAAATCTTTTATATATTGCAAATATATTTCAAATAACGATAGACAATTACCGGTGGAAGGGATCAGTGATGACAAAGAAAATTCAGTATATTTGGAAATTCGGAGTGTTGTGTACGAATTCCTGTCGAGTTCGTCAAATTCAGTTAAGCGCAAATACATTTGGGGAAGGTATGAATTCATCTGCATCATTTATAGATTAAATAGTAGGAAAGACTGATCTCTCCAGCCGTCTTTGGCAATACGTATAGGGGAAGGACAAACCTTACGTGTCTCGGGCATTGCGATAAAATACCTTGAACAAGATAGTGCTTCATCAAAAACAACTTATGGAAGAATAGTTGTTTCAAGGATCGACATAGTGGATTATGCAACTATTGCATATTTAGTTGCATTTGAATTAAAGAAGGAGAAAATGGCGGGAAAATTTAAAGAATGTAAGGATCACAAAAAGCGAAAAGAAATCGTTTGATTTAATACATGTCATTTTGGCGGTAATTATCATAACGAAACTAAATCTTAATTCCATTGTCGATTCGGTTCAGTGATTTAATCATGCCAAAAATAGAAAAGGGCACCGAAGCAAAGTCACACACTTTCACAAAGAAATATCATCGACAACAAAGCTGAAAACGCTTACCTTAAAAAGCCTGAGAATATTAGCCACCATAATGGAGACGAGGCTTGAAGCGGCTCCGATGACCCCTACGACGGGTTTCTTGGGTGAATACTGAGGTGGGCGCCCGTCCGTGCATGTGTAGTCCGTCATATCCAGGTTGCGGGCACGAATAAAATCCATAGATTGTTCAAGTGCGTACGTATCAAAACTGCACGTGTCCAATATGTGCACCCCGACCTGAATGTTAGGCAAGAGATTCGGGTTTTCATTGATTCGGTCGACAGCGAACAGCATGGCTTCCATTCTTTGGATGCCCTTTTCTTTTTTAATATTGCCACAGGCATTGTCCCCCTGTCCCTTCTCGTGCATAGGGAATAGGCCGCCGAACACGACGTCACCATCGATCCGAATCTTTTTCTCAGCCATATTAACCTTGCCCTCGGCGAACCGTACGGTCGAGAGACAGGGGCCAAAAATTGGTAGGTTCAAGGTGGAGAGGGCCGCTACCAGCAGCCCGCAGTAATAATAATAATAAAAGTAGGAAAATGAAAAGGAGAATTGGAATGAACAACATTGTGAAGATGTCTGTGGTGATACTGTGGAAGAAGTTGACGACGAAGCTGAGAGAGAAGACCACGATCCAACCATAGTTTTTTTAATTTATCTTCTCTTTTTTTTTAATTACTTAATTCGTTTAGACACTCATCAAATCACTTATTATCTAAACAAATTAAGGAGACTATATACATATACATACATACATACATATATATATATATATATATATATATATATATATATATATATATATATATATATATATTATCTCTGGACGCGTGAGATTTTGGCGTGTTCAAAACACATGTGTGAGTGTTTGAGGGTTTTAGTTTTAATATGTATACGAGCCCATTTGCACACAAACAAAAAAAAAAATGCAGGACAGTTTCACCTGTGCTTCGCCTGATGTGTTATGGAGTTTGCACACACCCGATTGGAAATAAATATATACATAGGAGTACGATGTAGATGTACGTTATATATATATATGCATATATATATATATATATATATATATATATATATATATATATATATATATATATATATATATATATATATATATATGCGTTTATATACAGGCAAACAGAGATAGTCTTCTGTATATATATAGATAGACCAAACTGTTTTTATATGCTGAGTGGTTTTCTGAAGTGTTTCTCATTTTTAGCACACGGTTGTTAAGTTTTTTTTTTTGCTGAAAATGCAATATGAAATTAATATAGCAAATCTGATATAAGATTTTAAGCCAAGTTCATTAGAAATTAGCTTGAGTACACACACAAACACACATGTCTATACAGGTAAGTTTGGCTCAAGGCCATAGTTGAGCAATTTCCTTTGAGAGACAAGCTATATATGAACATACACTCACACACACACACACACACACATATATGTATATTCAACTTTTATATATATGCAATTAGTTTTTGTTACTTATATCGAAAATGTTTATCGTGATATTTTGAATAATATTTGTAATTAATTTAATTCAAATTAATATTATTAAAAAGAAAAAAAATAACAATTGAGAATAAAATAAAACCCACTTTAAATTTAATCTAAACAATTCAGTTATTTTATGATGAAGAAGTAACTACATATTTGTAAACGGTATTTCTTGTTTTGTTTTTTAGAATAACATTGTTTTGACTCATTGTCTTTCATATATATGTTACTACTGATTGTAATTCGTTTTCGAAAATAAACTGCCATTTGGTACAATACGGCTTTCTTCTTTTTCATCTAGTAAATTATTTCATCTTTCGCTTTTGTTTTCATGTCTTCTTCGCCGCTTTGTCTTCTTGCCAACTCAGGTCAGCGAATATTCGCCAACAGAAGTGACTCAGGAACGCCGGGTGCCCCTTTTCAGGGTTCACCCCTCTCATCGAATTATCGTTTTTACTGCAACGATTGCTCATTACCTTCTAAAATGATGCGGCTAGTTAAAACGAAAATATAAAAAATAAAAAAAATAAAAAAATTAAAAAAAAATAGAAGGTAAGGAACTGTCAAGGAAAACCGTAACTCCACAGCGTTATAGCTGTTCCTAAAATCACTAGATGAATGAACACTGACTGCCCTGGAAATGGGGTACGTAATATTTTCCAGCTCTCAATGCGCGATACAAATACTCAACAAGCTGGTAGAAGAACTTTAAGATGCGCGGTAGTTAGGGGCGCTGCCGAGAAAGAATGGGTAAAAAAAAATAGATCAATGTGGGGGATAGAGGAAAAAGAGTTCGGAATATACCCGGGTAGCGGTAATTCAGTATTGTCAAGATTAGTGGTAATATGTCAACAGGTGAAATGTTGATATATCGATGAAAATTTGGCGGAAGACAGAAACAGTGATTTTAATGGTTAAAACGGAGAGGTTCTGCTAAATAATGTAGAATTGAGAGAAGACGTAGCAAGGACAAAGGAAGAGATTTCTAGAAATGAAGGAATTATGTTGTTGTTTTGTTTTGTTTTTTAAAATGTAGACGCTTCTAAAATAAAATAAATAGGAATAATGCTAGAACTGCTAGTAATCATAATAATTTTTAGAGGCTAGATAATAAAAAAAATAACCTCTCTCTCTTTCTCTCTCTCTCTCTATATGTATATATCTATAAGGGATGTCAATAAGCCTCTATGGAAAAGAAAAGAAAAATGTAACTAGAACTTAAAAATTAACAAAACATAAAAGTTGCGGCAGTTAAAACGAATGCAAATAACGCTATACAATTTCCGATTAGTGACAAAGCTATGTCAAGTAACGGTTCTTTAAAAAAGAAAGAAATGCACCAGGATTTCCCGGGAGAAGCTGTATCGTTAATTATTAAGAAATATAAAGAGAAAAGGGCTGAAATTATATTTAAAATTAAACAAACAAACAAAAACAAACAAAAAATAAGTAAAATAAGAGAAAGATTTGATATAAATAAAGAAAACCTTAAAAAATACCAACAATTTTTTTTCTTTATTTATAGTCAATATCTGTTCACCTACGTAAGCCTTAGTAAGGTTCGAGACCAAATTTATCAAGTTGAGAGTTGGAATAAGGAGAGGAACGTAGTATAATCTCTATCTTCTTCAAAGAATAAACAGTTCGATTCTTCCGAAAATATATATATATATATATATATATAACTATCAGATCATGGCGAGGTTATAATGTTTATTTGTATTTCAGTTCACATTTTGCTTTTTTTTTATTTCATTTCAAATTTATTTAATTTAATTTTTGGTAATAACAAAAATACATAACATGTGCGGAAGAATGAACTTTATTTTCCCTGGTGGCCTTTCATTAAAAATATTATACATATATCCAATTAGATTCAATCGCAAGTTGTAACAGAAAATATTTTAATATATATATACAAACTCACAGACACACACAAACATCTATCTATCTATCTATCTATCTATCTATCTATCTATCTATCTATATATATATATATATATATATATATATATATATATATATACACAAATTGTTTTAACTACTTTCTTTTTATATATATCTTTGTCTATCTATCTATCTATCTATCTATCTATCTATCTCTCTATCTATCTATCTATCTCTCTATCTATCTATCTATCTATCTATCTATCTATATATATATATATATATATATATATATATATATATTGATTGGCTTTTACAGATTTATTTTTTATCTCATAATTTCGATGCGGACAATTTTTTAATGTTTGCTACTAATGAAATTCCTTAGCATTCAATACCCATAATTCATCATTGCAAATTATTGTTGCTTTTCACAAAATGGGCTTGGGTGTGTTAAAATTGCATGCTGTTCTTTCCTTTTTTTTCTGGGATGTTTCTTAACAGCTTTTTGTTTTTTGTTTTTTATGTTACACACTTTTTGTTTTAAAATAAAACTTCTTCCTTTAATAACTCCAGTAATTTTTCAATTACTGTTTCCTTTTATCTTTCTCGCATACAATTGATATATATATATATTTACATAACATATATATGTACATATATATATATATATATATATATATATATATATATATATATATATATATATATATGTATGTATGTATGTATGTATGTATGTATGTATGTATATGTATATATTTTACGTTTCCTTTTTTGGGTTTGCTTCACGGCAGAAGAAACTACGCTACCGTATATATTTCATTTTAAAATAATATACATCTTAATAATAATTCTTCAAAGTTCCCATTCCATTAAAAGACAATTTATTTTCCATAATACACAAATTGCATTTTATTTAGCGTAAATTCTTTTATGGTAATATATCTCTAATGATATATTGCGATATTTGAATTTTGTCGAATCCCTTTTTCATAGCGCTATGCGGGTTTCACCTTTAATTAAATAGGGTGTTTTCTCTATAATGCATTCTTTTGATTTTTCACTCAATAATTTGTTTCCTTTCAATAAACATTTAATATCAACAGATATCTCTTCTGTCAATTTCTTAGTCGTTTTTTCTCGTTCTTTTTGCGGCTTATCTTTGTGGAGCTGTGCATTTATAAGCGATTAATCCATAATGTGCGAAGGACTTTTTTGAATTAACTCCGGTCACTTTGGTGTGTATTAAATCCATTTCGGTGTTGTGTAAGTAGACCTCTCTCAGTGACGGCGAAAGAGAGCAGGAGGAGCACGCGCTCAACAAGGAGCATGATCAACGAAAAATAAAAATAAATATACAAAAGAATCGTATTTTTTTTTTTTTTTTTGCATACAGAACTGAGTAGATTTTTTTAAAAAAATGATTGAGAGAGATGCTTACACACGTGTACAAACACAATCTACACAATGCAGTACGCACACCCAGGCATGTATATGTGCCACTATTGTATTCGCTGGACTTATTTAGAGAAGCGGTTTGTACAAAACACACGCAGCTAACTGACGTAGCAACGCAGCTGAGACTTGGTAGACATCAGCAGCAGTTTTGACGCTGAAGGAGAGAGTGACGGGATAAGAGGTGAGGTGGAATTTCAAAGAGTCATAGCATCCTCCAGTGACACTCATATTTTCTTTCATGCTCTCTCTCCCCCCCTCTTTCTCAATCTCATACACTTAAAAAGCTCCTCCTCTCTTTCTGTGATTTTCTCTCTATCCTTTTCGTTAAAACTCATTTTCTCTGTCCCATTCGCTCTTCATTTTTATGCATGCATACATACAAGCACTCTCACTCTTTCACTCCCTAATCCTCTCTTTTTCGTATGCACATGCACGCTCTTGCTATCTATATCTATTTGTCTGTGCGTGCGTATCTCTCTTTCTAGGTTCCTTCATGAACGCTCCTGATTCTGTCATTAAAACGCATTTTCTTTGTCCGATTCGCTCTTCGTTTTCATACATGCATAAACAAACCTATCACTCTTTCTTTCTTTTTCAGTATCTTATTCTCTCAGTTTAGAATACAAGAACACCTTTTCTATCTATCACTTTGTGTCTACCTATCTCTCGTTCCAATTTACTCTATGAATATTCATTAATTCGTTACAACATTCTTTCAACGTCACATTCGCGCTTCACTTCATTTTTTTTTTTTTTTTTTTTTTTTACAGAGGTTCTTCCCAATCAAATTCCCTTATCTAATTCACACATTCGCCTATGAACTTACACACTTTCTATCTATAGTTTTTCCTTCCTATCTCTATTCCTAGTTTCCTGTTTTGACCTTTCCGATTACAATCATTGAGCTGCTCTGGGACAGTTAAAAGTTCCGATGATTTCAGGAAGGAAAACGTAATAATGTGCGTTTTACAAGCCGAATAAAACGTATATTAAAGCGTAAAATTTCAAATTTGAATTTATAATTCGTAAAATATTATTAAAATAAGGCTGAATATGACGAAGCATCTCGTAGCTATTTAAAATATTCATTTTAGTCTGGCACAAGGCTACAATGTGTGAAAATCGCGGTGAAATTCAAAATCACAGTAGAGAAGAAAATCTACAATTCTTGCTCGTTACTCAGGTGAGTTGACCTTCGTAATTTGGTCACGTGAGCATTATCCAATGGTCATATCACTGCAACCTATCAATGAAATGAACAATTGATGATTGTGAGAACCATGTTAAAACTTATTAATTCATCCTTTAAAACTTTTTGCGTTGATGTGTTTGGGTTTTTTTCCAGTATTCGTATATTTGTCTGTATTCTAAAAACTAGAAAAAGTTAAAATTAAACCAAAATTCGAAAGATCTGGTGTGAACATCATGCACATAGTTAAGCACCCCCCCACACACACATATATATATATATATATATATATATATATATATATATATATATATATATATATATATATATATATATATATATATATAATGAGAATTAAAATAATATAAATTCTAACGTTCACAGCATTTATTCAAAAGAACCAAAAATGCTTCTCTGGTGATAATTTCTGGTTCTAACCAGTCGAGATTCAGTTCATGCATCGAAACAAGAATGCATCTTTGTAGTGAGTAATTGTTTTTGTCCGCATATATATATATATATATATATATATATATATATATATATATATATATATATATATATATATGAATAAAGCCACACGGAAAACTTATCTTAACCGACGCGTTTCGTCCGCTGAAGCACTTTATAAAGTCAACGCAAGGATTTTTATTTTATAACAAGTTTTTATATACAAAACCAAAAATGTTATTGGTATTTCGAAACAGTTTTTTTTTATGCAAATTTAAATTATTTTAGTTTAAATTTAATTTTATGTCCTATATTTTTTAAATAAACCGAGTTTATGAATTTAACGCTTTCCTTAATTTTGTAACATTTTTATCGTCATTTATGTTGGCTTTGGAAAGGAGAAATTCTGATAGGAATGGAGATATTATAAATTTATATTTATATTTTGATAGGATTTGATAGCGGCACACTTTCTGTTTAAGTACGTTATATTTTTTTTTTTTTTTTGTGTGTGACATTCTTTAGATCAAAGTTCTGGTTGAATTTATTTCGATGTAAAACTAGTGAATTTGTTAAATTATTATGTAACAGATCCCTTTTGTGGTCCTAGTTATGCTTTTGTAAATTTCTCCAAGATTCCACTATATAGAGATTTTCCAAGCGTAACTCAGATGTGGCACAAGGCGGAAAGTAAGAGGCACCCAGTGAATATTGAACTCAATAATCAGTCGTAATTGTTCTATCGAGACAAGCTTGCTAAACATGACACCACCTCAGGGTGCCCATGATTACCCCATATATTGTGAGCAGGTGATATGGCACTTTATTTTACTTCGGGATAATTTGTTATGGAGATTTTTGGTTTTGCTCATAATTACAGGTGGTGATGGATAAATTGTCGTCTAAATTACCCCCAAAATAAAAAAAATAATACTGACATCTCATTTTAACAGATATATCTACCAAAATTATACAAAAATAGCTTCAAATACTAAAGAGTGAATTTATTCAATAAAATTGTCACGAGCTTCAACGACGGCCTGTAGACGACTTCGGAATCTCCTGCATCTCTTCTGGGCGGTCTCTTTGTTTAAGTTGGGAAATACTGCCATAATATTTGTCTTCATTAATCTTTGGTGTTTCAAGAAGTTTTGTTGGTCTCTCGCTCAACTGCGCCCCATGCATAATAATCAAGGGGCTGCAGTCTGGGGAGTTAGGTGGACAGAAATTGCCTGATAGCCATGACTGGATTCTTCTGCTTGTGTAGCATAGTGCCAGACAGGATCTTCCAACAGTCACCTTGAACCAGGACAGCACTAACTTCACAAGCCACTTGATGTAGGCCTCCGTGTCAAGTCTGAGGCCCACTCCAACAAATTCGGGATTTTTTTCTTAACAGAACGATCAGAGTGTGTTTTCCGAGCTGTTACCTTAGTAATCACTATTACACTCACCCAACACTTTTCGAATCGTCTGCAGCGGCATTAGATTGACACCCAAACTCTCTGAAATGTTCGTCTTGAAGATTCTGGTTAGAATTCCAAGTAGTACAGCATGGTGTTTCCGAAGTTTTGACGGAGTGAATTGCGTTATGGTGCTATTTTTTCTCACATACGGTGCCCAACTGTACTATAAAATCAGAAACAAAAAAAGCGCATGCTCGAAATTAAAAAAATATAAAAGGGCGACCATTTATCTACCCATCACATCCTGTATAATAGTTTTGGATGTGGTTGAAATTATCTTGATGTTGTTTAGATGGGATAAATTAATTTAGTGGAAGTTATGTAGTTAGTAGGCAGCATTATATGTCTGTTTTTATCTCGTTTATTGGATCGACCAAGAAGCTTTAAAATAAAAATGAATAGAGATCTGATGCTTGCTCATCTCATCTTATCGGTTAAATTTTATGAAATGGGTAGTATACAGTGGAGTAATGGATAGCGGTTAAGATTGAGAAATGGAAGAGCCGAGTTCAAATTCCAGACGAACCATTACATTCACTTACGTGCTAATGCCCTTGGAAAAGGTATGGATCCTTTGCTCCTTCTCTTCTGGGTAAATAGCAGGACTGACCAGGTTTTATAGCCTTGGATGACAATTGGAAAGAAATGGCAACCTACTGCGGAAACAAATCTGCCTCGTCATTTATAAGATACATAATCGCCTAACCTTGTATCATGCATGGCACATAACTGACTGAGTATTGAGAACTTTCAGTACAACACACACACACACACACATATGTGTGTGTGTCTGTCTGTGAGTCTGTATGTATGTGTTTGTGGTGTGCAAGTAGACTCAGCGACAGTGTCCTAAATAGCAGCAGCATGAAAACAACTGATTATACCAAACTACCGGAAAATCAGTAGATAATTATGAAAACTTATGCAGAGGAGTAACTATAGATGTTTTGCTTTTTAAGCGTTATCAGCCCAGTTTGAAATGAAACAGTGACGGGTCCTTTCTGCTGCATAAGTAAATTTATTTGTATGTTCAGAGTTGCTTCGATTATTTTCTTCATCAGATAATATTGTTTTTTTTTTCGAGGATATGTTAATAAGCCATCATCGATATATCGAAACTATGCTGATTCATTAGGTAAATATTTTTGAAAGGTGCAGTTTCTAGAAATTATTGTTAATGGCACGATTTAAGATAAGAAAGCCATAACAAACTTATGTCTATACACATAATCGTAAGTGAAATGTTTTAAAAACTACCTCAAAAAAGTATATTAGAAAAATGCGTAATCCAACAAAATCTGGATAAATCATACAACTAAAAAATTCAAAGGTTCAAAGCTTGCCAAATATAGAATGCAAAAGAAACGAAAGAACAGCGTAAGAGTAGCAACAAGGCCCACCGCGGTACGATAAGAGCAGTAGTCAATATCAGCAATCGGCAGTTGAATATCTCTGAGGAATCAGTGCTGATAAAGGATCCCAAATTCACCACAACCATCGGGAGATTCACACACTTCGACATGGTTTCTCCAATTGAAAATCCTTAAGGCCCAGCCAGATGAGCTAAGATGGAAAGTGAGACAAGTAGTAAAAACAAAAAGAAACAAGCTGCTCAAATTGAACATGACAAGGAGTGAATGGTTGATTATCAAGACTCTACAGGATAACACTGATATCATTATATTGCTAGCTGACAAAGGAAACGCTGCAGTGATGATGGACAATTTTAAATACTCCGATAAACTGGCAAACCGAGTTGGGGTTGATAGCTATGGCAAGATGAAAAAGAATCCAATCTGAAAAACAAGAGGATGCTGTCATAGATCCTCTTTAGGAATAAGGACTAATTCGCACGGTATAAGTACAGACACATGGCTCAAAAAAACACCAAGCTGACCCATATGTGTAGTTTCTCTCAGATTCTGGCGCCGACTCAATGGGCTTCAATACTTAAAAAACAAGTAGATAGCTCAGATGCAGTAAGCCTGTTAACCATGCTTCCCACGGATAAGGCTCTGTCGGTGTTTGAAAATCGACGGGAATCAATCCACTTCATTGAAGAACGTATTCGCACGCCGATAGATAACCTGATGGAAATGTTTACATACTCTATACAGATAGCCTTTTTAGGGTTTGTCATATTCCAACAGGAAGAAAGGTTCGCTATGGTATTGCCGTTGTAACACGGAAAGCATATATATGAAATCCTTCGAGGAAATGGCATTAGGGACGTCACCACTGAAGTGAAGAGTGTTGCAGTTGTTTGTGTATGTTATGTAACTAAGGAGCTAGCCCAAATGACTTGACTCACTTTATAGTCCACCAATAGAAGGTTAACCAATCAGAAGACGTAGAATATTCAATCCGTCGTGTATAAAGACGGCCATTTTGTCTACTCTACCCGAATGTCCAGTCCCAACTTGTCAGGCGAAGAGAAACAGAAGCACGAACTACGCTCTGCTACTTTTACCAAAATATCCACTGCTAACCTGAACAACGCTTTCCTACTGTCTTCGAAATATTCACTGCTAACCTCTGGATTCTATACTCGAAGACGACCGTCATCATGAACAACAAAGAGAATCTGTAAGATACGTAAATGACAACTTCAGACGCTGGTCTTACCAAGAAGCTGTATAAATATTGTTGGGCGATGTGAACTCAGTAAATCTTTCAATACGGCTCATACAAAAAACAGCTGAACTCCTTAGAATTATAAAGGACTTGCATAGAGAATGGTTTCAAGACAACCGTCTATGACAAACCAAACAGGAAATAACTGGAAAATACTTTAATTTCAATTCCCACAAGAAGCGGAAGCGTCGAGGAGGAGGAACGAAAATGTCATAGTCTGTTTCCCTTAACTCAAGGGATCATCAAAATGGATTCAAAAGATCCGAACATCAGGACAATATTCAAAAGCGGCTCGAACTTACATAAGAAATATTCGCCGAATCAAGCCTAGCACAGAGGAAATCATGACCAGTTACTGTACGTAATTCTGACAGATAATACAAAAATGAAACCAGTCACTTCCTGAAAATAAGGATGTAGGAACATCTAAAATCTGTAGCGGCAAGACGATGAAATCATGCATGCCAGACCATGTATGAAGAGAAAAGAGTAGTCACCAAACCCTGTTGCATGAAGTAAAAATATTAGACAGAAACACACTGGAGAGTCAGATGTCTGACGGAATCAGCGCCTAATCTAGGTTGCTAGGGCCTCCGTATCATAGACCTAAGTGATAAATAAATAAAGGTCACCAAGGCTTCAACAACAGCAGGAGATACATCAGGAAGAAATAAGTTGCCACGCTGATTGCAATATAGTGTGCCAGCAGCAGACAGATTAGTTTTAAGGTTCCAGGATTTCGTATTCGGGATAATAGCCTAGTGGGTTAAATCGTTGGTTCTTGAATTTGGTGACATAGTAATTGTGAATTCCTTCCCTGTGGAAACAGTGCGAATAATAATAACAAGTAAGGACATGAGAGATATTCCTAGACCATTTACAAGGGAATTAAAACCATTAACTATCGTAGATTAAATAAAGTATTCAGTTCGAAATTACATTAAGGTTACCCGGATCGACAACCAGCTGAAGGCCAGAGTGAACAATAGCCGAAACACTGTGATAATAACGAAGATGAGGACAACAGTTCCAAATTCTTCTTTGTTCCTTAAAACCTTTAATAACTTACGGCCATATCACGTTGAAACACCACTTCCCGTACAATCACCGAAGTTAAGCAACGTCAGTACTTAGATGGGTGACCGCTTGGGATATCAGTTGCTGCATGCTTGGATGTGAAATGGTGTAACGGATTATGGCTCAAAATTGATAATCTTAGAGCCGAGTTCCAATTCCCGTTGGGTTTGTTATATTCTCTTACGCACAAATACTCTCGGGAAAGATTTGTGCACCTTGACATGGTGCAATGGTTAGCAAGTTGCTAGATCAACTCCGACTGAGTAGTGAGTTCGATTCTCACTGGATGCTACACAGAGGTGCATCTAAGCTACGCTTAGTAAATTACAATACACTTGAGAAAAGTATGAAACCACTTCTTTTCCCCAGCTGTGGGTTAATTAGTAAGACTTGTATCACTAAACCATTATCTAAAAAAGAAATTCTTACAATTCTAAAATATATTCTGGCTTTAAACAACCTGCAAAGGGTTGATAAACCGTAGAAAACGAATCAATTAACCACTTAAATAACTCCCGGATTTTACTAAAATCCCCTGATAAATACTAGAAAATATTATACAGAATTATTTTTAAATATTTTCATAATGTCCAATAATGAATTATTATTTAATAACGTCGTTTTTTTAAAATTTTTCGTGTATTTTTAAAATTTTTCGTGTATTTTTAAAATTTTTCGTGTATTTTTACAATTTTTCGTGTATTTTTAAAATTTTTCGTGTATTTTTAAAATTTTTCGTGTATTTTTAAAATTTTTCGTGTATTTTTAAAATTTTTCGTGTATTTTTAAAATTTTTCGTATTTTTAAAATTTTTCGTGTATTTTTAAAATTTTTCGTGTATTTTTAAAATTTTTCGTGTATTTTTACAATTTTTTGTCGAAATTGTTTCTTTTATTCATTTCAAATTTTCAAAAAATAAAAAATTTCTTTAAAATTTTAAATTAAAACCCTAAAAAAAATGAATTACATTTTATTTATTTAATTTCATAAAAAGAAATAAAGCCGATGTTTATCGTATAAAATGGAAATAGGGCAACGGCGACTTTGTGTTATGGTGGTCGTTTAGACGTTATCAGCTTCACTCAGGTATAAAAAAATTTCTAGAATTATATATTTTAATGTCATTCTGTTATATTGCTATACAATGATCATTTTTTTCATCTCGGAATATCTAAATAATAATTAATTGATTAGATTTTAAAAAAAAATAGCCGATGAGAAATAATGTTTTCTGCTTTTATAGTAAATTCAAAATCAATCCTCCAGTTCGCGTTGTCATTTTAGAAGATGTAAGTATAGTTAGCATGTCGAAGGGTAATCTGTAAAAAGTGAGAAAATTCAAGAGAATCAAGAAAATATATAAAACATAAAATCAAATAAATAGAAAAGTTTGGGAACAATGAAAAATATCGTTCTTCTCCCAAATATAGAAGGAAATTAGTAAAAATTGTCCTAATCAGTAAGTACAAAAAAACTGATTTAAACCGAATAATATGTTGATTTTTGGTATTTTAAAATAGCCATCTATATGTCTAAATCCAAAGGAGGAAGTATACAATTTAAAATGATTACCCTGAAAGAAATATACACATTTAAATGATGTGCAGTGTTTCTGATCAGAAAAAAATAAAATATTATTGGAACTGTTGAAGAAATAGCGAGTTGCACAATCTGCTTAAAAATGAAAAGATGTGAAGCAACAAAACTGGTTGTACAAAAAAATCCTGAGGATACCATAGGCCGAATATGCGATAAACGACGAGTACTTGGAGAAAATATAAACAAAAAAAAAAGAACACTTAACATCAGGAAGAGGTAGTTGACATTTCTGGGGTACGTAATGAGGAAGGAGGGCTTGGAAAACCTGATACTCAGAGGACCGATTGGGTGAGAGAGGGACAGAGGAAAGCAGCGCGTAACATACTGATTTGCTTGAGTAAATGGATGGTAGAACAGGGTTTGTGAGAAATAACAAAAAGACAAAACTTATTAAGAGCTACTAGGGACAGGAAGATGTGGTGCGTCATGATCGTCTACGTCCTGAAAGGACACGGTACATAAAATAAGTAGAAAGAGAGTTTTGCCATTGGATATCTAAGGTGGAATGAAGTTCATTTACAGAGGGAGTAAACTAAAGCTTTAACTTTCCTTTTTGAGAAATTGGAAGGGGCTGCACTATGTCCGATTTCCGCACCACGGCAGATCTGGACACGATAATTTGGTGAATCTTAGGCCTGTGTCCAATTTGACTTCAACACGGGATTTTTTTGTTTTACCAGAACACGAGTGTAATTTAATATATATTCAAGACAGTATGTCTCTTCCCTATTAGGAACAGTATTTTTTAATAAACTGAAGTATTAAGTCCCAAAATGAAAAAAAAAAATGATAAGACATTAGTGGAATATTTTCAATAAAAGAAAATTCAATTTTAAATGTTAGAAAAAACGCCATATATTGTTTAAATGCATGTCACCGCTATATTTGTACCCACCCTCCTAAGCTTGACGAGGAGTATATATATATATATATATATATATATATATATATATATATATAGTTTATGAAAAACTAGGTAATCCGTATGGGTAGACCCAAGGAGAATAAAATCAAGAGAGCTCAATGTAAATCCAGAGCAAATAATTTAAATAAAAACAGACCACTTTCAGGTTCCATGTAATAAATTATTTCACCACAGCCCGTTTAAAGGACTGCGGATCATCAGACTTTACTTTTATTTAATATATATATATATATATATATATATATATATATATATATATATATATATATATATATATATATGTATGTATGTATGTATGTGTGTATGTGTGTGTGTATGTGCGTGTTTGTTTGCTTGTTTATGTATGTATGTTGGTTTTGTGGACAGTGTGGACATACAATGGTGAGTCTTAGTATTACGCCTCAAGCAATCTTGATAACATTTTTCATGTCCACACGTAATTTATTTTAATTAGACATTATTTCTTATTAAAATAAACGATATTTTAGTGGGTACATGTGTTTGAGTTGAGATTCTTATTATTTTAAAAAAGTTAAATTAATGTGAGCCAGCCAAGAAATGGAGAGGACCTCGCTAAAGAATTATGTCAACTCAAACACATTTAATCACTATAAATAACATTTATAGAGCTCCATTCTTTCGTTCCGCCATGTCAGAATGTTTAAAACTAGGAATCATCTTCATTTCCTCCGTTCTTCGAACGTATATACTGCCTAAAATTCTTTTTAATCATTGTCCCCTTCAATCAAGATAATAATACCACGAGAACCACGCGATTACAGGGATTGAAATTAAAAGAGAACAAGAAGACTGAGAGTGGCGATGCTTGAGTAAAGGGCCAAAAGAAACAGGGTTCAAGAAAACGGAATTTGGTAATTGATGTTGCACTTAAAGTTTTTAAGATTGTAGTTATCAGGGAAGGATGAAATCAGAAAGGAGTTCTTCAGTCGTGAAGTACGTGAAAAGAAACAGTTACAGTAGAAGTGGCGGTTGCATCTACCTGGCTCAATAGTAAAACGACGAGATCTTTTACCTATATAGCAAAATACTTTAATTTAACACGGAAAAAAAAACTCCTCAGAAGAGTAGTCATGAAAATATTTGTACAAAAGACAGAGTGAAGCCACGTTATGTTACGTGGCTTCACTCTGTCTTTTGTACAAATGAGAAAGTGACTGAGAAAGTGACTGACGTCTTATCCGACAAGACCGTGTAAACGGTTTTGAACCTTATCAAGACTGGAAAGTGAAGGTTGAGTAGCTTCAGCTGAGATATAGCAGTAATATTCCAATTCTGGTCTAATCTTAACCTTGTAAAGATAAAACAGTTTATTAAAATTTGACTCCGGTTTTCTTTGTTTTCGTTTAGCATAGTAAATGAAACGTTTGTTGAAATGCTTTCATTTTCCTCTAAAATAATTAAATGAGCCTTTCGAGATTTCATGACAGTTTTAATATTTCATTTGAAACACGTTTCGTTAACTGTTGCATAGGAATAAAGCGTCGCTACCGACATATTTTGAACATAGATCACCCGTGAGCAAACACGGGCGATCCCATTTTGAATATGTAGATCAAGTGAACATAGTGGAAACGCATATATGGGAATTAGCGATGAGTCTAATTGATCACTATACTATTCTCTATACTGATCACTACTCAGTTTACTATTCGGTGGTTACATTTCGAGCGAGTATTATCGAGCAATTACTATTAGTGCGTGTGTTATTCGAAGGCGGTTTATACCAGTATTGTTCAACGGCGTTACTATAGTTGTACCTGCGATTACAAAGTCTCTACTACAACGAGCATTACGAAAGTGACAACGAGTATTCATAGACATTATAAAAGTGACACCGAGTGTTCTTTGACATCACAAAATTAACACACAGAATATTTGATTCTTGCATGTTCAATGAAAATAACCGTAGATAATTGTCTGTACACCAAAATGAATCGCAGGAACTTTTTGAATATTTAGACCTCGTCATTAAGATTTTGCAAATATTGGTCAAGATTTGAATTTTTCTCTTCGCAGCTGAACTGGAATTATCAAATGAAACATAAACCATCTGAAAAAAGAGTGTTTTTATTTGCAAATTTAATAAAACTAGCTGAAAATGTAAACGTCCCATTTTCGTTTTATAAAAAAGTGAGTATTAAGTCTATAGGTCTATTTCTATGCACTCGAAAAATCTTATTAAATAAAATATGTCCTTCAACAAGGATCGAAACTTTGAAGAGAAAATTACCTCTCGTCAGGAAGGACTTCGCGATAACAAAAACTCTTTTTATTAAGATTTCTCAAATGCATATGGCTGATAGACAAAATTCACACTGCTTAATAAAATAGGAATGGGATGTCTATATCAAATAAGAAGTTTCCCCTATAATAACTTAATCGTAACTCCTCAATCCCCTCTCCTGATTTCGCGATTTCTAGTTATCTTTCTCTCCTTAGGAAGGAGTCTGATATCTACATGCATGACCTGGGAGATTATTTCCGTGAACATCTTCCGATGGCTAGGGAACTCTCTCTTGAATCTCCACACCACTCTTGTTTCTTCTTAACTCAGTCAGCTATCTCTTCTTTCTCTACCGTTCCCCTTCCTCTGATGACTGTTGGCTGATAATATAGACAAAGCCATCTATCTACACCCGTCTAAAAATATATTTGTGTTTAGTGATTTTAATGCCCACCACGGCTTAAACACTCAATACATGAACCAAGCGAAATCCAGGCACTTAACTTCGCAATCGCTAAAATTATCACGCAAGTGGTGGACTTCTCAACGCATTTCCTTCAGAAAGCCTGATGGGCATTCATCTCTTCTACATCTTTTTTCTACCTCTATCCCTGACTCACGTCGTACTTAGCAGTTCTGCCTTCTTGGCAACTCTGATCATGCGCTAGTGTCCGTAAACATCACTTTCCGCTCTCCTATAAGCCAAGAAGCTCCTACCAACAGAATATTTTCCTGTTATAAAAGTGCGGATTGGAACATCTATTGTGATGTCCATTGAATTCAGATTTCTAGCATCCTGTTCATAAATGCGCGTCTGAGGTCTCTTAGGGAAAGTCGACATCAATGTTTTCAGTCCAGCAAGGAAATGCCTGCATTCATATTCTTGGTTCTTATCTATAGCCCACAGGAATCACTTCTTCCGTCTGTACCAGAGCGATATGCCGGATCGCAACAGACGTCTCTTTGTCACTTTTTACAACGACTGCAAGCGTGTCCACAAACAAGCAAAGTTACTGTTTGTTTATAAAAAGGAAATAACGTACAGCATCTCGTACGTTCGGTTCAACAGATTATTTGCGGCTCTGCAAGTCTGTGTTGAACATCAGCATACCCTCAACCCTCTTCCATTCAATCATTTCGAATTCCTGAGATCAACAGCAGATAAGGTTGAATGCTTTGCTCGGAAATTCTCTTCAAACTCAACAGTTGACTCAACTGGAATACTCTCACCTGATTTATCTCCTAGAACAGAGGCTTTAACGAGTGATGCGCGTATAATCCGTTACAGGTTTCGGACATTATTTCTAAATTAGACTCCCATAAGGCAAGCGGTGGTGACGGGATCCCAGCCGTCGTCCTAAAGAAATGTGCTCCTGAGCTGGATCAAGTTCTCTCCAAACTCTATAACTACTGCATCGCTGCTTCCTGCTTTCCAGCTTGTTGGACGTCCTCCTGTGTAGTTCCGATTTTAAAGAACTCTGTAGGACCTTCTGAACCCTCTAACTATTAACGTATTTGTCTCATACCGCATTTCGGCAAAGTATACAAGGCTTTAATCAATGTTGATGTGGGTAAGCATCTTACCTCACACGACCTACTCTCTGATAATCAATATGGCTTCCGTTTCGCCAGGTCTACCAATGATGTTCTAACGGCCACCATTGAATGTGTATATCAAGATCTTGATAATAACGGCGAGGCTAGTGCTGTGACTTTAGATATCTCAAAAGGTTTAACCAAGCTGGTCTTCTACGTAAGCTTCAGGGCTACGGCTTTACAGGACGATTGTTTGATTTAATCCAATCATTCCTATGACATCGTGAAATGAATGTCGATTTGAACGGTCTCGCCTCCAGATCCTTTCACACGAATGCGGATGTCCCCCAAGGCCCTATCCTGGGTCCTACTCGGTTTTTGATCTTCTTCAATGATCTTCCTTATGTCATCAGTTCCCAAGTAGGCATTTATGCTGTTGACACTACCTACCATTTCCTCCTGCCTCAATAGGAAATCAGTCAGAGTTGACAAAGTTAACCTGACCGCCGATCTTGAAAAGTGCCTCTAATCAGTCTTTAACTAGGACAGGAAATTGCTTAGATATTTTAATGCCTCCAAAACGAAACTGCTTCCATTTAACCACCATACAGAACCTACCTTCCCGCCATCAGCATGGCTGATGCTACACTCATGGAGAGAAACACATTGCGCCTTTTTGGCCTCACGTTTACAATTTACTTGGAACGACTACATCGAATCAATAGCTGCATCTACTGCAAGGAAATTTGGGTAATTGTATCGTGTCAGAAGGTTTATCTCGTCAGGGTTCATTTTGCACATTTACAAATCTACCATTCGTCTGTACACTGAATACTGTTGCCATATATGGTCAATTGCTCCTGCTACTCATCCTGAGATTTTTGATAAAATCCAAAGAAGGATCTGCAATGTAATCGATTCTGATTTGGCATCTCTACTTCAGTCATCTTATCACCTGACGTGACCTGGCTTCCCTCCCTTCTTTTCTACAAATATTTTCATGGCTATAAGTATGGCGAGCTTTTTGTCCCTCATGCCCGGACTACGTGGTTTTAAGCGTCCTACTATTAGGTTGGTGCAAAAATAATGACGTAATAATGTCGTTTTTTGACGTTAAAAACGTCAAAAAACGACATTATTACGTCATTATTTTTGCACCAACCTAATAGATTGGCATCTTGCTCCCCCCTTTTACTGTTGAATTAGGTAAATGTAACCGTCACTTCTACTCCAACCGTTTCCATTCTCGCACTTCCCGATTGTGGAATTCCCTTCCGTTTACTTGCTTCCATGATAAATTAAATCTTCAAAAAATTTCAGTGCAAAGTCAATCAACATCTATTATCTTCTTCAGATTTTATCCTTACATCGGTTCCCCTATGTGTAATCTTTTCTCTCACATTCACTCACTGCAACCTCCTGCGTATTGGTGGCATTCCCGATTTACTTGAGGTGAAATGATGATTAGAGGATTAACCCCCCCCACACGCACACACGGTATCCAGGGTGCGATGGCTAAATTGTCGACATTATAATTTTAATTTTGCGCATGCGCGTTGTTTGTTTTTGATTTTGTCAACCGCACCGTATAGTAGTTAGTAGGGCCAGTTGTGAGAAAGAAAAAAAAACAACAAAAAAACAAAACAAAAAAACACTATGACGCAATATATCCCACCAGAAATTTGAAAACGGCATGCTGTACTGCTTGACTTTCGCGCCGGAAACTCAAATACGAACATTTCAGAGTGTTTGGGTGTCAATTTGAAGAGAGTGCAGAGGATTTGGAAAGTGTTGGATGAATCTAATTGTAATGACGAGCATACGGCAGCTCGGAAACTTCGTTCTTATAAAAAGAACTCCCGAATGTTTTGGTAAGAGCCTCAAACTAAACACGTGCCTTAAGGAGGTAAGTGCTACCCTGGATCAAGAGGTGGCTGCCGAAAGATCCTATGCCTGACAACAGAGCTCTGCGCCATGCCACACAAGCAGGAGGAACCCAGTCATAGCTGTCAGACTATTTTTGCGACCACATCACTCATTACGTCTGGACACCTAACTCAACCAAAGGCCAACCCCTTTGATTATTACGAGTGGGGCGCAGTTGATTCAGTGACCGCCAAAATTCCTTTTAATATCATTCAAATTTAATGATGAATTGAAGGCAAAAATAATAGCAGCATTCACCAACTTAAACAAGGAGACCATCCAGAAAACTTGAGGTATATACTGACGCTGTTTGGGAACCTCGACGTGGTGTAATGGCTAGAAAGATTGTCTTACTAGATCAGTTCCGACTGAGTAGTGAGATCGATCCTCACCTGGTGCCCCATACTTTCGGCCTTGTGCCACATCTAAGCCGGGCGTAGAAAATCGCTATTCCAAAGTTATTTGGAAGCTGTGGCTGAAGCCAATGTCGATTTTATTGAATAAATTTACTTTTTAGTATTTCAAGATATTTTTTGTGTAAATTTGGTAAATATATCTGTTAAAATGAGATATCAGTATTATTTTCATTATTGCATAATTTAGAGGACAATTTATCCCTCGCACACAATATATATATATATATATATATATATATATATATATATATATATATATATATATATATATATATATGTATATGTATATGGGTAGGGAGCAATAACAAACGCTCAATACTGAAGCTAGTATTTGTCTCTTGTAATTGAACGAAAAAATACATCAGCATTAAATCAAGGTTCTTTCCCTATAAATTGTTAATGAGCAGTTGGTGAAATATTGTTTTATTTGTACTGATTTATTAGAATAACGCAGAACAGAAAGAGCAAATATTTATTATGATTGATTGAAGCGTCGTGTCTTTAGTCAGGTTCATGCAATCCCATGAAGATAGGAAGGTTCATGTGAATGCCCAGATTCCTGCTGTAATAGCCGTTGAACATTAACAATTTCTGAATGAGCCATCACGTAACTTCACCAGTACCCGACACGAAAAACAAAATGGATAGGGTGAATAAATGAATGTTTTTGTTTGACCAGTTAATGTCCACTGGTCAGTTACTATAGAATATTTAAACGCAAGAGAAGAGCATAATCAGAATAAGATTCTTAATTGTATGTATTTTAATTATCTGAAAAGAGACTGATTCAGCACACTGAACATTCTTTTGATCCAGAATTTTGAATTAATTTACCAAAGAATATAAGAATTACGTTCTGAATATTTTGCAATTACTACTAAACATGATTATTTTCTTGACATATTGTACGCTTGAATATTTTTTTTTCCATCTCCAAAAATGCGACATTACTTTTCGAACAACCAAAGAAAAGATATTTTTATAAAAACAAGCGTTTTAGTTAAATAAATGAATTCTGAATTACTTTTATCAAATCTAACATGCCCCTTTCATAATGAGATCAGTCCCCATTAATGCTCTACATATAGTGGCCTTGTACCGTATAAATCTGATAAATATCTTTATATATTAATTACTCTTTTCACATTCAAGTTTTAATATTGACACCCTCCTTGAAGGAATACTCTTTAACAAGATGGTTGTGTAGTATGGTTTATTAGGTAAACCAAAAAAATGGGTTTCATAAATTGGTCCTGGTTCGGTCAGCTGGTTTGGAGTAAGGGTTTGAAGCTTGTCTCGCGAGAACAATTACGACTGAGTAGTGAATTCGATCCTCACTAGGTGCCCCATATTTTAGGCCTTGTACCACATCTAAGATATGCTTGGAAAAGCACCACATGTGTGGGGTGCAGTTGAACATATTTTAAGCCGGGTTGAACTGTGATTCGCTCTGAAATCAACATATTTTGTCTACGTAGCTTTGTAATATAATATGTGGACGTTGGGCATCACAAAGTGATGTAATGTTTAGAAAGCTTTTTTTTTTTAAAGATCAATTACAACTGAGCAGTGAGTTCGATCTTCAATGAGTGACCGATACTTTCCGCCTTGTGACACATCTAAGCCGCACAAAGAAAATAACTATACAACTGCACGTATTATATTGGTGTTCAATATTTGGTAAAACCACATTGCAGAAAATGTTCATTATTATAAGAATATAAGAAATTTTTATTACTAATATTTAAACAAAATTTTTAAAAAAACCTGGTTTTTCATCAAATTTTTCTGATGTTTGAGTTACTTAACATAAACCCTTAAGTGTAATTGATCTGTATAATATAACATACACCTGTACCAAATAAGAGAAAATACGTCACTTGAGGACTTTCAACGATGTCAACAGCTAAAATGGATAGAACAAGAAACGTTAAGAGAAAATAAGATATTGACATCCGACACTACATTCCACGAGGTTAGGAAGAAGGAGTTGATAGGTTCGCTAACAAGAGTTCACACACCTCGACCGTCTTTGGAACATGAGTAAAGATTTATCCCTTTGTTATATAGTAATAAAGTGTCGCTGCCGACACTTGAGTTTGAACATAGAGCGCCAGTGAGCAAACACAGACGATCCCCTTATTGAATTAAGTACACCACGCGACCATAAAGGAAACGCATTAGAAAGTAGCTTGACGTTTAAATGATCGCCATTTCTATTCTATCACCGTTTACTATACGGATCGCTATTTCTACTCTATTGTTATACGGACCGCTATTCTCTACTCTATTCACTATACTATTCCACTATTC
Organism: Acanthosepion lycidas; assembly: GCA_963932145.1. Taxonomy (NCBI): domain Eukaryota; kingdom Metazoa; phylum Mollusca; class Cephalopoda; order Sepiida; family Sepiidae; genus Acanthosepion; species Acanthosepion lycidas. The sequence goes on from OZ010588.1 coordinate 33,558,951, forward strand.
AGATCAATATAAAGCGAGTATTATAGAGCAAGTACTATTAGTGCGAGACTTATTCGAAGGCGTCTGACACCAGCATTGTTCAACGGCGTACTATAGTTGTACCTGCGATTACAAAGTCTCTACTACAACGAGCATTACGAAGTGACAATGCGTCATCTTTGACATTACAAAAGTGGCAACGAGTATTCGTTGACATCACAAAACCCTTGTTTCATGTTCCCAGTTCCTTCTAAAGTCTCCTAACATTTCTAACATCATCGCTTAATCTCTGTAATATTATTTACTATTTATTATCTTCATTTTTTTTCCTCAATAAGAGTAGGTTCACCTATCTCCCAGTTCGTATTTCTTTCCATCTCTTTTGGATAGGAAGAGAGTTTTATCCCTTGTTTCCTGTTCAAAATTTGGGTTTCCGGTTCATTCTAAAGTCTACACTTCTAACATCTCCACCTAAACCCTGTAGTTTTATTTACTATTTTATCCTGAATAGGAGTTGATAGGTTCACCTATTATCCAGTTCACACTCCACCCCTGAACAGGAGTAGAGGTTTATCCCTTGTTTCCTGTTTAGAATTGAATTTTTGGTTCCTTCTGAAATATTTTTAATTCTCATTCACTCACATTAGGCCCCCGCAACTTAGTGGCATTATAGCTTTGTTTCGGGTGAACTGATAAAAAAAAGGGGTATTAACAATTTCTACCAGAGAGTAATGAGGAACCGGAGAGCCGAGTTTGAATTCCAGTTGAATCCATTACATTCACTTACGTTGGGAAAGGTATGGATCGTCTTCTCCCCCAAGCTATAGGTAAATAGCAGGACAGACCTTGGATGGCAACTGGTCTATCACAGAAAAAAATGGCAACCTACTGCGGGAAAAAAAACCTGCCTCGTCAGTCATGTATCGAAATATACATGATCGCCTAAGCGTGTCTTACGCATGACATATAACTGTAACTGTACAAGTCCACAAGAAATATTGTAACCAGTTTAATCAATACTGGATGAAAACTTTTCTTGTTCTGCTGGTGCTGGGTAGGGTGAGTATAATTTCAGATCTTTAATGCTAGGAGCGAGTGAAGAGTTGAGATTTACGGTAAAATATGGACGAGAGAAACTATTATCCTTCAGAACAACGTAGCAACCCACACTCAGTCGTGGGGATTAAACTCATTACAATATTCATGATCTCGGAGACAAGCTTTTTAACTATTGCTACACAACTCTGCTTTCATTTATTTCACGTTTGAGGCATTTATTGATCTACATTAAGCATTAGTCTGGCAAAAGGCCATAAATGTCAGATATCTCGTGAGCATCTCCTTAATTGGACGTCTGCAAGTTTTTCCTTGGACACATCAAATTAAAGTGTATGTAGTACCCCTGTGACTCGGTGGTAACGGAATTCGTGTTTGTAAATTTCAAGTTGCTAACCATGCCATCAGTAAAATTCATATTAACAAGTTATAAATACATATATCTCTCCAAAATATGCTATGAGAAATCAATGAATTGTCCAATAATTATGGGACAAACTAAACTTCTTCTTCTTCTTCTTCTTCTTGTAACTATCTACTCTGGCAAACTACTTCTTCATCTTGTTCTTCTATGATGTGCTGTATCCTTTAAGGACACGGACGATCATGAGTCTCCATAACTTCCTCTCCTTTGTAGTTCTTAGTAAATTTTGTCTTTTTTCCTATCTGTTAATCCCTATTCTATTAGTTGGTGCAAAAATAATGACGTAATAATGTCGTTTTTTGACATTAAAAATACGACAAAAAACGACATTATTACGTCATTATTTTTGCACCAACCTAATACTAAGCTAATTAGGTAGGTTACGCACTCCTTCACTGTATCCCTCTAGCTTCAATATATCCTGTGAGTGTCAAATTTTCTAAACCCTTTTTCCTCCGTATGTACCCTAGACATTTCAATTATGTCTTTCTAAGTACATGTGTCTTAAAATATCTGATTTCTTTCTGATGCTGTTAATTTACTAGACTGATGTAATTTAGATAAAAGGCAGCGATAGTAGTTTAGCCAACGAATATCATCAATAAAATACTATATGAGACACTAACTTAATAACCATAAAAAAGACGGAATTAGATGATGTAAGGATCCATGTTTCTATTTAGTATTAAAATATCGGTGTGTTATAAATTGTATCAAGTGTCAATCCTCATCTCTCAGACTGGGGAGAGTTTTCTTAACTATTTTCTAATGAACAACAAAGCAAAAAACATGAGAATAAATTATTATTAATTTCTGCTTATTACTTTCAAATCAGTTTCTTTTCAGCACAAATTTCCCTTATTAACATTCCTCAATCGAAGAAGCGTAGAACAAATTTCAAAATTAAACTCCAATCAACCCTGTTTAACAAAAGCCATGGAATAATAATAATAATAATTTGGAGATTTTTTTTTAATCATTTCACCCCAAGCAAGGTGGGAATGCCACTAGTATGCAGGGGGTTACAGTGAGTGAATGTGTAATGGTAATTTACCCACGCAGGCATGTATTCTCTCAGCTATAAATAGGAGCAGGTACTGCCTTTTGGAGAGGGAAGTTTCCAGCAGTTAGCTCTGATAATAGGGCCGAACATTCTTGCTGTAATACTCTCATTTGTATATGTTTGCATTACTATTTCTGTTAATATATTTGATCAACTCAGTTCCTATCTTGTGTCTTTATTTCTGGCCCTAACAAGGCCTCAACAGAAAGTGAGAGAAAAGGCTGAGTGTGGCGAGCATTTAGGAAAGGGCACAAGATGAACGGTATTCAAGAAGATAGAAAATGGCAATGGACATTGCACTGAAAATTTTGAAGATTGTAGTTATCGGGGATGCTAGTAAATGGAAGTGAATTCCACGGGCGGGAAGTACGAGAAAAGAAACCGTTCGGGTAGAAGTGGTGGTTGCATTTATCTAATTCAACAGTAAACGGGTGGGACCTAGATAGAAATAAAGCTGCACGCTTAAATTCATGTAGTCGAGGCATCAGAGCCAAAAGTTTGTTAAAGTAGTTTCTATAAAGATATTTGCCGAAAAAGACAGAGGGAGGTCACTTCACATCGGCGAGAAAATCATCGAAATTGAGATGCCTGGTCAGGATCGATTACTTTCCATATTCTTCTTTGGATTTTATAAAGAACCCCGAGATGAGTAGCAGGAGCCCCAGATCCAATATGGCAGCAGCATTCAAAGCCCGGATGAAGAGTAGATTTTTTATAGAAATTTTTTTGGCAAGACACAATCACCTAACTTTCTTTGCAGTAGATGTAGCTATTGATTCGATGTAGTCGCTGCACATCAAATCAGTTGAAAACGTGATATCAAGAAATGATCCGATGCCCCTGCTATTTACCTCGGACTTCTTGATAAAATCCAATGAAGAATCAGCAATATTTTTGGTCCTAATCTGGTTGCTTAGTTTCAGTTATTTTCAACTGCCGAAAGGCTGCCTCTCTATGTCTTTTCTATAAATACTTTCATGGTAATTGTTCGGGTGGGCTCTTCGCTCTGATACCAAGACTGTATGAATTTAAGCACAGCACTAGATCTCATCAATTTACAGTTGAGTTGGCTAGATGTAACCGTAAATTCTCTGCGAACAGTTTCTTTTCTCGCACTTCCCACTTACAGAACTTCCGGTTCCATGTATTCCAGCCATCAAATGAGCAAAAATTTAAATGCAATGTCAATTGCTATCTACTGTCTTCTTTCATTTTCCAGCTTTTATTAAAATTTCTGTTTCTAATTCTTCCACATCCTGTAACCTTCTCCCCCTAGCGTCCTAGTGGCTTTATTGCCTTGCATGGAGTGATACCGATTATAAAAACGTAAGGTTACTAAGATAAGCTAAATCTTAGCACAAGAGAACAAGACCACAACGCCGGGTAAGGATCGAACATTCTACAGAGTAATAAGTGTCAACTCAACTAGCACACCGACTATTAACCCAAACCCAGTCGGTCAGTAATGAGCTTGAAGTTGGGATCAAATATTATCGAAATTATGCTAGCTAGTTAAAAATTAGTAACTTCTTTTACGAAATTCTAATAGACTCAAAAAGGACGAAAAAATAGTGTTACCGAAATTAAATATTTCTTGTAGTATTCAGTTTTCATGAAAGTTTTCATTTCACCGAACCATCAAATAAAATATGCAGTCAAATATCACAGTAGAGTGATGGATAGTGGCTCGGATTGAGGAATCGGATAGCCGAGTTCGAATTCCAGTCGAATACATTGCATTCACTTACGTGCTAATACGCTTAGGAAAGGTATGAATCTTCTGATTCTCCCCCAGCTGGGTAAATAGCAGGACAGATCGGGTGGCAATTGGTCTATCGCAGGAAGAAATGGCAACCTACTGCGGTCATGTATCGAAAGATACATGATCGCCTAAGCATGTATCATGCATGGTACATAACTGGCTGACTGCGTCAAATGTTTGCCACTTTGACGGGTTATCACATAACTGGTACGTTCTCTGTTATATGGGAAATATTTGTTATATGGAAAACGTTATACTGCAACTCACTTCCCAAAGTCTGACGATAAAACAAAATTTAAATTTTTATTCTTATTCATCTATTTTTAAGCTGTTCTTGGTAGGGCTGACAACTTCTCAGAGAGTGTATCTCGTAGATAATTATAAATCTCTGAAAATTTTATTGCATCCGGCACAAGTCCAGATATTGGAAAATTATGCCAATCTTTCAAGTAATTATCGTTGAGTGCCAAACTTGAAAATCAGTATTCAAAAATTTTTATATATATATATATATATATATATATATATATATATATGCAGACGTTCACTTTTACATTGCAATTATTTTTTCAAGCAGACCCTCATTCGTTCAGTGAACCATTACGCCTCGAAATATTGTTGTTTTTATTCTAGGTAATACACATTTTTCATATAGTACGTAACAAAATGTAAACAGTGTCAATAGGAGCAGTAAGATTGTTTGGGAACAATCCTACATAAGAAAATTTTGCAACAGTTGTTAAAATCGATTTTCGAATGCCTAACTAAAGAAAAAAGATAATTGAACATCGGAGGTATCGGTAGAACAAATCTTTGTCTATATGCCTTGTGTCTTTAGAACGTTAACGATCATGGCTCTCCACAATCTCCTGTTCTTTGTAGCTCTTAATAAATGTTGTCTTTTTGTTATCTCTCATAAACCTTCTTCCGTCATCCTTTTACTTCAGCTCGGTAGATAGGTCATGCGTTGTTTTCCTCTGTTCCTCTTGCCTTCAATCTGTTATGTGAGTATCAAGTTTTCCAATCCTTCATTCCTCATTATGCACACTAGAAATTCCAACTGTTTCTCTCTGATGTTAAGTATAACTGTCATTTTTCATTTCATTGTCTCTAAAACTTCGTCGTTGCTAACATATTCAGCCCAAGTTAATCTCAGCATCCATTTTTGTTGCTTAATGTCTCTTTTTTCGTCGCTGACCACGTTCATACGAGGTTAGTAGATTATAGCGTTAGTTCACGAATTTGATAACACAGTTTGTGAGTTAAATCCATGGGCCTATTATTACAGATTTAGACTCAGTGGAAACAAATCGATCAATGCCTGAGCATTTTTTAACATGAGTAGAGGCTAATCCGACGTTTTCCTGATTAAGATTGGGTTTTTGGTTCCATCTAAATTTTACGTCTAACACTCCTGCCTACACCCAGTAATTTCAGTTACTATTTATTTTCTTACTCATTAGGAGTAGATATATTCGGTTATACTCTGATTCGCAATCCTCGCCTGTCTTTTGAACCGGCGTAGAGGTTTTTCCTTTGTTTCCTTTTTAGAATTAGGTCTTCGGTTACTTCTAAAATATATTTTTTTTAAATTCTTCTTCACTCCCGACAGCTCCTTGCAACTTAGTGTCATTATCGCCTTGCTTGGGGTGAACTGATTAAAAAAATCTACTAAATAAATACTAGACGAGATATCGTTAGACAAGGGCAGAGGAACAAAAATTTGGGGAAAGCCGAAGAATAAGACGGCCGAAACGTTGTGATAATAACAATAAAAATAAGGAAAATAGTCTGGATATAAATAATGTAAAGAATGTAAAGGAATTGTGTTAGTATAAGATTCTATATAAAAATGGTCTTCTTGTCTGGACTAGAATTCTGATCATTAGTGCTATAGAATGTACACCGCCAGCCGCAGTATCTAAGCAAACTTTGAATTAATTATTTTGAGATGATCGTCATTTGTATGTAGATTTACTAATGAGCCTCACAGACCTCATTATTTTACTTATTAATATTAAAATACAAAGAACTATTAATGGTAATATTCGCTATTTCCGGACAATGAAACATTTGGCATTCATTGACCGAGCAAGTAGTAGAACTGTTTACGTTAGAAATTTATAAAAAACTTTCTGTTAAAACAATTTTTCAGGAAAATAGGTTTCTCAAGTCCAGTAGCTGTTATTGCCCTTTTCAGTATTGATATCGATTTTTCTTCCTAATTTTTTTTTATTTTAAAGTAGCATTGAATGGCAACATATTGATGACGTCATTATTTCCTCTTCGAGTCGCATGTGCTGTCCATTTTAGTTGCTGCTGTTAAACATCCCCAGGTGATGTGGTTTTTGTTAGCAGGTATAGTTCTTTCTTTGTAATTCTGTAGCGACAGTCCACAATGGTCAAAGAATGATGGTGCTTGCCAAGACCTTCAAGCTTCATTCATCGATAGACTTAATTAATATTTAATTTGAAATTAAATTAATATTAATGATTACTTGTCTGGTGTTTAATTACTGTTTTAAATGATTACACTCTAAAATACATGGCAGCCAATGAAAGACCGAATGATATAAAACAAAAATATCTTGGAGTAGTAACGTTTGGACCATTGGAAACATTTTAAAATCAAGTTTCAGAGTCTTCTGACCCGATGTTCTGGCGATGCCTAGTTGAGTAGAGCGACGACGGACAGAAGCTGATGGATCCTCAAGGACACTCTACGGTACAGCTTCCTCCGGGGCGTCAGTGCGCACTGATCCAGGTCTTTCAAAGCGAGCGATTAGATTCCGAATTATGCTTTCTCGTGGAGATACTCTGACATTAAAATATTGCCGGTATTTTCTATGATTTTGCATAATTGACCTTTCATTAGAATAGAAAAAAAAAAACTCAATGGCTTTTGCTCGTTGCTGGACATTATACGTCGCCATTTTAACCTGCAAGGGATGCTATATAAGCTTAAAAATATAAGAAAAAGAAAAAAAAAAATTGAAAACGAACAAGTTATGATTTTTTCAATTCCTTCAGTTTTTTCAGTGGCTACCCTATACAATTTATTACAAAAAGAAAAAAATATATAAAGATATTCCTTATTTCTCTTATAATTCTGTAGTGATTCATTTGAATTGGTATTTAAAGAACTTTTAATTGTATTTTAGGCGCCATGTTCCTTCAGACCCCCGGCAATAATGGCTCTCAACAACTTCACCTTTGTAGCTCTCTGCGATGTTTGACCCCGCCCTACCGTCCATTCATACAAACTCATTAGAGAGGCCTGAATTATTTTACTTACAACCTTACAACCTACCACGTACATTGTAGTAAACCACCCTCGTTCCCTTTGTATGCAATTGGTGAGATATATGTTCCACTTAGCTTCTTCCCGCGAACAGCTGCTTCGTGGAACCAACTCCCAAGAAGATGCTTCTCTGATCACTATAATCTTACCCTGTTCAAGTCTAGAGTTAACCGTCGCCTTCCCAACATATCCACATAAACTGAGCCCATTAAACTATAACCCTTTACTGTGAGTGGTTGGTTCTCGGCCTTGTAAAGGGGAAAACTCATTATACAAATAACAAAGAAAAAAAAAAAACAGATTTTTTTCTCGTAACTATTTTTAAAGATATGTCTTTTAAACGTGACTTTTTTAATTCTACATATATTTTATATATTATCAGTGAATTAGCATGACTTCTGGGAAAGTGCACAGGGTATTGATTTCCTATTGGCTCTTCCACGGTTTTCTTTCTCCTAGAATGCTTTCCATAAAAGGCCACAGAACCTAGTCTACACTGTTGTTTAACCCAGAGATGGGAGAGGAGGACTATAAACAGACTGATCCGTGAATCTCTTAAAGATATTTTTGCAAATGTGAACCCATCAGAATTTGAACTCTGATCGCCGATTTCAATTTCTCAGTCTCTACATACTTTTAGCCATTGCATCAAACATGAATCAATAGTTATCACATTATTCTTGCAATGCATCGCTACTGTAGTAATAATGTCCTCATTCAGTGCTTCACAGCTATGAACTTATGTCAAAGCTAGACTTCATAAATAATGGTTTCTTCACTGTCACGGCTGTGTTTAGCGAGCGATCCTCTCTTTGTCCCAGAAAATTCTACGCTGAATTTTCTCATTGGAAAGTGCGAGCTATCTTACTCCCTTTATGCTCCGTTGAATGGGTCTTGTGTCAGACTAATCTAAACTGTTAATATATCAATGGTTTATGTGGTATTAGATTAATCTTATTAAATATCTATATCACAAATCCCGAATAAAAATAATAATCACTCCACCGAAAATTCTCTCTATTAATCATCTGAAACAATCCTCTCTGACTTCCATCAGTATGGCTGATGCTGACCTCTAGGTGAGTGACTCTCTGCGCCTGCTTGGGTTAACATTCTCGACTGACATGAAGTGGAAATACTATACTGAATGTTCACTGTGTCGTGTTAGACGACTTTTCTCTCCATAGTCTATGATTCAATTCTACAAGTCTACCATTCGTCGATGTTTAGTATATTGCTGCCATATATAACACGTTGATCTGGGCACCTCGGCGTGGTGTAATGGTTAGCCAGCTTCTCTCGCTAGATCAGTTACTACTGAAAAGTGAGTTCGATCTTCACTGGGCGCCCCATACTTTCGGCCTTGTGCCACATCTAAGCTACGCTTGGAAAATCACTATGATACGTTGATCTTGCTATTTATCTAGAGTAACTTAATAAGATTAAAAGAAGAATCAACAAATATTATTTGTCCCGATCTGGCTTGGGTCATTTTATTACCGCCGTAAGGTTCCCGACCTTTGCCTTTTCTATAAATAATTTCATGGTAATTGTTCGGATTAGCTCTTCTTAACGGTACATAGACTCTTTGAATTTAAGCAGAGTAGTATATTAAAAGTCTCACCAATTTACAGTTGAGCTGGCGAGATGTAACCGTAAATTCTATGTGAGCAGTTTTCTTTTTCTCTTGCACTTCTCGCTTGTGAGTCTCGCTTCCGGTTCCATGATTTTGAGCCAACATTAATCTGCAAAAATTGAAAAACAATATCAATCGCTATCGACTGTCGTCCTGATTACGCTTCCTCTGTTCTCGCACACTATAAATGCTTCTATTTCTAACTTTTCCACAATTTTGCCTCAGTGGCTTTACTGTCTTTCTTGGGGTAAACATGATTTAAACAAACACTCTTTTTCAACAGAAGAAAAGATAAACTGTGCCGATACACCCAACACGTGCGCTGCCTTCAACCACATTTTAGTAATGTTTTCCTTTCTAGTAAAACAATATTGAAAAAAAGTTTATGTATGCGCTCTCTTGTCTTTAAAACGTACACACGTACACAAGGGAAATGACGCGGATTTTGTTCAGAAGTCTCGAATGTAATATTTGAAAAAGATATCCTTAATGTTGTAGAAGTTAGTACAGTAGTTTTTATGCAAAAGTCGCCTTCAGAGAAGTAGTAGTAACACTAATCGCGACTTTCGTGTCGATCGGAGTCACAATGTTCGGGAAATTGAAGTTAAAGTTATTATAGTTTTACGTCTAAGAGAATCTGTTTGTTGCCAGCTGTATTTAATTTTAACAATTTCATTGAACAAATTATAACGAAGGATTTAGTTATTTAAAAGGAAATAAGTGCTGTCTATATGAATATTAGACATTCTTGACGGCAAGATTGTTTTCCTAATTTGGTATTGCAGTTTGTAATCTGCGAAGAATTACGCATTGATTTGTTGCATTCAGTTTGCATCGACGTTTTGTTAATATCTATCTATCTATCTATCTATCTATCTATCTATCTATCTATCTATCTATCTATCTATCTATCTATGACTGTTCCCAATATTCTAAGCCTGTTCATACGTATCCATATGTGCATGTTCATAATTATTTAAATCTTTGCAGCTCTCTCTCTCTCTATATATATATATATATATATATATATATATATATATATATATATATATATATATATATATATATATATATATATATATGTGTGAAATCAACTTACCCAAATCTTTCTAAATGACGAAAAATCATATTTTTGTAACATATATGCATACATACATAGAGACATGGACAAACTTAAACACATGTGAGTATGTATGTATGTATGTATGTATGTATTTATCTATTTATCTGCTAAATCCACTTCCCCAAGTTTGCTCTGATGACCGAAAAGCATATTTAATTAAACACGTGTATGTATGTATGCATCTCTCTCTATATATTCAAACATACATACATACATATATATATATATATATATATATATATATATATATATAAATGTGTGAGTATGTTAAAACTAAGCGAAGTGTATTTTGGTATTTTGCATATATGTATTTGACGTATTAGTTGGACTACTGCCCATTAAACCTCATTATTAGCTCGGAGATGTAAAACTGATAGTGTTTGTGTACGACCTTCAGCCATCTACAAATAGAAATATGTTTACATTCATATAAACGTATGTTGATTTTGCTAACGCATTGATACCATACACACGTATATATATATATATATATATATATATATATATATATATATATATAGTGTAACCCGGATATAAGAGATCCGGATATAAGAGAAACCCGATTATAAGAGAAACCCGGTTATAAGAGATATTTTACCTGGCCCCAAATTAGAGCCATACTTACCTAAACAAAATAGACCAAACCCGGATATAAGAGAAACTCGGATATAAGAGACTTCTTCTCCAGTCCCGACAACTCTCTTATATCCGGGTTACACTGTATATATATATATATATATATATATATATATATATATATATATATATATATATATATATATATACACTGAAAAAGCTACATGATTATTATCAGCACACACACAAACATACATTTATGTATTAACTGGAAAGTAAGTAGTGTAATGCTTGGCGGTACTGAACTAGAAATTAACGATCACTGTTCGAATTCCAGACAAGATTGTTACATTGATTTTCGCACAAATAACCTTAGAAAAGGTATAAAACCATTTCTTTTCTGAGTTAAATGTTATAGCAGTCCGTGCTCTTCAGCCTTGCTTCGCTAACTCTGTAAGTGAAGGACACATCATAATTCAAAATCTGGGAATAACTGTCGAGCTACAGGCACGCTAAGTTGTCCATTTTACTGTATTCACTACATCTCTAAGACTTCATCACAATAATGAAATCATATGGGTGTAGCAGTCTGAGTGTATGGTTGTGTGGTTATATATATATATATATATATATATATATATATATATATATATATATATATATATATATAAAGAAAGAACAGTAAGATATATAATCCGGTGTTCTTATAGATATTTTTATTTTTACAAAATAGTGTTCAATGTATATATATATATATATATATATATATATATATATATATATATATATATATATATATATATATATATATATATATATATATATATATATATATATATATATATATATATATATATATATATATATATAAAGAAAGAATAGTAAGATATATAATCCGGTGTTCCTATAGATATTTTTATTTTTACAAAATAGTGTTCAATGTAAATTTACAGCATTAATATTATAAATTAATGGATTTAAAATATGGTTTCAAAATATTATTAATGATATGATTTAAAATATGATTAGAACTGTGTAGCGAAAATAAAACATATTTTAAATCAATTAATTTATTATATATATATATATGTGTGTGTGTAGACATAAATTTCAGTCGATTGATTGATTTGTTTTTTATGGCTTATCAACCTTTTGGCAGGTTATTAAGAGACCGAAAATATTTTTAGATTGTAAGAATTTGTTGGGAGATTGTAAAAAATGCCGTTGTTATTATTAATATCATTATTTTTTTTTTTTTTTGTATTTGTAAAAAGCATACAAAATATCTATCTACAAAAATAACGTTAATTATAACAACAACAACAATAACAATTACAATAAACTAGAAAAGCATATAATACTACTAGTAAGTCATTAACATCTACCACCCACATCAATGTATCCAGTGTTAATAATATAAAAAAAAAAAACAATGGCTACAATATACGAAACTATTATGGATATGATCAAATACTAAAATGGCCATAATATTTATAATTCTGAAGCTGTTATATCTAAATTCCCATTAGTGTTTCTTACAAAATACTGAGCAAACTTGCAAAAATTTTAAAAATGTAACTGTGAGCACAAAACAAATCTTATCCATAACAATTTAGGGAATGCATTAGTTATATATAGAAATAAGTTCAACCCCAACTTCGACCGAAAGAACGTCACTCTCTTTAAAAGAGAAATCAACTTACTAAGACGAAAATTATTGAGAGTGCCGCTATCATATTTTACCAAAGTATAAATTTACACCCCGGATTTCATTTCGAATATTTCTATTCCTAAATAATGTGTATTCGTTTCCTAAACCAACATATATGAGAATAATTTTAAAAAATATTAAGTGAAAACATTTAAATTCAAAACAGTCTAGGATATGTCTCAAACTAAAATAAAATAAATCGTAATTAAGTTATAAAAAAAATTTAAACAACAGCAATAACAGTGAATCATTTTTGTTTATTAGACATTAAATTAAATCACTTATCATCCTCTATCAACATGGTTTCCAGTTAGTTTGAAGTATATTCATGAGCGTTGTTAAATTTAATAAGCTTGTTAAACTAACGATGTTTATCTTTTATTTGTAAATACTTGTAAAATAAAAAAAACTTTATATTTGCCGTGATAAAGTCCGGCAGAGTATGAAATGCGTCGGCTAAGAATAGTTTTCTTTGTTATTTTATTCATTTATATGGCACCTGAAAGAAAAAAATAGGACACCTAAAGTAAAATGGAAAATCATTAACAGGACTAGAACTTGCAAAACTTGGGATGACCCATGCCCTTTGTGCCTCCATGAGAAACTACACATTATTAAGCTCCTAAATAATAAAAACCTATTAAACAACCGGCAAGAATTAACGGTTTTCTGCCGACACAACCGAACTTACGCTCTGAATAACTAGCTGAAAACACGCATACAAAAAAATAAATTTTAAAATCCATAGCCCATATACATAGTTTTAATACCCTACAAAAACTGATAACCCTTTATGAAGTCGTCAAATAACAAACGTTACGGCCTTTTCATATACACAAATCCCTTTCATAAAGAGATATAATAAAAGAATAAAATAAAAATAAATAAATAAATCTCCGTAGACGCTCAAGCCAGACTATGCGAAAACTTCCTCCGTCGTAAATTTAGCCACCCCCACCTTACCGTGACCCGGCATCTATGAAAGTAACTCTATACTGATACAAATTATTAACACCCCACCCCTGCCGATTCTAAACAATCCGCCCTTGATGTTACCATGGAAATCCTTGATTTCAATTCTGACCATACTATTAAAACTCGTAAATTTCAGAAATAAGTCATTCCCAAAAAAATTCGCGTGAAGATGGAACAGAGCCTACTTAACTCAAGTTAATTCAAATATTATTTTGAAGTTTTCGGCTCTTGTTTTGAAACATGAGACCTCTTATGTAGCGAGTTGGAATCATATTTTTAAATAAATAATTATATATATATATATATATATATATATATATATATATATATATATATATATATATGTATGTATGTATGTATGTATGTATGTATTAATCAGTTTGTATAATCCAAGGGAGTCCTATTAACACAATAGAGAATTTGAAATATTAAATATTTAATGTTAAGACTGACTCACAAATAGCGCTCAATGTTTATTTTCATTAAACAGAGCAAAATCTTTCTTACAATTTGAATTAAGATACCATTAGTCAATGACTATATTCACATACGAATATTAAAATTTAAAATTCGCAGGATTTTTCAAACTGCTTCTGGTTCAGTTTGTCTTAATTCCAATTGTAAGAAATATGTGTGTAGGCGTGTGTAACAGAGAGAGAAAGAGAGAGGCGGGGGGAGAAAGATGTCACTCGTGGCAAAACGTGCTGGTGAAACGATTTTGAAATTTTGTGTTTTTTACGATGATTTTTTTCCTTTTAATGTTTTTGGTAAGGATGCGAATCTAACCCCCCCCCCTGAGTTCTATCCAAATTATTTATTAGGTTGGTGCAAAAATAATGTCGTTTTCTCACATATGTTACTCTTATATATGATTTCTGAATTAATTCATTGATATATATATATAGCCATGTTATATATCATTTTGAAGGGCGTTTTTCGCTCTATCGAATCGTGTTATTCGTTACCGTTCTCAATCTCTTCATTCATTTTTTTGCAGGCTTTTCGATAGCATGGAAAAAATTCAAATCCGCACGATTTTCTTGTTCCAGTTCAAACTAGGCCGAAAAGCTGCCGAGACTGCTCGTGATATCAATGAGGCGTTTGGCCCAGGAACCACTAACGAACGTGTGGCACAACGGTGGTTCAAGAAATTTCGCAATGGTGACGAGAGCCTCGAAGATGAAGACGGTCGCGGCCGTCCGACTGCGGTTGATAACGAACATTTGAAAGCCTTAATTGAAGCCGTTCCACGCAAAACCACACGAGAAGTTGCGGTTGAACGAGGTCGACCACTCAACAGTCGTTCGCCATTTAAAGCAAATAGGGAAGTCAAAAAAGTTAGATAAATGGGTGAACGATAATCAAAAAAGTCGTCAAAAACGACATTACTTTTGCCCCAACCTAATATATCTTGACCAATACATTTCACAGATGTTTTTAACGATTATAATTACTGAAGATAACAAAAGAGACGTGACTATTTCGACTAACCACTCTGACATAACCATCGTCACCTGTTCAGGCAGTAACAACAAAAGTATGATAGCCAAAAAAGTTGCACAATGATCCAATCGTTTTCATGAGGAGACTTTAACATACCTGGTATTTATCATATTCGTAAGATTTCTTTCCCTTTTGTTTTTTTTAACTTAGTTTTCTTGCATTTGAATACAGCAGATTTTAAAATATGTGCAACAGTCAACAGTTGCACAAAGTGTTAGCAACAGAGCCTATCGATCCACAGTTCTAGTTTTAAAAAAATGATATTATGGCGTCTTTGCGCAAAAGTTGTGTGACATGTAGAGCATTGATTCGCCTGTTGTTCATGCTTTGATAAAAAACAAAGAAAACTCTACTGAAATTATATGTAGATAGTAACTCTAAAAGGCAAAAGAACACGATACAAACTCTGAAAAAAAAAAGCGAAATTACTGTGTATAATCAAGTGATAATGGAATGAAGAATCTAAATGTTTTAGCGATTCATATTTTAAAAAAAAATGTTTCATCATATCTGTATTCAGAGCTTATATTTAATTATATTTTCTTTTCTGTATGGGTTCATGCGTTCTTGTTTAACGTTGACAGACTAAAAACTTGTACTATTAATATTATGTAATATGCTCATTCAAGACGATTATGGTTCTCCACAATTTCCAGCTTTTTGAATCTATAAGAAAAGTTTATCGCTTTACTAACGCTTCCAGTCTTTTGATACATTTTTAACTTTTTAAGCCATCTGTAACTGTTTTAATCCGGCTTAAGATTTCTGATTCGCATATTCCATCGTCATTCATACAACTATTCGGATAGTTTAATTTCTGTACTTCCTTTATTCTGACGTCTCCAATCGCAGCTAGAATCTTGGCAGAACCCTACCCCAACCCGTCCTTATATTCTACGTTGACTGGGAATTCCTGTAGTTTTCTTTCTGTGACTGACACCAACATAGTACCATCATTGTATCTTATGCTGTTAAGATTGTGTTTACCGATAATAAATCCTGGTAGAAATTCTAGTTCTCTTAGGATCGACTCGTTGTATAGTTTGAATAAATCCGGCGAGCAAATGATATTACAGTGTAACCCGGATATAAGAGATCCGGATATAAGAGAAACCGGATATAAGAGAGATTTTCTCTGGTCCCAAATTAGAGTTGTTAATGTATATAAAATAGACCAAACCCAGATATAAGCGAATTCTTCTCCGGTCCCGACAACTCTCTTATATCCGGGTTACACTGTATAAGTAAAACGACAAACAAGGAAACTACTCCAAGTTTAAGCATTGTCAATAACGATAACGCTTCATTCAGGGTGATCTGCAGAGAAATACAAACTGGTCTCTTTATTTAATCTACGGGATTTAGATAGTTCTCGTTTCACTGCACATGGCCTAGGAATATCTCGTCTACTTCTTTTTTTTTTTTTATTTGTACTGCTCAGTTATTACTAGCCTTATTTCTACTGCATCCAGTTACACCCTGTCCGGCTAATAGACTGAACTCACAATTACTGTCATCAAATTTACGAACCAAGCAAAGGCACTATTCAGGCTTTGCGTGGTCATCGACGCGCTCTGTAGCTTAAGAGGTCAAAGCACATCAGATCAAAAGATGGTTTGCCCTAGGGGAACGCAGGTTCGAATCCTGCCGAAGTATGCGTTTTTTTCTAATAAAAGTTCTCGAAGCTGGTAAGCGAAAATAACTACTGTTTAATAAGTAAACGGGGCGTCTACTTAAATACGAATATCCACTAAAAATAACATTTAAGATATATATATATATATATATATATATATATATATATATATATATATATATATATATATATATATATATATATATATGTTTGTGTGGATGGTTGTCCGGAAAGTTAGTGCCGATTTTAAAGGAAATTAAAACACAAAATGACATTAAATAGGAAAATATGCTGCACAACCTTTATCCATTGTTCCTTCAACTTAAAGATTCCATCTTCCCAGAATGTGGGTGGTTTCTCGGCAAAGAACTCACGCATGTGTTTTTATGTCATTCAAATAATTAAAATTTTTACCATTGTGATTTTTAAGGACCTGAATAAATGAAAATCCAAAAGGAGCAATGTCTAATGAATATGACGGATGGTGTAACACATCCCAGCTAAGCTGCAACGATTTTTGCCGGGACGCCAAAGAAAGGTGAGGTTTGATGGAAGCTAACATTTCCTGTTCACCAATTTTGGGTATTTTTCTTGAAGTGCTGCCTTTAATTCTTCCAGTTGCGAGCAATAATTTTCAGATTAAACTGACAGGTTACTTGGCAGAAACTCATAGTACAGGATTCCTTTCCAATCTCACCAGATACATAGCATAACATTCTTAGGAGGAAGACCTGTTTTTGAGGTGGCTAAAGCTGGGTCATATCGCTTAACACAGGATCTTTTTCGCTGAACATTGTTGTAAAGGATCCATTTCTCATCACCCATCACAAATTGCTTCAAAAAGGTTGTATTTTCACTGCGTTTATACAACAAGGCACAGATGAAATACGATCAAAAAGATTCTTTTCACTCAGATCATGTGGTAATCAAACATCGTAGCGATTTGAGTACCCAAGCTTCGCTAACTGTTAATAGTCGGTGGCTTTTGATAAATTTACTGTTTCTACCAATTCCTGCGTTGTGTAATTCAGCTTGTTCTCAATTAGTGTCTTTTCAGTGTAGTGTTTGTGTGTGTATGAAGGGGTCTGCTTGAGCATTCTTCATGAATAAGACTACAATCAACAGTTCTAAACTTAACCAATCATATCCGTACAGTTCTGTCAGTTAAAGCACGTTCAGCGTACAGAGCACACATCTTTATTGTTGCTTGAGATGCATTTTTCCTTTACGGCAATAAAAAGGCATCAAGTGTCTAAAATGCACTTTATAATCTTCCAATTTCATGGGGAATGAAAAATTGTCACGAATTAAGTAATTTTAAACTTTCTTTCTCACGAGATATTTTGAAGTGTGCTCTAATCAGAAAGCATTTATCTGTCGACAAATGTGTCGCGTTTTGACTTATTGGAAATTAAACGACAAAAATCGGCATAATCTTTTCGGAAAACCCTATATATATATATATATATATATATATATATATATATATATATACGTGACGGGTGCAGGGAGGTGACTCTGTGATAACTTTCAAGCATGAAACAATTTCGTTTTTTTTTTGTTTTTTTTTACTTCTGGAGTTTTGTAGGAGCTGTCAATGTTTTGTCGCAGAATCTAATTATGGCCTCAAACTGCCTGAAAATCGGAATCAGCACGCTTCCATTGACATTGCACCCGATTCGTCTTGAATGTAGAAACGTTTATAAAAGATAAAACATGCGCGCGCTAAGTACGTGTTCGTGTTTAAGAACGCGTTCTTGTTCATTCTGGACTTCTGTCAGCAAACTATCAAATTTAATTCGTTTTGTTTGTATCATCTGTGATTTTGTTTGCTGTTTGTCCATCCCCCAGCCAACTGAACCTTCCATTGAAAGGATGATAGTACAACGACTTGAATTTCTGGTATTCTTCAGGATAATCATTTAAGCCGGATAATATATCACACTTTTCTTTTTTTAATTAAATAATTTTTAGGGAATCGTTTTGACGCTAGTGCGCCATTGAGATCCGTAGACGTCTTGGGGTGTGCAAGGACGCATTCCTAAAGCTGGGCAGAGTATTGCGAGGCAGGAGGATTTCTTTCGTAACGAAGAAAAAAATACTGAGCTGTTACGTGGTATCTGCCCTTCTTTACAGCAGCTAATGTTGGACGATTTCCTCAAAGATGAAGAAAATATTCGAGGAGACGGAAATGTGGTTCTACAGACGGATGCTAAGGATATCATGGACCGAGCGTGTGAGCAACGATGAGATCTTAGAGAGGTTGCAAAAAAGATGGAGGTTTGTACTTAATATCAGGTAGAGGAAGAGGTTTTGGGACACATAATGAAGAAGGATGGCCTGGAGAATCTGATACACACGGGTCGAATAGTGGGAAAAAGAAACAAGGGTAAAGAACGTGTAACCTACCTGGCGGGTTTAAGCAAGTGAATGACAGAACGTGGTCTGGGAGAGTGTGGTGTATATATATATATATATATATATATATATATATATATATATATATATATAGAACAGGTAATAAATCCGTTGGTATATTATCCAAGAGAATTCTAATAATATAAAATATTAAAACTGATCCACCAAAAGAGCTCAATGTATTTATTATAACAGAGCATATAAATTACATAACAGTGACATCCAATGAGTATACACTATTTCAACTAACGTTAAATTTTTTTGAACTAAAATGGTGGATTGTTTGTGTTGTCTGTCATTGTTATAGTGGAACACACATATTCTATAGTTAATAGGCTTTCCTACTTAATAATAAGTAGGAGTAGTAAGAGTAACGAGGGAGTGGATCAGTGAGTCGGTCTGAGTTCAGTCCGAAATCGGACAACCGGCTGACCGGATGAACTCTCTGCCTTCGGGCGGAGAGGAACCCGAACGAGGCTACGCCGAAGGGCGGATTCTCTTTCGGGGAGGTAAACCGACCCTGAACCCGTTTATACGGGTTCAATGGGCATATTTTTGGACGAGCCCGCGGGCTCGGAGATCCCACGGGCTCGGAGTTCCCACGGGCTTGGAGATCCTACGGGCTCGGAGTTCCCACGGGCTCGGATTTCCCACGGGCTCGGAGATCCCATGGGCTCGGAGATCCCACGTTAAACCGGCTTTGTGCCACATGATGCCCACGTTGGGGGGGGGGTGACTAACTACCGTCGCTCAGTGAGGCCGTGAGACAGTCGATGCCGGACGACCGTTAGTCGAATACTAAAGTATCAGCGACCACAACTAGATTACTCTGCGTTATACCTATTATATCAAGTTCCTAACGTTTTGTACGTCGAACCTATTTTAGGACCGACTCAGTACAAATACGAGCCTCCACTACGAAATAACTCCACAACAATTATGTTATGGGTTGTCTTTGTATTAATTTTTCAACTGACTTTTTTTAAATTTTAAGTCTCTAGTTCCGACACTGAAGTTCATCATTTGAGTTGAATAAAGGTAACGCATTGACGTTAGTTGAATTTTTGTCATGTAATATATATATATATATATATATATATATATATATATATATATATATATATATATATAACATAAAAAATACATTAAAAAGAAGAGAGAAGCTGCATTTATTAAGACAAAAAAATTTACAGAGACGAAAATATATAGAAAGCTCTTTAATCACTAGATCATCCACAGTAACTTTGTGGTGAGTACAACGTTGTAATTGATTGAAACACAAACAAAAAGAAAAATAATCTAAATGAAGTCGGCTAGATTTTATGCCCAAAACGCATAAAAAAATATCATCTTTAAATTTAAAATTCTGAACGTCTCTCGTTCGTGCATATATGTAATCGGATCAACATAAACTTAGCACGACGACGAAAACATTTTCCACTTTGGTAAACATCCCTTCCCCTATAGTATATAAAAAAAGCATTAATTTATACGTTCAGTCCTGGTGTAAACTAATGTTGCGTAAGATCCAGTTACCCTCTTTACTATCATGAATGGACTGATCCATTCATGATAAATAGTCCTGGGTGATTGTCTAGAAGGATAAAACTGTTGCAGGTGGGCACCTCGGCATGGTGTAATGGTTAGCAAGTATGTCTTGCTAGATCAGTTACTACTGAAAAGTGAGTTCGATTCTCACTGGATACCCCATACTTTCGGCCTTGTGCCGCATCTAAGGAACGCTTGGAAAATCTCTAAAAATGTTGCAGGTGGGCACCTCGAGGCGCAAGCTTGTCTCGCTAAGGCAATTACGAATGTGTAGTGATTTCGATCCTCACTAGGTACCCCTTACTTTCGGCTTTGTGCCACATCCAAGCTACGTTTGGAAAATCACTAAAACAGTTGCAGTCACTTATCTACCTGAGTACTGAATATTCTGACGTGTTGTGTTTTGCCAAAGCCCATATCACAACAGATATTTCATTCGGAATTTGTAAAAAAAGCTCATTCAGAAACATATCATAAATAAGAACTTGAATAGAGTAACTTTGTCATTGGAATTTAATGAAAACCTATTTGGCTGAATTCTTGCTGCTTAAATACACCTCATATATATATATATATATATATATATAGTAAGAAAAATCAATAAGAGTTCTTATCATCTATTATTTTTATTTCAGTTTTGAAACATGGTATCTTCTGTGTCGGGACAGTAATATATTAAAAAAAAAATAATTATTATTATTATAATATATATATATATATATATATATATATATATATATATATATATATATATATATATATATATATATATATATATATATATATATATATATATATGTTATAATTATTTATATGCATGTGCGCGTTTTTCTATTATTTTTATTTGTTAAATCTGTATTGAAGTTTCAGTTATAGAACATGGTATCTTCTGTGTCGGGAAAGTAATATATTAAAAAAACAATTAATATATATATATATATATATATATATATATATATATATATATATATATATATATATATATATATATATATATTGTAACATGTCACTTATGTCAGTTCCATCTTGGTTCAATAACATCGGGCATGGCATTTTAATGGAATGACTATTATGTTTATTATGTTTATCTATCTATCTATCTATCTATCTATCTATCTATCTATATATATATATATATATATATATATATATATATATATATATATCATTGTGTATGCTATGTATTTATTTCTTTTTTTTTTAAACCAAATTTTTTAAAATTTTAGTTTTAGATTTTACATTTTAATTTATATGTATATGTATATGTGCGTACCTGTGTGTGTATGTATATATATGTAAGTGTATATATAGGTATATATATATATATATATATGTATGGATGCATATGATGTATATGTATGCGTATATATGTATACACATATTTATGTATGCGTATATGGATATATGTATATGTAAATAGATGTAAATGCAGATGTATTTATATGTGTGTGTATGTTTTGGCATGCATGTACTCATATATATCTGTATATGGGTGTATATATATATGTGTATATGTATGTATGTATAGTTAGACGGATAGATATAGGGATACATTGTTTAGATGGGTGTATGTAATTGTATGGAGATGTAAGGTTTTATGTATATATATTTATGTGCACGTATATGTATGTCCGTATGTATATATGTGTGTAAATGTGTATATTTTATGTAGGAGTCGATGTGTATGGATGTATGTGTATGTATGTGTGCGTGTATTTATGTATGTATATGTATACATATATGTGTATGTGTGTTTATGTATGTGTATGTATATGTATATGTATGTGAGAATATGTATATATTTGTATGTGTGTGTGTGTGTATATATATATATATGTATATATGTATATATATAGGGATATATGTGTATGTGCGTACATGGGTTTATATATGTGTGTATGTGGGTAAACGCCTATATGTATGTATGTACGTGTATATGTTATTGTGTATGTGTGTGTATACGCATGTATTTTGAACATAAAAATATAACTCCTTGCTATATTAGATAATCGTTATATTTATTTTTTGTATGTTTATATTTGATTTGTAACCTGTAGTCGATATTAATTTTGTCAAATTTTCTTAATTACACCTGCGGCCCTTTCAGTAAATGCCCTTCAGTTTTAGTTTCTCCGCCCCACCTCGCTCCTCCACCCCTTTTTCTTTTCTTTTCCTCTCCCTCCCTCTTCTTCTGATCTTTAAGATTAGATCGTCTATTGTGTGTGTATGTCACCACAAAATGTATCCTTTCCGGTTACATCTTTAATGTATTAGACATCCGACAACATTTATATTTCTCTCACTTAAACCGTCTTTGACTCCCCTCTCTAAAACTTATCTCCGTTAAGGATTAATCTCCCACCTTCTCTCGTCTGTTACCCCTCTCTTTAGATCTAACATTCGTCCCACACTCTCATACTTACCCTCTCTCTTAATTCTATATTTTTATTTCCGGAGTTGTTTTTTTCTGTTTTCTTTTTGAATTGTAGGTTTGATGATTTGGATCGTATTTACGATTCCAATGAAATAAATTATGACCAAGGAACATTAGTGTTTAAGCCTTTTTATTATATATATATATATATATATATATATATATATATATATATATATATATATATATATATATATATGTTATAATTATAGGTATCTATATGTGTGTGTGTGTCTATGCATATTTGTGTGTATGCTAAAATAATGAATCGCTTGCTTTCGAGTTATCCTGAAAATGAGAGAAATTTTTATTCGATGCAAAAAAGATGGGAAAACATTTATAACTTTCAATATGAACTAAGAATTACAAAGAAAAAATACAAAATAAATATTAACAACTTTTTTGTTTGTAAATTCACTCAAATTCTTTCTTCTTAATCACGAGAAACGCCAGCGTGGGGAAAAAAGTAATATGGTAAATTATCTAAGCATACAAATAAAAACACATACGCACATTTCTTCCTTTTCTTTTTGGATTTGATAAAGCCTAGATGGGCGAAACGAGCAGTCAACTTTGTTTTCAATGAAACGTTTTCCATTTGTCAAATTTCTTAAAAACTCTGGATTCTCTATATTATTTTCAACACATATCGTCGACACAGAAAACACATGGATAATTCTAAAACATAAATCATTTACTTTCCACCGATTCTGAAAGATTGGATGTGGATTTGCCTTCGATTCATTTCAGTAAAGTCTCTTTCTCTCTCTCTCTCTCTCTCTCTCTATATATATATATATATATATATATATATATATATATATATATATATATATATAATATTACTTGATAATTAGTAGGGATCAGTCTAAGAAGGATATAAATACAAAGAGAGTTCTTTAACTATAATAATGAATGCAGTATCCTTAGAAATCCATTCAAACGATAATTTATTTCGTGAACTGAGTTCAATTTATTAAAGACACAATATTAAATTTTAATATTAAAACTTAACATTACTTTTAATATTAAAACTTTAATATTATTAAAACTTTAATATTATTAAAACTTTAATATTTAATTTTTAATATTAAAGCTTTTTCCTTTTTCTCTTTCCTCTACCTTCCCTTTTTCATATTATCTTTCCTTGTGTCTGAATAAATTGAACTCCATTTATTTTGTAAAATTTTCTCTGAAGAGATGAAGGTCTGAGCCCACAAAATAAATTATCACGTGAATGGATTTTTAAGAATGCTGTATTCACCACACATATATATATATATATATATATATATATATATATATATATATATATATATATATATATATATTATGAAATTGAGGAAGTTCGACAATTATTTTAAGACATCTTTATGTTTATATGTTTATACATTCTTTTTATAGATACAAATATTTAAGTAAATGCTCTGTTATATAATTTCTCGGACATTCAGGCCGGTAAATATTGTTTAATACTGTTTATTATAAAACAGAGCATTTACTTAATTATGTGTATCTATAAAAAGAATGTATAAAAATAAAAAAGGTCTGATATATATATATATATATATATATATATATATATATATATATATATATATATATATATGAGTCACCTACTTTAAGTCAGATTGGTAGAGATTGATCGGAAGTAAATTAGTTTGGTGATTAAGTTCTGTGAATTGTTTTTAGTTAATTTGGTGTCGCTAATTTGGAAAATAGCATCAGTTTTTGCATATCGCGTCGGTATATTTCTCTATGGTATACCATTTATGCGTAGTATAATTTGATTGTTCAAGAGAGTTTATTAAAGTAGCAAAATCTTGATGCATCATGGCAATCTCAACTGAGATTCAGAGATATGACAGTTTTTTTTTTCGTTTCAGGGTATTTCTATTATGTATTTTCTTTGGACAGTGTTTTTATTATTCCAACTGTAATCAGGCATCATGTTACCGCTCCTCCCTAACTTTAAAATATTTATGAAAGCGTTCGACATTCCTCGTCTCTACCATCATATAGATAAGGGAATTTCGTTGAGGAAATTAATCTTCAAGTTTCTGTTGAATAGCTAAAGAGGGAAGGTTTCAACCAATCTTTCGATCAGTTTTTTGTCATATTCAGCCTTTCTATTTACCCAACAGAATTTGTATTTACACGACAGAAGCAAAGGATTCGCATGCACTTTTTTCATGCCGGTCATTAATTCGCTGAAATATTCGCCTTTTTTTATTTTATGTTTTATGGGGCTCTTAAAAAACAGATTTTATTACGGCATAACTTAGATCAGAAAATGTTCGTATATGCTTGCAACAATTAAAAGATTTGACAAATTGTTTCATCAAGTCGAAATTTATATGAAGGGAAGGGATAGAGTGGTTGTTTGGTATACAGTTAGTTGGTTTAAATAACTATTGTCTTAGAGAGTTAACCTTATTCTGACTGGCCAGATTTTCTGCACCCAACGTCAGTCTTTAGCTTGGGTAGCCCACAACTCCAAAGGACATGGGTATTTTGTATATCTTCCTTTGTTGACCATATCGAAACTTCAGATTTTTCCAATGCTTGACCATGTCGAAGTGTGACAATTTTACAAGATATATGAGTTAATTTAACACCGGTTATATGCATTCTATGTTACTCTTTAAGATACATAGGGTGACCAATAGGGATTTCACCAAATAAATTTATATTAAGGACTAATGCACGCTTTTGGCTTCTCTATGAACTATCCAATAACATCCGGGATTTGTTTAGGCAATATGGTTTCTGACTCATTTCATGACAGTTGGCAAAACCATTGTCAATTGCGATCTGCCGTAATAAGCCTGTTTCGATAAGAAGTTAACACTTTGCATTAAATTCTTTCTTTCAGTCTTGAAACAAAAACAAAATCTAATGACTCCTTAGACATGACTAAAATTGCTTGCCAAGTCATTCGATTCTACTAGATAAAAACTTTTAAACCCTATGGCTGAATTGTCTACTAAAATCTGTATCCCTCTTGTAATTAGGGATATCTTCTGACTTATCGGCATCGCTTTACTTCTAATGAAAGCAGTTTGTGCAAAAATAGGCACGGGCATTTTATCTAAATGGGGTTTTGGGCGAATTACTGAATCCGGATTTGCGTGATTCACTTTCTACCGAGTCTCCTAATTATAACCAGGAGTCTTTGTGAACAAAAGTAAAACTCAATTATGTTTTTCTCGTGCTTTTATAGAAATGGGATTCCAGATGCTCTCTTTCTAGCGCCCTTCGTCGACGAGCATAAAAGTTCGTCCGACGGCTTGCGCACTTGATGCGAGGTCCAGGGTTTATCCTGAACAGCAAATCTAATTTGAACTTAAGCCAAGCGTGTTCTCTTCAGGTAATCACTAACGTTCATCCTTTGTCTTGATAGTGTAAAGATTCCATAACTAAAGCAATAGAATCTGGACAATTCAAAAAGTTCGTTCGACTTACGTCCATTCTGCTGATTTATTGGGTTATTTTGAGACATTAATCTGAGAAGTAATAAAAAAAAATAGTATGCCCGTATTATCATTACAGTCTTCATTAAACCATTTTAGAAACTTTTCTGCCTGCCATCAGTATGGCTGGCGCTAGATTACTGGGCAGCAACACCCTACGCCTTCTTGGCCTCACGTTTTCAACTGCCTTGAAGTGCAGCGACTATATCGAATCAATAGCTGCATCTACTGCAAGGAAAGTTGGATCACTGTGACGTGCCGGAAGAAACTTTTTTTCGTTCGAGTCCATCTTGAACATTTACAAAGCTACCATTCGTCCGTGCATTGAATACTGCTGCGTTTATTTTCTCCGGTGCTCTTGCTATTCATCTCGAGGTTCTTGACAAAATCTACAGAAGGATATGTAATTTACCGCAATTCCACATGTATAATACGCATTTTTTTAAAAAAAACAACAAAATAAACAAAATAAAGTTTGCATATTATGCACACCTACAAAAAATCTTTAAAAAATTTGCAAAAATAAAATAAGAATTATCATAAGACTAAATTAGAATAATACTATTCTATCTATAAAGCCATTTTTTTTAAATAATAGTAAGACACGCTGGCCGTAATGGAGTTGGTGAGGAACAATTTATAGGTTTAGATTACCATATAAGGGGTGCGTATTATGCTGGATAGAATCATTTCCCCACACTTTCAGTACGATATTAGGCGTATTATACATAGGAATTACGGTAATTGATTTTGACTTAGCATCTAGATTTCAGTTACTTTCTCAACACGTGACGTGGCTTCTTTCTGTTTTTTCTTCATATATTTTCATGGCCACTGATCTGACGCACTAGTGTGCCTCTAGATTGGTATCTACATCCCCACCCATTTACTTTTGAAATAGCTAAATGCAACCACTACTTTTACCCGAACAGCTTCTTTTCACGCACTTCACGCCTGTGGAACTGGATTCCGTTTACTTGCTTCTATGGTAATTACTATCTTCAATAATTTAAATACAACGTCAATCGCCACCTACTATCTTCTTGAATACCGTTTATTTTTTGTCCTTTCCTCAACCTCCCTATACTCAGTCTTTTCTCTCACTTTGTCCCTGTAAAACCCTGCATACTAGTGGCATTCCTGCCTTGCTTGAGGGTGAAATGATGCAAAAAAATACATATTAGGCCAACTCGTAAATATTTCAAACAATTTTTAATATTATATTTGAAATACACCACAATGATCATATATGATTCATATTCTGAAATATATTTATACTTTCTATATAAAGCTGATGTTATCTAAAATACCAACATTCAGAAATCTCACATTAGAAATTTAATACGATTCGAATTT
Organism: Acanthosepion lycidas; assembly: GCA_963932145.1. NCBI lineage: Eukaryota > Metazoa > Mollusca > Cephalopoda > Sepiida > Sepiidae > Acanthosepion > Acanthosepion lycidas. The sequence goes on from OZ010588.1 coordinate 33,586,925, forward strand.
TGCCAGTGTCATAAGACAAAAATATCACGTGATTCATAAATATTGGCTCATTTTTTTAAAACTTTGACTGCAGATTAGCCGAAAACAGCTCTCAAATTTGAGCCACCAGAAAATAAAGTGTAATTATTTATTTATTTGGCTAGTGCTTTGTAAGTACAACAATGTTCATTACGCTTCGGGAATTTAAGATAAACGCTTAACAGAAAGAAATTACTTTTACTGTTATCAGTAAAGTCCTCCGTTGAGAGATAGTTCATATTTAAAGTTTAAAATTTTATTTTTCTTGCCAGGAGTATGTTAATTAGAAGAAAGCAGGGCACTAGCCAAATTAATTGAATCGTATGTAAAATGGTAGATTAATTCTGATTCCTATCTTCTGCATAGTTATCTGAGCATCTTCTCTAAATACACATCATTCCTACAAAATAATTTATTGATGATGCAGAACACTGTGGATTGTGCGTGGTGGTGGTAAATAATATAGATGGAAGCCGTACGAAAGCATGCATATATCCATTTATATAGGTCCAGGCTTCGACTGTGAGCTTTTCTTTCTAACGGAACAGTCTGCATATCTTTCAAAATGATAATATTCGCTCAAGTATTGAAGTCAGTCCGATCCTTATTTGGGGCTCTCATTATTGTGACTCTGTGCCAGACAAAATTTCGTAAATATTTATCATTAATATTTATGCAAAATCGTACGGAGATTTTTAGATCTGAAAATAAACAATCGCTTGTTTGGTTATTGTTGTCGTAGGTTCCACCTAATTTGCATAGTGGAGTACCGACCATATAAATATGGTTGGTACCGGGAAGAGAGGGAAGGAATCAAGAGATTCCTCGGCGACTGTCGAACTCTCTGCATTAGCAGAGGGGAACCCGGACAAGGCTTTGCCGAAGGGCAATGTTTCGTCCGGGGAGGTTGACAGGGCCTGAACCCGTCTAGGCGGGTTCAGAAAGGCCATATTTTTGGCCGAGCCTACGGGCTCGGGGATACCCACATTAAAACGGCCTTGTGCCACATTCGATCCTCGTGGGTGGATTGATAAATACAGGAATCAAGAGATTCTCTCGGCGACTGTCAAACTCTCTGCATTAGCAGAGGGGAACCCGGACGAGGCTTTGTCGAAGGGCAAGGTTTCGTCCGGGGAGGTTGACAGGGCCTGAACCTGTCTAGGCGGGTTCAGAAAGGCCATATTTTTGGCCGAGCCTACGGGCTCGGGGATACCCACATTAAAACGGCCTTGTGCCACATTCGATCCTCGTCGGCGGATTGATAAATACAGGAATCAAGAGATTCTGAGACCGAGAGACAGACTCTCGGCGACTGTCGAACTCTCTGCATTAGCAGAGGGGAACCCGGACGAGGCTTTGCCGAAGGGCAAGGTTTCGTCCGGGGAGGTTGACAGGGCCTGAACCCGTCTAGGCGGGTTCAGAAAGGCCATATTTTTGGCCGAGCCTACGGGCTCGGGGATACCCACATTAAAACGGCCTTGTGCCACATTCGATCTTCGTGGGTGGATTGATAAATACAGGAATCAAGAGATTCAGAGACCAAGAGACAGACTCTCGGCGAATGTCGAACTCTCTGCATTAGCAGAGGGGAACCCGGACGAGGCTTTGCCGAAGGGCAAGGTTTCGTCCGGGGAGGTTGACAGGGCCTGAACCCGTCTAGGCGGGTTCAGAAAGGCCATATTTTTGGCCGAGCCTACGGGCTCGGGGATACCCACATTAAAACGGCCTTGTGCCACATTCGATCTTCGTGGGTGGATTGATAAATACAGGAATCAAGAGATTCAGTCAGAGACTCTGACCGACTGCGACTCAGTCAACACATTCTCCAGGAACGGTCTTCCCAGGAATATACAAAAGACTATATGTAAATATTGTGTACACTTTCTTGTTTCAATACATTTTGTTCTAAGTACATTTTGTGTTGCATTATTATTCCATGCATTAGTCAAGTTTCAACAGTGATAATGTCATATATGTTTATAGATAAATACAATGAATCAATAGCTTCATCTACCATTTGGTTCTTTGTATCGTGCCAGAAAGTTTTTTTCTCGTCTGAGTCGATCCTTCATATCTATAAATCAACCATCCGTCCTGATTGTAAGTATACGTTCCCTTTTAATTTCTAATTCCCTTATGACGTCCCCTTTGCTCCCATTTTATGGCCATAGTAATAATACCCGTCGGTAGATCCGCATCTCTCGCTTCAAGTCTCTTCTTCATCCGTGATATGAGTCTGTATAGTTCACGACTATATAGGAGAGTCGATATTAGATAGTCATTCATCACCTTTTCTTTGTTTCTGTTGATGTTTTCTTATATCTTAATATTTTGGCCTGGTTTCTGGAAGGCATCTTTTTTCTGGATACATCACCATAAATTACAAGAGTCTGAGTAGCGAGTTCCATCATCACTTCAACTTGGAGAGGAATATTTAATAACCGTGCCTTGTCGGTGGGTAACAGTTAACAAATTAGACTGGCTACTGTCTAGTGGATTCGATCTTCGTTACATGTTGTACTTTTTGGGCCTTGTAATAAATATAGGCGACTCTTAGTAAATAATAAGTGACTACATTTAAGGAGAAAGAAAGAAAGAAAGAAAGAAATGAAATGAAAGATGAAGAGCAAAGATAAAAAAAGTAATGGAAAGGTAAAGAAAGTGAAAAAAAGAAAAACTGAATAAATAAGCATAGCGGATAAAAAGAAAGGAAAAAAAATGTATGTCATATATGGTCTGGTGCTCCCCCTGTACGTCTCAAGATCATCGATAAAATCCAGAGATGAATATGCAATGCAATATGTCTTGATCTGGCATCTAGTCTACAATCGCTTTCCCACAGACGTAGCTTGCCTTCCGTTTGTCTCTTCTACAAGTATTTTCAAGGCAACTATTCCGACGAGCTACTTTCGCTGGTTCCCAGACTGCATGAATTTAAGCGAGCTACCAAATTGGTATGTTGGTCCCACCCTTTCACTGTCAAAACAGTTAAATGTAATCGTCTCTTCTACTCAAACAGCTTCTTTTCTCGCGCTTCCCGTCTGTGGACATCCTTTCCCCATACTTGCTTCCCCGATGACTATAATCTTCAAATATTCAAGTGTGATGCCAATCGACATCTGATGTTATTCTTCGTCCTTCTCTGTATCCTTTCCTCAATCATATCTCTTTACTCTTGTTCTTAATCCTCTGTAACCCCTTGAGTACTAATGACACCCCCACCTTGCTTGGGGTGAATTGTTTAAAAAATAAAGATGCCGCAGAATGTCAACTTATACACACGTTTCCTTGTGTGTGTGTATTAGGACTGCAAAAATTTATTTAAAGTAATTTGGTAAAATTCATCCGACATGATTTTTCCGTTTATTTTTCATCGTATTTTTCTAATCTTCTGATTGGTTGTACATCCAAAGCAAAATTGTAGATGCTTATACGATGAGCACACATTTGAATTTAAATTGTATATTTGAATTAAATATTGTCTGCCAGAGCAACAGCACTCAGTTCTTGATAATGACTGAGAGAGTCAAATTACTCGAAGAGAAATTGATCAAAAGCATGAACTTTTTAGAGTTCATTCACATTTTCGATTTGTACGTACAGTTCAACTTAAACAGATTTTGCCGGGTGATTTCATGAGAACTTGGTGTGTATATATATATATATATATATATATATATATATATATATATATATATATATATATATTAATTTCAATTAAAAGGTGCAAATATAATTTATAAATTCTCATCATGAGTTTGAATTTAAATTTTTAGTTTTTGCGTTTTTGTACAAATATAGCAATAAGAGAATTCTTTTTTACTGGTAGATTTTCCGTGAATATGGCATGAACTATATTGTTCAATAATTACAGTAATGCCACACTTATTATCCGAGAGTTGCACGTTGGATCAGTTATTTTAATTTCAATTAAAAGGTCCAAATATAATTTATAAATTCATGAATCATTCATACAAAAAACAAATATAGAGGTTAATGATTTAAATGGCGAGAATACTTCGTCGCAAACAATCTAAATAAGATGCATCAACCCCGAACCTGTATATGAATGATATGATCCCCGTTTATAAATTCCAGTTGCGACCGCACGTTCCAAATCACCTTTGCTTCACACACACTATCATGTCAGAAGCTAATTTACCAGAATGTCACACAGTTGGTACCTCTAACAAAACAAAACCGACTCATAGTTGGGAATTTGTATGGCCTACAACCAGACAACTAACATCATTCTCTGATGTTCTGAGTCAAAATAATAAAACAGAAGAAGACATTATTTTTCGGAAGAATTCATTTGTTGCTGATTATATATTTTAGATGAATAAAAGATTTTTTTAAGAAAAATTCTATCACCGAGTAAAGTACATAAAGATAGAAAGACTGCATCTTCTCGCCGCATGTATTTAAACTATACAGCAAAGAAATTGTAACAGAATTAGAGACCCCAACACGATTTATTATTGTTGAGCACAATTTTAACAACATAAAACACGCAGTTGACACCATGTTGATGACACCAGTAGAAAGAAGTTTCCAGGTTTTTCTAGATAATTAGTGAAGGTAGCCGGGAAGAAGTGACTAACCATCCAGTGTAAGAGGCTAATATATGGTCGTCAGCAAGATAACAACACAAACGAATGTTACGAATTAGAGAAAATCAAGCAAGTACGGGTATTTATATATCAGGAAAATGTTGTAACAGACAACGAAAAAGGTGGCACCGGGATCCGAAGATGTATTCATTTTTATTTTTTATTTTTTACAGTGAGGTTCGCCCTGTACAAAGCTCAGATCTACTCGATGTAGAGGGTTACTGTAAGTAGTAATATTGATAAGAAGGGAAGATAACGGTTAAATCTAAACTTGAACAGGTTAAGATTGCAGTGATCGGTGAAACATCCTCTTGAGAGTCGGTTCCACAGAGCAGTGGTTCGCTAGAATAAGATCTTTGAGTGGAACTTGCTTCTCGCTGATCGAATACGGCGGGAATGTTGGTGGTTTGCTACTACAGTGTTGTTCGATAAAAGTGACTCACCTTATCCTTTGAATTTAGCTTAACTTTCGTTTCATCGGAGAAGAGAACATTCTTCCAGTCTTCTACGGTGAAATTTTTGTAATAGTGAGCCTATTCAACTCTCTTGGCTTTGTTGGTTTTGCTTATTAGCGGCTTAAACTTTCGTGTACAAGATTTGTAGCCTTGTTCTAACAGCCACCGACGGACTGTTGAAGAGGCAAGACTAACACCTTGCTCTTCGCTTAGACTGGCTGCAATTTCTTGGCTAGTTATAGTCCTATTCTTCGCAACTTCTCTCTTGATTATCCTGCCAGTTCTATCATCAATCTTTTTCTTTCGTCCCTTATTTTCCTTCCTTGGAGCAGGAGCGGCATGATTATGTGCCCTAAGCACTCGAGAGAAAGTTGACTGCGAGGTTATAGCAATTTCTAAAATTTCTCTCGTAGACTTGCCTGCTTTTGAGAGGACAATAGTAGATGCCTTAAGTAGATCTGATGCGTGATTGTACCCTTTCATCTGGTTAGTGACTTGAGTGGCTATTTCAAGATATTTGTATACTGTATGAGGCATTCTGGAATATTCTGGAATACTCTAGATTTAAGCAGATCTAGAATTCACAAGAATATTGTTCTGCGTGTATTGTAAAATAGTTTTCGATATTCTGTCAAAAGCTCTTTAAATTTACCAGTTTAATCATTAGAATGTGATATCTGAGTCACTATTTTTCCTGAATCTCATTTATATCCAAATTTATAATTATCAATAAAATACCTTAGGGTGAATTAACTTTTTTCTTAGGTGGTCGGGAACGGGTCTTTATATTAGTAAGATTAAAAATTATTTTAACCCCAAAAACGATAAACAAAAGATATTTTTAGTAAAAAAAAAATCAGGCGAGTCACTTTTATCGAACACTACTAAATATATATATATATATATATATATATATATATATATATATATATATATATATAAAATCCAAAATTTCCTCATATGAGGTATAGCCTATTTCAGTAGAAGAAGATATCGTTTATCTGTCTTATCAACCCCGGTGTGGACTTCGTGTCTGTATATTTGGATGGGGAAGGCCGGTGAAAGAAAGTAGTTATATTGATAAGTGGGGGAAGATAATGGTTAAATCTAAACTTGAACAGGTTAAGATTGTAGTAATCGGTGAAACATCCTCTTGGGAGTCGGTACAACAGAGCAGTGGTTTGCTAGAATAAGATGCTTGAGTGGAACTTGCTTCTCGCTAATGGAATACAGACGTAATGTGGGTGGTTTGCTACTATGTAAGTGGCTCGGCGGGTCATAGCCGTGAAGGTTAGATCTGGCGGAAGCAAGGAATGTAGCTCGTCTGAGCACTTTCCATTGAAGTAGCGATAGAGCAGTGAGAGGCTCGCCACATTTCGCTTGTGTGTGTGTTTGTGTGTGTGTGTGTGTGTGAGAGAGAGAGAGAGAGAGAGAGAGAGAGAGAGAGAGATAGGAGGGTGGAAAATAATTCTTCTCCAACAAGAACTCTGAGACGCTTTTGAACTGTCAAGACTGTAAAGTATGATCGGGACAGCTCCCGATCAAATATGGTAACTGTACTCCATTATTGGCCTGATCTGGCTCTTATAATGGTAGATGATAGCATGAGGAATCAAGAGAGTTACAAGAACGGTACAGGAAGTCAATCATTTCATCTTCATATTTTGCGATGGATCGTATATAAGAGCTTCACTTGAGGTTGAGTGTGAGTGTAAGGCCTAATATTCTCTCAAGTCGTAGCTGTTATAGAAGTGTGGTTCTACGGACGGATGATGTGAATATCGTAGATTGAACATATGATAAACTATGGCGTTTTAGGGAAAATGGAAACAGAAATGACAGTCATATATAATATCAGAAGGAGACGTTTGATATATCTAAGACATATAACGAAGAAAGAGGACGAGGATTATTTGACAATCGCAGGGACATATTGAAGGAGAGAGGAAAGTAGTGCATAACTTAACGAGCTTTTGTAAATGTTTAGCAGAACAAGGATTAGGCGAGATAGCGAAAAGACTTTGCTTACTGCTACAAAGTACAGGAAATTGTGGAGAGCTATCATCGTTCACATCTTGAAAGGTCCCGACAGGTAGAAGAAGAACTTATTTACACTACTTAAACTCGGACAATTGCGGAAAGCTGTTGAAGTTTTCCTTTCATGTTACATTTGTCATAATTAATAAACGGCTCCCATATTTTAAATATTTATATGCTAGGCCTACTAATAAATCCCTCGTAGCCTACTATATGCACTCATACATTCAGACATCTGAATCTCCAATGGTCCTCATTAACCAATATGTTTACTTTATTCCGCAGGGTTTAGTGTCTACCTTTTCTTCCCGTACAGGTCTGATTTCAATATCTCGCCCTAATTACGGCTTTTTGATGTATATCCAGTTTTACAGTCAGTGGGTAGCTGCTTTCATCTTTGTATCCTTTGCCACAACTGCAGGGGATGAAATATATACGTTTTTGGGTATGTTTTCCTAATGTTATGCCTGACTCGACAGACAATTATTCGTGGGGATCAAGCTGCTTCTGAATATGGCTCGGATGTTGTACAGACTACAGATATGCTGAGTCAATTTCCGATAAGACCTTAACGTCAGGGAGACAGACTTTGGCGGTTGTCTGGGGCTGCTCATCGAACCTTTTGTTTCTGTCTGCAGAAGCTGATGGTATGTTTTCAGTTTAGCTGTTATTCTGTAGTTTAGTAGATGCTGATCAAACTCCTGTTTGTATTTATCATTTTTTCAGGGTGTTTATGCATTAGACGATATCTTTCTTTGCGCTGTATCGATGACGGGAATTGAAGTTAAGGTATTGTCAGGTGGATGTTGGTTTGTGATATAGGGATATCTTGAACTCATTCTCCGTGCAAGTTGTTAAATACTTTTACCTTTGTTGAATATCATGGTAATATCGACATTATTCGTGGTAGATTCTCGCTAACTATTGTCGGTAACTCACGGTAACTTACTCCTGAGGACAACCTCTTCTATTAAGAATCATCTACAAGTACCGTCTCTGTGGTTTTCGTTATATATTCTCCCCCAAACTAAAACACATAAAGCTTACTGGAACCTTTCACTGAGCGAGTAGGGAGGGAGCCAACATATGCATATTTATATACGTACAGAAAGGTACACTAATGTTATATTTCATATATATATATATATATATATATATATATATATATATATATATATATATATATATATATATATATATAAACTACTTAATCTAGGAAATAAACTTCAATGTTATATGTCTATAATTTTACTGTGGATCTACAGGTGGTTTAATAGAGAAAGGAGCCGGTTCTAATTTCAGTTCAGTTCAGTTCGTTACATTAAATTACGCGCAAATATGCTTGGAAAAAGACATAAATCCATCTATTCTCACCCAGCTAGGGTTTTTACTGTTTATCAGCCCTGTGTAACTTATTTAAAGCCGATTTTATATTTTCAGGAGAATTCTTTTTTTTTTTTTTTTCTGTGAATGAATATCGCATTAATAATTATTTGGAGATAATTAATGAATTTTCCAGATAATTAATTAGAACTTGTATCTGGAAAAAAAATGTCCAGATAATGAAATAGAACTTGTATCTGGAAATTTTTTCCAGATAATGAAGTAGAACTTGTATCTGGAAATTTTTTCCAGATAATGAAGTAGAACTTGTATCTGGAATTTTTTTCCAGAAAATGAAGTAGAACTTGTATCTGGAAATTTTTTCCAGATAATGAAGTAGAACTTGTATCTGGAAATTTTTTCCAGATAATAAAGTAGAATTTGTATCTGGAAAAATCATTATCTCCAAAAAATTGTTAACGCAATATTCACTCACAAAAAAAAATTAATTATTCTTACAATAAAAAAAAAAAAATGTTTCGGTTTTAAAACCCCAAAAAGGGTTAATAGGCTGTAAAAAATACAAACAAACCCAAAAACAAATGAATCAATCAAAATTAAACATGACACGTGGAACTAGAACAGTCTACCCCAGTGAGCGAAATAAATGGTTCAGTTCGACATTCCAAACACCTGAAGAAGGCCGAAGCGTACAACGGCCGAAAAATTGTGATACATATGTCGACAAAGATATGGAGAATAGTCCGAATAATGTAAATAGCAATCAAAATTTGCTTATAAATATTTGTTTCTAAATAAAACTGGGTACTTCCTACCAGGAAAAATAATTTATGCAGTTCATTTCATATATGACAAACAAAGACACACGTTAGTGAAGTTCTTGAAGCATTCATTTGCCAGTTAGTAATGATAACACTCGTGTCTTGTATGGTGTTATCAACGTTTGCATACTGTAAATGTGGTATTATGTTACTGAATGGTAAGTGATGGCTTCTTTTTGTGCAACCATCAATGTAATCGCATTTGGATCGTGAAACATTGGAGCCCGAGATTAAAATAGATAAAACAAACACAATTCTATCAGCAACCTCTCTTTTCTCTTGATGCCACATTACATTTTAAAATATTCAAATTAAGCTAATGATCATTAAAATAGCTGAATATGTATACATAGTATGTAGATATATATTCAGCTGAGTTTAAACTGGTACAAGTTAGAAAAAAAGGATACCCAAGAGGATACAAATCTCTAGCAACGCGTATGTTTTTATTAATTTTTACTCAATATGAGGCACATGAGCCACTCAATGTAGAGAGATAAAATGGATATGCAACTAGAATATAAACCTTCATCTTTAGTAATGGGTATGTTTTTACAAATTTTCGTCCAATATAATGCTCAAGAGCCACTCGATATGGAGAGTTATTGACTAAAGTGTGCGATATGAACGTAAGAAGTAGAAAGTGACGGTTATGAGAATATGGAGGATAGATAACTAGTGGATCTTGACTATGAGATTATGATTCTAGTGTTTGAGGAAGTATCCATACAGGAGTCTATTCCACAAAGTAGCTTTACAATGGGGATTGCTTTCTGAGTAGATAAGGAGAGAATCAGTGGAGTTATCACTATGGCGCTAACAAGGCGGTCTTAGCAGTAATCTTCTTGTTATGTTTTCATTCAATGAAGACAACACAATCATGAAATATAATGCCGTTTGAAGTCGACATAGTGTTACTGAATTCTGTAATAAGGATAAAAATCTCGCTCATGGCCAGCACTCTGCTGACGATTCACGGTGTTACTATATATGCTATTTGGACGAATCCAAGTCATTTTCTGGAGAGGTGCCTTTCTCTCCACAACACTTCTAAATTGAGGTCACTAGAGAATGGAGTTCGTCTGAGCCTTTTGCCCTGGATGTATCGATTGAGTAAGGAGAAACTTGCGATATTGTGTCTGTAGGGAAGAGACACTAGGATGGAATACAATTCATCCAAGACAAGGACACGTAAACGACTTTGAAGTATGTCAAGGCTGGAAAGTTAGGCGCGGGCAGCTGCAGCCCAGATATATCAGTAATACAGTTCTATTTATCTATTTATTATTTTCTCTGTCTGATTTGGCTTTTGCAAAGCATGTCAGAAGAAATCAGGTACGTCCTTGAGCGGTGCAAGGAGCCGACCATTTTCCAAGTATATTTATCAATAGACCGTTTTACTATGCTCAGTCGAGTGTGACACACAATCACGTTAATGGGAAATGAATTCGCTATACGATGAACGGTGGAGGAATCAGAAAGTCGAGTTCGAATTCCAGTCGAATCCATTGCATTCCCTTACGTGCTAATACCCTTGGGAATGTCCTGAATCCTCTTCTTTAACCCCAGCTATAGGGTAAATAGAAAGCTAGACCGGGATCTCTAGCCTTGGATGGCAACTGATATACCGCAGAAAGAAATAGCAACCTACTGCGGAAAAAATGTCCCTCGTCAATCATGTATCGAAAAATACATCATCGCCTAAGCCTTATCACACATGGCTCATAACTGACTGATGCGAACTGCCCTGTTGAAGAGGTAATTACCACTAGGTAGCTCAGCATATTCTGCGAGAGGAGGTTGGGTAGCATAACGGTAACCAACATGTATAATAAAATTTAAGACTCAAATTCCGTCTTAGGTAACTATATTTTGGTTTTTGGTTTTGTTCGACCTCTATAGTTTATCTAATGCCAAAATCTAAGTATTTTAATCACAATTTGATGTTTCAATAAAGATAAAATTTATTGTTTATACTTTAAAATTGTATTGTTTGTAATTTCAATATAAATATGTATTCTTGGTATTTTTATATAAATATGTATTGTTGGTATCTCTATCTATAAAAGGCAGGATGTGTGTGTGTGTGTGTGTGTGTGTGTGTGTGTGTGTGTGTGTGTGTAACGGATTCACAGCCGCAATTTTCGACGGATTTGCACCAAAATTTACATGCACATGCTCCAAATTAGCAGAAAGGCCATGACCGACATTGCATTTCCCAACTCCCATCGATAGTGGAAATAATCGATTTTTTCATGCTTCTACGGTAGTTTTCATGTAGTTTGCGGCCATTTTCTACTGGCCAGAGTGAGACCCTATAGCTGGCTGCCACGAATAGGCAGGAAGATTCTATTGGCCAGCGTGAGAGCCAACAGCTGACTGACACGAATGTTAACTAGCATGCTAGCATGCAAAAAAATTGATAGCTGCATTTGTCACAAGAGGGAAAAATTTAAATCTGCATGGCACTTTACTCCAATTGGCCCATTCGCTTGCTTAAACTCAACGTTGATTCTGATTCCGTAGAACTGGGTTGGGTGTGAAAAAGTATTTGTTGTTAACATTCTTTTTTCATTTGGTTTTTCCAGTTACGAGTCCTTTTTTAAAGCTGATCGTTTTGTGTTCATTTTGCTCAGTTCTTTTTTCGTAACAGATTTAATGTTTAGTATAGAGCTTAGAAAAAATTTTTAAGTGTGAGATAAACAAGAAGTAAGGCATGTAGCAACATCAGCACGGCAAAGGGCACTCCTTTAAAGGCAAGGAAGGGCAAAAATATTTTAAGTCAAGTGATAGCGATTGCTGTATGAGTCGTACGATTTTTGAATTAAGCACGGGCAACGCCGGGACATGCTGCTAGTTTCATAAATCATATAAATATGAATTGTTGGTAACTTTTTTATATGAAAATTTAGTTTTATATTTTCATGGTGTATTGTTTTTATTTGGCGGGTGGGGGTCATTATTTGCCGATATCTGAAAGCCTAACGGGTGCCACCACCCTGAATCACGATGAACATGGGAACAACAGCAAGTAAGAGGTTGTGCTACACACCTCAAGGCCTTCTATCTCCCGACCAAAGGCACTGCTGCCCGATGTAGTTTATCGTCAAGCCCAGGACTATTAGGCCTCTAGAGTTCACATTGCACTGGTGAGAGTGGGAAAGGTATAAAATCTCTTCTGCAGTGAAGGTTGGTCACAGATTATTGTAGTTTAATCCCCACCAAAAAATCAAAAAAAAAAAAAAAGAAAAATCAAATACACTCTGTAGCATCGTATTTAATTGATTGCTTTGTTTCTTTCCAGCTTATCAACTTTTTTTCAAGTTATTTAAAGCCAGAAATAATTTTTAGAGTTTAAGAATTTTTTTTTTGAGATAATACTTTCCTGATACAAGCTCTATTAATTAACAGATAGATAGTGGAAATTAGTTGGTAACATACCTTTAAAATGAATGTGCGTAAATGATTAAAACGAATCTAACTGGAATTTGAACTTTTCCTATTTCAAATTCCGAAACAATTATACCACCCGCACATCCAAGCTTACAGCATCTGGTATTCGCAAACAGTCAAACCATCTCGATACGGACCAATGTCAACGTTTCTTAATTTCGATGACAGTACAAGAATCGGTGTTTAAACGTGATATGGTCGTAAGCCGTATATCTTATTTGAACGAGAGATGGGTAACATCAATAAATCTTAATTACCAAGAGAATTCTTCATGTCTACCTTGATATCTAAGGCAAGAATCTTACTGTAGGTATTTATTTATGCGTCTGCATTTAACTTTAAAAAAGAAAATAGGAAGCAATGGAGAGCCATTAACACCTATATCCTGATCTGGCACATGAAAGAAGATATATTTGACATAGGTTTATGCTCTTTGCAGCACATTCCTCTCTAGGAAATTAGATATATCCTGTGTGTATCAAATTTTGCAATCTTCATTTCTTCATCTGTGCTCTAGAACTTTCAACTTTCTATTTCTGATTTTAAGTATAAGTTTCTTTATGGTTTTCATTGTCCTTAAAATTTCCTTGTTACTTATATGTTACATCATTGTATACTCAGCATCTTTCTTTAAAATATTTTTATTGCTTCCAGTCTCCTCTTCGTCTGCGAGGTAATTGTCCAACATTCACTGCTATTTCGGAGGACTGATATCACATAGCGGTCAACATTCTTTTTTTTTTCTTGTTTATAACGAAATATTTTAATTTCTTAATGGCTTCTTTAGCTCGTGGAAAGCGTCCCAACGCACCTTTAGATTTCAGTTTTACATTTTCCCTCATCAGTTAAATCACTTTCATTAGATATCATAACCGAAGATAGTGTTCATTATTTTCCCATCGTCACATAACCCCTTCGACTGAACTGCCAACTGCATATTAAATGCCAGGTTGTCTACTTATTTGGACGACTATGTTGGGCCCCACTCGCAGCTGATACGTATCAGTAGAAGAAAAAGAGATGTATTGCCAGTACCATGTTACTACTATATTTTATATTCTGATTAGTACAAAGAATTGAGTGAGATAGGGATTTTCCAAGCGTAGCTTGGATGTGACACAAGGTCGAAAGTTAGGAGCACCCAGTTAGGATCGAACTCACTACTCCTTCGTAATAGTTCCAGCGAGACTAGCTTGCTAACGATTACACAATCTCGAGGTGCCCTAGTGATTTTCCAAGCGTAGCTTAGATGTGGCACAAGGCCGAAATTAGGGGCACCCAGTGAGGATCGAAATCACTACTCAGTCGTAATTGTTCTAGCGAGTCAAGCTTGCTAACCATTACACCGCCTCGAGGTGTCCCAAGAGTTGAGTGAGATAAGTTTGTTTTATTAACATACCTGGGAATAAAAGGGGTCGTTACATCCAGACCTTCTAATGGATGGATATATTACTCTGTTCCTTGACACGGGGCCATGCATCGTAAACCAATGTCAACCTGGTCAGATTTTTAGTACAGGGTATTCCCTACACAAGTTCGAATTCCACTCGAATCCATTAAATCCACTTACTTGCTAATACCCCTTCTTTTCGAATACTGACTGACTTTGGGAAATGTATGAATCCTCTTCTTCTCCCCCACCTCGGCTATGGGTAGATAGCAGGACAGACCGAGTTCTATAGCTTTGGATGCCAACTGGTGAACCACTGAAAGAAATGGCAACCTACTGCGGGAAAAATTCTGCCGCGTCAGTCATGTATCGAAAGATACATGATCTCCTAAGCGTGTATCATGCATGGCACATTGACTGACTATTCGATACTATTAGTACTGAGTATTGGCTCGTCACCCAATTCAAATTTAAACCTACAGCAAGGCTGATACAAAAATTTAGATTGTACAATATATCATTGAAATAGAAGGAAAGAATATCCAGTTCTTGATTTTAATATATATGTTTAGAATTTATTTCTGATATGATGCCCATAAGTGTTGTAATGGATCTTAAACGGCTATATCACGTTGAAACACTAGTTCCCGTAGGATCATCGAAGTTAAGCAACGTCTGACTTGGTCAACACCTAGATGGTGTAAGCTTGAATGTACGGGTGGTGTATTGGATAACATCCTGGAATTGGATATCAGACAGCCAAATTCCAATTCCAGTTGGGTTTGTTATATTCACTTACACGCAATTAACATTAGGAAAGTTATGAATTCACCTCTTCTCCCCCAGCTATGGGTTAAATTTTAGGATTTGTATCAATAAATTATTATTATTTACAAAATATTATTACAATTAAAAAAAAAAATTCTTAGTTTTAAATGACATGAAGGGAGTTGATAGAGTGTAAAAAATAAATAAATCACTTCATCAGTAGAATCGATAACTCGACGAGCTGTTTGTGGATTCCGACTGTGATTCTTCCACTTACGCAATTCATCTCTTTTCCCTATCTATGGGTTAAATAGAAAAACTGACAACGCTCTGGTTGTGGTAATCAATCAATTTAGGAAAAGCATGACTGAATAAAACATACGTCTGGGATCCTGGTGATGAATATGCTTGAAGTGCAAGTAAGGTCAGCTCAGCGTAGTGCAGTATAAAGCACAGACTGGGCCTGTGTGTGTTAAAGAAAGACACCTAGGCCAGAGTATATGAGAATGCTCTGAAACTAGCAACCATATTGGAGATGGGAAATCGGACGGATTTGCTTTCAAGTTGCAGCAGGTCTGCTGTTGATTATGCGTTTATCACACAAAAAATAAGCTGGATAAGGTGTTGTAAACCATTATCCGTATGAAAACAAACCTATGACGACGTATAAATAATCAGAATCCACTTTTGTCGTCCAGTAACGGGATGTTCTTCTTTCACTTTCACTTTCAAACACACACACACACACACACACACACACACACACACACACACATATATATATATATATATATATATATATATATATAGCGTCTAGCATGAAACAACCTGTCGCCTCTGAGTGTTGACTTCAATGTTCACTCTCTCTCTCTCTCTGTATATGTATATATATATATATATAATTTACTACGTTACTTAAAAATCCAAAAATAAAAAAATAAAATGAAGTAAAAATAAAATAAATAAATAAACAAAATGACAATAAAATAATTAAAATAAATTAAGCCAAACAAATTACCAAATCCCACCCATTAGAATAGATGAAAGAGAATAAATAAAAAAAAAACAAAATCACTGAACCCAAATAAATAAAGTAAATAATAAACAAATTAACAAACCATTATGTCCAAAATATTAGACTATAAAAATCAAACCAAAAATCTGACGAAAAACATAGCTATAACTGTTATATAACGATAAAAAATACTACGTTGGTAAAAATCGAAAAGAGTAAATAAAAATATACAGTATAATAAATAAATAATAAAAACAAGTAAAATAAATTAATCTAAATTCACCCAAATAAATAAATAAACTAACAAACAGATCCCGATAAATTAACCATTAGAAAAAAAGAAATAAAGGTAATCGATCCAAATAAATAAGTTGCTCCCGCCAAAATAATAGAATAAACTACAGCAATCACCCCCAAAATTGAATAAATAGCTTTTAATTATCTCCCCAAACCAAAACAAAACTATTAAATAAGCGGTATAAACAAATTTTGTTCCTGTTCGTCTCTCTTTTTATACCGAGACAGAATGAAACGTAACCAATGAACGCAGGATTACAGGCAATACAAAATATGACAAACCAAATAATGATCTGATAGTAAGCTTAACTTAAATGTGGCACAATGTTGTGATTAAGGAGCGCCTAGTAAGCATCGAACACACTCCTAACTGATCGAGCTACACCACGTCAAAATGGTCGATGAGATAATAATATTGATAGTATTCTTGGCATTTTTATTATCACAAAATTTTCCACTCATTGGATATTGCGTTTGCAACATTTATTAATATCTCATAAAACTAGTTTGTTAAAAACTGCCACACATTAAGAATCCCATATTGTAATTTTTGTTACTAGTATTCAACCGATACTTAGCACAAGATACTCTTTTTTTAAGCATTTCACCACAAGCAAGCCAGGAATGCCACTAGCACGCAAGCATTTACAGAGAGTGAGAGCAAGTTGCTATAAATATTTGTAGGAAAAGACAGAGTGGAGCCAGAGAGAGTTACTAAATGAGGCTTTATTGTAAGGAAATACACGTAGGGAGAATGAGGATATATAAGGCAGATAATTGTTAAGTCTAGATTGAAGAGATTAAAATTGTAGTTCTCGTGAAAAAGCTATCTTAGTGGGACTTTCCGCTTACCAGCGGAACTGATCATATTATTATGACTATGTAAAATCAATGGAGGCAATTCAGCGTTGGGTAATTGTCTAGTCTGATTAACGATTTACTCCTGAGTTGTGTGTTTGATCTTCACCAGGTGTCACATAAAAAAAAAATTCGATCTTAAATAAATCAGCAAGATTTAACATCTAAAAAACATGTCTTGATTTGTATATTGCTACATATTGTGGTTAAGAGGAGTGGGGTAATGAATAGCCTATTTGTGTAGTTTTTGCTTGAGATTTTTGATTTTTTTTTTTTAGTCGAGATGCCTTTGTTTTGGAATTCAATTATATGAAATTCATTTTATTCTCAGAAATTTTCTTTCTAATATCTGAATAATCGCCATTCTTTCCCTCACACCTAATCTCTTTTTAATGGCATTGAAACTGTTTTCAGTTCTCCTAAATTTACATGTATGGTTTTTGCTTTTATGATTCCCATAAGCTAACCTAAGTCAATCTCCTTCTATATATACATGGATATTTCTGCTGCTTATGTCAATATATTATTATTATTATTATTATTATTATTATTATTATTATTATTACTACTACTACTACTACGTTTTTTCTACCCTAATTGTTATTCTCTGATCTGTTTGCTAACTCTTGTTTCCACCGTCTTCAGATTACTTCGACGTATTTTCACGCTCAAAAATCGATTACATTTTCAAGTATCCAACGGCTTTGTTATGAAATTATGATCCTACAGCTGCTTTCTTTCTTTTATTTTCTCTTTATAGAATCTTCCTTAGAAATTTCCCGATTCGGCCGCTAGCCTGATATTCTCAGCCAATGCAACTTCTCATCTTTGACGTAGTTGAATACTTCCCTGATATCAGAGGTCGGGGTTCGGACCGAGATATAATCTAGGGAGTGGTGATTATGAGGATAAGGAAGATTTCTTCCACGTTTCGGACGAAACTAATTGCCTAGAATGTAAATAGGGAAAATCATGAAATTTTAAACGTACGGGGGTCTATTGAGTTGGGAAATTGTTGCAAACCAATAATATTCTACAGTTGTCCAATAAGAGTATCTTTACTTTATACAAACGTCAAATTCAAATAGATTGGCCTTTTACAACTACCAGATTTAAGTGCCTTCACATTCTAGGACCGTCAAATCCAAGTTCCTTTTTATCCTACAAGCGCAAGCACTGTAACAGGGTACTGGCCCTGTTTAAATGTTTAATTGGATGAAATTACAAGATAGTGATTTGGAGGGACTTCTAACTGGAAAATAATAATTACAATTCTCATAACTCTTGATTGAATGATTAAAAAATCATAAAAGAAACGGAATAAGATTATATTTTAAACAAAAAAAAATTGTACAGTTCAAAGGAGAATCGAACTCAGAATTAAGTCGACAAGATTCAGTAAAACTAAGTAAAACCTTGGTTCTCAACTTTATTTGCTACCCTGATAAGAAAAAGGCATGATTAATGTGTTATCCATGTTTCTTCGTCTCAGAAAAATGAGATTCGAAAGTTTATTTATGTCATACTATCTGTCCAAATTATTATAGTCAAAAAATAATTCTGAAATTAAATTCGAAGGTTTGTTTACATTATACTATCTGTCCAAAACGTCAGTTGTCACAAAAAAGAATGATCCAAATTGTTCTACACAAAGAGCAAAACATTTGTTTTCTTTGTTTTTTTTTTGTTTTTTTTGCTAATCCTTAAGATTTGGATCTGTTTATGTTGATAACTCAAAGCAGGCTCGTTTTGGGTTGACCCCTTTGCACTTTTTCTCTTTGTTATGAATCTTCACTAGATATTGAGAACTTCCTTCCTTCGACAGAAATCATCATCTAGGTTTTACTTTGAAACACTCTCAAGTCGATATCCTGCAAAAAAGTTAAAGATATTGACTATGCAGATTACCTAGCGATCACTGCAAACTCCTCCACTAGAAAATCCTGACAATGATATTGCACTCTATGTCAATGTCTCTAAAACTGAATTCATTGGCTTCAACCGGCAAAACACAATACAAACGGCCTCAGGGGAATCAATAAAATAACTCAAATTTCTTACATACCGAGGAAGCGAAATAAATTCTACTGAAAATTATTTGAAAATTTGCATAATCTGAGCCCCCTTGAATAAAATGGATGTAATCTGGAAATCTGATCCACTAGACAGCCTGAGATGGAGGTTCTGTCGAGTCATTGGAGAGTCGATTTTAATGTATGGTGCCACTACTTAACACTCTACAGACTAAACTTAATGGAAAATACACTCGGACGCTGAGAGCTATAATTAAAATCTCTTGGACACAGCATTAAACTAAAACACTGCTCAATGGACTAACCAACTGATATTTCTACAATATTATGCGAACGCAGCATGCGTTTTGGAAGAGACTGCTAGCGAGCAAAACTTGAACTTGAGTATTATTTATTGGTCCGGACACCTAACCCTGGTGGAAGACGAGCTGATCGCCCAGAAACCATCTACATTGACCAACTATTTTGTGACACAGAGTGCCAAACAAATGAGCCTCTGATCTTGATGCATAACCGTGATGGTTGGCTTGATGCAGTTGGCCAAATATTAAATATGTTGTTCGCCGAGAAATATATCTAGGATGATTCTTAATAAAGAAAGTACCATATGGTATTTTTAACAAGGTCTCCTAGGAATTTAAATGATCGAGTTGAAAAATGTGATATAGCAATGTTAATCTTAGACACACACAGTCGGGAATTCGGACCCTGCAAGGAAGGTCGCGAGAGATTCGCTCTGTCCCCACTTCCTGATACTTCAGAGTATCGGCTCGGACCGGTCAGGAATTGATCGTAAGATAATCGTTGCGAAAGAGGTCACTCACAATTCCCGAGAGCAGAGCAAAAAACACAGACACTCGTGACAGACGAATTGAGTGAGAAGAACTGTGGAAGATTGGATTTTCTCGCTATTAATTCGATGACTTGAGAGAGATTCAACGGATTCTGTTTTACTTTGAAGAATTGAGGAAGAGTCCTGTGGCTGGGTATTACCTTAGATTTGAAACTGCATTTCCCAAAATCACCATGCTGTACCGGAGAACTTGATTTTGCAGTAGATAATAGAGACATTTTATTCAACAGGTTGTTAGTGTTATCAAAAATGTTGTGCTTTTTATTGAAGGAGTTATTATTCTAGCCTGATTCAGACGTGCGTCTGAGCGGAAAGAGACAAAACTTTCGAGGGCCACGGACAGAAATTACGCAATCTTGTCTGCGGTACACAAAGTACATACAGGGGTTCACACTAGACGTTATCGTCAATCACAGCATCGTAACGTTTTTGAGAAACCCGAAACAACCCTATCGAATCGGAACATCTGCACGTGCCCAGGTGGGTGAAGAAAGCAGGGTGACAGGTAAGATTGGCGTTATTCAATGAAGCTAGCGGACCTAGCGACTGATTGAATAAAGATAAACCAGAGACGGTGTCTTTTTCGGCTTGTCAAAGAATGAGGGATACAGTAACTTTGAATTCTACAAACGTCAAATTAAAGTGGTCTTGCATTCTGCGACGGTCAGTTTCAAGTGTCTAAAAGACACTTGAATTCTACAACAGTCAAAGCAACACATCAGGAGTAAAGAAAATCGTTATGTTTTGAGTTAGCATCCTATATCCTTGGGAACGTGTCTATTGTGGATAGCGCGTCACAAATCAGGCACAAGGAACGAAATTCCTGTTTAGTCATATAACTACAGTCACCCTTATATGATTTGCGTTATACTATCTTGTTTTTACGTCTAGTCTTAATAGAATGAATGCTTTTTTTATTTAACGGGCGTAGATAGTAAATCTACCTCAGAATTGCGATAACAAAGCAGCAGCTTACGATTAAATTACAAATTTTTAAACGTTGTTTGATAAAATAAACCTGGCAGCTATCTCGAAAATAATTTTTATTAGTAAATTATAACCTCTCTGAAACAAAACTTGTCTTTTAGTCTTCATAGAGAACCATTTTTTACCTTCTATCAGTAATGGCTGACGACAACTTTTCAGGAAAGCAAGTCATTGCACCTCCTCGGTCTCTTGACATGAAACAGAATGTTTATATTGAATCTGTTGCTTAGTATACAACCTTGTCTAGATCATTTATCCAGACAGAAACCATTTTGCACATTTATAAATCTACTATTCGTCCGTGCACTGAATATTGCTGTCAAATATTGTCTACTACTCCTGCTATAGATCTCGAGATTATCGTTAAAACACAAAGAAAAATCTGCAAAGTTATCGGTCTTGACCTGGCATCTAGACTTCAATCTCTTTCCAACGTTGATGTCATGCATCTTTTCTATAAATATTTTCATGGCAATTGTTTTAAAAAATTTGCACGCAGTACTTGATTAGCAAGTAGGGGTCATCTTTTTACTGTGGAAAAAAAATACAAGTCCTATTCTAATAGTTTCTTCGCTATCACTTGTTGCCTATGGATCTTTCTTCCGGCTTCTTGGTGTCCTGTCCACTATGTTCTTTAAAAAGGTTAAGTGTAACATCAGTCAACATCTTCTGTCGGTCTGAATTTTGTTCTTTAAATTGATTTTCTCCTCACTAACGTTTTCTCATTTTCTTTCCATCTTAATAATCTCTTATCGCCTTGCTTGGAGTAAAATGATTAAAAAAAAAAAACATTCATAATAATGATGATTTATCAAAGAAAGTTTGACACCGAAATCGTCTACTATGAGTAAACAAACAGTATACTTTGGAGAATAGCAAATATGGAAACCTGTAGTAATATGAGTAAATTTGAATTATCCATGCAGATATGCTTCCTTTGTCTAATTAGTAAGGTGCTGTTCATATCATACGGGTTCCCAAGACTGCAAAATAAACTCGTCGGAAAATATTATTTCCAGCTTATACTGTTCATTTATTGGTCGTAGAATGTAAATACAACATATACGTTTCTATAAAAAAAAAAAATATGTTACTGGTTCATGGCTACCGGCCTATCAGAGGCCAGTAAAAGTAAACGCGTGTTTCTATTAGGTTGGTGCAAAAATAATGACGGTTTTTGACGTTATACGTCAAAAACCGTCATTATTTTTGCACCAACCTAATATTTCAAGGAGGTTTTTTTTGGAGGGGCGGGGGGGGTAACCATTTTCAGGTGCATCTGATGGAGTAAGATTATGGTTAATTCTTGATACCAGTCCTGATAAAAGAGAAGTTCCGATGGAACTTGACGATTTTTTTTTCTACCCACATATCAAACCGACCTGGTGTCGAATTCACTTATGTCGGGAAGCGAATTATTAGGTTGGTGCAAAAATAATGTCGTTTTCTCACATAGTGACATATGTGAGAAAACGACATTATTTTTGCACCAACCTAATAATATCAACACGCTTCATCTAAGAAATTAAGACAACCAAATAAATTCTATGTTCAATGCGATCTGCTGTCATTTTATCCTTATCTGGTGAGTGCTGATAAAAATTAGGCTGGAGCAGAGAAGCTGGAAAACAATTTGGTACGGAGTCAGGTCTGTAAATTATCTGTGTAATGACAGTGCGTGGCTTAGCTCATGTGTAATAGATAAAAGCTACGTTGTAATGTTTAGAAGGTGCCTTTAAGAGTGCAAATAACTGTAGGACTTGCTTTTTTAATCGGACAATAATGAAATTAAAACACAAAGGGTCACACGGTGTGGAAGATTTAGGAACAAAAACATTAATTATAAGCAGAAAGAGAAGAGAGCAATCTGGTGGACATTTTGGTAGCAATTGACATTGCATTTAAATCTCTGCAAATTAACGATAGCTGGGAAGTCAGAAGGGAATTTCACAGGTAAGAAGTGTGAGAAAAGAAACTGTTAGCATAGAATTTACGGTTACATCTAGCCAGCTCAATTGTAAATAGATAATATCACGGCGCCATTCAAGTGCTGCGGTTAAATTCAAAAAACTCTATGTATCACATCGAGGCGATCATCCGAACAATTACCAGGAAAGGATAGACATCGAGAGGCAACCTTAAGTAAGTGGGAAAGTGACTGAAGCCGAGCTGCCAGATGAGAATCAATAATATTGCAGATTCTTCTTTGGATCTTATCAAGGGTCTCAAGATTAATAACAGGGGGCACCCGACCATATGTGGCAGCAATATTCTAATCATGGGCGAATGGTAGACTTATATATATATATATATATATATATATATATATATATATATATATATATATATATGTGTGTGTGTGTGTGTGTGTGTGTGTATGTATATATATATATGTATATATATATATATATATATATATGTATGTATGTATGTAAGATAGATTTTGGAGAAAAAAATTGTCTCACCCCTTCTTAGCTGCTAACCTAGTAATGGATTCATATCAAGAGAAAACGTGAGCTGGAGGATAGCATCAGCCATGCTGTTGGAAGGCAGGAAGGGGTCTGTCAGATTATTAATTGAGAGAAATTTAGTTTTGGCAGTGTTAAGATTAGGAAGTCATATTTTAAGTATTAGCTATTTAACTACGGACTTGAGGTCGTTTTGGACATCGGTTGCCATTTTGAAATTCTTACGATCGAGGCAGGAGGAAATTGTTGTTTTGTCAGCGTAGATACCAAGTTGAGATTTGAAGTCATCAGGAACGTCAATAATGAAAATTACAAATATAGTAAGACCAAGGACGTAGTCCTGAGGGAGACCTGCATTAGTACGAAAGGTTGCAGACGAGTGGCTGTTCACGATACCTCTCATTTCATGATTTGATTACTGTTTTACCGTCATGTTTCAGTAACTTAAACCGTTTTTGCGGGCATGGTAATGAGGTATGTCAGTACGCGAGAGAGCTCGGTTTCAACACTAACTATATTTGCTTTCATAGAAATCAACATGTAATATGGATGCATTTATACCTGCAAGTTATTCTATTCACATACGCAAAAATATAGTAGCATACGAAACCACACCCATAAATCAGCGTCTGTACGTGCGGTGGTGAAAAGTTCTTGGTTTGACTAAAAAGAATATTGAAAAATTAATGCGGCCAAATTTTATGCAAGTGTGGGCGGCCGAAAACTTTTTAGCACAATTCTTTTTTTCCAACATAGTATCTTTTTATACTAAACGTTATCTAATATAACGTTCTGGAGTCACTACCTGACAAAATGAAGACCGTGATCTTCCGTATATGTGCTTCCGCGTGGCTAACATTTTCACTCTGCATTGTCCTCAGGATGTCGGAACTGTAATGTTCGACTGTGTAACCGAGACGATTGCTGTCCTAATTGAATGTCTCTTAGCTAGCTTTCATATTTGTGGTAAATTCGATATACACTGCAGGGAGTATTTGGTCCACTCGAGCAAGGCCGATGATGAAGGCAGTTACTGCCGATACTTCACCGTCGCCTTCGAGCTGACACAGATCATTGACAAGCCCACCCCTGGGCGAAACCCCTTGACTTCTTCCTCGCATCATGCACTGAAAAATGTTTTGCAGAAGTTTTATACGTTTCCCGGGGTCTTCAGATCATTCACTATCAGTGTCAAAGTTGATGGGAAAACAAAGTCATCCTTTGAAGATGCCGTTCAGTAGAACGATATTTCGGTATACGGAAGCCTACTGGGACAGTTTCAGATCATATATGACAGAATTACCGCTATTTCATCCTTCTTTAAACATACTGCCTCCAAAACTGAATGGATGCTTTCTAGATTAAAGCGTTTTCTACCCCTGAAAGAATTCAAGCAAGAATTGATTAGTCAGCCTTTGACCAACTTTGGATTTGTTGCAGACATTGCTCAAATTAATCACAATTATAATATATATTATAACCCGAGAAGGCGAAAAACTTATCAAAAGTTTTGAACTTAAGAAGGCTAGCAGTCCAGATAAAATCGATAATGGTGGGTATATTAAGAATATTAATTTTGCTTGAAGGAGAAAAAATCATTGAACGATGCTTGAAGGAGAAATCCTTACCATATCCGTGGGAGATGTCAAGAGTGAACTTTGTTTTAAAAAATGCGGGTGAGTACTAATCTTTCTCACTGTATAGACCCATCGGCCTCGTCAGTGTCTTTCGCAAACGTTTTGAAGATTTAATCAATAAGAAATTTGTTGATCGCCTCAAACCGAACAACCTCTTGAGGGATAGGCAGTAAGGATTTCGATCGGCTCGGTCCTGATATTGTCTAATTCACGTAGAGTTGCCGCCATTTCATCCCTCTTTAAACATACTGCCTCCAAAACTGAATGGTTGCTTTCAGAGAAGGGTGTGCCAAATTATTAATTGAGGGAAATTTAGTTTTGACGATGTTAACATTAGGAAGTCATATTTTGCTCTAGTTAACTACGGATTTGAGATAGTTTTGGACATCGGATGCCATTTTGAAATTGTCTGACTGATAAGCCTTACTATCGAGGGAGGATTAAATTGTTGTTCTCTCAGCGTAGATACCAAGTTGAAAGCTGAAGTCATCAGGGAGGTCATTAATGAAAACTACAAATACAGTAGGATTAAGGACGGAGTCCAGAGCCAGACCTGCGTTAGTTTCTTCGCTATCACTTCTCGCCTATGGATCTTTCTTTCGGCTTCTTGATGTCCTGTCAACTATGATCTTTAAAAAGGTTAAATGCAGTATCAATCATCTTCTGTCGTTTTTTTTTATCTTAAATACTTTGCATCACAAAGGCGATTAGATAGTTCAAAAGTTATTGACAAGGTGTGGCATCCCTTTATGCCACAAGTCCCTTCTCATGTCCTTCATAATGGGTAGGTCCCCAAAGGAAGTTGTTAACGGCCAGTCCCGTGTGCATCAACACAGGCTCGCTGCACGTGCTCTTTTCTCGGCACAAACCTCTTTCTTCTTTACATAAATGACCTGAATAGGAGTATACTCCGTTCATTTGGGAATATCTATGCTGATGATGGTATATGGGTGCACCTCTAAAACTCCAGATGACCATTGTTTGCCAGCTGATCTCTCTTTTGACCGAGCTCTTACACCTCAGTGAGGGAAAAACTGACTAGTCACATTAATGACTCGAAAACGAAGGTAGTTACGTTCCGTCATCACCGAGCGGATCTTAAATTTTCACCTTTCGCGATGACCGTTGCTTTCTCAGAGAATCCCCATGCTTTCAGTGCCTATTGGAACTTAAGCTAAACCCAATTGGCACTTATACAAACGCCCAAGATACTGGGAAAACAGTGGGTTCCCTGTACCGCTCCAGGAAGTTCCTGATACCTCCTGCTATCCTCAATTTTAAGAATCAGATAAAGTCGAAAATGGAGTTGCTTAACTACCTAGTCTCGAAAGAGTCCCAAAGTGTCACCGCATCCTTGTGTGTGATGGATTTTTTTTCTATTCTACTATCCTTCTCAAAGACGAAACGTGGCAAGCCTCTCGTCGCTATACATCTATATCGATGGAAAATATTCAGATGGACTAAACTACTTAGTTTCATCGGTCATAACATTCACAGACAGGACGGCCATGTCACACCCATTGTAGCGAAACTCTCTTATTTCCTTCGTATTCCATTCGTGATATATATGTCCTACTCGAGTCACATCTTCCGATGATTCGCTTCTTTTTGGAGCCGACTCCCAAGAGGATGCTTCCTGGACTATTTGACTCATGAATACTTAAATCTATGGTCAACCGTTATTTTCCCCACATATTCCCATAAACTGTGTCTAATACTCTACAACTCTCTACATAGAATGGATCTTAGGCTTTGTACAGGATGAACATCTTTTTCCTATTTTTCTTTCATGTATTTGTTTTTAATCTAATAAAATAAATTATTATCTATCTCCCAAGATTGTTTTTAAGTGGATAAAATTTGCTAACTATTGGTCTTTTCTGAAAAGCTATTTTTTTTTTCGTTCATATGTTATTAGGTTGGTGCAAAAATAATGTCGTTTTCTCACATAGTAACATATGTAAGAAAACGACATTATTTTTGCACCAACCTAATGCTTCCACGGTTTTTTTTTTTTTATTATTTTATTTTTATTATTTTTTTTATTATTTCTAATTATTTTTTTTTCGTAAATCTAAGTCTCTTTCAATTTCGTTATTTATTTTCTGCAGTAGTTTTGTTGATGTTTTTTTTTTTTTTTTTTTTTTTTAAATTCTTCAATTTACTACCAACTCAAATTCCCTCTCATGTATAAGAAAATTGCGGTTCGTACCTGTTTTCCCTTCTCCTCACTCCGAGTTGTTTAGATTTCCCAGAAGATATTCAAAAGTAATATAATACCTAGAGTTTTCCGTTTCACTCACTTCATTACGATGATTGAGCGTGCGATATAAATGAAAAAGAGAATTTTGGTAATTTAAGGTTATGAGAATAAGTAAGATAAATAAGTGTTGATCCTTAGCATGAAGCAGTCAAGGCTGAAGTGTCGAGGAAAGCACCGGTGCGGTAGCCGATCACATAACATTACATTTCTTGGAAAAACATCTGTGTGGAACACATAAGAAATAAGGTTGCTAGGATTTGTGAAAGTCGCAGAGCGTGTGCAATTTGTAAAGGTCTGAACTGATCATAACCGGTGAACTATTTATTTTTTCATTTCTTTGTTGTCGGTATATTTTTTTCGATCAACTATTTTATGTTGAGTAATTATTTTGTTTTCCTTGCTTTTCCTTCCCCTTTGTTTTATATCGTTTTGTATATTTTTTTTTTATATTTACTTTGAAAATGTCCGTTTTTAATGTCCTAATCTAGTTTTATTTGTTTAAAATATTATATTATTGTTATCATGGTAAAATCAAACAGTTAATTATATGAATAACTCTTTCATTCTGTCGTAATTTATTACGATATTGCATGAAAAATTCCCTAACAATCCCTTCTGTATGATTTCTTGAGTATTTAGATGTGTTAGACAAAAATTGCCGCAAACATGAGATAATTCAATGGATCGATTCAGAAAATGAACATGTCTGATGCTAAAAAGCTTTTTTCACAGTGTCGTATCAGACAATTGTTTTCGTCAGAATCCATCTTGAACATTTATGAATCTATCATTCACCCGTGCATTGAATATTGCTGCCATACCAGGTTTGGTTTTCCGACAATATATCTGGATATTTTTGACAAAGTCCAAAGAAGGGTCCGTAATGTTATCGGTTCTGATTTCTCATCTCGACTTCATTCACTAACCCCCCTACACACTGTGACGTGCCTTCTCTTTGTTTTTTTTTCCATAAATATTTTAATGGAATTTGTTCTGATGAGCTTTTCATCCTTGGTACCTCGACCGCATGAATTTAAGCGTACTACTTGTTTGGCAATTAGGTCCCGCCATTTTACTCTTGAAATAGCAAGGTACAACCGTAAGTTCTATTCTAATAGTTTCTTTTATCGCACTTTTTACTTAGGAGCTCTCTTTCGATTTTCTGTCAAGTACGATTTTCTAAAATTTAAATGAAACGTTAATCGCTATCTTCCGTCGTCCTAATTCCAATTATTTTCTGTCCTAGATAAGACGATAAACTACATCCGGCAGCAAAGCCTCTCTTCAAGAGGTTTTGAGGAGTGTGGAACTACCTCTTAATTGCTGATGTTCACAAGACCACTCTGACCCAGGTTGGTAGCACATGTTAGGATCCCAGCTATGGGCAAATAGTTGATCCCCAAACTCAAATCACTATGTAAGTGTAAAAATAAGTTTTAATAAAAGCAATACATTTTTGAGAAAAAATATCTCTATCAATACATTTTTGTGAAAAAAAATACCTTGAATAAAAATCTCGTCGGCATTAAATAACCCATTAAGGTTGATACACCGTAAAACAAACCTAACTAAGACCAATGCTATTCTTTTTCTCTCCTTTCTCTTAACTAAAGTATTCGCATTCTCTTTTACTCTCAGTAAACCCCTTTTGTCGTAGTAACTTTCTCACAGTGCTTGGGGTGAAATAATTAAAAGAAAATCCGCTTTTAATTGTCAATATTACTTTGCTGCTTTTCCTTCCTCCATAATCTTTAAAGGAAATTAACAGCTTGATTGAATGAACTTAGAACGACGTAACAGCATTTTAAAAAATCATTTTAGATCAAGAGGAAACAATTTAAGTTAACTTTTAAGATCTATTCATAATATTTTAAGATATTCAATTTCAAAAAAATATAATTATTGTATGCTTGCTTCTTATACAAGCACTTAGCATTAGCTGTATCGTGATATAGGAACCATTAGAGGAATTGAAATCTTTGAAGTGTTTCCATAAAATTCCTGAATTAATATCACCGATTATTTAAACAGTTTGATTTGAAAACTGATAATTTATTTCTTTATTATTATATAGCAATATTAAATGCAAAATGAAAACTAATGATTAGTTAAATATTTTTTATAAATGCTTATGACGTGGAATGTACAGTACATTAGAATATACGAGTATGTAACGATTATCTGCGTGGTAAATAAAATCTGTGTGCTGAGTTCAAATCGTTTCGTTCATTTTGCTACACTACCCTTGGAAAAGACAGGAATACATCTTCTTCAAATTGAAAAGAAACATGCTCAAATAAACTGATTATATGTATAAAGTTTTGGGGCAGCACATTTTCATTTATATAGGGTGACCCAAAAAAAACGAGAATTTTTGAAGTGCGTATTGCCAGACATGAGCAAGTGGCAACACTGCGAGACAGTGACCTTGAGCAAGTGGCAACACTGCGAGACAGTGACCTTGAGCAAGTGGCAACACTGCCAGACAGTGACCTTGAGCAAGTAAATATTTCACCATTTAGAATTCAAGATGAAATTCACAGTGTCCCAGCTGAGATGTTGCAGCAGTCAATGAGGAATCTCAACAGCAGATTTCAAGAATGCATTCGTACAGGAGGACACTATCTACAGGACGTAATTTAAAAAAAATATAATTCCATCATTGTTTCTTAAATGGCATGTTTTAAGGTTTCAATTACTATGAATAAAATATTTTTCTTCCATCACTCTTGGTTTTATTGGATTGTTAAAAAGTTCCCATTTTTTGGGGTCACCCTGTACATGTGTTTCTGAATATGATAAACAAAAATCTTTTATTTAAAATTCAATGTAATTTCTACTGTTTTCCTATAATAGGTTAACTGTTTTGTGTCAATCGGTGCAGAGATTGCCAAAAATTCTTTACTTCGGTTCTACCGCTTCCGGCTATCTTCCGGAACACAGCATATTTGTCTGAAGATGAGCTGATGAACTCAAATCGTAATAGAGAATATGTGCGTCTTCTGTTGAATGATTCTAAAGCGATAACCTTCACTAACAGAAAGCAAACAATCTCCAGTTTCAGTTCTTAACGTCTCCTTTTATCAAATACCACCAATATGTCATTTGATGAGAATATCCGAAAACTTAATTTCCTGTAAAAGGACAAAAACGCTAAAACCTATGATAAAAATTGGTTGCATAGTTTCGAATCAGACATTCTTCTCCCCTCCAAAACAAGCGAATGTACGTAATTCCATAATACCTGTATAGATGTATATCTAGTTTTACCTACCCGTACCTGTAACGGCATTCACCCGAGATGGGTTGAGCCGGCTCCTATATTGGAGTTTCATGGGAATTCACAAGCGGTCCCCAACCCGCATGTGTAGCACATGAGATTTGAATATAGTGGTGAAGATTTCGTGCAGGACCATCCACACTTTTTGAAGGGCCGATTACAGAGACCTGGTGCACTACGTGCCACAAGGTCCCCTAATGACCCTCCGCAGGTTTTGAATTCATAGTTGTCCTTCTCTTGGACCAATAACCATCCAAGGCTATAGAACCCAGTCTGTCCTGCTATTTACCCATAGCTGGAGGGAGAAGAAGAGGATTCACAAATTTTCAAAGCGTATTAGCACTATATCTAGTTTTGAGGGGCTATATATAAATCAGTTTATAATCTGACATATCAGATTATTCTTTCCCCTTTCTCGCTCGCGAAATTTCTTCCGGCTTTCCAGTTAACGCTGATTTTCAAAAATAATAATGCATTGCCAATCGTCATCTTCTGTCTCCTTAATAATATTTCTTTTTCTCTCAGATTCTTTCTAAATATATATAGCCCCTTGCGTCTAAGTGGCTTTATGGTACTACTGAAGATGGATGATTTAAAAGATCAGCATTGCAGGAATATATATATATATATATATATATATATATATATATATATATATATATATATATATATATATATATATATGTGTGTGTGTGTGTGTGTGTGTGTGTGTAAGTGTGGGTCTAAAAATCGGACTACTTCATTTAAACAGATCCATCGACCTGTAATTTGCATATTCACATAGTGTAGCTTATTGAAAACGGAGAAGCTAGTTCAAATTTCGGACTAGCTGGTTGCATTTTCTTTCGCACAATGCTCATGGAAAAACAGATGAACTTGTTTCATTGCTCCCCAGCTAAAGAGCAAGGAAAACTGAGCTCTGAAGCTTTGTATGGTATGGGAAACTATGAAATTTCGAATTGTAGTAAAATAACGGGAAACCACTCTATGATCTTCTAAAAGAGGTTATGATTCTTTATAGATAACAAGGAAAAATAATATTATGAGATTTATAATCGCCTGCACTCTGGAGGGGTGTACATGAGTTTAGAAAGGTCACTTAGTCGAATATCGCAGATGGGAAAAGTTTATTTGCCTTTAAAATCAACATTGATTTTCATGGCAGGTATTTCCACACTCAATCAGGTCTGAATGTCTTTATGAGTATATAACAAAATCTCTTAGGTTTTTATTTTCTCTTTTGTATTTTTATGTACATGGAAATAAATCAAAGTGGAATTTCGGGTACCTGTTTTAGAGAGGTAATTACTACAGTTGTGAGTTTAGTTCTCACCGAGTTCCCAGTATAGTAACTATGTGTTAGATGAAGATATGGAGAATATCGACTATGGCACAAGTAAAAGACAGAAAATTAACAAGTTAAAGTAGACAGGAAATAGAGTAAAAAAGAAAGAAAACTGTATGTGTAGACTTTTAACTGGTCGAGCTTAATTTAGTGTGGGACAAGCAGAGGTCTCAAACTCACTATACAAGATTTGCGTGATGTGCTTGTCAAGGATAAGCTTCAATCGGCAGCAAAGCCTCTGATAGGAAGACTGGAGGTTTTAAGGAGCATAGAACCACCTATAATGGCGTATAAAAGATAACGAGGTTAGAGGTCACGCCATAAGCGATAAATATCAAGCTAATCTTACAAGCTATTTCTAATATAAACGATTCGATATTCACCGTGTGTCCTAAATTGTGACATTGTTCTAAAATCATATAAACTCATCAAACACTTTTAAACTGCCCACCTTATGTAACGGTTAACATTGTTGATTGATTTATTTATGGCGCCAGTCATAGATAGATAATTAACAAGTTAGAGTAGATATGAAATTATCAGGAAGTAGACTAAAAAAGAAAGGAAAAAGAAGATAAAATTTTAACTGGTCTAATTTCATTTAGTGTGTCACAAGCAGAGGTCAAAAAACTCACTATACAAGATTTGCGTGATGTGCTTGTTAAGGATAAACTTCAATCGGCAGCAAAGCCTCTGATGTGAAGGCCGGAGGTTCTGAAGAGCATTAAACCATCTGTAATTGCTCTTGTTCCCACATCCAACCTGATCGCACCTGTTAGGGGGGGGCAGCTATGGAAAAATAGTGAACCATGAACAAAACACTATGAAAGTATAAAAAATATTTTCATAGTAAAAATACTATTAGGTTGGTGCAAAAATAATGACGTAATAATGTCGTTTTTTGACGTTAACGTCAAAAACGACATTATTACGTCATTATTTTTACACCAACCTAATAGCAATACATTTTTATGCAAAAACTCAAAAAATAGCAACAATAAATATTTATAGAAAAATTAGCAACACTACATTAATAAAGCAACCTGAACAGCAATACATGTTATCTGTAGTTGAAAGCGTACAATTGCGTTCAAAATATACTTTTTGAAACCATAAAATTACTCAAATTATTTACATTTCTGCATTAAATAACACATAAAGGTTGCTATGTTGCTAAACAACATCAACCAACCATGTGCTTGTTACCCATTACACTCTAAAAGTGTTGAGTTTATCTGATTTTAGACTAATGTCACAATGTAGGACACACGGTGAAGATCGAATCGTTTACATTAGTAATGGCTTGTAAGATTAGCTTGACAGTTATTGCCTATGGCGTGACCTGTAACCTCGTTATCATTTATACGCATAAATAGCAACTGGTCTCGGCTTACATTTTTCCAGATGAAGTGAAAACTTCAAAAAGAAAAAAAAAGAACGAAAGCAAGAAAGATTTCCACATGAAAAGTCGTTTCTGACATTTTATCGCTGTTTCATTCAACTTACTATGCCCTCCTTTGCAAAATGAAAATATGGCATTAAAATCCTAAACAGGAAATAAAATATAGAAATGTCTGTTCTCACGAATTAATCCTTAATATCTTCTACTCGTTCATTCATTCATCCATGAAATATTTCGTGTCAGATTCCGTAGTATTCCTAGTAGTCATATCATATCCCCTAATCCCTACGGCATATTGCTCGTTATGGCTTGTAGCTGGTGCAAAGTGATCAGTTTTAGTTTTATTTGTGTATATTATTTTTCTCATATAATTATTAGAACGTATTAATCAGTGGCTGTTTTTTAGGATCAAGACGCAACAATACAATAAAAAGATTAAAACATTTTCTTCAATATTCTCGATGAGTTAACAAAGTTCACATGAATTTCAAATAAATTCCTTCTTGGGTCACTATTTCTCTCAATGGTTTTACAATATCTTTCCCTGTACATTACATTATTTGGACTGTTATCCTGATTTTCATTGCCATATTCACAACGTTTCAACCATTGTACGCTCCGGCCTTCTTCGGCAGATTGGAATTTCGTATCGACACCTTTATACCGCGGTAGATCGTTCTACTTCCACGTGCCATGGTTCTTTCAGATGCCTCAGTTATTTCCCTTTAACTCAACTCACCAAGTCTTTATCCACTGGGTATAGTGGATAAAGGCGTTGGTTAGATTCAGTGATTAGACACAAAGATTCGCGAGTTCAATACCAGGCTACAAAAAACTTGGAGAGGTGAGTTAAAGGGAAATAAATGAGATATCCGGAAGAGTCATGACACGTGGAACTAGAACAATCTACCCCGGTGGACGAAATAAAGGGTTCTGTTCCAAATTCCAATCACCTGGAGAAGGCCGGAGCGTACAACTGTCGAAACGTTGTGAATATGACAATAGAGATGAGGATAACAGTCCGAATAATGTAAATAATGTAGGTAATCATTATTCCTCATCTCATAGATATAGACAGATATCTTTCCTTGTGTTTCAACTGCTGTATCGATAATGGGCGCCCCAGACATTTTCGAAGATCCAATGTAAGACTTTGATATTGTTTTCCGACTTTCATTACGCGACCCGCTGAGAAATATATCTATTATTTGATAGATTACTTCGTTTTAGTTTTTTTAAAATTTAAAATTCCGGAACCGGAATCCCTAAGATGGTCCGATGTCATGTTCGATTTCGTTCTGGCAACGACGCTGGTGCCAAGTTGTATAGGACTCTAAATTTCCCTTGAATAACATCGGTACCGTAGAGAAGTGCTGCATGGATTCCTGCATAAAATCCTGCCCAGCTCTGCGCCTTGGAGAGGATACGTTAATTTATTCACCTCAAATTTAAAGAATTGAGAAATGGTTTTCTGTATCTGATTATCGATTCTAACCAATTGCCTATCATTTTTATTAGGTTTTCAAATATTTTATTATTATCTTATGAAGAGATACGTTTCTTATATTTCTGAATGTGCTGGCAATTCTCTGAAAGAGAAATCGAAGAAGAAGAGTCCAAATTCCAGTATGGATAATAACAGTCAATTATGTGCAAATACACTTGGGGGAGGTGTGAATATATCTCCACCCATGAGATATGGCCTGAATAGTAGGAATTGTATCTGGAAAGATCATTGTTATTCTCAAAAAATTATTAATGCAATATTCACTTGCAAAAAGTAAGAATCATTCTTATAATCGTAAATATGTTTCGACTTTAAATAACACACTAAGTGTTGAAAAGCCAAAAAATATGACTCTCCAGGCCAATAGGTGCTGCGCTACGGCCATTGAAATAATAATAATAATAATAATAATAATAATAATAATAATAAGAAGAAGAAGAAGAAGAAGAAGAAGAAGAAGAAGAAGAAGAGAAATAAGAATGCACCAAATACCAACAACAACAAGAATACGTCCCAAGCACTAGAGCTGGAATGGTAATGTACACATTTTATACATCTCTGCTTGAAGCGATTTTTCAGTAAGTATCAAATATCTACAGATAAAACGCAATGTGTAACCCTCTGATTATCTGATACCCGCTTAATTTGCCAAGCTGTCAATCACCATGTAATGCTGCTTTCTATGTCTACACTATTTCTATCCCATTATATATATATATATATGTGTGTGTGTGTGTGCTCTCTGACTGTTTATATACAGCGCAAATACAGATTGTGTGTAGGAAGGGCAAACTGTCTCCAGGCAGAAGTGACAGGCAAGTACTACTCTGATCCTAAGTAACCATAGATTATCTAACCTTAGGCAGAAGTGCCAACCAATAAATAAATAACTCTATCATGTTTAAATGCCTGTAAAGCTAATATAAATATAATCCTTATATTTTGAGCTAGGTCAGCTGTTTTACTAATGTAAATAAAGATAGTCAAGTCGCCTATTTAAAAAAAAAAAAAAAAAAAAAAAATCAAGCCCGCGTTCACAAAGATCTTTTGTAAGAAATCCCGTAACGCCATACATTTACAGTGAGCGCCAACTTAGTAGACTTTATTAATATTAATCAATATTATTCTTTATCACACAAGGCTCCCATTAGTATGCAGAGCTTGTTTTATGAATGAAATCATCGGTTCATGTTTAATAGCAGACTGAAAAACACTTATAGTGGCGTTGTACCATTAAGAAAACTAACTAAAACAAGTTGTCGCTTGTAAGGGTAAACCTGTCACCTGATGTTAAATTATTTGTTTAAAAGGTATTTTCGAAAAATCTATCGGATTATTGAAATCTGTCGGATTATTAATTTTTCTAAAAATCTGTAGGATTTAAATCCATTTCTCTCTCACACACACACACACACACACACACACACTCACACACATACACACACATATATATATATGTATTTAATCCATTTCCTACATATATATATATATATATATATATATATATATATATATATATATATATATATTTAATTCATTTCCTACATATATATGTGTGTGTCTGCGTATATATATATATATATATATATATATATATATATATATATATACATATATATATTTAATACATTTTCTACATATATATATATATATATATATATATATATATATGTATATATGAAATATATTTAAATTCTACAGATTATAGTATGTGTATATATATATATATATATATATATATATATATATATATATATATATATAATGTATTTAAATCCAATAGATTGTAAGTTATATATATATATATATATATATATATATATATATATATATATGTATATATATATATATATTGTAAATATGGATTATTTCAATAGTAGTGAACAAATATGTGGTTAAATTCCTGGTAGCCTTCAAATATGTGAATGTCAAAAACCTACTCGCGGGTACATCTCGCATTTTGCTTAGATTTTTCTCAGTTCGCTTACCACAATGATGTATATGTTTCTCCCTGACTACATATTAGTACATCTTATTGCCTCCTGAAATTAATGGTTATGACTCGTACTAAACCCAATATAGGCAATATTAATAATAATAATAATAATAATTATAATAATAATAATAATGATAATAATAGAAGAGCGCGATTTAAGAAAATAAAAAGAAAAGAAAATTGCTTGACAATGTAAAATAATATTTTCACGGCATGTCTCACTTCTTCAAGTTATTTTTAAAAGGATTTTTCAATGATAAAATATATTATCTACAAAATTTATAACTTTTTGTACAGACGTTGGTTTTCTGCGATTTATTACTGACTGAATACTGTAAATGCGGCACAAGGCTAAAATGTGGGAGATGGGTTAAGGCTGGTCAACACCGGCTATCCTATACCTAGCTAATCAAGATTAAAGACCCATTGATTTCTTAATATTTACTCATTCAGCACAAAAACCATCCTTCACCCTTCAACCCTATATACACCACAATACAACAACTTCACAGGGAACCTACAATACACCCCATGACTTAAAATTTCAATATGTACAATTACATATGCAAAATATATAAAAGAATATATCAATGTTATGAAACGAGTGGGCGCAGGGATAAAATGAAAACAAACTGATGTTAGCAGGACTTGTCCACCCCTCAAAAATAAGAATGGCCGCTGTATCGTGTCTCCTGACAAAATCAAGCGACTCTCTCGCTAAGGGAGAGGGAAGGATGAAAAAAAATAGGACATTAGGAAATTCAAAAACTGCCCTCGCCGTGATGATAATGGCAGGCCAAAACAAACTGGGGAGGTTAGAAATCTTCGACTTGGATCATGACAAAAGAAGAAGAAGGGAACATGCCGGAAACAACACGTAATCACATTAACAAGGTAGACAAGCAGGGTCTAAGCTTCAAAGGAAACCGCCATGTTGTGACTTATAAGGACTTTAAAAAAAATCAAGGCTAAACCCGTTTTTTGTCTTGTATGAAAAAACGGCTGTACTGGTGATAAACGCGTCAAAACGAATGACGCCGCCAGCGTTAAGTTATGCAACTGTAAACATTAAACTAACTAGTGATTACAAGGCACACATACTAAAAATTATGTTAATCCTAAATACAGATTCGTTGATAAATATCCAGCAACAATTGGCTTATCTTTTATTAGGCTGTACAGATAACCGACTGAATATAAAATTCGACAGATTATAATGAGCCAACATCTGCAATACAAAATATGCGAATTTAATAAAAAGGATATTTTAAGAAACTGGTATGAACATACGCAGGCCCAGTTACACAGACAGGATATGTAACCATTTTATAGGACGTTAAAATGCACACAGGCAGAACAGTCAAAGCTAATTGGCCAGACATGATGATCAAGGACCACAAAAAAAAAAAAAAAGAGTTTTTTTTTATTGACTTCGCAGTGCCTGAAGAGGCACAAGTGGAGTAATGAACTGCGGCTCAAATTGAGGGCACGGATTTCGAATTCCAGTCGAATCCATTACATTCACTTACGTGCCTTGTGAAAGGTATGAATCCTCTTCTTCTCCTCCGTCCAGCTATGGATAAATAGCAGGACAGACCAGGTTCTATAGCCTTAGATAACAACTGATCGGACGGCTGAGTTCAAATTCCAGTTGAATCCAATACATTCACTTACGGGCTAATACTCTTATGAAAGGTATGAATCCTCTTCTTCTCCTCCATCCAGTTATGGGTAAATAGCAGGACAGACCAGGTTCTATAGCCTTGGATAGCAACTGATTGGACGGCTGAGTTCAAATTCCAGCCGAATCCATTACATTCACTTACGGGCTAATACTCTTGGGAAAGTTACGAATCCTCTTCTCTCCGCACCCCAACTATGGGCAAATAGCAGGACAGATCGGGTTCTATAGCCTTGGATGGCAACTGGTCTACCGCAGAAAGAAATCGCAACCAACTGCAGGAAAAAAAAAACTGCCTCGTAAGTCATGTATCGAAAGATACATGATCGCGTAATTGTGTATCACGCATGGCACATAACTGAGTCCTTGCAGATTGTAATTTGTATTTGTAGATCCCACCTAAAGCATCAAAATACAAGGCTCTTAAAGTAGAAATATAAAAAGGTTTTACACGAGAAAATCGCTTATTCGAGATGTTGTTAGAGCCCCTTCGGTTTTATTGGAATATATGCTGATCGACTCATTGAAGAGGATTTCATGTAGCCCATGCCTTAAAAAATACAAAAAAAATGTACTCACATGTACAGCTCACATAGTACGAAAATCTTTATCTATGTTAAATGTGTGTGGTTTAATGTATTTATTGTATATTTTTTACAAAAAAAAAAAATGATTATTGGAAGCCATTTCTGACATTAGGTCTCCGGTTGGTACCCAGAAGTAAATGCGTATACAAAATATAAATCAAAAAAAATAATAATAATAATAATAATAATAATAATAATAATAATAATAATAATAATAATAATAATAATAATATGGGCTTAGCTTGTTATTTCTTTTCTTTTGTTTTTCAAAAATGCTCACTGGAAAAAGTCATGTTATCATTTCTGACCATAGGTTTCTGGTTGGGACCCGGAAGAGAATCAGTATACAAGAGAAATTCAATGAAATAATTAAAATTTAACCCAACACAAACTAATTTACCCATTCTCAAAACACACAAAAATATCCCCTTCAAAGCCATAAAAAAATCTTAATTCACACGAATTTGCTTAAATAACAATATAAATAAAAAATTATTTCAAAATGAATATAATAAAAAATGAATCCACTTTTAACAGACGCAAAGAATCCACTGTACCCGGCTAAAAAATTGATGCACATATATATACGCATGATAACTATTTCAGTAACATGTTGTGTCAGGAATTAGACACACTTGTAAATACAATATAATTTAGACACCGCAGAATATGAACACGTGATATCTATCCGACTAATGAAATAGAAAAAGCATATACCGTATATACTCGCGGATAGGTCGCTCGACAGGATAGGTCGCACCCCTACTTTATGGCTTAATAATTGATGATTTACTGTTGACTTGCAGATAGGTCGCACTATAATCTGGGGAGTTATACATCCCTTTTTAAACGTAAGAATTTTCAGATATCTACTTTTATTTCTATAACTGACAATTATTAATACACTTTTGCAGTTAAAATACATTTTGTTTATCATCATATAAACAAAAGGAAGTAACTGTTGTACGCGTATTTTTATATTTATAGCGTGTTATTAAGTTGGTGCAAAAATAATGGCGTAATAATGTCGTTTTTTGACGTTAAAAATACGTCAAAAAACGACATTATTACGTCATTATTACGTCATTATTTTGGCACCAACCTTTATATCGAGTCAATTCGACCAAAAAAAAAAAAAAAAACAAAGAAAGAAAGAAAGAAAGAACTACAGAAGAAAATGTTATGGTACATTTGGAAAAAAAAGTGTTTATCTATTTATATATCAAGTTACAGTTTTAAAATTCATTCAGAACTGAATCCACAGCTTTAGTGTTTATGGGTATCATTTCCGATTTCTCAGAAAACATGATGACAAGGTAGTTTTGTTTTATATTTATGTCAAGCGGATAGATTTTCACCCCTAATATGTTGTGAAATGTTTGGCAAAGAAAAATCTGACCTATCCCCGGTAATTCAAAATGTCGAAACAGGTTCTGGTGACACTATAACAAAAATAGCTAAAAACGTGAAATTTATAAAGATTTTCCTGCATGTTCTTCATTTAATACTTTTTCGGAATTAACCAATATTTTCAGTTCATATGTAAGAACTGTTAGGATTTACAATGTATAAAGATATGAACCCCAGCTTCAAAAGAAAAAAAAAAAAAGAAAAAAAGAAGAGATTAAACCTGGATTAACTCAGATAGAAAAACACGAACTGGTGCCGACGAACAACAAACACAAGATTAACATTTGTAAAGAAATTTTATATAAGAAAATACAAAATGTGGGAAAAAGTATGGAGTGACAGACGTACAATTAATTAACATTTAACTGATATAGGATGTCAGTTCAAACGCTTGTGTTTCAGGAATTTAGAGCTCGAATCTTCGTAAACAAAGAGACAAAGTTGCTGAAGCGTACAGAATATTAACAAAAGTTGGTTGTTCTTTCTTATGCAATGTAAAATACAGGAATAATATTTGTGTTCCGTTTCCCCCTTGGTTAACTGAATTGAATCCAAGATGAAAGTAAGTTGTTTTCTTTATATTCATTTGGGTGCGATATTTCATTATGCTTTATTCATTAAATAGTTAGATGTATCGAAGATCTACGGAATTAAATTTCCTTATTCTTTACAAGTAATGGAATAGATTTGTTGGTGTATTTCTTATCCCTCACGATTTCATGATGAGAGTTTATTTTTCTCACGAACTGTTGTTGTCGAAGGTCATCGGGAAACTAAAGTTATAATACGAAAATCCCACTTGGTGATGTATGTCCTGTAAGCGTAGTTGACCGATTCTTATTGCCTTTCTTAGAAGGTCATTTTGTTTGATGCCAAGCCACCCCAAATTCCTTTCCTGACATTTTTTAGGAGGTCATTCTAATTGTTGTCAAGCCACCCCAAATTCCTAATTGTTGTCACGCCTCTCTGAATTTCTTTTTCCTTAACTTTCTTCGCAGAAACAAAACTAAGTCCAGATAGGGAGTAAAATAAAGAAGAAGAAGAAGAAGAAGAAGCAGCAGCAGCAGCAGCAGCACAAAGACAGCGCATCTCATTAAATTTATTATACGTCGGATTTAACAGTTAACATTGAGATGTTACAGTACAGATTAACTAATTAAAATTAAATGTTCACTTATAGTTACCTACTTCGAGCACATATATTTATTGAATTTATTTACAAAAATCATAGCTTTTCAAGAAAAACGAGAATTAGGTGGGGGGTACTATTCCATGTTGCCTATGCTGTACAGGTTCCGCTGTCGTAAAGCAGATTACTAAGGACCCATATCTGGAATACTTTTAGTTTAGTACGCAAGGTAAATCTGACTGCTGTCCCATACTCTCATGTTCAATATGGCCAGCACTGCTATTTCTTTGGCGATGCCCTTGTCAATTTCCATGTCAAGCGATAGGTTGTTAGTAATAGTAGCACTCAGATATATATTAGGTTGGTGCAAAAATAATGTCGTTTTCTTACATATCTTACTATGTGAGAAAACGACATTATTTTTATTCTGTGATTTCAAGCACCACGTCATCGTTATTGATAGATTGAGATGCAGAAACATCTTGACTCATAGCGTGTGTTTTTTTTATGTTAATAGTCAGCCCTAATTACTTACAGGTATGTTTGAACTGAATAATCTGAGTTCTGGAGACTGTGTACTTATTTCCTTGATGATGTGTTTTTGTCCTCAGGTGGGCCAAGTTGAATAATTTACCGTTGCATTTTGTGTGTAAGGATACACCTTCTTCGGCGTGTCCGAGCGGAAAGCTCATCAACATGGAATAAAAAGATGCCAAACAGAATTGGTGCTAAAATTCATCCTTGTTTTACATCACTCTGAATAGCGAAAAAATTGTGGAGGACAGCAAATTTACATTAGTAGGTGAAACACATCTTTCTTTATAACAAAATCGAACGCTTTTGAGAGGTTGATGAAGGCGATGTATAGTGGCATCTGTTGTTCAAGACATTCCTTCAATAGCTGAAGTTGAGAGACGATCATGTCAATTGTGGATCATTACGTCCTGAATCCACATTGGGATTCTAGGAAGGAGCTCAGCAAGGAATTGGAATCGCGTTAAAACCACTCGAACACAAAATTTCAAACAATGCACCGGTAGTGCTTGAAGTCACTGCAGTCGCCCATGTTTTATACAAAGCCATTGAATTGGCACTGAGAATGACCCTAGGAACCTTGCCTTCACTTCAGCGGAGGATCAGGAAATTATGGAGTGGTTTGTGTAAAGCTGGATTACTGTATGATGATCTGATGATCTCTATCGGCATGTCGTTTTCATACAATGCTTTGCCACAAGCTAGTGTCAATGGGTTTTGCTAATTTCTTCATTAAAGGCTCTGACTTCGGTTCTTCTAAAGCGCTTCTTTATTTGTGAAATTTCCCATTGAGTAAAGTTCTAGATAGTGCTCTACACATCATTTGATTTGTTTTTCTTTTTCCGTAATTAATTTCCTTATCTTTGATTCCAGAGGCGCTGACTTCTTTGATTTCCAGTAGCTTGCTTAATGTTCTCCTATTTCTTCCAGATGTTGCGGTTGACTGAAGCCTGTTGAATGCTATATGATAGATGGAGGCAGTATTCTTTTGCACAGCGACGTGCATTTTACTCCGGCCTTGCTACGAAAAAATTTAGAGCCAGTAAATTTTGCTGACTAAGGCCATGTTTGAATCTAATCAGTGTTAGCATTGATGACCGGATCTAATGTAGATATGTTAAATCAGTCTTTGTTCTTGTGCACCTTCATTCCATAAATTGAGTGTAGTATTGTAGATGGTGTTTCGAATGTAGTTCTATCTGTCTTCCACGCACTGTGATATCAATGGAAGAGTCACCGAAAGCCTCACTAAGAAATTATGGTTTTTACCTATATAGACGATAGAGTTAATTCTCAACTAATATTTCTTCTTTGAATGGTAGAGATAGGTTTTAATTTTACTTTTGACTTTCAGGGAATGGTCATTTTCACTGTTCAATCTGTGGTATTCTCTGGTGTTGAGGAGGCACGGTGGAGTAATTGATAGCGGCTTGGACTGAGGAATCGGAGAGCCGAGCTCGAATTCCAGTCGAGTCCATTACATTCACTTACGTGCTAACACGCTTGG
Source organism: Acanthosepion lycidas (assembly GCA_963932145.1). Taxonomy (NCBI): domain Eukaryota; kingdom Metazoa; phylum Mollusca; class Cephalopoda; order Sepiida; family Sepiidae; genus Acanthosepion; species Acanthosepion lycidas. The sequence goes on from OZ010588.1 coordinate 33,630,613, forward strand.
GAAAGGTGTGAAACCTCTTCTTCTCCCTCCGGCTATGGGTAAATAGCAGGGCAGACTGGGTTCTATAGCCTTGGATGGCAACTGGTCTAGGAGAAGGACAACTTTGAATTCAAAACCTGCGGAGGGTCGTTTGGGTCGTAGAGATCTTGTAGCACGTAGTGCACCAGGTCTCTGTAATCGGCCTGGATTGGTCCTGCACGAAACCTTCAGCACTAAAATCAAATCTCATGTGCTGTTGTCGGGCTGTCTGTTTCCTGGTAACTGATCTGAAGCCTATACCGCTTGTGAATTCCAAATTGCCACGAAACTCCAATATTGGAGCCGGCTCAACCTATCCCGGATGAATGCCGTTACAAAGAAGAAGAAGACGAAGAATCTTTGCTGTTGCAGACGTTGTTTAGGGAGTCGTATCTGGTGATGCCCTGGTCTAGCTGGTGCCAATGATTTAACCTTGGATATCTGTAGTAAGCTTTGTGGCACGCCTTGTTCTGAAAATAAGTGTTTGCCACACACAATTTATGATAGCATTCTCATTCATTTTCCCTGTACCATAGTAATCTAACACGTTTGGCTAGTGCACTTTCTTTAAAGTCTCCTAGAAGGTAAATATATTAATATGATGGGATACGCTTGATGACGCTCTCGTCTAGGACTGCACTTCGACTTGGGGCGTACGTTAGAGTGTTGATACATAGATGCCCAAAAGGGTTAAAAGGCCTTAATATGTAGTGAGGCCGAGGGTAAGCATTCTCTGTGAGTCACATGCTAGAGGTTCAGTCATACGGAGCAGGGTGTTCCTGACATCGAATACATGTTTCCTGCATTCATCGTCTCCTCTTTCGTGCCAAAAGATCTGTTTTTTTTTTCTTTTAGAGACCCTTTGTCAAGAAGTCGCATTTCTTGTAGAGCTACCAAGTTAATGTTTAATTTGTTTAACTCACGACTGATCGCTACGGAATTCAGATATTGCTTTTAAAAAAAAATCATCTTTTTCTGTGGAAGAACAAAAGAACCAGATCATAATAATTCCACCCATTCCCTGGATTAGCTTTTGTGCAGTTCGGTCTCGACGTAATATCTTGACGTCAACCATTTCGCCACAGCAAATGAGTATATACATGGCGCTGACTATACTAAGTGTTAACTTACTATGAGTCACACCGATTTATACTAAGTTCCAGGGGGAATATCAGACTTTAATATTGAGGGTTATTATGTTGAGAGGACGGTACACAAGTCTTTCCATAAATGGTCAGCTTTCCGACATTATTATCTCCTTTCATTTGTAATTTACACTCACTTCCTCCCAGGTCTCAACAAGGGAACTAAGGTCAGAATTGGCAACAGGACAGTTTCTATAGCATATTTCTATAAAAAAAAAACGACGACAAACAAATGAATACGCATTTTACATTACTAAAGCCCTTCGTGGAGTGTAAGTTGTATTACCTTTAGACATGGACTGCCGTGGATTTCTTCAAGAGAACCTTTTCCAATCAAATTTCCACTTCAACAACCTTGTAATTTGAAGATATTCAAAACTACATTAGATTCTGCGGGAGTTACCATGTCAGTAAGAAATCACATTCTATTTTTCAGTTATTTTTATTAGTATTAGGTTGGTGCAAAAATAATGACGTAATAATGTCGTTTTTTGACGTTAAAAATACGTCAAAAACGACATTATTACGTCATTATTTTTGCACCAACCTAATATTATTATTAGTAGTTGTATTATTATTATTATTATTATTATTATTAGTAGTAGTAGTAGTAGTAGTAGTAGTAGAAGCATTTGCATATTTAAATCTGATGACTATCATTAAACATTGAGAGCAAATTTCCCCAAACCTTCAATATTTTCTTCATTATTCTTGCCAGCTCCAAAACGGCGTGCTCTAGGCAAAATCAACTCTTCAAATTTTTAATTAATCAAATAGCTCCAACAATGGTTTTGGTACACGGTCTAAGAAAAACATCTTCTCTCGCCTTTTATTGCTCGAAATTTTCAGTTTTACATTCAAGTTGTGCTCCGATGGTACGTTTCCCATCTGGGAAGTCTTCGTTTCCAATAATCAAATCTCGTTTCGTTTTTATAAAGTTGTAGGCCTTGATCTCAAAGTCCTAGAGTGTCTTATTCTATTTTCTCTTTCTGTGAGTGATTTTTGTGCATATGATGTTCCTACCGCATTATTACAAACACGCAAGAATTTCTATGAAGTTTGGACTCCATTTTTTTTCTTAGTTTTCTTGATGTTTCTTTTTTTTCATCAGAATATTCTAGATTGATTAGCTGCCAACATTTAGAATGGGTAGTGAGAAACAGAAATAACAAAATACTTTCTCTCGAGACTTGTGTTTCGTCTGTCTATACATTTATAACTAAATCGGTCATGGCGTTGTTTGTCAAAAAAAAAAAATCTAGATCCCGTGATATAAGATAGAAATTCTTGGCATAAAGTGAAAAAATAAATGGAAAAAAATATAACCAAAAAATGATTATAAAATATAATTCATCTCACAATTGAAATAATTCAGCTATCAAGTCAAAAGATTTTTCAGAATAAATAATTCGGAATGACCAAATTGCGTTCTTCTCTAGACAAGTTTCTGCGACCAAATTAGTTAAGTTGTCGTCCATGAAAGATAAGAATCATTCCTAAGTGATGCGCGCTTACGGATCGTCGAAAACCGCCATTAATTCCTACTTTATGCTACTTTCATGTATGGAGGGTGTTATATTTAGAAAACTATGAAGAAAAAAACAGTTCAATAGAAAAAAATATCTAATCTCAATATTCAAATAGTTTAATAGACTGTTTCTTGATACATCATCCTTTTCAATCTTCAGTTTCGTGCTAACAAAGAAAATACGACCACAATGGCAGAAATATAATTTGTTATAACCGCTAATAAATTGTTATTGTATTCATGTAGTAGAAACTTACATAACTAAAAGAAAATTATTTCACACATGAAAATTAACATTTTCCCGATAGTCAAGTAGAATATATACTTTTCAAATATATAGAAAGCATATTTAATGAATTGTATGAATATATAAATACTAAATGAAAATAAAGTTAAAAACATGTCAAAACCATCTGACATCGGATTTAAAGGTTCTAAAAAAACATCATTAATTTCCTTTGGGACATTGCTGCAGTGGCTGTAAGTGCTGATTTATTGTACGTTTCTATCTCTAGTAGTCGTGCATTTCGTCCCTGGATCAACTCGCAATTTAATACACTCTAGTAGGATCAAGCAAGAAACAACATGACAAGGACAGAATAACACTGTAATAAACAGATATGCTATTCCATATCTTCTTCTGCTTTAGGTGCCGTGTCTTCACATGACGTAGGTGATCATGGTTCTCCACAATTCCTTGCTCTTTGCAGATCTAAATATATTCTGTCTTTCCTTTATCTTTAAACCCTGTTCCGTCATCTATTTTCTCAAGCACGTCAAGTATGATATGCGTTGTTTTCCTCCGTCTCTTTTACCCTGTAAAAGACAGTTAAAATATCCCATAGTAAACACACACACACACACACACACTTGCAGACGACTAAAGGGATTCTGACCGGAATATCCATCTCTATAATACACATGGTAATTTTCTGAGCATAGCTTAAATGCGGCACAAGGCCGAAAGTATGGGTCACCCAGTGGGGATCGAATTCACCACCCAGTCGTATAGGTATAAATAAGCAAAATAAATACGATGGTAATAGCAAAGTATTAATAATAAATATCAAATCCCAATCTAAGAATATCGGACAACTTGTTAGTCATATTTACTTATTTAAAAAAATTCTTATGACCAACCATAAAACAACTGATTCTAGATGATAGGTGTATTGTGCGAGTAAAGTTGAAGACTTCCCTCTTTGTGTTTCATATCTTCACCTAAATCCATGACACAAGTTGAATTAATTTAGTCCGTGTATAATCGTATCCAAATTAGATAGACATGTATAAATAAATAGCAACAGTTGAACATAGAGTGGCTATGTCTAAAAAACCCGGTTGCTATTCAGGACACAGAGAACTGTACGACGGCTACTACTACTAGGTATAGAGATATGCAAAACATAACAGTAAAAAGTTATTTTCAAAAGAGTTAGCGAAAATTTCAAGTTGTTAGAACTCTCTATCCAAACACACGAATCAACAGGAAACTGCATTTTCCTGATTCACATCATCACTTAACAAGAGCTTTTATATCTGTGTTTTTGTTTAAGGCCTCGTTTTCAATTTTTAATCTGTTGAGGGGTATTCCCCTTTTTTACACGAATGGACTCACCCAGTATATACATATACTACTGCTACGTGAAGACCAAAGAGACGAGAGCAACAGAAGTTTTTTCTTCTTTTTTCTTGTCCGATCGTGTTAGACATATTTCTGTCTGTCACTGGATTATTTACCTTGTACTTTTTGACTGCCTAAATTTAGTTAAGTTTTTGATTTATTTTACCGTTTTTTTTAACGTTATTTTTTGACTTTTTGTTAAATTTTTCAGCTTTCTAGCGTTCTTGACATTTGTTTAAATTTTTGATTTTTTCCGTTTTAGTTCCATACCCTCTTTTATTTACCGTTACTGTTTTTTTTTGCTTTTATTTATTCCCTTTTTTTATTTAACGTTTTCATTTTCTTGTACGTTTTATTTTTCATTTTTTAAATCTATTTTCTTTCCGTACCCACACCCCGGAGTTTAGCTGTTTATTTTTCATCTTTACGTTTCTCGTTCGACCTTTTTTTTTGCTTTGTTTATTTATTACGTGTTAATTATTTCTGTGTTTTTCTTTTAAATATCCGTTATAGTTTTATCGTTTAAATACGTGTGTATAATATTTGTTTGTAAATTTTGTGTTTAATTTGTAAATTTCTGTGTTTTTTATTTACTTATTTAACGTTTTTGTTTTTGGGTTGACCGTTTTTTAGCGGCAGCCATATTGTAAATTGTCACGTTTTTAGTTTCGTATTTTATTTTGTATAGCGTTTTCTCTTAATTTTCCTTTTATAATTTTTCTTTTTATTGTGTAATTTGTCGTCTATTTGTTTTGCGTTTTTGTTTAATTGTTTAAATTTGTTAGGCGAAATTTCTTTTCGTCTTTTTTAATTTTTTATACGTCCTTTTGTCCCTTTTTTTTTCTTTGTCTATTTAAGTTGTTGTTTCGCTGATAAACGAAACTTTATTTACTTTTTACCTTCCCCCTTTTATTTTTTTTCTCTCTCTCTCTCTCTCTCTCTCCCTCCCCCGTGAACTTTAACCTTCCCTTTTTGCCTATGGGCCTCATTTATTACCCCTCACCCTACTTGTAAAAATGGATAAAAAAGGAAATAAAAGAATTCCGTCTTTCGTAATGAAAAAGAAGAAAGCGGTTATGGCCAATTTTAAAAAATCGGTCAGAAAACATGTTTTCCTAATGAAAAAGGACCCACCTGATAAAGATAGCATGGAAGAATACCCAGAGTTATCGAAAATTCCAACAAACGAAGAAATGATAGAGGCATTAAAAAAAGCTTCTAATTCTTCTTCGGTGGCCGAAAAGAGCCACAGTGAAGAAGCTGGAAACAGCACAAGTGAAGATGCAGAGGCCGGGGAATCTCCCTCTTGTTGGAAGTCCCCCCCGAAAGTTGTGATCAATATAGCGGAGTTCATGGAGCGATCCAGGAGTTACGCTCACCTTGTCGTAGAAGGTGGACTCTTGGAGGACGCCACTGAACTGAAGAAGATTGACAAAAGAATAGTGTCGGTCTTTGTCGTCGACAAGCGCACGCGCAAAATTTGTCGCTCGACTAAAGACACAGTGGTGAAATCCCTGCAGTCCCTGGGGTTTAGCCCTCTAAGAATCGTAAAGGGAGCTAAATTCTTCATGTGGGACGTATTGCTGCCCACCGCGGAAGATTGTGTAAGGGCCACAACAAGAGACCTTATAACGAAGGACCTCATCTTGAGGACGGAATACGAAGGCAAGAGAAGGACCACGTGGCAATATACGAGGCCCCTCCTCTGGTTATCGGGGAACACCTGGCGGCATTCTCGTCGCAGTATAGCGACATACTGGGTGCCACTTGCGATAGCTTGACCGGGGGATGGAGCTTCGAGATTATGTTGAATCAAAAGGCCTTCCGCTCCATCCCCAACTGTCTGGATGTTGGACGTCTGAAGCTGCCGGTCATTGTGACCGGTCGCAAGCCAGTATGTTGGAAGTGCGGAGAGACTGGTCACCTCTCCTCTTCCTGCCCAGAGAAGAAGGCCTCTGGGAGTCAGGCTCCGGTTGACCAAAATACCCCTCTGACCGCGTCTTTAGATTCCGCCACGCCTGTAATGGGCATGCCAGCTTCCAGGGCCGATGGGGTTAAACCTCCGGTTGGGTCTACTTCAAAGCCCGCATTCTCCAAAGAGCTTTTTCCTGCTGCTGATAGTGCAGTTGTGGAGAGGGGAGAGGGGGAATGGCAGGTTGCTGGCAGGGTTAGAGGGAAGCGCCAGACAGCGGGTCCTCAGTCTCCTGAAGCCCACGGGACGAATGGCACTAACAGTCCCACTCCCTCTGTCAACAGTAAGGGCGACGCCCCGGTCTCTGGACCATCCCTAAGAGATCAACAGAGAAAGTACGATCCGGGGTTTGAGAAAACGGAGAAGATAAAATTACTAAAAGAGAAGCTGAAAAAACAAAAATCTACCCTACATCCGTCAACCCCTCACAATAGAGATCCCAGCCCTAAAAAGACCTCGCCTTTGAAAAAAGCGTCATCTTCTACCAGTGAATCACCACACCCTTCAACCCCTCTCAGTAGAGAACCCAGCCCCCAAAAACCCTCCACTTCGAAAAAGGCAACTCCCGCTACATCTTCTGCCCATCAATCCCCACGCCCTTCAAATACTCCCAGTAAGAAATCAAGTCCTAAAAAGACCTCCCCAGCGAAAAAGAACATTCCCTCCACAACTTCCGCCCTAAATTCTCAGCCCTCATCCCCTCTTAGTAGGGATCCTAGCCCTTTAAGGCAAATTTCACAGCAAACTTCCCCTTCTAAAACTTCTGACGTTCCCCCACCCACCAACAAAAGGCAAAGGAGTCCCACTCAAGACTCAAAAGAGAAAAAAAAGAAACATAAAAATATGTTCAATACAGGAGAGGAGGTGTGTTACATTTCTCCAGCCCAAGCGGAAAAAGCGAGAGACTATGGGAACCGCATCACAAATTTAAAATACCTCTTCTCTATAAAACAATTTGCGGACAAAGACATTGAGGACCCAAAAAACTTCCCAGATGCCCAAAGAGTCTTAACAGTAATAAGAATTGGGACGGGGGCTAGACTCATTTGGACTATGTTGGACGAGGCAATTGCATCCTTCAAAATGTCCCCGCCTATTGCTATCGTCGAAAATGACAAGCTGAAGAAATTGAAAAAATTTTGTGCCGGGAGGGTCCCTGTTTTTGTTCACCCCTCCCTATATAGAGCACTAAAGTTGACCTTCCCATGGGATATAGGCGGTCTCTCGCAAGACGGCTCCGTCAACAATGAGATGGGCCACGGGTCGATGGGAGAGGCTGTCGGTATCCTCACCCCGACAATGTTCAGATCAGCGTCTCAACCCTAATTAGGTATTTCAATGGCTCTCTGGTTAGCAAGTCTGAATGTCCGGGGCCTGAGGTCGGAGTCTCGAAGGGCGAGGCTCGATCGCGATCTTCAGCGCCTCGGGGTGGATGTATGTTGCGTGCAGGAGACCCGTTTCTTATCTCGCGATTATGAAGACATTCTGTCTAAGAGGTTCGTCCTCTATTCAGCATGTTTTGATGGACGCTCGAGGGGTGTTTCCTGGCTGGTGAGCAAGTCTCTGGATGCGGTGTGTGCTCTTGTCTTCGCGGATCCGGCGGGCAGGCTTTGCGTGCTGGATATTACCATAAAGGAGAAAGCTCTTCGTCTCCTTGGGGTTTATGCGCCCAATGACCACAGTCAGCAGCCTGGTTTGTTTCGGCAGATCGAGCCGTTTTTGAGGACTTCTCGTTCGGTAGTTTTAGCGGGTGATTGGAATGCCGTCCTTGATCCCGATATAGATCGCATAGGGCAAAAACCGGGTACTAACAATCCGGAAGTGAAATCGTTTCGGGCCTTTATCGACGGGTTTGATCTCGTCGATAAGTATCGAAATGAGCACCCCCGGGAGGTAGCATGGACTTGGACTAGGGGCGGCAGCTCGGACACGGTGGTCAGCGCAAGCTACATCGACCGAGTTCTAGTTAAGAGAGTCAAAGTAGGGCTCTTAGAATGTCCAAGTTTCCATTATATAGTTTACTCGGATCATAGGCTTGTCCGGGTTCGGGTAAACTTAGCTAAGCCTAGGGTTAGGATGGCTGGGTACTGGAAATTAAACTCATCATTATTTGGTGAGCAAGATTTCCGGGACCAGCTTTTACTAATGTTACAGCGGGAATTGTCGGGGGCTGTGGTTGGGAATAAGTGGTGGGGTGCTTTGAAATCCAAACTTAGGTCTTTTGCTGCTGATTATAGTCGACGACTCAACCTAGCTAGGCTAGCAGCGCAAAAGTCCCTAGAAGCCAAGGTAGATCGGGCGATCAAATCCCGTGATAGTGGGGACGTAGCCTTAGCTAAGGCGGAGCTGGCCTCCTTGCTTATCAAGAAGGATCAAGCTCTAGTAGTTAGGGCTAGGATAAAAAGAATGTCTTGCGAGGCGACGAATATGGCCGCTTCATTGCGTTCAGAGGAAGCTTGTAGGGCATCTAGTCGGCATATCGCTAGCATCACATTGCCGGACAAGCGGACTGTGACTACAGACGGGGGCATTTGCGAGGCTTTTCGTGATTACTTTCAGGAACTTTTTACCAGGGAGCCCGGTCTGAGCCCTGCTCAGTTCGACGCCTATTTAGCCGACTTTCCCCGCCTTAAGGCGGCTGAAGCGGCTAGGTGCGAGGGTCCCATAACAGAGTCTGAGATCTGGGATGTGCTGAAGCAGGTTGGCCTGGACAAGACTCCAGGATTAGATGGTCTTCCCTACGAAATGTACTTGAGGCAGTCGCCCGTCTTTGTTCCCTTGCTGGCACTGATTTTCAACAACTGGATGAGGCAGGGGTCTATTCCTCAACGCTTCACCAGGGGTGTGATCAAGTTGCTTCGCAAGAAGAAAGACGGTGGGGATGGGGTAGATAATTATCGGCCTTTGACGATGTTAAATACAGAGTTGAAGATTTTAGCCAAGGTCTTAGCTGACCGTTTGCAGGTTGTCCTCTCTAGTCTGATTGGCCCCGAGCAGACTTGTGCTGTGAAGGGCAGGACTATTCAGGACAACCTTCATTTGGTACGCTTGATCATCGAGAAAGTCGACAGTGATGCCGCGCTGATCAATTTAGATCAGTCCAAGGCTTTCGATAGGGTTGACCATCGATTTCTGGAGGCTGTCCTTTCGGCCGCCGGTTTCGGGCCGCACTTTCGCACTTGGATCCGACTGCTGTATGCGTCCCCCGGTGCGCTGGTAGAAGTGAATGGAGTAAGATCGAAGCCTTTCATTTTGTCTCGCTCCATTCGTCAAGGTTGTCCGCTGTCTCCATTGCTTTACGTTCTTGCGTTGGAACCTTTCCTGCGTAAGTTGAAGACGAATCCGGTCCTTCGCGGAATTTCCTTACCTGGTGCTACCACCTCGGCCAGGTACTCCGCCTATGCTGATGACGTTTCGGTTCTGGTGTCGAGTAGGGCCGAAATTAACGAAGTCGGCAAAGAAATCAAGGGTTATGAGATGGTGACGGGGGCCAGGATCAACCGCGATAAGTCTGTTGGCTTGCGGTTGGGTTCGTGGAGGGGAGTTTCTCTTCCCGGACCTTTCCTCTGGACGGACGGGCCGGTCAAGATACTCGGCGTCTGGTTCGGTCCCGACCTCTTGTTGGAAATGAATTGGTCGGAGGTGCAAGAGAAGGCCGGGCTCGCAGTTCGTCTGTGGACTCGGAGGAATCTTTCCTTGAAGGGGAGGGCGGAAGTATGTGGCTCGCACATCTACCCGATTCTCCTTTACCGACTCTCTGTGCTTCCACTCCCGTCTAACACTTTATTGGCGTTAGTAAGGCTCCTGTTCTCCTTCTTGTGGGGAGGCAGGGCCGCCATGGTTAGTCGCGAGATCTGTTACCTCCATCCCTCTGATGGCGGTCTAGGGGTGCCTTGCGTTGAGACTCGTCGACATACGCTTCGCATTACTTATCTAGACCGGATGTGTATGCAACTGGATGAGAACGGCGAATTCTGGAAGGAAGACGCCCATAAACATTTTCCATCCTTGAGAAATGTGCGCTCGTGTGAGGAGGAGGCCGGCCGTAATCCTCGAGGCGAGGGCTCTTTCTATCACGAATGTCGGTTGGCCCTCAAGCGACTCTTACGGGCGAAGGATGGCCTCTCCGACGTCCAGCCGTTGTCCCGTAAGGCATTATATCAGGTGTTAGTTAGGGGGAACGTTCAGGATGATCTGATTGACGAGCTCGGGCTGACGAAGCGGGAGGCTCGCTGCATATGGCCTTGGGCGCCCGGGTTGAAATGTCTCACTAACCCTGAGGCATCACTCACCTGGCTGGTGATTCGAGGGGCCCTCTGGTTCGCCAAAAGACTTCGCGCAGCGCGTTTGGTAAAGTCGCCAAACTGCGTTCGCTGCAGTGGGGAGGTCGAGACCATAGGTCACGCCTTCTTTCATTGTAGTGTCGTAGTTCCGTTGTGCAAGTTCGTTGAAGATCTCATGGTTCGCATGCTGCGCGGAAAGTTCTTTGTCCTCGAGGCCAGTTCCGTCTGTAGCAATATAGTACCGCCGTTGACTAAGGCTGAGCACTATGTGTTCCTTTGCTTACTGGGTGTTATGCGAGTCGTGATATGGACGACGCGACAGAAGGAATTTCATGGGGACGAGAAGTTTACCTCTTCCCAACTGATCTTGTTCTTTAAGCATCAGCTTAAAGTCAAGATCAGGACGGAAAGGAAGCGACTCCATCCATTGGAATTTAGCGAAAGGTGGGTGACTCTTGCGCACCTCTGCAGAGTGAAAGGTGCTGACTTGGAGTGGCTGTTTGATGCCGGTTAGGCATTAAGGATATTGGGATTGCTGGGGTGAACTTTGGTAACCCCTCCCATGTATAGGTTAGTTTAGGTCGGTTTTGCTTTAGTTCTTTTTCTTTTTTTCATGTTAACTTAGCTAGGGTGTGTATGCTCATTGCCCCCTCTTTTATTTCTGACCCATTTTTTTTTTATCTTTTGTTTAATTCCCCATCCCTCCCATCGTTAGGTGGTTAGTGATATCAGTTCTCTGGTGGGTGCGGGGCGCCTTTCGTTTCGAGTGTGTCTTTCGTATTTATTGTTGTGTCTGATTGAGTGTGTGTTTGTAGTGAGTGCATGGATTATACGAATGTTTTATATTTTTTTTTCAAGTCTCGCATCGATTTCGTCCAGTTAACTGATGTTTCTACCACAGTTAGGGCTGTGGGGGGTTTTACTACTAAAAAAAAAAGTTTTGTTTAGTTTCTTGTATATAGTTTTGTATACATTGTAAATATTCATTGGGATTTTTTTTTTTTTAGTTTTTCCCCTCCCCCCACAGACAATGATTTGTATATATAGGGACTAGTTAGAACTTCATAGAGTCGCTGAGGTATTTTGGTGGATGTAGTAAGAATGGTATGTAATGGATGCGTTGTTTTGGTGAAAGGAACATTGTTTGTATGTTTGGGTCAGTGATTGCGGCTAGCTAAGTTTAAAGTTAAGTCAGAAGATGACCATCTCTCCCCCCCTTACCCCATTTTTGGCCTTGTGCCACATTTGTACATTTAGTGCAATAAATATTGACGAGAGCAACAGACTCTCGGCGACTGTCGAACTCTCTGCATAAGCAGAGAGGAACCCGGCCGAAGCTTTGCCGAAGGGCAAGGTTTCGTCCGGGGAGGTTGACAGGGCCTGAACCCGTCTAGACGGGTTCAGAAAGGCCATATTTTTGGCCGAGCCTACGGGCTCGGAGATACCCACTTTAAACCGGCCTTGTGCCACATTCTATCCTCGTGGGTGGATGGATAAATACCGACGAGAGCAACAGACTCTCGGTGACTGTCGATCTCTCTGCATTAGTAGAGAAGAACCCGGACGAGGCTTTGCCGAAGGGCAAGGTTTCGTCCGGGGAGGTTGACAGGGCCTGAACCCGTCAAGGCGAGTTCAGAAAGGCCATATTTTTGGCCGAGCCTACCCACATTAAAACGGCCTTGTGCCGCATTCGATCCTCGTGGGTGTATTGATAAATACCGATGAGAGCAACAGAGGGTGAAAGTAACAGACAGACAGACAGACAGAAAGAACGTAGCGAGCAAGAGTCACCTTGAGCGGGCACGTAGACTCGGTAAGAAGTCATACAGCGATACTTCAATAACAAAGACTGTTATAGATATTTTGCTACTAACCCGCATTCCTGGAACTACTAACCTGCTTTACCAGTTGTATTATTACGTTAATACATTATTTTTGTATATTTATTTCTTGGCGTTTGTTATTTATTGGTACCGGATTTCATCCCGGAATCCACAACAGAATCAATTGTTTGCAATTTATGTTTGTTTATTTTTTTGTTATATATTTTTTTATCGGACTTTCGCCATATATTTTATCGGACTTTCGCCACATGTGTTTAAGTCACCAATTACTTTTTACCTTTTCTCATATATTAATTGTCTCTTTCTTTTTCTGCTGTTTACTGTCTTCAGCAATCCCTAACGTCATTTGCTACGGCCATTTATTTTATTTCTTTGCTATCCTAATTCAATTTGAAAACAATTTCCTGATAATAGATTAAAATGCACGTGTCTTTAATCACACAGGTGTGAAAAAACACTTTTTTCAAGAAAAGAAAATATCTCTCTCCTTCTCTTTCGTTCTCACTCCCGAGCGCTCACTCACTCTCATACTAACTTAGATACCTCCACAACTTTTCTAAAATAAAGAGCATAGCTTGATGAAAAAAAAAAAAAATGCCCCAAACTTGTTAAAAACTAAGTTTTATCGTCAAAATATTTAAGCTATTAAGAGGAAAGTGCAAAGTATTTTTTGATTAATTTATCAATTTTTTTTTATCCCATCTAGAATGTTCGAAATTTTAGTTAAAAATCTTGCGTGTGGGCAAAGTGTAGTATTGAAAACTGTAGGGTCGTTTTTGTCGTTAATCACGTTGTCAAACAATTGTCGGATTTTAATGAAATTTTCAGGAAATACTCACAAATAAATGAAAGTATTTTTAAAATATTTTTTCGAAAATATAGTTATTTTTGGTATCTATTAACCACCCACTTATTTAACTTTATGAAATTTTGAGAAATTAAAATTTCAGAGTCTTCATATGTATATTACTTAAAAGCATGACTCATTGAAGAATTTAAATGACCAATTTGTTTTTGTCAAATAGAAGCATCATTTATCAAATATCTGCTCGGAATTGTCGAATAAAAAAATACAATAAAGCTATGACATTAACTAGAAAAGATTTTAATTGTTTTTTTTTTAATAAAATATATTAACGGCACTATTGTTTTAATAATTTTTGTTCGATGAATTATGAATTTTTAAAATAATTGTATCATTTTTTAAAATTTAAATTATAAAAAATATTTCAAAAAATCTTCTGTATTAATTTCAGCCTTTTAGATGATAGCATTATTAAGTGAAATTATTATTAAGCTTTTAAAGCTTTTAAAATAATTTTAAGTTTTGTTTATATGTGTATAAAAGGACCAATGTTTGTAAGTATAGGTGACCCTACCCGGCAGTATATGAGGTTGGTGCAAAATAATGACGGTTTTTGACGTTAAAGATACGTAAAAAAACCGTCATTATTTTTGCACCAACCTAATAATAAAATAAGAGAGATAACTATAGAACATTTAAACCAACATTTTAAAAAATTCCATAAAACATTAGATTTCGAAGAATATTTTCCTAAATTCTTGATTACTGAGTACTGAAAAATTATATAAAAAAAGATGTCACATCATTTTCTGCAATTACGTTTTACAGATAAAGTTTCCATAGAACAACATTGGATCTATCATCAGTCTGTCAACATATCAATACAACTAATGTTGGGTTAAATACACAGCTACAGTTTGGTTAAAAAATGCATTTTTGCGATACTTTAAACTTAATGTAAATAATATTTGTTTAAATTCAGATTAATTATACTTTAAATCAGATGAAGTTTCAGAAAAGTATATTTTATTTTTGAAAGAATTTACAATGAAACACGACTTATAAGGGCAGTAATGAGCAATTTTATCAAAAAAAAAATCAACTTTTTCCAGCCAATTTAAATTAGTTTTTAAAATACAACAAAGTATTTTGGTTATTAAGAATATTAAATTTAATCGATTAGCTTGAACTCTCATATTAAAATAACTAAAATAAAAGCTTCTTGAAATATTTTAATTGTCAAAAAGTCATTTTAAACCTTTGATATCGCATTTTTATGGAGTTCCCTATACTAACCTATGCAAACACGCGCAAATAGGTATACATACACGCAGACATACATTGGTCAGAATCTAGAATCTTCTCACCACACCTATGGGTTCATTATTAAGAGTTATATAAATAAACTTTTATTATCTCAAAAATCCTACTATCTATAAATATTTCCTAGTTTTAAATAACCTGCAAATGGTTGTTAACCCGTAAAAAAAAAAACAATCAATCAGTCTATTTCAAATTCAGACAATGAGCTGATTACTTTGAAATGACGAAAATTGTCTTCCCAGAGTTCCAAACTTAACTAAAAAATGTGTGAATCGAGCGCGGAGTATATATATATATATATATATATATATATATATATATATATATATATATATATATATATATATTAACATTAAATATTACTCGACGCCAAGGATTCATCTCTGATGATGTGTGCCAGAGCATCTGAAAGATGTATTTAATGAAAAAATATCACTGACGATCGGTAACAAACAATAATCACGTCTATTTGAATTTGGCTAGTTAGCTTTATGTTGTATATTTTAAAACCGTTCCATGGACACACTAATAATGTCAACCATTCGTACTATGTTATTCAGCTAAATTTACTGCAGCTAATTTATTTGAAGCTTATGCTATAAACCTTGCTGAGTATCAATAATTAATCAAATATGAAAAAATAACAGGAAACGTTGTTAAAGGTAACCTCATGGCGAAATATTTATGAATATATTAGTTTTGAAAAGCCCAGGAATTGTTGCTGTAGAATTATGTCTCCAATATAAATTAAAGTTAATGACAAAAAGAACCGCAAATTTAAAAAAAAACAAACAAACAAAACAAATAAAACAAAAACAAGTTGTTGGAAATATACTGTATTTCTATCTCAAGTTCAGCCAAAAAAAAAAACCCAAAACACACACACAAACACACACAACGGAGGAGGATGTGGTGAAACATTAATTGTCCTATGCATTGACGAATAAGCAATTGGCGAGATTGTGTGATTTTCTGGTAAAATCACATTTTCGACCACAATATTTATAGTTTGAATTTTCCCGTTGTGGGAACTCCGGATCTACAGCTGCTAGGATTGGAAATCTCATACTCACTTTTTCTTCTCTACTATTGACAAACTGTCTGCAAATTGTCTCTACTTGGGACAATAACAGTAGCCAATACATGCCATACTAGTTGTTCTATTTACAAAAAATCCTTTCTTCCGGGGAAAATACGGCTCATTTGATTTGGACTAACAGACAGACACAATGCGCTTATGTATCTGAGCGGATCGTACAACGGCCGAAATGTTGTAATAAATATAGCGACAAAGATGAGGACAATAGTCCGAATAATATAAATAGTGTACATAATACCTCATCTCAGAAATTTAGACAGATACTTAGTAATTAAGGTACTTTAAAAATTTCTTCCTACAATAATTTTTATATTTATGTGGTACAAATGTTTGAATAGATATCCCCGTTTTATCAACAAAGAAATTAACATCTGCCGGCCTAGCGATCCAAAGCCTTTCTGAAGGAAATGTAGCTTATTAAAAAAACATGTGCCTTATTGATTGTGACTGAATGTAGAATATGCAAAAACTAGGTGTACCAGGGATTTAAGACATCTATGGAACTTTAAATCTCAAAGAAGTTGGAAAGACCGGATCTGCTCCTTGGAAACAAAAACACTTTGTCAGATAGTCTCTCTCTCTCTCTCTCTCTCTCTCTCTCTCTCTCTCTCTCTCTCTCTCTCTATTGGAGCAGAAAAAATGAGTACATTTGAAAGAAAGTAAAAAGAATGTTAAATAAAAGATATCTGGGCATTGGGAAGGAACTGAAAAAGATTTCATCATGGAATAATATTCATGCTTCTGTATACTACCGGGGGACTTGGAACAGCCCTGAGGAAGTGAGGGACATTAAAATGAGAACAGACATCCAGACGATAGCAGCATTAATATCATCAAGAATACTCAAGAGAATTCTGGAATACTGCGTTGAATATATATATATATATATATATATATATATATATATATATATATATATATATATATATATATATATATATGGAGATAGATAGATAGATAGATATGCAAATATGAAGATAGATAGAAACACAATGAGATAGATATGCAAATGTGAAGATAGATATAAACAGAATTAGATAGATAGATATGCAAATGTGAAGATAGATATAAACACAATGTGATAGATAGATATGCAAATTTAAAGATAGATATAAACAGAATTAGATAGATAGATAGATAGATAGATAGATAGATATGAAAAGTGATGATGAAACTGAATAGAATCAGATAGATATGAAATATGCCAAACAACAACTCAAGTGTTTTTTTTGGGGTTTTTTTTTTGTGGTTGGCGAACTCTGGACATTTTCCAGTCATCTTTCTGCCTCGCAGGACGTTTCGGGTATAACTAGCATTCTTGGAAGTGCGGGGGTCACAGATCTACTTGGAATAGTTCATATACTGAGGAATGTATTATACTTATAAGCTGATGAGATATGATTATCTCCACCCGATTGAAACATCGGAGAGTCGGAGAAAATATCAAATAATAATAATAATAATATTAATAATAATAATAATTCCTATGGAGTACGAGCTGTTTTTCATATCGGATGAATCAAAATAAAAAGTAAGTGACAGGTAGGGAATTAGACACCGATATCTTCCCCGTCAAAATACCTGTGAACTTAGCCTTATTTGACCATTGATTGCCTGATGAAAATCATTGCTTCAGTTAACCAACAATAGAGTTACTAAGTCGAATTATATTGGCGTGGAAACGTGCTTATTTCATGTAAAGCTCACCTGAGAAATAAGAGGTGGGAAATTGTTTGTAACTTTGTAAAGGATGATTGACAGGTTGTTATTTGGTTTTAGAAGAAAAAGCGTGAAAGGCGAGATGTAAGATCAAGTCAAGAGTGTCAAGAAAAGAAATCAACTTTTCGAAGACATCGATCAAAATATGAAAAATGTTTTATTTTTTCTTTCTCCCTCTCTTTATTTATTTTTTCTTTATTCTTTCTTTTTTTATGTTATTTTTTTTTTCTTGTTGACGTGGTTGTTAGAATATAGGCTCGTCGCATAATGGCAATAACTTTAAAAACCAGGAGTCTTATTAAATTAATTTTCACTGAAAATTGTGGGTAACGAATCACCAGTGACCAAGTGAATGACTTTGAAACGAATGAATTGCCTTTTGATATGTCTGATTTTATCGCTCTAATGCTGTACCTTTTCGGGGTAAGATTCGGACTGCTTGTTCTAATAGGCTTTTTATATAAAAACACAAAACAAAACAAAACAAAAACTGTGTTTGGAGAATAAAGTATGTCCTACGTTTATTAATTTTCACATTTCTTGGAGGAAGATTAATTATTGTAATACCTTTGAAACTATCTTTACTTGTGAGAAAACTTTAAATTTTCCAATATTCCCAAAAGCAACGACGTTTATGAAGTTTATTTCTGAAAACGAATTCCAGGAATGTTTACAGAATGGGAAATTTATTGAAGTCGAGATGCCGGGTTAGCACCGATAACTTTACAGATTTTTTAAAATTTTATTTTATCAAGGATCCAAAGTAGGAGACAAAGATGTGGCAGAAATATTCAATGAACGAACAGATAGTAAATTTACTAACGCACAAGATTTTGGCGAGAAAAATATCTGGGACAATAAAGTGAACCAACTTTCCTAGCAGTAGACCTAGCAATTGATTCAATATAACCATTCCACTTCATTTCAATGAAAAAACTGATATCAAAAAGACACAATAAGCTGATCTTCTAGAGATTAGCATCAGCCCTGCTGATGTAAAATAAAAATTGTTATCTATGATGACTAAAAGACAGCGGTTTCTTTTTGATTTGCTAGCAATTTTTCCACAGTTAATAACTGATTGAAGATTTGCCGATGTTAAAGGTTTACTCTTTCTGGTTTATATTCTATCGTGTATAATTTTACTCCAACTTATCGGGTATAACTTACCTCTAACTTTTCTGTGTATTATTTTCAACGCAAGTTGAAAGTAATACACAGAAAAAATTCATATAGTTCATAATGATTTATGCTAGATGTCTAACATAAAAATGAGAATAAATTGTAAAAGTCAATGCTCTAAAGGGGTGGGGGGAGTATCCATAATTATTAAATCATTTGGAAAACATAGGTTCATTTAGAAGTTATAGCATCTACACCCTATATCAAACCATGTTATAAAACTTCGGGAGTCTTTTGTGTGTGTGATTTACGTTGTTTTTTTTTGTTTTGTTTTTATAGAGATATCATCTCAGCATAGCATAATATTTTGAATTTAGAGTTGTACTACTATTTGCTCGTTAGTCAACTACGACTAGAGATCATACGATGCCCTGTTATTTAATCCTAATCTGGGGGAGAATAGATATAGGCATATTTTTTCAAGAGTATTTATGCGGAAGTGAAAGTAACTGGACCGGAATTCAAATCCTTTCTCGTTCCGAACCATTAGCTATTACACTGTGAACACTTCATTTTTGCTCTCAGACTTGGACATTAATCGCCTGCGAAAACAGTGGCGTCACTGGTTATAAGAAAAAGGTGTGTATTGTATTTCATGCAAACTAATGCGACAACACCTGCAATGATTTTACACTCATCCTTGTTTCATATTTTGTACGAGATGTACATACAAATAAGTCCTACACGCGTGTCACGTATGATTTTGAGTCTTAATCTTTACTAGTAGTACAGGAACCCCAGCAATATCACATCATATCACAAGACTTTGCTGGTTTTTCATTGTACTTTATTAATGCCAGTTGCTATATTTCATTTTATACGTCGGGAAAACTTATAAAATCTCCGATATCCACTAGAAAAGATAAAAATTATGCAATTTTGTCTCAGACATTCTTCTACCAGATCCTTATATTTTAGCAGAATACCTTCATGAGAACACCTGACATTTTTCTCAAAAGAAAATTTTAAGATTATGTGTGTGTTTCTATATATATATATATATATATATATATATATATATATATATATATTAGGTTGGTGCAAAAATAATGTCGTTTTCTCACATAGTGACATATGTGAGAAAACGACATTACTGTTGCACCAACCTAATATATATATATATATATATATATATATATATATATATATATATATATATATGTGTGTGTGTGTGTGTGTGTGTGTGTGTGTGTGTGTATGTGTGTGTCTGTGTTTGTGTGTTTGTCGATATCTTTTTACTTGTTATCATTTTAAGGCTTCTAATCCTAAGAAGGATTATTTGCAAAAGACTCTTCGTTCAACTTCCGTAAAATCGATATGACGTCATAATCACATGATACTATTTGGGACGACATAATAATTTAAAGTATTCTTTCTGTCTCACACGTTTTCGGAATATTTTTCTTGTTGATTCTAACAGCTAAATTTCCCAGTTCCGCATTCAACTGGATTAAATGAGGTTGATATATATATATATATATATATATATATATATATATATATATATATATATATTGTTTTAATTAAAAGAATTGTGGCACAAGGCCAAAGGGGAAATTGCAAAGACTGGTCGACACTTTCTATCCTAGACCTAGCGAATCTGATTCACGACCCAGTCATTCATTAATATTTGCTCATTCCCCACAAAGACTCGTCCCTCACCATTCAATATTGCACATACCACAATAACACAAATTTACTGGGATCATAAAAAAAAAAATCAATGACAAAATTTCTAAATGTATAAATAGTTCAAATGTCTATTTTTTCCATATTTTTTTTTAAATATATAAAAATATATGCTCATAGAAATAGTGTGAAAGAGATGCATCCAGACCACGAAACTAAAGTATAACAACATCTTCAAACTAAACTGATGTTTGTAGGACCCAACCACCACACAAAAGTGTGGCAGCTGTATTTTGCCTTTTGGCAGTATCAAGACACACACTCGCTAACGGAGAGGGAAGGATAAAAAAAGAAAATAAAAATAAATGACTGGGTGGAGATAAAACAAAGGCTGACACAGACGAGATGAAAAAAGGAGACATAAAAAGAGGGATTGGCAATTTCGACATAGATCACAGCAAAAAAGAGAGCTGGAAAAGGTAAGGAATAACATTTACTTATATTGACTAGGTAAACAAAGAGTGACTAACTTAAGCAGGGGACGACTCATAGTAAACCTACCCGTTACATCAAAGAGACTTAAAAAAAGAAAATCAAGGCTTGCCCCATTCACTCGTAGTAAACCCGACACTTTTACCCACTTTTCACTGAAAGCTGTCGATAAAAACACTTTCTATCAGTTTTGATCTTCACCTTGAGCTAATATCAAAAGAATCCGACCCGAACCTGAGGAGAATAGCGATTGTCTATATCACCATTCTTGCCATGGTTAGCAACGTGAGAAACACCATTTTTCACCCCAGAGAACGGGGAGACACATTTTTGCTAGCCTATGCCAAATCGATGGATACATGATGTTTGGGATGAATATGCTCCGTCAAAACGCTGACTTAGTCCCAGTACGAGCGCACCTGGCGACAATGGAAGCATGTTCCTCTAGACCAACGTTACACTGACAACAGTCGGGCAAACCGCCCAGTCCCCTCTGAAGGCTACGTTGTTGAGAGATAGTCCATTTCGAAACAATCGCAAGGTAAGCGAAAATTTCCTACGATCTCTACAAAGAGGGAGTACAGCCAACTGGTAAAGGATGAGCGGAAAGATGTACGTGACCCACGCCTCAGTCCTACCTTCCAAAGACAACAGCGTTCGAAGCCAAGTCTAGACGATCGTTCTGTATCTTCTACCAATTCTTCTCCAGCTGGAGCCCGGGCCTGAGCCACACTCCAATCTTGGCCCCCTTTTGTACTGTTCAACTTAAAAGAAAAGAAGACAGTGTCCACGTGAGCCACACAATGGGGACGTCAAAACAGATTCAGAAATGTATCTCTCTGGGTAATGCAATAACAGACGATGGAAAACGTGACACAGAAATCCGAAGCCATCAATAAATATCAAAATATGCCTTCCAGAAACTGAGCAAAGTATAAAGACTGTGGTTAATATCGTTAGAAAAACAATAGACAAAACAAGAAAAACACAGAGCCGCTCTGTAATATCGATCGCCTATATCGTAGTGAATGTTTTTTTTTTCTTATTTTCCAGTTTAATTTCTTGTTTCCACATTTTCTTACAAATTTTCTTTCTTTTTAATTTTCCTTGTATTTTATTTGTAACCTGGTTAAATTTGATTTAAAAATTTTGCTTTTGTATGACATAACTGTCATATATTTTTCTCCCTCTTCATTAGTTCTCTTCCAAATTTTCTTTCTTTCACCATGCCATTACAGTGTAACCCGGATATAAGAGACCCGCATATAAGAGAAACCCTGATATAAGAGATATTTTCTCTGGTTCCAAATTAGAGGCATACTTACCTAAACAAAATAGACCAAACCCGGATATGAAAATGAGCCCAAGCCCCAAGGGGGATTTTCCCTCAGACAATACTACTTTTTCGAGGGTGGGGAAATGGGTTTATTGAGCAGTGCCTGATGCGTCTCCAAAGGGGGAAGTGCTGAGAGGGTTCTTGGAAATTTTTGCGTGGTATGGCCGTTGGACCAATTTTTAAAAATGTTACTCGGAGAATGCGGACTCAATAGTAATGAGATAGACTCATAAATCAAATATAGCAGTAGCAAAGTGTAGACATTCACAGTTAGAACACGCTACGCCACGTACACAGAGTCGATTCATCCTCATGCCCTCCATATTCCAATAGTAAGGAATATGTTCCATTCTGACAGTTTCTTCCCTAGAACTGTCACTGTGTGGAACAGACTCCTGAAAGGATGTTTCCACGATCACTACGATCTTAACCACTTCAAGTCTAGTGTTAACCGCTATCTATCCTACATATTATCATAATATACACTTCTTATTTATTCTTTTAACACCAAACTCATTCGGTAACAACCAAGAGTGACATTTATTCGATGAACAATAGTTTTAAAAAAAATAATCTAATCATACCTTTTGCGCGAGTGGGTCATGCTCGTTATTATATTTCGTACAAATATTTCGATGGATGCATGTGTGTTGTTTCTACATACGAGTTGTTTGTCATTAGGGGATGAAATATGTGAAAATCCACTCCCATTTTGCATAAATGTTTTCCTTTTACTTAAGGTCCAAATGCATAATATAAAATAAAGCGTAACTACTTCAACTCTATGCCGCTAACGTATCCGACTAAGTTCTGAAATTCTCTTTACTGTTTATGTATTTCTTTAAAATTATTTACTCAATAGAAGTAGATAGGTTCGCCTGTCGCCCGGTTCACACACCTCACAGGTTTTTTGAACTGTCGTTGTGGTTTAGGATTGAGTTTCCGGTTCCTTCTAGATTTTTCTACTGCTATTTCACTTCCGGTGGCACCTTTCATTTTGGTGGCATTACAACCTTCCTAGAGGTAGTGCATTTTACTCTTTAACCCTCTACCTCGAGTGGCCCTTGTTACTTGTACAGGGTGAACATTGTAGAAAAAAAAACAAAGTCCTTTAAAGACCTGAAACTATAAGTCTTTAAACTAAAATAAAACCTAAAAGAAACAGAGGACTAGTAATTCAGCGTCACTATTTGAAAAGTGATCGTTTTCTGATTTAAATGCGACTGAAGCGTCTGTTGTGTGGGGTCATTAAAAATAACTATATTCTCAGGACACAGACGACAAATTTGTGGGTCGTGTGTCTAAAAATATCTTTACAGCATATATGATTCATTCGTAACATCAATAAATGTTTAATCGACTTCTAAAATAACTAATGCTAATACGGCAAATGAATCGATATTCATGAACTGGAACCTAATTTATGAAATAAAAATCCATCAGTTCTCAACGATTTGGAAAATATGCGTATTTAAAAATAAATCTGTTTGCTATTACCAAAATATCCAGGTAATTTGGCATTTAGGCCCAGGTTTGCAATAGCTCTTTTTAGTATTTTTTTTTATCTTTTTTTTTTTTTTTTAATTCAGACTAATTCCAACAACTTCTCGGGTGATTGTATTTGTTCATTACATATCTTGTATTTCTCGCCAGCTTTTCCTTGGATATAATTATCGAAAATCTACTTTTTATTAATTGTGATTATTCTAACTACAAAAGGGATTGGTAACAAGTCCAAGTTGTCCTTTTTAATGACTAACAGATGACAGCTTTTTGATTAAATTTACAATCAGTCAGATGATCAATGGTCAACTGACCCGGTTTAGATTTTTGGAGTTCAGGATGGTGTTTTTCTTTTCTTTTTCTTTTTTCTTTTTTTTTTTTTTATTTCAGTGTGATTTGTATTAAACGCTTTTGTGATTTTGTGAATTTTGTGAATTTTGTGAATTTTGGAATTTGGATTTTTCCCGATTTTCAGAAGTTCATTATTCACAGAACTTGCTCGTCCAGATCGAGGCGAATATTTGCGAGAGAAGGAATTAACAATCGACACTGGGTAATACCATTGTTAGTATGACCGGACACTTTAAATTGAACTACTATAGACAGGGTATATATTTCTTGCAGCTTCAATTGGTGATGAGCCCTTTTTAGCACCTGATATATGTTTGACCTAAACTCATTTAATTAGAATAAAATCGTAACACTATTTACCCATTCTCATATGAAATAATCTGCAAAGAGAGTCTTACATTGTAACATAAAAATTAATGATTATAAGTATTGTAAAAGAAGCCTGAAAATGATCATGGAAAAAACAGGATTTTATTTCAAACGTAATAATCAAAGGCAAATCAATTAATAAAAATTGAAGAAAAATTATATATATTATGGAATGGACCAAGTTCGACAATTATTTTAATATATTTTCTGTTTATACGTTATTTTATTATCGATACAATATTTAAGTAAGTGTTCCGTTTATAGTAAACAGTATTAGCAACATTTACCGACTTCAATGTCGGAGTAATTTCATAGAAATTATTTGTCCTCCCACAGTAATCAAGCCTATATCCTAGACGGAACCGTTATATAGCCTAACGTGCTATACCATTTAGCTTAAATAATAATATATGATGTCATCAGTTTGCGTTGATACGCTCCGAGCAGATATGAGCGTTCGAGATAAATCACGGGAAATTTGGAGTTTAAAAACATATGCTAACATTTTTTCTACTAACTTGGTTATGTTAGTCAATTTAAGCCAAAAACAAAAAAATAAATAAATAAAAATAACGAACGGTATTTTAGTATACGATTTACTAATTAACCAAAATATTCGGTTTTGAAAAATGTCGACGGACGATGAAAGATTAATTCTTTACAATGACATTGACCACAAGAGACAAGCGAGACGTCTCAACTCTGAATCAAAGTCGCTTTCAACTCAGAGAAAAGTGGAGATCGAAAGTGACTCCTATGCTACGAGATCATTCAGTAGAAGCAAACAGTTGATTCAAACAAATAATGTTCCAAGTTATAGCAAATGAAAGTAGAAAAGGATCGAGAATTTTTTTTAACAGAAAGTGCGTTAATATTCTATTATGATAACACTGCAAGTGATTTTCATTTGTTAAAAGGCAAAAAATTATTTCAGCTTTTCTTGTCTGGGAAGTTTGGATTTATTCACCATATTCGCCAGAAATTGTAACGTTGGATATTATCTTTTATTACGGTCTTTTAAAGGTTTCTGTGAAAGAAAAGAAAACCAATTTTCAGAAAAATTCCAGAAATCATGAGTGGCTTTTCTAAGAAAGATAAATGAATTGTGAGATTGGATTCAAGAATTTTCGTGAGAGAGATCAATGTGCGTTTTGCGTTGGTGGATTTTGCATCATATCAAACATTCTGTGCATTATTTAATATCGAAATCTGTTCTTTTTAATTATTCTGCAGTCTCCAGCTAAGCAATAGCAGTGTCTATACTTGAGTCTATAGGTAAACATTGGTTGTGTTTATACTTAAGGTATACGTAAATATACATTGTCCTTAATCATCTCCACAAGCATTTACCTAGTAGGGGATTAACTTTGGTATCGTATTAGCTCTTAGAAGAAGATACAGTTGGTGTATTCTCCTCCGCGCACGCACACAGAATAAAAGATGGAACTATATATATATATATATATATATATATATATATATATATATATATATATATAGTTAATAATGTATTTGGTAATCCGTATGGATAATTCCAAGGATCTTAATTCCTCAGAAAGACCATTTTCATACAAATAAATGGGTGACATGTATTATTATTTTCAATTTATATACACAGTTGTTTGAAGTTTGAAGGGCAGGTTTAAATTGATGGCAGGAGAGGTTGAAGGAGATATATATGTCTCAAAAGGGATAAGTTGATTGAGAGAGTGGAACATAGGAAAACAACATATATATATATATATATATATATATATATATATATATATATATAATATTAAGTTATAACGTTAGAACCCTCAGTTCTATTAGGTTGGTGCAAAAATAATGACGTAAGAATGTCGTTTTTTGACGTTAAAAATACGTCAATAAACGACATTATTACGTCATTATTTTTGCACCAACCTAATAGAATGTGCCCTTACCAGTGCATACAGACAAAAGCCCAAAATCGTTCAGTCCCCTTAGTCACAGTCACACTATCGTGGGCTTCAAAACAAACCTATCTATGCTATGCGGAAGGTGCTCCCGCAATTTGGAATACTCGGGACCAAGTTTCTATATTGTTTAGGAAGATTACATACCACGCATTGATTGCAACAAAAAGAACGTGAAGAATTTTATCTATCTCTCTCCCTCTCCATCTCTCTATTTCTCTCCCCTATCTCACTCTCCTCTCTCTCTCTTTCTTCTGTCTGTTGAGCGATTTATTCTATGCAATTGTATTTGAAAATATATTGTATTCTTTCAATTTTAGATAAAAGTTTATCAAAACCTAATTATTAAAGAATACTGTTATATTGCTTCGGAGTTTTTACTTGGCATCTTTTTTTCACTTGATTCTGCTTTTCGTCTGGCAGTGAAACAATGCAGAGAGATTGAGATGTGACTACAGCAATAATATTTTCATGACTGAGAATTTCGAAATAATGAAATACAGCTCAGATAATTCCTGCAAGCGTAGTATTTTTCTGATTGCATACAAATATAACAAGTAGCAGATTTTACTTTAAATGCAACCGATAAAGTGAATGATGGAATTAGTTTATGACTGCATGATGACTTGAGGTGTCAGAGGGAAAGATGCAGAAAGAATTTGAAAGGATAGACTATGCGCTGATTCAACAAACCTCGACATAGAATATTAATTTTTTTTTTAATGGCAAATATACAATTCAATTTAAAAAAAAAAAAACCTCTACACCTACGCAAACCAGACAATAGTTGCCAGCTCAGAAAAAAGAAAAAAAACAAACACTTTTCCTGTACAGTCGATAACTTGAGGATTAACCCATAATATTTGGAACCATTTTAAACTGACGACTTCTTTCATATAACGTGATATTTTACTTAAAGTTTATATGTTCTTGATTTCCGAAGAAATCGTGGAAAATTTTCAATATATTTAAGTACATTATCACTTTAATTATAGTTTTATAATTTAGATGGATGGAAAAAAGGGGACGTCTTTTTAAAATGACACCCGAAGTTTATTAGAAAAGTATTATTCTCTCCTCATGTATTAATTCTTTTCTTGGTCATGCTTTTATGAGATTAACGACACTGACATATTTGTACCCAATGTAATTTTTCATTTTACCAAGAGGTGAAGTTAGAAATTTCAGGTATACAACGAGGTTATTTTTATTTTTGATACTGCACAAAAGAGAATATTTAGTACAAACCTTTATCATCACCCTGAAAAATTGTCTACATAACCCATATTTCTAAATTAAGAGCTGAAATTAATCATTACTTATTAAGTGATGTAAACAGTCATTGAATTCTAGTCAACGCACTCTGTCCACTGATTTGGGTTAAGAAACGAACAACCCCATTTAAATACAGATTGAATGCAAGCCAAAAAAGAAATCTAGTTAACATTAATATTCATTTTGTTGCCTTCCATGTCGCCAGTTGTTTCAGCCCTCTAGATCCGAACAGCACTTCGGGGATTGAATCAATAAAATAGTTTTGTTTTTTTTGTTTTGTTTTTTTATACGTATCATTATACAAGACGGACAGACGAGGTAGCATCAGTTCTAGGAAGCAGTGGGAACGCAAACCGACTCGTTTACTATCACATGCGGGTTAGCCTCTCTAAGGACACATTGTTCGGAAAGTATGCCCACGCTTCAAAATTCTTGCGCCCTTCCATCGACTTTTTGTCGTCGTTTTTGTCTTATATCCAAATCTTAGTCAAAGACAATCTACCACTGTCAGAATTCCATGTCCACGTGTTATTCTGGCCCAGCCTTTCGCAGTCAATAGCAATTTAAATAATTATGAAATTGGTCATATATGTCAAAATCATGTTATATCACTAATAATTAAGGTTTATGAAAGTTCATTATATTAATTATTTTAATTTTAATTAATTTAATTTTAATTTTTGCTTCAATGCCTCATTTGCACCGGACGGCGTAATTGTTGCATCTGCTGCCGGTAGAATTAATGATATCATTTTTTAAACAAATAAGTTATGGTTTGAAATGACAAAAAATGGACGTCATTTCTTACACAATTACTTTTAGTCTATTTTCCATTCGATAATAAAACCAAAAACAAGAGGAAATGAAAAAAAAAACAACAAAAAAATACAACAAAAAAATACAACAAAAAAAAAATGAACACATATTAAATTACTATAACACAATTTTCAAACATCTGATGCCTGGTCATTGGATGTTTGTTTCGCACGAAAGGAATTTTGCAATAAAACATCCGTTCTTCCATATTTCTGCTTGAATTCCATCCAGACCTGCTGTCTTGTTTTTTAAGTGGTTTGATGGCGTATTCAGATTTCTGAATGTCCAGTTCATCTGTTCATATTGGCTTTTAATCAAACACTTTTAACCCAAGCTTATTGCCTATAATGTGTATTAAAAAACACATTGGGTTTAACTTGGCCTGTGTTATCTCTTTTCGGACCGGAAAATTTAATTTCTTATGAATCATGCTTGGATTTTGGCTCATAGGAACCAACTAAATATCGGTGTATGCTGAGTGTAGACATTGTGAAAAAGTTATAATGAAATTGTGCATAAGTTTACATTACGGGATCCAGATTATATGAAATTAATAAAGAGGTAGATACGCAAGAATTTTCAGCGATCAACCTGTGATCAGAAAAGAAACACTATGTAGAATATAGCTAAAAAAATGACTGGAATAATAGTGGTCAAAGGTATTGGTCCAAGGATGATTAGTTAGACAAACTATGGTTCCTGAAAGGAGAAATGTTATAAAGGGTGTTTCAATAACTTGGGCAGATTTTAAATACGAATTAATTTTAAGCGTCTATTTATTTATTTTTTTTTCTTTTAGATTTAACAACTTAACTCTTTGGCAATTTCAGCCATGGAAAGGTTAACAATCAAACAACGAAAGCCTATTACGTAAATGAACGTTCGAAGAGAAATGCATTTTGCACACTTCGCGATATTTTTGGTCAAATTAATCGACCAACCGAGAGTGCAATTGGAAACTATGTCACGTTCATATGGAAAGGCTCAATTCCTGCGCGCGATGTCGAATAGAGGTGTCTGGATTTTTGGCCACATTCTCGTACACTGCAGCAATGTTTTCAGCTGAAGGGCTTAAATGAGCACTCAATGGTGTTTTCACATCTGCCGCCAACCCAGTTTGTTTGAATTTACGAACAATTTTTCCAATTGCACACTTGAAATTTTAACACGTTGTTTGATTGTTAATCTTTCCATGGTTGAAATTGCCAAGGACTTCAGTTGTTAAATCTGAATGAAAAAGAAAAAAAAAATATCATTAGATGCTTAAACATAATTCACATTTAAAATCAGTCCAAGTTATTGGAACACCCTTTATAATTCTAACGATTCTTCTGAATAAACTCTATAAATGCTATGTTCCCTTTAGACATTTTATTTGTATAAAATAATCTTCGTTGCAACTCGAAATATGATTCTGAAAGCTTTTCTTCCACTTGCGTGCATGCGCATAAGAATTCAGCTATCCGTGCGCCCGTGACTCGTAGAATGACCTTTCTTACAGGAATCAACTTTGACGAGATTATAACTGCGTAATCGTTACTGCTGAAGCGTGAAAGCGAGAAGATTCTTGCTCGTTCTGGTACACTTTGAATAAGTGTCTATTTTCTCTTGCTTTTTTTTTCTTTTTCCTCGATGTGTATATAAGAGGCTGAAATTTTGTCCGTCTGATGTGTATCGATCTGCGGTCTTCTGTAAGATGGTAAATATTTACATATGGCTATCCCATCTTTTGATTAGTAGCGACATATTGCTGCCTTAACTTATGAACTAATATTTGGCATAAACATAAAAAATACGAACCTATGAATAGAATATTTTTCTATGTATCTTACGTTCGTACGAAATTTTCTTTTCCCAATGTCTGTCTGTCTATCCAACTATCGTTCGTACGCTAACCTCCGAAAAGCATTATCTATCTATTTTCCTATCTATCTATCTGCATTTATCTAAGTCAGTTCGAATCTCTCTCATTTTGCATCTATCTATCTATCTATCTATCTATCTATCTATCTATCTATCTATCTATCTATCTAAGGTACGCTACTCTATGAAAAGCTTTTCGTTGCACATCAGAATATTTATTTACAATCTACGGTTTCTATTTCGAAAAAACGATGTATAATTTTTTTTTGTATATCAAGAAAAATTTCAGCAAAATCTTTTTCCACTTTTCATACATTTTCCAAAAATATCTATATATGTATCTCTTTTTCTATCTGATTTCATCATTACATTTTCATATCTATCTGATTCTATTCAATTCCATCATCACTTTTTATAATTATCTATCTATCTATATAATTCTGTTTATATCTATCTTCACATCTATCTATCTATCTATCTATCTATCTATCTATCTATCTATCTATCTATCTATCTCATTCTATTCATATCTTCACATTTACATATATATCTGTCTCTCTATCATACTCTACTCAAATGTTCAGAACGAGCAAAAATTAAAATGTTTTCCCTCTTCTTACAATAAACATTGTGAGCAGTGATATTATTCATAAGTCAGTATGTTAAACTTTAGTAAATAAATTCCTTCGAAGAGCCGCTTGAAATTACCTGCAATATTTACCTTATCAGGTTTCCCAAGTTTATGTGTCGCAATTCGTATCTATATTGCTGCCATATATGGTCTGTTGCCCCTTCTGTTTGCCTCGGGGTTCTTGATAGGCTCCAGAGGCGGATATGCAATGTAGTTGGCCCTGCTCTGTCGTCTCGTCTACAGTCACTTTCTCACAGACGCGCCGTCGCCTCACTTCTGTCTGTTCTACAAATACTTCCATGGAAATTGCTCCGAGGAGCTTCATTCGCTGGTTCCCAGACGTCATGAGTTCAAGCGCCATACGAGGCTGGCATCCCGCTCTCACCCCTTCACTGTCGAAACTCCTAAATGTAGCCGTCTCTTCTACTCTAATAGCTTCATGTCTCTCACCTCTCTCCTGTGGAACTCCCTTCCCTATTCCTGTTTCCCTGAGAGCTATAATCTCCAACTATTCAAATGTAATGTCAATAGACATCTCCAGTTGCCTTGATCTATCCACTACCCTCATCCTTTATTCTATCACTCCTATCTGATCTTGCTCTAAATTCTCTGTAACCCCTTGCGTCCTAGTGGCTCTCGCCTTGCTTGGGGTGAAATGCTTAATATATATATATATATATATATATATATATATATATATATATATATATATATATATCCACGGAGAACAAACCTTTAACAGGACATAAATTTGTGCCAAATTGACAGTTCTTCCAGAAATACTAGTAGCCGCAATTTAGCAGCTTCCAATCTGACGCAAGAATAAAAAAAAGGAACGATTTGCTACGTCCACTCCTATCTGGTGTTGAATGAAAGTGCGAGTGTGTTGGGGTGGTGATGGAATAGAGGAGGCGTTTTTGAAATTCAATTTTTTAAATATAATAACCAGAGGATGGTACACACAATATACTATTCCAATTATGAATTATTTTCGTTGGGTTTCCATCAACTTTGAATTCTTTCTTTTAAATTTCCTTACAGATAACAAAAAAAAAGTAAAAAAAAAAAGATTCAGGTTTTGATTCGATGGTTTATTCCAGCAATCTTTCAATATCTTGAACATTCTTAACTTCCATACTGACAAGAGACATTGCTTCAAAGAAACAATCAATCTAAGTGTAGTAGGACTGGAGTACAGTACTGTTCGATAAAAGTCACTCACCTGATTTTTTTTTTACTAAATGTTCTCTTCGGTGAAACGAAATTTGAACTAAATTTCAAAGGATAAGCCATCTAAAATCCGAAGAAGAAGCTTTGAAATCTCTTTGAAGTTAGCAGTAAATACTGCTAACAATCCGTTCAGTATCATGTTCTGGGTATGCTTTTCTTTTCATGGAACTATTTTTTAAAAACCTATTGAAAAGACCTTCAAGAGCGAGCAGTGCAAGAGAATTTTAGATTCTTGTCTGCTCCCTTCTGCTGAAAGAGTGCAAATCGACTCCACCAATCTAATTTTTATACTATAGATAATTTTTATCCAATACTTTGATGAGAAGCAGGAGTTTTATGACATGGGCGCCCCAATCTCCTGACCTCAACCCCATAGAAAACTTATGGTGCATGTTGCTCAACTGATTTCTCGAGAGCCTGTACTTTATAATGCTCCATAATTTTGATTTGTGACAGGGAGCATTATCCTGCATAAAAATGAGCTTGGGGGGTCGATTTGCACCCTACAACAGAAGGGAGCAGACAAGACAGTAAAATTCTCTTGTACTGCTCGCTCCTGAGGGTCTTTTCAATAGATTTCCATAAAAAGAAAAGCATCCCCAGAACATTATACTGAATGGATGCTTTACAGTACTTACTGCTAAATTCAAAAAGCTTTCAAAGTTTCTTCTTCGGATTTTACATCGCTTATCCTTTAAATTTAGGTCAACTTTCGTTTCATCGGAGAAGAGAACAGTTAGTAAAAAAAAAAAAAAATCAGGTGAGTCACTTATCGAACAGTACTGTATAAACACCATCGTTAGAAAAACTTCTCATCACAACACTCTGATAATTTGTTACATCTTATTTCTAATTCTGGTCTACTATGTTGCATTTATATTCGCACAAATACATTTAGGGAACATATGAATTCGTTTTCTACCAGCTTCCAGATATAGTATTGTAGACTAGTCTATCTAGCTTAGGTTGGCAAGCAGACTAAGAAGAGAAGACCATTAAATTCCAAACCAGCTCAAGAAGACTCTTCTCTTCCCCCAAAACACATTGCAATTCACAGACAAAGAAAAGGGAATCTGCGGAGAAGGCAACGGGAAACCACTTTACTATCTTTCCCAAGAATTCATGGCAGTTCACAGATAATAAAGAAGAGCAAAATGTGGAGAAGCCAAGGGGAAAACACTCTAATATATATCCCAAGAATACATAGCAATTTACAGTTAATAAAGAAAAGAAATCTGTGGAGAAATTAACGAGAAACCGCTATAATATCTTTCCCAAGAATGCATGACAATTCACAGATAATAAGGAAACGGTATATGTAGAAAAAACAACGAGAAACAAACTCAAATATCTTTCCCAGGAATGCATGTCAATTCCCAGATAATAAAGAAAAGGTAATCTGTGAAGAAGTCAACAGGAAACCACTCCAATCTCTTTACCAAGTTAGCATGGCAATTTACAGATAATAAATGACAATCTCTCCTAAAGTAACGTTGCATTTAAAAAAATATATATATCGTTCATTACCTTATGGAGAGTTTCTTTGTCTGGGTTGTATTTTGATCCAGCGTCAAATTGGAATTCGAAAGATTTATTTCATTGGTTACTGTGTAGGGACCATCAATCCATTCAGATACAAAAATTGCTGCACGCATTTTAAAGATGTGTTGCACTCCGATTGGTCTGTTACGATGCTGAATCACCAGATTCTAAACCAATCAAAAAGTGACATGACAGTAAATAACAGTTACTGCAGTTGCGAAGTACATACGAAATAAAGATGAAAAGCATGACTTTCATTCCTTCACCATCAGAGAAATTAGGAATTGTCTTTCTTTCTTTTCTCTCCAGCTACGATGTTACACCTGTTTTGTTCATATCGAACCCAGACAACAATAATTGGAAATATTCAGACACAAGTAGTTTTTTGATAGTTTTCTTCCCTATAAGGCGCGATTACTTCTGTCAGATACCACCCTGGAATTTATGGCTTTCTATTGGCGATTTTTAATTCTCCTAGAGAGGTGATGCCTTCACTACAGCATCATCTACCAATATTTTTTGTTGCGAAGTAGAGAAGATCTGAAATCAGAGTTCTCTTAGATGAACTGTCCTCCCAGGCTACAATCTATTCAATTTAACCCTGTGGTCCCTGACATTCCCAAGCGGTACAACTTTTAACAACCGACTATGTTCGACGCTGATTAACTTCGGTAATCGGACGACAACAGACGCATTCAGCACCACATGTCCATAAGCAATTTTACTTATTAAATTCTGCACTTCTTACCTACTCTTACGTCCATATAACAACCTCGTTCAGGTAACCGTCTATTTTGAGTAACTATTGGGTCTTGTCTTGAGTGAACAGTAGTAAAAATGAATTGGGTGCACTGACAAGGAATTAAATTATTCTGTAAAAGAAATGTTTTATTATGCCTATCCATATGAATTCTTGCATTTACACACGCGCATACATTAAAAGGCATTCAGAAATATTACATATCAGATATTGTTAATATCAAAAGATTTTAATTTTTTTCAGATTTTTTTTTAACAAAGTAAAAATTCTGGCAAATAAGCTGTCTAAGGAGGAAATCTCACTGTCATAATTTCTTCCCCAGAACTGTTCATTTATGGAACAGCCTCCTGAACGTATTAGGTTGGTGCAAAAACAATGTCGTTTTCTCACATAGGTTACTATGTGAGAAAACGACATTATTTTTGCACCAACCTAATATGTTTCCCTGGTCACAAGGATCTTAACCTCTTCAAATTTAGGATCAATCGTTATTTGTC
Source organism: Acanthosepion lycidas (assembly GCA_963932145.1). Taxonomy (NCBI): domain Eukaryota; kingdom Metazoa; phylum Mollusca; class Cephalopoda; order Sepiida; family Sepiidae; genus Acanthosepion; species Acanthosepion lycidas. The sequence continues at coordinate 33,665,386 of OZ010588.1, forward strand.
CTATATATGTTTACACATTTCTTACTTAATGCATTTACGATCTTCCATCAACATAAATCAGTAACGCTCTACCTTTAATGACACTTGGGCATTGTTTTGGGTGAAAATTGGTATAAATAAATTAAGATACGACACTTAATATGAATCCATAATATTTAACGGTGTCACCAGAAGTTCTGAGAATGTAACCCAAGTAAATGAAGATATTCAGTTATGTGTCATGCGTGATACGCGCTTGGGCGATCATGTATCTTTCGATATATGACTGACGAGGCAGATTTTTCCCGCAGTAGATTGCCATTTCTTTCTGCGGTAGACCAGTTGCCATCCAAGGCTATAGAATCTGTCCTTTTTCTACCCATAGCTGGGTAAATAAAGTAGTTAAACAATCATCCTTTAGTTTTACACATTTGTCAGGGAATTGATTATATCTGCTACATACTATTTTGCGGTATCTTATCGCGTACCCATCTTACTTAGAATTTTGGTTTGATATGTTTCTCATTTTAAAGACAAAACACCAGATATGTACAGCACGATTCATAATGTATTTAAGAGTTAGGCTTCTAGTAGCATTAACAGCAGTACGACAGGGATCTCTCACATAAAAAGAGTTGATTTTGCAGTTAAAACTGATAGTATATAGGATGATTTTCTAAGCGTAACTTAGATGTGGCACAAGACCAAACGTGGGAACACCCAGTGAGGATCAAATTCACTACTCAATTGAAATTGATCTAGTGAAACAAGCTTGCTAACCATTACACAGAGTGGAAATCTGTTTTCAATCAATCTATATTCGTATTTTCTATGCACATGAAATTAATTTTAAGAAATTGGTTACCATAATTGATTTTTCTATATAGAGAAATCACCAACGAGTGTGCGTTTCTAATTATTCATATTACGTTATTGTATAAAAGATGGTAAACATTTCTCGATTCAAGATCTATTTCCCAAAATATTACCAAGCATCACATTTCTTTTTTCTGGGAAAGTTTCTTACATTTACCAAGAACTTCCAAACTCTTTCTTGAAAAACAATGAACTAATATAATAGAAACAAAACTTGTTTTAAGTCAACATATTTGAGCATATATGAACATTCATTTCGTGAAACACGTCCTGCAAAGGTTTTGGATATCTTCTGAAGTCCTCTCTTGGCTGCATCTTACTTGCAATGGCCGTCATAAGGCGTAAATTTAAAATATTGCAAAAGAAACACTTAATAGAAAGACTTATTCTTAAAATATCTGTCGAAATATACTGGTGAAATCTCTATACTTCTCTCTTCAACAGAGCGTTAAGCTTGAAATTACTTATTTTAAAAATAAAACAAACAAAGCAACACTTATAATTTTCTGTTTGTTTTCTTTACTCGCCGGTGCAACGGTGGTAAGAAATAAGAAAACATACAGAAGCGAAAGAGTAGAGGGGAGACATGGTGACCGAGAGGAAGAAATATAAAACAGCAGAAAGACTTTTGTAGCAAAAAAGTAACGTTAAGGACTGAAATGTTTGCAAGAAAAACGAAAAGGAAAATTGAGAGGAAAAAGAGGAAAAGTAATAAAGATAAAATTATGAATAAAAATGAAATGATGGAAAATAATGATAAACTTAAATATATATATATATATATATATATATATATATATAGGAAGAAATTATAAAAATAAAGGAAAGAGCGAAAGAAATGTTGTCAATGGTGGCAAAAAAGAAAGAAAAAAATAAAGAAAAAGTATAATTAGTGAAGAAAATAAAAAAGAAATGAATATTAAAAAAAATATGAAAGCAAAACAAAGAAATAAAAAGGAAACTGATAGAGTGCTACAAAAAAAAAAAGAAAAAGAAAAAAAGAGCACCAAAATAAAACAATATAGGGAAGAAACGAAGTATTTGTATTGAAAGAAATAAGGAAAGAAATAAATAAGGAAGGAAAGAAATAAGGAAAGAAAGCAGAAATAAGGAAGGAAAGAAAGACAGAAATAAAGAAGTAATTAAGAGGAAAGTAATAAGGAACGAAAGAAAGAAAGAAGGAAGGAAGGAAGGAAGGACGGACGGACATAAATACGGAAGGAAGGAAAAAGAATTAAGGAAGGAAGGAAATGAGGAAAAAAAGAAGAAAGAAGGAAGGAAGGAAAGAAAGAAAGAAGGAAAGAAATAAGGAAGGAAGGAAAGCAGAAATAAGGAAGGAAAGAAAGACAGAAATAAAGAAGTAATTAAGAAGAAAGTAATAAGGAACGAAAAAAAGAAAGAAAGAAGAAGGAAGGAAGGAAGGACGGACATAAATACGGAAGGAAGAAAAAAGAATTAAGGAAGGAAGGAAGGAAATAAGGAAAAAATAAGAAAGAATGAAGGAAGGAAAGAAAGAAGGAAAGAAAGAAATAAGGAAGGAAGGAAAGGAAGAAAGAAAAAATGAGAAAGGAAAGAAATAAGGAAGGAAGAAAAGAAATAAGGAAGGAAATAAAGAAGAAATAAGGAAGGAAATAAAGAAGAAATGAGGAAGGAAATAAAGAAATAATGAAGGAAGAAAAATGAAGAAATAAAGAAGGAAGGAAAGAAAGAAAGAAGGAAAGAAAGAAAGAAGGAAGGAACAAAAGAAAGAAAGAAAGAAAGAGGGAGAGAAAGAAAGAGGGAAAGAAAGAAGGACCGAAATAAGGAAGGCAGGAAATAAAGAAATAGGGAAGGAAAAAATAAGGAAATAAATAAAGTAGGAAAGAAAGAAATAAGGAAGGAAAGAAGTAAGGAAAGAAAGCAGAAATAAGGAAGGAAAGAAAGACAGAAATAAAGAAGTAATTAAGAAGAAAGTAATAAGGAAGGAAAAAAAGAAAGAAAGAAGAAGGAAGGAAGGAAGGACGGACATAAATACGGAAGGAAGGAAAAAAGAATTAAGGAAGGAAGGAAATAAGGAAAAAAAGAAGAAAGAAGGAAGGAAGGAAAGAAAGAAAGAAGGAAAGAAAGAAATAAGGAATGAAAGAAATAAGGAAGGAAGGAAAGGAAGAAAGAAAAAATGAGAAAGGGAAGAAACAAGGAAGGAAGGAAAGAAATAAGGAAGGAAATAAAGAAGAAATGAGGAAGGAAATAAAGAAATAATGAAGGAAGAAAAATGAAGAAATAAAGAAGGAAGGAAAGAAAGAAAGAAGGAAAGAAAGAAAGAAGGAAGGAACAAAAGAAAGAAAGAAAGAGGGAGAGAAAGAAAGAGGGAAAGAAAGAAGGACAGAAATAAGGAAGGCAGGAAATAAAGAAATAGGGAAGGAAAAAATAAGGAAATAAATAAAGTAGGAAAGAAAGAAATAAGGAAGGAAAGAAGTAAGGAAAGAAAGCAGAAATAAGGAAGGAAAGAAAGACAGAAATAAAGAAGTAATTAAGAAGAAAGTAATAAGGAACGAAAAAAAGAAAGAAAGAAGAAGGAAGGAAGGAAGGACGGACATAAATACGGAAGGAAAAGGAAAAAAGAATTAAGGAAGGAAGGAAATAAGGAAAAAAAGAAGAAAGAAGGAAGGAAGGAAAGAAAGAAAGAAGGAAAGAAAGAAATAAGGAAGGAAGGAAAGGAAGAAAGAAAAAATGAGAAAGGAAAGAAATAAGGAAGGAAGGAAAGAAATAAGGAAGGAAATAAAGAAGAAATGAGGAAGGAAATAAAGAAATAATGAAGGAAGAAAAATGAAGAAATAAAGAAGGAAGGAAAGAAAGAAAGAAGGAAAGAAAGAAAGAAGGAAGGAACAAAAGAAAGAAAGAAAGAGGGAGAGAAAGAAAGAGGGAAAGAAAGAAGGACAGAAATAAGGAAGGCAGGAAATAAAGAAATAGGGAAGGAAAAAATAAGGAAAGAAATAAAGTAGGAAAGAAAGAAATAAGGAAGGAAAGAAGTAAGGAAAGAAAGCAGAAATAAGGAAGGAAAGAAAGACAGAAATAAAGAAGTAATTAAGAGGAAAGTAATAAGGAACGAAAAAAAGAAAGAAAGAAGAAGGAAGGACGGACATAAATACGGAAGGAAGGAAAAAAGAATTAAGGAAGGAAGGAAATAAGGAAAGAAAGAATGAAGGAAGGAAAGAAAGAAAGAAGGAAAGAAAGAAATAAGGAAGGAAGGAAAGGAAGAAAGAAAAAATGAGAAAGGAAAGAAATAAGGAAGGAAGGAAAGAAATAAGGAAGGAAATAAAGAAGAAATGAGGAAGGAAATAAAGAAATAATGAAGGAAGAAAAATGAAGAAATAAAGAAGGAAGGAAAGAAAGAAAGAAGGAAAGAAAGAAAGAAGGAAGGAACAAAAGAAAGAAAGAAAGAGGGAAAGAAAGAAAGAGGGAAAGAAAGAAGGACAGAAATAAGGAAGGCAGGAAATAAAGAAATAGGGAAGGAAAAAATAAGGAAAGAAATAAAGTAGGAAAGAAATAAATAAGGAAGGAAAGAAGTAAGGAAAGAAAGCAGAAATAAGGAAGGAAAGAAAGACAGAAATAAAGAAGTAATTAAGAAGAAAGTAATAAGGAAGGAAAAAAAGAAAGAAAGAAGAAGGAAGGAAGGAAGGACGGACATAAATACGGAAGGAAGGAAAAAAGAATTAAGGAAGGAAGGAAATAAGGAAAAAAAGAAGAAAGAAGGAAGGAAGGAAAGAAAGAAAGAAGGAAAGAAAGAAATACGGAATGAAAGAAATAAGGAAGGAAGGAAAGGAAGAAAGAAAAAATGAGAAAGGAAAGAAATAAGGAAGGAAGGAAAGAAATAAGGAAGGAAATAAAGAAGAAATGAGGAAGGAAATAAAGAAATAATGAAGGAAGAAAAATGAAGAAATAAAGAAGGAAGGAAAGAAAGAAAGAAGGAAAGAAAGAAAGAAGGAAGGAACAAAAGAAAGAAAGAAAGAAAGAGGGAGAGAAAGAAGGACAGAAATAAGGAAGGCAGGAAATGAAGAAATAGGGAAGGAAAAAATAAGGAAATAAATAAAGTAGGAAAGAAAGAAATAAGGAAGGAAAGAAGTAAGGAAAGAAAGCAGAAATAAGGAAGGAAAGAAAGACAGAAATAAAGAAGTAATTAAGAAGAAAGTAATAAGGAACGAAAAAAAGAAAGAAAGAAGAAGGAAGGAAGGAAGGACGGACATAAATACGGAAGGAAGAAAAAAGAATTAAGGAAGGAAGGAAGGAAATAAGGAAAAAATAAGAAAGGATGAAGGAAGGAAAGAAAGAAGGAAAGAAAGAAATAAGGAAGGAAGGAAAGGAAGAAAGAAAAAATGAGAAAGGAAAGAAATAAGGAAGGAAGAAAAGAAATAAGGAAGGAAATAAAGAAGAAATAAGGAAGGAAATAAAGAAGAAATGAGGAAGGAAATAAAGAAATAATGAAGGAAGAAAAATGAAGAAATAAAGAAGGAAGGAAAGAAAGAAAGAAGGAAAGAAAGAAAGAAGGAAGGAACAAAAGAAAGAAAGAAAGAGGGAAAGAAAGAAAGAGGGAAAGAAAGAAGGACAGAAATAAGGAAGGCAGGAAATAAAGAAATAGGGAAGGAAAAAATAAGGAAAGAAATAAAGTAGGAAAGAAAGAAATAAGGAAGGAAAGAAGTAAGGAAAGAAAGCAGAAATAAGGAAGGAAAGAAAGACAGAAATAAAGAAGTAATTAAGAGGAAAGTAATAAGGAACGAAAAAAAGAAAGAAAGAAGAAGGAAGGAAGGAAGGACGGACATAAATACGGAAGGAAGGAAAAAAGAATTAAGGAAGGAAGGAAATGAGGAAAAAAAGAAGAAAGAAGGAAGGAAGGAAAGAAAGAAAGAAGGAAAGAAAGAAATAAGGAATGAAAGAAATAAGGAATTAAGGAAAGGAAGAAAGAAAAAATGAGAAAGGGAAGAAATAAGGAAGGAAGGAAAGAAATAAGGAAGGAAATAAAGAAGAATTAAGGAAGGAAATAAAGAAGAAATGAGGAAGGAAATAAAGAAATAATGAAGGAAGATAAATGAAGAAATAAAGAAGGAAGGAAAGAAAGAAAGAAAGAAGGAAAGAAAGAAAGAAGGAAGGAACAAAAGAAAGAAAGAAAGAGGGAAAGAAAGAAAGAGGGAAAGAAAGAAGGACAGAAATAAGGAAGGCAGGAAATAAAGAAATAGGGAAGGAAAAAATAAGGAAATAAATAAAGTAGGAAAGAAAGAAATAAGGAAGGAAAGAAAGAAATAAGGAAGGAAGAAAAAAGAAGAAATAAGGAAGGAATGAATGAAAGAAAGAAATAAGGAAAGAAAGGAAGAAAAAAAATGAGGAAGGATAGAAAGACAGATATAAAGAAGGAAAGAAAGAAATAAGGACGGAAAAATAAATAAATAAATAAGGAAGGAAAGAAAGAAAAAAAGAAAGAAAGAAAGAGGGAAGGAAATAAGGACAGAAATAAGGAAGGAAGGAAAGAAAGAAATAGGGAAAGAAAAAATAAGGAAAGAAAGACTGTTTAAATGAAATAAAGGAAAATAAAACAGAAGTGAATATTGAAAATAGGAAAGCAGAACAAATAATTAAAAATGAAATAACGGAAGTATTGATAGATTGATATAAAGAAAGCTAAAAAGAAAAAAAAAAAGATCATCGAAACAAAAAAAAAGGACAAAACGAAGTATTAGAAACTGTGCAAAGAAAGAAAGAAAGAAAGAAAGAAAGAAAGAAAGAAAGAAAAACTAATAAACGAAAGCAAGAAAATGGATAAAATCTTGTCAGAATGAAAGGTGATAAATAAAAAAAAACATTACAAATAAACAGAAAGAAAACATAATTACAGCAATAATGTGCTCAATAAATAAATAAATAAATAAATAAATAAATAAATTTCCTCAATGACAGCAAACGAAAATAATAAATAAGAAAAATTAAAAAATAAAACAAAAAAAAATCATGGAAATAACGTAAATGAGAAACAAAATGAGAGCAACAAGAAAGATTGAATCTCAGAAATGAAAAGATGCGAATGTAAATGACAAATACAAGATGAATAATTACACATATCGATAAAGCATTGAACACTAAAAGAAGTAAGACAAGGAGGGCAAGTGCTGCTGAGTTAAAGTCCTTCATGTAAGAAAATACAAACTAAACATATTGCCGAAGTAAAAAAGAAAATGGACCCGGCTTGCGGATGACATCCTACCGAGATAAAGTTTCCCGAAATCTACAAATTTATATGTACTTAGTCCTATAATAAAATTTTGCAAACGACGTGCCAAACGTAAAACAAGCAGGCCGAACGATTTCCCGCGCTTTTCAGTTTTGATGAGTGTCGTAGAAAAACAAAAGAACACAAACAATGCGTTAAAGTTTTGAAAGATTTCGAGATATATTGCAGTAGAACGTAGTGAAATCTTATCAAGAAAGTGTTATATAGTAATAAAGTGTCGCTGCCGACACTTGAGTTTGAACATAGATCGCCCGCCAGTGAACAAACACAGCCGATCCTATTATTGAATTAAGTAGACCCTGTACCATAGAGAAAACGCATAAGTAAAAAGTCGAGTGACGTCTAATTGATCGTTATTTCTATTCTATCCTCTATCACTATTCGGATCTTCATTTCTATTCTGTCCTCTATTACTATTCGGATCTTCATTTCTATTCTATCCTCTATTACTAATCGGATCTTCATTTCTATTCTATCCTCTATTACTATTCGGATCAATCATTTCTACTTTATCCTCTATTACTATTCGGATCTTCATTTCTATTCTATCCTCTATTACTATTCGGATCTTCATTTCTATTCTATCCTCTATTACTATTCGCATCCTCATTTCTATTCTATCCTCTATTACTATTCGGATCAATCATTTCTACTTTATCCTCTATTACTATTCGGATCTTCATTTCTATTCTATCCTCTATTACTATTCGGATCAATCATTTCTACTTTATCCTCTATTACTATTCAGATCTTCATTTCTATTCTATCCTCTATTACTATTCGGATCAATCATTTCTACTTTATCCTCTATTACTATTCGGATCTTCATTTCTATTCTATCCTCTATTACTATTCGGATCTTCATTTCTATTCTATCCTCTATTACTATTCGGATCAATCATTTCTATTCTATCCTCTGTTACTATTCGGATCAATCATTTCTACTTTATCCTCTATTACTATTCGGATCTTCATTTCTATTCTATCCTCTATTACTATTCGGATCTTCATTTCTATTCTATCCTCTATTACTATACGGACGGCTGTATTTTTCAACGGCGTTACTATAGTTGTATCTGCGATTATAAAGTCTCTACTACAACGAGCATTACAAAAGTGACAACGAGTATTCGTTGGCATCACAGAAGTCACAACGAATGTTCGTTGACATCACAAATGTAAAAAAGACAAAAGAAAAAATTAAAGGGTATGCATAACGGGAAAAATATGAGAAAACGAAATAAATCTTTAAAAAAACAAAGAATAATTAAATAATCAGCAAAAGAGACGGTATTGTTATCTTTATTTCGAATGGCTTGACCGTTTTCAATAGTTTGTTGTAGCACAGGTTTCAGCCAAACCGTACCAAATATTGTCCCTACGCCGGTATGCTTTGCATACATATCCTTCGACTGCTCTTCGGGTAACATTTAAATGTAAGTTCTTTGGCAAAACAGACATCAGCCTCAATCCCTTATACTAAGTAATGTCTTAGTTATGAGGTTAAAAACGTAAATCATATTTTGTTAGTGAATACAAAACGTGCTTTGATCACGCTAGCCATGACTACTATTACGAAATAAAATATTCGCACGATGTTCTGACTGAAGCTCTTGGATGTAATTATTGATAGACGTCAATATTAACTATGTGGATCCCGTTACATGTTACTTATTTTCGTGACAGGAAAGGTAATTATAGCAGAGTGGTCTGTATAAGTGTTCACAGAAACTCTCTTTTCTATGGACCAATACATAGACCATTTGTAAGTGCATCATATGAAGTCGAAATTCAAACTCGGCTCACTAATTTTGTATTGTGTGCGAGTCAGCTAAACATTAATCTGCACCAACAAGTTAAATAATGGATTGTTTTGTTTTGTTTTTTCGGCCGAGATCCCTCGTTTCTATTGTCATTATCACAGCGTTTTAGACGATTGTGAGTAAGGCCCTTCTCGAGTGTGAAGTTTTTAAGAATGTTGAGCTTAAGAGTTTTTATTCAACTACGTCAGTGGTTGACTTCCTTGCCCAGGAAAAGTATTTCTCTGCCCGAATGCATTAAACAAAAGAATCATTTATGCGCTTTAATAACAATTTCCTTAAACGGAGAAATGATATGAACGAGTAGACACCTATCGGTGAGATTGACAGTATCATCTGTAGTAGGATACAATCTCTCTCTCTCTCTCAAAAAAAAACAACAAAAAACAAAAAAACAAAACAAACAAAGGAGCCATCTATCAAAAAGGATTTTACAGTGTCAAGTAGGAACAGATTGCTTACACGACTCAAGTCTAAATACGACAAATATTTAGTCAAGAACCCAAATATCAGCTCATTGCAAAAGTTCGTGCCTCGCATTGCATTATTAATATAAAATGATCGCAATTTGCAAATAGTATTTGTTTTGGTGCCGAGTGAAACCCTGAATCGTTCACTTGCGAGCCAGACTTTGTTGAATGTCGACGTTTTGTCCATAGATAAATGCCTGAAAGATGGAGAAAGAAAAGTTGCAATTGGCCCATATTATGAATTTCGGAAAGGTGTAAGTGCCCAAGTTCTTCAGATGTTCAAGAAGTGGTTAGTCAGATGTTGTCAGGGTTATTTTAACCTAAAATTTCAACCTCGACCCGGGCGATCTTTGGACGTGGATGAAAACGCTCTGCTTGACATCGTAGAGAATAAACCGAAGATTTCAACGAAATACATTGCTGAAGCGTAAAAATCTGTATCGCAACTGTCTTTGAAGAGACTTGGATGCAAGAAAAACAGCCAATTTTGGCAAATCGAAAAGTTGTCACCACTACAAAGCAAGTCAGTCTTTGCAGAGTTTTTAAGAGTTGAAATGTAAGACTATCACCAACATCCGTATTCTTCTGACTTGGCTCCTTTGAACTTCCATTTGTTTTCGCCTTTGCATAATAATTTAAATAATAAAAAAAATTGACTCTGTACATTCAGTCGAAAATTACGTTACAGCTTCATTCCAACAAAGAGAAAAAACATGATTCTATAAAAATGGCATCAACAAGCTTGTAGAACGATGGCGAACAATTGTCAAAAAAATAATGGAGACTATATTCTTCTATATAATAAATGCTAATGTCTGTCTATCTGTTTTTCACTCTTTTCTAGATTTACTCCTAGTGACTTTAACCCAACATATACTATTTTGGTATCAGGCCGACTCCGTGAGCAAATCAAAAACATTCCGGACCGGATCCGGATTCACAATCCTGAAATTTTGGTTTCCCAAGTTTTCATTACTGCGACTGATTTCGGATTCCGCCATCTTGGTTTTACTGATAAAAACAATTAAAGGTACATAACTCTTCAACTTTCAATAGCTCATGTTCAAATAAAAAAAATACCTTTCTCAAATTATAGTGTTTCAAAAATGAAATTGTCCGTGTTTTCAACTTTACTCCTAGAAACGGTAGTTCATCATGTCATACCATTTTGGAATCAGATCGACACCGTGAGCAAATTCAAAACATTACGGGCTGAATCCGATCCGCAATCCTGAAATTTTGGATTCCAAAAACTTTTATGACTCCGATTGCTTTTGGCATTTTTTACGTGATTTTTTGCGACGAATTTTTTTGTGTGATAACAATTTTTATAAGTTGGAAATAAATTTGTGAATAATTTAAATTAATAGCGGAATCCATCGAATGCCACCCAAGAAAAAAAAAATGTTTGCATGGAAAGTAAGAACCTTCGCACATCAAATTTTCTTCAAATTAAGTAGCAGCAAAAGAATTATCGTTGAACTTTTAAAAGTTAAGCTTAAACGTTAATGCAATATGTAAATGCAATATTTAGTTCTTCTGTAGTTTATTATTGCCTATCGTATCTATGACACTCTACCCATTGTTATGAAGGCCCAATAAAATGCCATTCGCAGAGAGGTTTTTAAGCTTGTTACTAATAAATGTTGTTTATGAGAAAGTAAAATTTTGTTTTTAATTATCTAATTGGGCACGCACTATTTCAATGGTCTAATATAACGCAAGTAAAATTTATCTTATTATAGGCATCCCTATAGCATGCTCTTCTTGTTTGTTATCTTCAAAACGTTTCGGTGCTTTTACCGTTCCCCCTTCTTCAGATATCACACTCTGAAACCTTTTCGGAATTTTGGAAGGAACACTTGATTTAATACACGTGATGTATCATCATCATCATCATCATCATCATCATCATCATCATTTATTCCACGTCTGCATGCAGTCGTAAAATTGCTGGGTAGGAGATCACCAGATCAGTTCCTTCTAATTTCGTGTCCATGTCTGAATTAAAAGAAGGAGAAGTAATAGTCGTGCGTAGCGTGTCTTGGATAGATACATCTGAAATTATCCAAGTCAGAACACAATCGATATCCTCCCACTTGAAGGCTCGACTTGGTCACGCACACATGGCAATTAATTCCATCGCGGGAACGCTCTCTGCTAGTTGCTGAATTCACCCAAAGAAGCACTACCCCCCGGTGTTATACCTTGTTATCACCGCGCGGAATATATTGCCAGTAGTTCAGTTCCATGTGCAGATTGAGCGTGAAAGGGGGTCGAAGCTCGCAGTAATTGCGGTTTCTAGATTGACTTCAAAACTGCTGAGAGCCCCGGGACCAATACATGTAGATTTGATGGCATAATACGGTGTCAAAAACGATGAAGTGTGTATATATATATATATATATATATATATATATATATATATATATATATATGGTGAACTCGACGTATGAGGGTCAACCGGCTCAGTTCCTAGGAACCGAGAGCCAGACACCGGACACATATGATTTCGTTATAGGCATGAAGGTTTTGTGCAGAACCGAGCACACTTTTTGGCGAGCTGAATACAAAAATCTGGTGCACCGTGTGCCATAAAGATCCCCAACCGACCCTCCTCAGGTTTTGAAGTCAGAGTTATCCTTCTCCTAGACCAGTTACCATCCAAGGCTACGGAACCCTGTCTGTCCTGCTAGTTACTCATATATATATATATATATATATATATATATATATATATATATATGTGTGTGTGTGTGTGCGTGTATGCGCATATTGACACACACATCATCATTATTATTATTAGAATTGTTTAAATTTTAATGGATGTAATCAATAAATTATAAATATAATAGGTATTAACAAAATAATAAAATAATATTCCACTATATGACCAATTATTTTTAGTGTTTTTAAAACAATTGTTTAAATGTTAAATAATACAAAATAATCGATTATGCAAAACAAATACTAAGAATAAACTTTGCAAAACAAAAGTTAGTGATTCTGTGTTAATAGTGCCAGAGGTTCTTAACAATATTTATCAGATACTTCCGAATTAAACGAACAGAATCAATGGTAAAATCAAATAATATATTTTTATTTATTTGACTTGGATTGTAGCGAGTCATTTGTAATTCGTGCTAGTGAAACTTCGTTCTGTTGGGTATTTGACAGTTGATAGTCTTTGGTTGAAATCATCATCTTTGTTGGTTAGTATCGGGAGTGTTATTACTTTTGAAATAGTTGAGGCGTCACGGTGCGTCTATTCTCGGCCTTGAAAAGGGCAGAATTTTTTTAAAGCACTGCTTAGAATCTTTACGCGGCGCGCTTGGATGGTTTCTCTGGCGGTCCTTTCCCTCCATCTCTGCCTATCGGTTGTCTGTTTAGATCCATTCGAGAAAGTGTTCTAGAATACTGGCGCGAAACTTGGTTTTGGCTAACATCAAAAAGCTCGATTTGTTTTTAATTTTTTTGTTGTTTTTTTCGATTGGCCGAAATTTTCCGGCTTTCCTTTCTTTTTCATCATTTTTTCACAATAAAAGTTACCCGTAGAACCTCCTTTACTTTGGCAGATTTCTAAGCATAATGATTCGCCCTTGCATGGAGTATTGCTGTCATATATGGTCTGGAGCCCCTTCTGTTTGTCTCAAGGTCCTTGATAAAATCCAGAGACGGTTATACAATGTAATTGGCCCTGATCTGGCATCTCGTCTGCAGTCGCTTTCTCACAGACGTGCCGTCGCCTTTCTCTATGCTTTTTACAAATACTTTCACAGTAACTATATTTTCCGATGACCTCCTTTCACTTGTTCCCAGACTTCATGAATTTAAGCGTTCAACTAGGCTGGCATCTCCCTCTCAAACCTTCACTATCGAAACTGTTAAATGTTGCCGTCTCCTCTAATTCAATAGCTTCGTGTCTCGCACCTCTCTCATGCCGAAGTCCCCCCTTTTGTTGTTTCCCTGATAGCTATAATCTCCAACTATTCAAATGTAATGTCAATCGACGTCTCCAGATGTCTTCATCTATCTCTATCCTTCTATTCATTCTTTCCTTCATCACTCCTCTTTGCTCTCGCTCCAACTCTCTGTAAAACCTTGCGTGCTAGTGGCTTCCCACCTTGCTTGGGGCGAAACGCTTAAAAAAAATAGACTCATAGACAAGATAACCTCCGCCATTTTGCAGTCATGTTCTTCTCTTTTCTTTTTTATTTGAGGATTGCCTTCTCATTAATTGAGAAAGACGTATATAGAAAGAAGGATAGAGAGAGAAAAAGAGATATGAGTTTTAAAATTTGCAAATGTATTATTTTAATATGAATTCTTTTTGTAGTTTATGTATTACATTTTCATATTTTATTTTGGCTCGCCACAATACCACCTAATTCTCTTTAGTCAGTTTGCCTTTATTTTGCTTGTACATTCCTTCCCTTGGATCAAACATGGCTGTTTAGCGCTACGTAATACAGGGATTGAACTGACAACAACCTGTGTAGCAGGTATACCTTAACCAACGATTTAACATTAAAGTTATATATGTTGATAAACATTTACTTTCCAAATCAATAAATCCATCAAAAGCATGCATTTAATCACAATATACCTTACTCCAGGAGTAGAGAAATTGTCTGAGAAATGTCAAAATGGGATGAATTGTTTTGGTCAATTAGAAAATAGAATGATCCAGCGTGTACAAGATCGCATTAAAACAGGAAATTCTAGTGTCAGACATGAACGATGTTATATTAAAATTCGTTAAAGACAAAAACTAATATTGATGTTTTTGTACGACATGAAAGGCTTCTTTTTATCCGATGTGATATGGACCTCAAATCCCAGTGTAAGCTTGTAGATGGTGCAGAATTTGTGGAAATAAGATAAAGTTGAGTTGGCCAGTGTCTTCGTTATATGGTTTAAGCCTTTTGATCGCCAGTCAATATTCAATGGAAAAGGTCTGAAATAGAGGACAATCTGTTAGGAGTTTATATAACTGGAATAGATTTAAATAGGACTTTTTTTTTCAATTAGCGAATAGCAGCTAAGAACAAATGTGGAAAGTGCGAATACAAGAATTTTATTGGAACCAACACTAGTAGCCATGCCAGATTTCCTGATATAGCCTGCAAACGATTTTAAACACCAGTTGTTCAAGGCTTGTGGAATAGGCATATATATATATATATATATATATATATATATATATATATATATATATATATATATATATATATATATATATGAGGGGGTATGTGTGTATATTTTGAATTGTTTCTTCCAAGTATGCATGGACGGTTATTTTGAAGAAAATCGTCCTTTCTTCTCTGAGGTTTGTTCTTTTTCTTGTACAACACAAAGATTATAGAATGGCACGAAAAGTTTTTTTAGCTAAACATGTCTTCTGGCATGAATCCGATTAAACTTAAACTTGTCTGGTCTATTTTAGGAAATAACCAAAATTCCAGAAAACCTTGAGGATTTATTGTGTTTTCAATGCATCAGAATCAGATATATAATAAAAGAAGAGAAAAGAACTGTTCAGTACGATGGCCGAAAGAGTATAATCTATAAATCTTATAACGACAACTTCGCAAAGATTTATTTGCATACAATATTCTTGATGTTTTATAGATTACTGAATATATGCATTTTGGAAATAGTATGTAGATTATGTAATATTACTTCATATACATTCATAAGAATACATAGATAGATAGATAGATAGATCAACCAACGAAAAGGATAGATAGATAAAAGCAGATGGTGATAAGAAACATAGATAGATAGATAGATAGATAGATAGATAGATAGATAGATAGTAAAAAAGACAGAAAGAAAGAGATGTTGATATATAGATAGAGAGAAAGAAAGAATCAGATGGCGATAGAGTGTGAGAAGCAGAGATAGATAGATAGATAGATAGAAACAAATGGTGATATATACAAGAAATAATGTAACTGACGGCGATAGAGAAAGAGAAACAGAGATAGAAGCCTATATAGATACAGAGAAAGAAACATAAGAGTATGAGATAGATAGATAGATAGATAGATAGATAGATAATTAAATGAGATAGATAGATAGATAGATAGATAGATAGAAAGATAGAAATAAATAAATGGTGATATATAGAGAGATATAAAGAAAGAAATAATGTAACTGGCGGCGATAGAGAAAGATAAACAGAGATAGAAGCCTATTTAGATAGATAGAAAGAAACAGATACCGATATATATATATATATATATATATATAGAGAGAGAGAGAGAGAGAAAGAGAGAGAGAGAGCGATAGATGGCGAGAGAAAAAACATAGGTAGAAACAGTGATAGTGATTAAGAAACATATGGTTATATATATATATATATATATATATATATATATATATATATATATATATATATATGTGTGTGTGTGTGTGTGTGTGTAACGAAGCTGGAATATTAATGTTAAACTTAGACTTTATCATTCAGAAAGCCAAAAGCAGAGTAATTTTTGCTGGGAAGACTAAGATTGTTTCTTTGAAAATAGCATTGGAAGCATTTTATTTTGCTTGATTTGGTTGAATGTTATACTGATAGTCCTTTCTTAATTACCTTTCAGCTGAGCCCGATGTGGTTATTGTAAGGTGGACAATGACAATCGATTCATTACCTGAGGAATCTAGCCGGCTAAATAGCACGCTATCGCTAATGACACACTAACAAAATCGGCTTTCATTTGAGGAAAGTCTTGGCATCTTTATGTGGAACCACGTCGTGTCCTCCATAACTTGCCTGGTATTTCAGCTAACCTGATGACAATGTATGATACATAAACATACAAATGCTGTGAAAAAATTGAAATTATTCGTCTTGTATGTTAATATAATATATAATACAAATAGTTGTAACAAAATAAAATCATTGCATTGATAAAGTCACTCAGACGACGAAATGCGGCGGCTAAAATAGGTTTTTCTTTATTCATATTATCCTTTCACAGATATACTCTAAATTAAATTTTTACACACACACACACACACATATATATATATATATATATATATATATATATATATATACACACACTGCGTGCCAAATTTTTTCTAATATTTCACCGTGCTGATAACAAATATGGCGCCAGTTTGTTTATATTGCGCAGATCAGTACGAACATTTCAGTGATTGCGCAGCCCAGTGTTGCCAACATTGTGTGAAAATTTTGTGTGAATTGATTGGACGGTTTTTGAAATAGAAAAAAGTTATCTCGATAATAATTTGGCACGCAGTGTATATATCTGTGTGTGCGTGTACTTTATACATGTATATATGCATTTATATACACTATTAACATTATTCGGACTATTGTCCACATCTTTGTTGCCATATGTATCTCCCCAATTTCTTCACCGCCTTAACCAGGTATTGAACTCACACACTTTGCGTCCTGTCACTGGATCTCACTAACGCCTTTATCCATTATGCCACGTGTCCTTGAGGACACCAATTTATAAATTTCTGTGTATTATATTCAGCATTCATTTTTTACCAGTGTTCATATTGCAAGTTTTTGTTGTTACCATTGCATTTGTTTTTACCAGACCTCATATTGCAATTTTCGTTGTTATTATTGATTTTCTTTGGCACTAATTATTACTGGTTCCCATATTGTATTCATTTCTATGCTTCGTCGGCTCAGGAGATTTTTGTGGCCTAGCATATGTGCTGATTTTTTAAGTTTACCAATTTTCCAATGATGTTGTTTGTCTATGATTTGGACCTGAACCGACATAGTTAGTCCAAATCATAATCTAATAATTGGACAATTTTGCTGTTACAAGCGGTAAATACACACACAAGCACACACGCACGCGCGCACACACACACATACACACACACACACACACACACACACACACACACACACACACACACACACACATATATATATATATATATATATATATATATATATATATATATATATATATATATATATATAATTGAAACTCAGTCTTCCGGTCATGAAGATTGCGTTCAATTATAAAACAGGCAATTTCCACTCGGTGTTAACATGTGCGTCAACTCTAATTATCCACACTGCATTCCGAATACTGAGTCCTTTGCCTATAGATATATCGTACCTTAAACATATTTTATCATATTATATCATATATATATATATATATATGTGTGTGTGTGTGTGTGTGTGTGTGTGTGCGTGCGTGGTTGAATCAATGAGATAATTTAAATGAGTTTTATTTTGAAAATGTCTCTGTAGACAGTTCTACGTGACCAAGCCTTGACTTTCGGTACACTGTCAAAAATAATTATGTTGTATAAAGAATTCCTTGTTCATCTGTAAGCTCCGGACCTGCTTAAAATAGATGACGTTATCTTTTAGCTATTTTTCATCATTTTCTGAATTAGCACAATATCGATGTCATATATTTAAAGCTTTAATGCACACTAACATGTGAAGAGCCTGTTAAAACAGAACATTAGAAGTTCATTTACATGCTGACTGTTTTTCACATCTTTGTTGCTATTATCACTTTTACGCTGTTTTGAACTTCGGCCTTCATCGGTTACTTTTCGTCAGGGAATTTCGAACTGAAGCCGTTATTTAATCTACGCAGCTTAGATCATCCTAGTTCAATGTCTAGGGATACCTCGTTGATTACTCCTCAGTTACTGCATGTCCTGTTTGCAAAGATTGCAAGTACGCATTGCCCAGCCCAGGGATTAAACCTGTCACGAAATTCACTCTTTAATCCACTAAAAGAAAATGGAAACTTAATCAAAATCTGCATACTGATGAGATTATTGATGCTCGTTGTCAACAAGCAAATGATGAAGACCTCAGAGCAGAATGAAACGTCGTGATAAGAACAACATAGTTGAGGAATATACATTGCATATAAATAAAAATAACTCCTTATCTCCGAAATTCAGACAGAGAATTTTATCAGATAAATTCAGACAGACCACTATATTTTTAGAGTTGTCTCCTCTTTATATTTGATAGAGGAAAATGTTTTCCATTCGGTAATGCACGCTTGTCTGCATTCCTTGATGGAGTACAATTTATAATACTCTCTAGATGTTTGGCATCTCAGCTTATAATGTTAGTGTTTGTGTTGCTATCTTGTCACTTCATGTTTCTGTAGAGTGCATTCTTGATTTGCACAACGTCGTTGTACTTATGACAAGGTCAGGGAGCCGTAATGATAAGAAAGCTTTTGAAAATTCCCAAGTAATGCAAGATAAATGTTCAGACACACATAAAAAAGGAGCACATCTTGAAAGCCATTAATAAAGTGGTTAAACACTATAGTACTCAGTGAATATATTCTGGACTTTGATGGATTCGCTTAAGGCTAAATATTCACAAAAGTTTATCTGGCTATGTTAATGACAAATATTTTATTAATAAGATTAATAGATAAATATTAAGAGAATGTAATAGAGAGATACATATTAAGAGTATGAGATAGATAGATAGATAATGAGATAGATAGATAGATAGATAGATAGATAGATAGAAAATGAAATGAGATAGATAGATAGATAGATAATGAAATGAGATAAATAGATAGATATATAGATAATGAAATGAGATAGATAGATAGATAGATAGATAGATAGATAATGAGATAGACAGACAGATAGATAGATAGGTAGATAGATAGATAGATAGATAGATAGATAATGAAATGAGATAGATAGATACATAGATAATGAAATGAGATATACAGATAGATATATAGATAATGAAATGAGATAGATAGATAGATAGATAGATAATGAGATAGACAGACAGACAGACAGATAGATAGATAGATAGATAGATAGATAATGAAATGAGATAGACAGATAGATAGATATATAGATAATGAAATGAGATAGATAGATAGATAGATAGATAATGAAATGAGATAGATAGATAGATAGATAGATAGATAGATAGATAGATAGATATTAAAACAATGAGATGGATGGATAGATATTAAGAGAATTAAATAGATGGATAGATGATAGATATTAAGAGAATGGGATAGATATTAAGAGAATGAGATAGATAGTAAGATATATCGATAGATACTATTATTTGTAAGTATCTACTTATTTGAAAAATACGTAGCCCTTACAAGTGACGAAATGAAGTTTCTTTATTAAAAATCAATTTAAATAATCGAACTGTATTCCAGATATCTGATCTAATTCTAATTGTAAATTGATTGATTTCATTTTTACGGCTTATCAAATCTTTGTGTGTTATTTAAAGCAAAACGTATTTTAGATATAAGAATAATTATTTAGACTATTTACATACGGACTAATTACATCATCTTTGCTGTTATTATCACAGCCTTTCAGCCAAGGCATGAACATATTTTTAAGAATAGCAATGATTTTTCTAGAACACAAATTTTACTATTTAACCCACAGACTGGAGGAAGGAGACGCATTCACTTTATTCTAATGTTTATTTTTGCATACGGGAATGTAATGAACCAGATTGGAATTCGAACTCTCGATTTCTCATTCCTAGCATCTATACATTACACCAGAAGAACCTCCTCTGGATGCAGACAAAACAGGCCATTTCCATGATATTAAAGTAAGTACCTCAAAGAAAATGCTAAAAAATCAGCTACCGTGATGAGAACATGCTTCAAACGTAATGAAAACATAATTTTATCGTCAAAATCCTTATGTTATTATTAATAGGAAGGATCAAAGTATTTTTTGATTATTTAATTAAAGTTTTTACTCTTTTTAGAAGATTCGAAATTTTGATTAATAAAGAAATTGTTTTTCTTGTGTCAGTGGTTGTACTAACTTTTAGCAGAGGAAATTTTCGCCTCTTTTTTTTTGCGATGAAAGGCACGTTAATTTGTGGATTTTTGAAAAAATCAAATAATTTTCCGATTTGAATGTATTTCATTCACAAATGAATGAAATGATTTTTGAATCCTTTTCATTAGAAAATCTTGGTAAAAATATTGTTAGATAGTTTCAGGCCCTTAATTAATTTTATGAAAACTTGAGAAATTCATTGAGATAATTTTTAGTGACTATATTATTTAAAAGTAGTATTCTTTGAAGAATTTTAAATCCCAGAATTGTTTTTGCAAAATCGGACCCAGACTAAACGAAAATCTATTCTGGATTGAAAAAAGAAAAAAAAAAGAAACGCTATAAAACTAAAACATGATTTAATTAGAGAAGATTTAATTGCTTTTACAAATAATATACATTAAAGACAGTATTGTCTGAAGAAAAAAAATCGACGAAAGAAGAAATTTTAAAAGATTTGTATTCATTTTTTTACTATACCAGTTTACCTACAGAGGAGCATCAGGTTAGAAATGTCAATTTTACTGCTTTTAAACTACAATTTTCCATAAGTTCCCTAGAACGTCCATATCTGCTCGAACAGTATCAAAACGTAAACACATGACGACACACACTACGAAATCGACAAAGTACGACAATTATTTTAATATATTTTATTGTTATACGTTATTGATATAAATATTTCAGCAAATGCTCTGTTTATAATAAACAGTATTAACAGCATTTACCGGCTTGAATGTTCGAGACATTGTCACAGAAAATATGCGTCCTCCGACAGAAATCGACCCTGTATCCTACACGGTACCGTCATATAACCAGACGTGCTATACCAATTTAGCTACGGAGGATCGTCTGATTAACAGGGTCGATTTTACTGCTTTAAAACTACAATCAACTATGATATCCCTTGAGCGTCCATATCTGCTCGAAACGAATCTAAACGTAAACACATGACGTCACACATTACGAAATGGGCAAAGCCCGTCAATTATTTTAATATGTTTTATTGTTATACGTTATTTATAGAGACACAGATATTTAAGTAAATTCTATGTTAATACTGTTTATTATAAGCAGATTATTTACTTCCTGATAGTAAGTACAAATCCCCTTTTTGATTTCGTTTTTTTCTAAAACTTCGTCGTTGGTCACATGTTCAGTCCATGTTATTCTCAACATCCTTCTTTATAACTACATTTCTGTTGCTTCAAGTCTCTTCATCTGTAAGGAGATTATCTAACATTCACTGCCATAACAGTTTAGTACTCTTTTCTTTGTTCCTAACGAAATTTTTCTGACCCTTAATACTTTACTTAGCTTTTGGAAGCCATTTTTCTCTATCCCAATGCGTCTCCGGATTCCTGTGTTGCACTTTCCGTCCCCCGTTAAAACTCTACCTAGATATGTAAATTGTTGCATTTGTTCGATTTTGGTAACTTGATATTGTAATTTGCATGTAGGACTGTTTTTCTGATGATAACTCTTTCAATCCTCTAGCAATTGACGTTTAGAAGTACACAACATATATAACGACCTGTGGTTTGCGATAAAACGAAATCACATATGATGAAATTAAAAACTATTCATTCCTGCTAATGAAGGCATTTCATTCAAAACTCATTCTCATGTAATCAGTTCATTCTCTCTTTGATCGATAGATCAATGAAAAACATTTTTCCTGTCCCTCGATCTGTACTCCGATCTATAATATCTGGAGGCACTTGATATATTTTCGACATTATAGCGTAGCATTAACACACAAAAAGAAAATCTACGCGAACACATCACTCAGGAAATAAATTCGCACGCAATTATGAATCCGCGTGCAGGCTGTGAGTGTTGGTTGTCAACTTCCGGTGCCAGTGGACAGTCAATTCAAGAAATTGAAAGCTGATTTCTAAGACTGAATAATCTTCCTTGAAGGATTAAAGCAACATATAATAAAACCTCGATTTGACTTCCATCGATTAAAACATATATTGTATTTAAATAAGCGCGCATGGATCACGTGCGCCATGACAGACTTTTCATTTTTACTGAACGAATTTATATATAAGCTCGAACAAATCATTCATCATCGGTTGAAAGGTTGTGATAATAACAACAAAGATGATGTATTTAGTCAGTATGTAAATAGTCTAAATAAATATTATTATAATCTAAAATATGTTATGGTTTTAAATAGCACACAAGGATTTGATAAGCCGTAAAAATGCAATCAATCAATTTACAATTAGAATTAGATCAGATATCTGGAATAGAGTTCGATTATTTAAATTGATTTTTAATGAAGAAACTTCATTTGATCACTTGTAAGAGCTACGTATTTTTCAAATAAGTAGATATTTGCAAATAATAGATAGATATATCGATAGATATTATCTCGTTCTTTTAATGTCTATCTCATTCTTTTAATATCTATCATCTATCCATCTATTTAATTCTATTAATATCTATCCATCAATCCATCTATTTCATTCTCTTAATATCTATCCATCTATCCATCTATTTCATTCTCTTAATATCTATCCATCTATCCATCTATTTCATTCTCTTAATATCTATCCATCTATCCATCTATTTCATTCTCTTAATATCTATCCATCTATCCATCTATTTCATTCTCTTAATATCTATCCATCTATCCATCTATTTAATTCTCTTAATATCTATCCATCTATCCATCTATTTCATTCTCTTAATATCTATCCATCTATCCATCTATTTCATTCTCTTAATATCTATCCATCTATCCATCTATTTCATTCTCTTAATATCTATCCATCTATCCATCTATTTCATTCTCTTAATATCTATCCATCTATCCATATATTTCATTCTCTTAATATCTATCCATCTATCCATCTATTTCATTCTCTTAATATCTATCCATCTATCCATATATTTCATTCTCTTAATATCTATCCATCTATCCATCTATTTCATTCTCTTAATATCTATCCATCTATCCATATATTTCATTCTCTTAATATCTATCCATCTATCCATCTATTTCATTCTCTTAATATCTATCCATCTATCCATCTATTTCATTCTCTTAATATCTATCCATCTATCCATCTTTTTCATTCTCTTAATATCTATCCATCTATCCATCTATTTCATTCTCTTAATATCTATCCATCTATTTAATTCTCTTAATGTCTATCACCTACCTATCTTTTTCATTCTCTTAATATCTATCCATCTATCCATCTATTTCATTCTCTTAATATCTATCCATCTATCCATCTATTTCATTCTCTTAATATCTATCCATCTATCCATATATTTCATTCTCTTAATATCTATCCATCTATCCATCTATTTCATTCTCTTAATATCTATCCATCTATCCATCTATTTCATTCTCTTAATATCTATCCATCTATCCATCTTTTTCATTCTCTTAATATCTATCCATCTATCCATCTATTTCATTCTCTTAATATCTATCCATCTATTTAATTCTCTTAATGTCTATCACCTACCTATCTTTTTCATTCTCTTAATATCTATCCATCTATCCATCTATTTCATTCTCTTAATATCTATCCATCTATCCATCTATTTCATTCTCTTAATATCTATCCATCTATCCATCTATTTCATTCTCTTAATATCTATCCATCTATCCATCTATTTCATTCTCTTAATATCTATCCATCTATTTAATTCTCTTAATGTCTATCACCTACCTATCTTTTTCATTCTCTTAATATCTATCCATCTATCCATCTATTTCATTCTCTTAATATCTATCCATCTATCCATCTATTTCATTCTCTTAATATCTATCCATCTATCCATCTATTTCATTCTCTTAATATCTATCCATCTATCCATCTATTTCATTCTCTTAATATCTATCCATCTATCCATCTATTTCATTCTCTTAATATCTATCCATCTATCCATCTATTTCATTCTCTTAATATCTATCCATCTATTTAATTCTCTTAATGTCTATCACCTACCTATCTTTTTCATTCTCTTAATATCTATCCATCTATCCATCTATTTCATTCTCTTAATATCTATCCATCTATCCATCTATTTCATTCTCTTAATATCTATCCATCTATCCATCTATTTCATTCTCTTAATATCTATCCATCTATCCATCTATTTCATTCTCTTAATATCTATCCATCTATTTAATTCTCTTAATGTCTATCACCTACCTATCTTTTTCATTCTCTTAATATCTATCCATCTATCCATCTATTTCATTCTCTTAATATCTATCCATCTATCCATCTATTTCATTCTCTTAATATCTATCCATCTATCCATCTATTTCATTCTCTTAATATCTATCCATCTATCCATCTATTTCATTCTCTTAATATCTATCCATCTATCCATCTATTTCATTCTCTTAATATCTATCCATCTATCCATCTATTTCATTCTCTTAATATCTATCCATCTATCCATCTATTTCATTCTCTTAATATCTATCTACCTATCCATCTATTTCATTCTCTTAATATCTATCTACCTATCCATCTATTTCATTCTCTTAATATCTATCCATCTATCCATCTATTTCATTCTCTTAATATCTATCCATCTATCCATATATTTCATTCTCTTAATATCTATCCATCTATCCATCTTTTTCATTCTCTTAATATCTATCCATCTATCCATCTATTTCATTCTCTTAATGTCTATCACCTACCTATCTTTTTCATTCTCTTAATATCTATCCATCTATCCATCTATTTCATTCTCTTAATATCTATCCATCTATCCATCTATTTCATTCTCTTAATATCTATCCATCTATCCATCTATTTCATTCTCTTAATATCTATCCATCTATCCATCTTTTTCATTCTCTTAATATCTATCCATCTATCCATCTATTTCATTCTCTTAATATCTATCCATCTATCCATCTATTTCATTCTCTTAATATCTATCCATCTATCCATCTATTTCATTCTCTTAATATCTATCCATCTATCCATCTATTTCATTCTCTTAATATCTATCCATCTATCCATCTTTTTCATTCTCTTAATATCTATCCATCTATCCATCTATTTCATTCTCTTAATATCTATCCATCTATCCATCTATTTCATTCTCTTAATATCTATCCATCTATCCATCTATTTCATTCTCTTAATATCTATCCATCTATCCATCTATTTCATTCTCTTAATATCTATCCATCTATCCATCTATTTCATTCTCTTAATATCTATCCATCTATCCATCTATTTCATTCTCTTAATATCTATCCATCTATCCATCTATTTCATTCTCTTAATATCTATCTACCTATCCATCTATTTCATTCTCTTAATATCTATCCATCTATCCATCTATTTCATTCTCTTAATATCTATCCATCTATCCATCTATTTCATTCTCTTAATATCTATCCATCTATTTAATTCTCTTAATGTCTATCACCTACCTATCTTTTTCATTCTCTTAATATCTATCCATCTATCCATCTATTTCATTCTCTTAATATCTATCCATCTATCCATCTATTTCATTCTCTTAATATCTATCCATCTATCCATCTATTTCATTCTCTTAATATCTATCCATCTATCCATCTTTTTCATTCTCTTAATATCTATCCATCTATCCATCTATTTCATTCTCTTAATATCTATCCATCTATCCATCTATTTCATTCTCTTAATATCTATCCATCTATCCATCTATTTCATTCTCTTAATATCTATCCATCTATCCATCTATTTCATTCTCTTAATATCTATCCATCTATCCATCTATTTCATTCTCTTAATATCTATCCATCTATCCATCTATTTCATTCTCTTAATATCTATCCATCTATCCATCTATTTCATTCTCTTAATATCTATCTACCTATCCATCTATTTCATTCTCTTAATATCTATCTACCTATCCATCTATTTCATTCTCTTAATATCTATCCATCTATCCATCTATTTCATTCTCTTAATATCTATCCATCTATCCATATATTTCATTCTCTTAATATCTATCCATCTATCCATATATTTCATTCTCTTAATATCTATCCATCTATCCATCTATTTAATTCTCTTAATGTCTATCACCTACCTATCTTTTTCATTCTCTTAATATCTATCCATCTATCCATCTATTTCATTCTCTTAATATCTATCCATCTATCCATCTATTTCATTCTCTTAATATCTATCCATCTATCCATCTATTTCATTCTCTTAATATCTATCCATCTATCCATCTATTTCATTCTCTTAATATCTATCCATCTATCCATCTATTTCATTCTCTTAATATCTATCCATCTATCCATCTATTTCATTCTCTTAATATCTATCCATCTATCCATCTATTTCATTCTCTTAATATCTATCCATCTATCCATCTATTTCATTCTCTTAATATCTATCCATCTATCCATCTATTTCATTCTCTTAATATCTATCCATCTATCCATCTATTTCATTCTCTTAATATCTATCCATCTATCCATCTATTTCATTCTCTTAATATCTATCCATCTATCCATCTATTTCATTCTCTTAATATCTATCCATCTATCCATCTATTTCATTCTCTTAATATCTATCCATCTATCCATCTATTTCATTCTCTTAATATCTATCCATCTATCCATCTATTTCATTCTCTTAATATCTATCCATCTATCCATCTATTTCATTCTCTTAATATCTATCCATCTATCCATCTATTTCATTCTCTTAATATCTATCCATCTATCCATCTATTTCATTCTCTTAATATCTATCCATCTATCCATCTATTTCATTCTCTTAATATCTATCCATCTATCCATCTATTTCATTCTCTTAATATCTATCCATCTATCCATCTATTTCATTCTCTTAATATCTATCCATCTATCCATCTATTTCATTCTCTTAATATCTATCCATCTATCCATCTATTTCATTCTCTTAATATCTATCCATCTATCCATCTATTTCATTCTCTTAATATCTATCCATCTATCCATCTATTTCATTCTCTTAATATCTATCCATCTATCCATCTATTTCATTCTCTTAATATCTATCCATCTATCCATCTATTTCATTCTCTTAATATCTATCCATCTATCCATCTATTTCATTCTCTTAATATCTATCCATCTATCCATCTATTTCATTCTCTTAATATCTATCCATCTATCCATCTATTTCATTCTCTTAATATCTATCTACCTATCCATCTATTTCATTCTCTTAATATCTATCCATCTATCCATCTATTTCATTCTCTTAATATCTATCCATCTATCCATATATTTCATTCTCTTAATATCTATCCATCTATCCATATATTTCATTCTCTTAATATCTATCCATCTATCCATCTATTTCATTCTCTTAATATCTATCCATCTATCCATCTATTTCATTCTCTTAATATCTATCCATCTATCCATCTATTTCATTCTCTTAATATCTATCCATCTATCCATCTATTTCATTCTCTTAATATCTATCCATCTATCCATCTATTTCATTCTCTTAATATCTATCCATCTATCCATCTATTTCATTCTCTTAATATCTATCCATCTATCCATCTATTTCATTCTCTTAATATCTATCCATCTATCCATATATTTCATTCTCTTAATATCTATCCATCTATCCATCTATTTCATTCTCTTAATATCTATCCATCTATCCATCTATTTCATTCTCTTAATATCTATCCATCTATCCATCTATTTAATTCTCTTAATGTCTATCACCTACCTATCTTTTTCATTCTCTTAATATCTATCCATCTATCCATCTATTTCATTCTCTTAATATCTATCCATCTATCCATCTATTTCATTCTCTTAATATCTATCCATCTATCCATCTATTTCATTCTCTTAATATCTATCCATCTATCCATCTATTTCATTCTCTTAATATCTATCCATCTATCCATCTATTTCATTCTCTTAATATCTATCCATCTATCCATCTATTTCATTCTCTTAATATCTATCCATCTATCCATCTATTTCATTCTCTTAATATCTATCCATCTATCCATCTATTTCATTCTCTTAATATCTATCCATCTATCCATCTATTTCATTCTCTTAATATCTATCCATCTATCCATCTATTTCATTCTCTTAATATCTATCCATCTATCCATCTATTTCATTCTCTTAATATCTATCTACCTATCCATCTATTTCATTCTCTTAATATCTATCCATCTATCCATCTATTTCATTCTCTTAATGTCTATCCATCTATCCATCTATTTCATTCTCTTAATATCTATCTACCTATCCATCTATTTCATTCTCTTAATATCTATCCATCTATCCATCTATTTCATTCTCTTAATATCTATCTACCTATCCATCTATTTCATTCTCTTAATATCTATCCATCTATCCATCTATTTCATTCTCTTAATATCTATCCATCTATCCATATATTTCATTCTCTTAATATCTATCCATCTATCCATATATTTCATTCTCTTAATATCTATCCATCTATCCATCTATTTCATTCTCTTAATATCTATCCATCTATCCATCTATTTCATTCTCTTAATATCTATCCATCTATCCATCTATTTCATTCTCTTAATATCTATCCATCTATCCATCTATTTCATTCTCTTAATATCTATCCATCTATCCATCTATTTCATTCTCTTAATATCTATCCATCTATCCATCTATTTCATTCTCTTAATATCTATCCATCTATCCATATATTTCATTCTCTTAATATCTATCCATCTATCCATCTATTTCATTCTCTTAATATCTATCTACCTATCCATCTATTTCATTCTCTTAATATCTATCCATCTATCCATCTATTTCATTCTCTTAATATCTATCCATCTATCCATCTATTTCATTCTCTTAATATCTATCCATCTATCCATCTATTTAATTCTCTTAATGTCTATCACCTACCTATCTTTTTCATTCTCTTAATATCTATCCATCTATCCATCTATTTCATTCTCTTAATATCTATCCATCTATCCATCTATTTCATTCTCTTAATATCTATCCATCTATCCATCTATTTCATTCTCTTAATATCTATCCATCTATCCATCTATTTCATTCTCTTAATATCTATCCATCTATCCATCTATTTCATTCTCTTAATATCTATCCATCTATCCATCTATTTCATTCTCTTAATATCTATCCATCTATCCATCTATTTCATTCTCTTAATATCTATCCATCTATCCATCTATTTCATTCTCTTAATATCTATCCATCTATCCATCTATTTCATTCTCTTAATATCTATCCATCTATCCATCTATTTCATTCTCTTAATATCTATCCATCTATCCATCTATTTCATTCTCTTAATATCTATCCATCTATCCATCTATTTCATTCTCTTAATATCTATCCATCTATCCATCTATTTCATTCTCTTAATATCTATCTACCTATCCATCTATTTCATTCTCTTAATATCTATCCATCTATCCATCTATTTCATTCTCTTAATATCTATC
Source organism: Acanthosepion lycidas (assembly GCA_963932145.1). Lineage (NCBI taxonomy): Eukaryota > Metazoa > Mollusca > Cephalopoda > Sepiida > Sepiidae > Acanthosepion > Acanthosepion lycidas. The sequence continues at coordinate 33,695,121 of OZ010588.1, forward strand.
CATCTATCCATATATTTCATTCTCTTAATATCTATCCATCTATCCATATATTTCATTCTCTTAATATCTATCCATCTATCCATCTATTTAATTCTCTTAATGTCTATCACCTACCTATCTTTTTCATTCTCTTAATATCTATCCATCTATCCATCTATTTCATTCTCTTAATATCTATCCATCTATCCATCTATTTCATTCTCTTAATATCTATCCATCTATCCATCTATTTCATTCTCTTAATATCTATCCATCTATCCATATATTTCATTCTCTTAATATCTATCCATCTATCCATCTTTTTCATTCTCTTAATATCTATCCATCTATCCATCTATTTCATTATCTTAATATCTATCCATCTATCCATATATTTCATTCTCTTAATATCTATCCATCTATCCATCTTTTTCATTCTCTTAATATCTATCCATCTATCCATCTATTTCATTCTCTTAATATCTATCCATCTATCCATCTATTTCATTCTCTTAATATCTATCCATCTATCCATATATTTCATTCTCTTAATATCTATCCATCTATCCATCTATTTAATTCTCTTAATGTCTATCACCTACCTATCTTTTTCATTCTCTTAATATCTATCCATCTATCCATCTATTTCATTCTCTTAATATCTATCCATCTATCCATCTATTTCATTCTCTTAATATCTATCCATCTATCCATCTATTTCATTCTCTTAATATCTATCCATCTATCCATCTATTTCATTCTCTTAATATCTATCCATCTATCCATCTATTTCATTCTCTTAATATCTATCCATCTATCCATCTATTTCATTCTCTTAATATCTATCCATCTATCCATCTATTTCATTCTCTTAATATCTATCCATCTATTTAATTCTCTTAATGTCTATCACCTACCTATCTTTTTCATTCTCTTAATATCTATCCATCTATCCATCTATTTCATTCTCTTAATATCTATCCATCTATCCATCTATTTCATTCTCTTAATATCTATCCATCTATCCATCTATTTCATTCTCTTAATATCTATCCATCTATCCATCTATTTCATTCTCTTAATATCTATCCATCTATCCATCTTTTTCATTCTCTTAATATCTATCCATCTATCCATCTATTTCATTCTCTTAATATCTATCCATCTATCCATCTATTTCATTCTCTTAATATCTATCCATCTATCCATATATTTCATTCTCTTAATATCTATCCATCTATCCATCTTTTTCATTCTCTTAATATCTATCCATCTATCCATCTATTTCATTCTCTTAATATCTATCCATCTATCCATCTATTTCATTCTCTTAATATCTATCCATCTATTTAATTCTCTTAATGTCTATCACCTACCTATCTTTTTCATTCTCTTAATATCTATCCATCTATCCATCTATTTCATTCTCTTAATATCTATCCATCTATCCATCTATTTCATTCTCTTAATATCTATCCATCTATCCATCTATTTCATTCTCTTAATATCTATCCATCTATCCATCTATTTCATTCTCTTAATATCTATCCATCTATCCATCTATTTCATTCTCTTAATATCTATCCATCTATCCATCTTTTTCATTCTCTTAATATCTATCCATCTATCCATCTATTTCATTCTCTTAATATCTATCCATCTATCCATCTATTTCATTCTCTTAATATCTATCCATCTATCCATCTATTTCATTCTCTTAATATCTATCCATCTATCCATCTATTTCATTCTCTTAATATCTATCCATCTATCCATCTATTTCATTCTCTTAATATCTATCCATCTATCCATATATTTCATTCTCTTAATATCTATCCATCTATCCATCTATTTCATTCTCTTAATATCTATCCATCTATCCATCTATTTCATTCTCTTAATATCTATCCATCTATCCATCTATTTCATTCTCTTAATATCTATCCATCTATCCATATATTTCATTCTCTTAATATCTATCCATCTATCCATCTTTTTCATTCTCTTAATATCTATCTACCTATCCATCTATTTCATTCTCTTAATATCTATCCATCTATCCATCTATTTCATTCTCTTAATATCTATCCATCTATCCATCTATTTCATTCTCTTAATATCTATCCATCTATCCATCTATTTAATTCTCTTAATATCTATCCATCTATCCATCTATTTCATTCTCTTAATATCTATCCATCTATCCATCTATTTCATTCTCTTAATATCTATCCATCTATCCATCTATTTCATTCTCTTAATATCTATCCATCTATCCATCTATTTCATTCTCTTAATATCTATCTACCTATCTATTTAATTCTCTTAATATCTATCCATCTATCCATCTATTTCATTCTCTTAATATCTATCCATCTATCCATCTATTTCATTCTCTTAATATCTATCTACCTATCTATTTAATTCTCTTAATATCTATCCATCTATCCATCTATTTCATTCTCTTAATATCTATCCATCTATCCATCTATTTCATTCTCTTAATATCTATCCATCTATCCATATATTTCATTCTCTTAATATCTATCCATCTATCCATCTATTTCATTCTCTTAATATCTATCCATCTATCCATCTATTTCATTCTCTTAATATCTATCTACCTATCCATCTATTTCATTCTCTTAATATCTATCCATCTATCCATCTATTTCATTCTCTTAATATCTATCTACCTATCTATTTAATTCTCTTAATATCTATCCATCTATCCATATATTTCATTCTCTTAATATCTATCCATCTATCCATCTATTTCATTCTCTTAATATCTATCCATCTATCCATATATTTCATTCTCTTAATATCTATCCATCTATCCATCTATTTCATTCTCTTAATATCTATCCACCTATCCATATATTTCATTCTCTTAATATCTATCCATCTATCCATCTATTTAATTCTCTTAATATCTATCCATCTATCCATCTATTTCATTCTCTTAATATCTATCCATCTATCCATCTATTTCATTCTCTTAATATCTATCTACCTATCCATATATTTCATTCTCTTAATATCTATCCATCTATCCATCTATTTCATTCTCTTAATATCTATCTATTTAATTCTCTTAATATCTATCCATCTATCTATTTATTTCTCTTAACATCTATCCATCTATCCATATATTTCATTCTCTTAATATCTATCCATCTATCCATCTATTTCATTCTCTTAATATCTATCCATCTATCCATCTATTTCATTCTCTTAATATCTATCCATCTATCCATCTATTTCATTCTCTTAATATCTATCCATCTATCCATCTATTTAATTCTCTTAATATCTATCCATCTATCCATCTATTTCATTCTCTTAATATCTATCCATCTATCCATCTATTTCATTCTCTTAATATCTATCCATCTATCCATCTATTTCATTCTCTTAATATCTATCTACCTATCTATTTAATTCTCTTAATATCTATCCATCTATCTATTTATTTCTCTTAACATCTATCCATCTATCCATCTATTTAATTCTCTTAATATCTATCCATCTATCCATCTATTTCATTCTCTTAATATCTATCCACCTATCCATATATTTCATTCTCTTAATATCTATCCATCTATCCATCTATTTCATTCTCTTAATATCTATCCATCTATCCATCTATTTCATTCTCTTAATATCTATCTACCTATCTATTTAATTCTCTTAATATCTATCCATCTATCTATTTATTTCTCTTAACATCTATCCATCTATCCATCTATTTAATTCTCTTAATATCTATCCATCTATCCATATATTTCATTCTCTTAATATCTATCCATCTATCCATATATTTCATTCTCTTAATATCTATCCATCTATCCATCTATTTCATTCTCTTAATATCTATCCATCTATCCATCTATTTCATTCTCTTAATATCTATCCATCTATCCATATATTTCATTCTCTTAATATCTATCCATCTATCCATCTATTTCATTCTCTTAATATCTATCCATCTATCCATCTATTTCATTCTCTTAATATCTATCTACCTATCTATTTAATTCTCTTAATATCTATCCATCTATCTATTTATTTCTCTTAACATCTATCCATCTATCCATCTATTTAATTCTCTTAATATCTATCCATCTATCCATCTATTTCATTCTCTTAATATCTATCCATCTATCCATCTATTTAATTCTCTTAATATCTATCCATCTATCCATCTATTTCATTCTCTTAATATCTATCCATCTATCCATCTATTTAATTCTCTTAATATCTATCCATCTATCCATCTATTTAATTCTCTTAATATCTATCCATCTATCCATCTATTTCATTCTCTTAATATCTATCCATCTATCCATCTATTTCATTCTCTTAATATCTATCCATCTATCCATCTATTTCATTCTCTTAATATCTATCCATCTATCCATCTATTTCATTCTCTTAATATCTATCCATCTATCCATATATTTCATTCTCTTAATATCTATCCATCTATCCATATATTTCATTCTCTTAATATCTATCCATCTATCCATATATTTCATTCTCTTAATATCTATCCATCTATCCATCTATTTCATTCTCTTAATATCTATCCATCTATCCATCTATTTCATTCTCTTAATATCTATCCATCTATCCATCTATTTCATTCTCTTAATATCTATCCATCTATCCATCTATTTCATTCTCTTAATATCTATCCATCTATCCATCTATTTCATTCTCTTAATATCTATCTACCTATCTATTTAATTCTCTTAATATCTATCCATCTATCTATTTATTTCTCTTAACATCTATCCATCTATCCATCTATTTAATTCTCTTAATATCTATCCATCTATCCATATATTTCATTCTCTTAATATCTATCCATCTATCCATCTATTTAATTCTCTTAATATCTATCCATCTATCCATCTATTTCATTCTCTTAATATCTATCCATCTATCCATCTATTTCATTCTCTTAATATCTATCCATCTATCCATCTATTTCATTCTCTTAATATCTATCCATCTATCCATCTATTTCATTCTCTTAATATCTATCTACCTATCTATTTAATTCTCTTAATATCTATCCATCTATCTATTTATTTCTCTTAACATCTATCCATCTATCCATCTATTTAATTCTCTTAATATCTATCCATCTATCCATCTATTTCATTCTCTTAATATCTATCCATCTATCCATCTATTTAATTCTCTTAATATCTATCCATCTATCCATCTATTTCATTCTCTTAATATCTATCCATCTATCCATCTATTTAATTCTCTTAATATCTATCCATCTATCCATCTATTTAATTCTCTTAATATCTATCCATCTATCCATCTATTTCATTCTCTTAATATCTATCCATCTATCCATCTATTTAATTCTCTTAATATCTATCCATCTATCCATCTATTTCATTCTCTTAATATCTATCCATCTATCCATCTATTTAATTCTCTTAATATCTATCCATCTATCCATCTATTTAATTCTCTTAATATCTATCCATCTATCCATCTATTTCATTCTCTTAATATCTATCCATCTATCCATCTATTTCATTCTCTTAATATCTATCCATCTATCCATCTATTTCATTCTCTTAATATCTATCCATCTATCCATATATTTCATTCTCTTAATATCTATCCATCTATCCATATATTTCATTCTCTTAATATCTATCCATCTATCCATCTATTTCATTCTCTTAATATCTATCCATCTATCCATCTATTTCATTCTCTTAATATCTATCCATCTATCCATCTATTTCATTCTCTTAATATCTATCCATCTATCCATCTATTTCATTCTCTTAATATCTATCTACCTATCTATTTAATTCCCTTAATATCTATCCATCTATCTATTTATTTCTCTTAACATCTATCCATCTATCCATCTATTTAATTCTCTTAATATCTATCCATCTATCCATATATTTCATTCTCTTAATATCTATCCATCTATCCATATATTTCATTCTCTTAATATCTATCCATCTATCCATCTATTTCATTCTCTTAATATCTATCCATCTATCCATCTCTTTCATTCTCTTAATATCTATCTACCTATCTATTTAATTCTCTTAATATCTATCCATCTATCCATATATTTCATTCTCTTAATATCTATCCATCTATCCATCTATTTCATTCTCTTAATATCTATCCATCTATCCATCTATTTCATTCTCTTAATATCTATCCATCTATCCATCTATTTCATTCTCTTAATATCTATCCATCTATCCATCTATTTCATTCTCTTAATATCTATCTACCTATCTATTTAATTCTCTTAATATCTATCCATCTATCTATTTATTTCTCTTAACATCTATCCATCTATCCATCTATTTAATTCTCTTAATATCTATCCATCTATCCATCTATTTCATTCTCTTAATATCTATCCATCTATCCATCTATTTAATTCTCTTAATATCTATCCATCTATCCATCTATTTCATTCTCTTAATATCTATCCATCTATCCATCTATTTAATTCTCTTAATATCTATCCATCTATCCATCTATTTAATTCTCTTAATATCTATCCATCTATCCATCTATTTCATTCTCTTAATATCTATCCATCTATCCATCTATTTCATTCTCTTAATATCTATCCATCTATCCATCTATTTAATTCTCTTAATATCTATCCATCTATCCATCTATTTCATTCTCTTAATATCTATCCATCTATCCATCTATTTAATTCTCTTAATATCTATCCATCTATCCATATATTTCATTCTCTTAATATCTATCCATCTATCCATCTATTTCATTCTCTTAATATCTATCCATCTATCCATCTATTTAATTCTCTTAATATCTATCCATCTATCCATCTATTTCATTCTCTTAATATCTATCCATCTATCCATCTATTTCATTCTCTTAATATCTATCCATCTATCCATCTATTTCATTCTCTTAATATCTATCCATCTATCCATCTATTTCATTCTCTTAATATCTATCCATCTATCCATCTATTTCATTCTCTTAATATCTATCCATCTATCCATCTATTTCATTCTCTTAATATCTATCCATCTATCCATCTATTTAATTCTCTTAATATCTATCCATCTATCCATCTATTTCATTCTCTTAATATCTATCCATCTATCCATCTATTTCATTCTCTTAATATCTATCCATCTATCCATCTATTTCATTCTCTTAATATCTATCCATCTATCCATCTATTTAATTCTCTTAATATCTATCCATCTATCCATATATTTCATTCTCTTAATATCTATCCATCTATCCATATATTTCATTCTCTTAATATCTATCCATCTATCCATATATTTCATTCTCTTAATATCTATCCATCTATCCATCTATTTCATTCTCTTAATATCTATCCATCTATCCATCTATTTAATTCTCTTAATATCTATCCATCTATCCATCTATTTCATTCTCTTAATATCTATCCATCTATCCATATATTTCATTCTCTTAATATCTATCCATCTATCCATCTATTTCATTCTCTTAATATCTATCCATCTATCAATCTATTTAATTCTCTTAATATCTATCCATCTATCCATCTATTTCATTCTCTTAATATCTATCCATCTATCCATCTATTTCATTCTCTTAATATCTATCCATCTATCCATCTATTTAATTCTCTTAATATCTATCCATCTATCCATATATTTCATTCTCTTAATATCTATCCATCTATCCATCTATTTCATTCTCTTAATATCTATCCATCTATCCATCTATTTCATTCTCTTAATATCTATCCATCTATCCATCTATTTCATTCTCTTAATATCTATCCATCTATCCATCTATTTCATTCTCTTAATATCTATCCATCTATCCATCTATTTCATTCTCTTAATATCTATCCATCTATCCATCTATTTCATTCTCTTAATATCTATCCATCTATCCATCTATTTCATTCTCTTAATATCTATCCATCTATCCATCTATTTCATTCTCTTAATATCTATCTACCTATCTATTTAATTCTCTTAATATCTATCCATCTATCCATCTATTTCATTCTCTTAATATCTATCCATCTATCCATCTATTTCATTCTCTTAATATCTATCCATCTATCCATCTATTTAATTCTCTTAATATCTATCCATCTATCCATCTATTTCATTCTCTTAATATCTATCCATCTATCCATCTATTTCATTCTCTTAATATCTATCCATCTATCCATCTATTTCATTCTCTTAATATCTATCCATCTATCCATCTATTTCATTCTCTTAATATCTATCCATCTATCCATCTATTTCATTCTCTTAATATCTATCCATCTATCCATCTATTTCATTCTCTTAATATCTATCCATCTATCCATCTATTTAATTCTCTTAATATCTATCCATCTATCCATCTATTTAATTCTCTTAATATCTATCCATCTATCCATCTATTTCATTCTCTTAATATCTATCCATCTATCCATCTATTTCATTCTCTTAATATCTATCTACCTATCTATTTAATTCTCTTAATATCTATCCATCTATCTATTTATTTCTCTTAACATCTATCCATCTATCCATCTATTTAATTCTCTTAATATCTATCCATCTATCTATTTATTTCTCTTAACATCTATCCATCTATCCATCTATTTCATTCTCTTAATATCTATCCATCTATCCATCTATTTCATTCTCTTAATATCTATCCATCTATCCATCTATTTCATTCTCTTAATATCTATCCATCTATCCATCTATTTCATTCTCTTAATATCTATCCATCTATCCATCTATTTCATTCTCTTAATATCTATCTACCTATCTATTTAATTCTCTTAATATCTATCCATCTATCTATTTATTTCTCTTAACATCTATCCATCTATCCATCTATTTAATTCTCTTAATATCTATCCATCTATCCATATATTTCATTCTCTTAATATCTATCCATCTATCCATATATTTCATTCTCTTAATATCTATCCATCTATCCATCTATTTCATTCTCTTAATATCTATCCATCTATCCATCTATTTCATTCTCTTAATATCTATCCATCTATCCATCTATTTCATTCTCTTAATATCTATCCATCTATCCATCTATTTCATTCTCTTAATATCTATCTACCTATCTATTTAATTCTCTTAATATCTATCCATCTATCTATTTATTTCTCTTAACATCTATCCATCTATCCATCTATTTAATTCTCTTAATATCTATCCATCTATCCATATATTTCATTCTCTTAATATCTATCCATCTATCCATCTATTTAATTCTCTTAATATCTATCTATCTATAAATGTATTTAATTCTCTTAATATCTATCGATGTATCCATCTATTTATTTCTCTTAATATCTATCCATCTATCTATCTATTTAATTCTCTTAATATCTATCCATCTATCCATATATTTCATTCTCTTAATATCTATCCATCTATCCATATATTTCATTCTCTTAATATCTATCCATCTATCCATATATTTCATTCTCTTAATATCTATCCATCTATCCATCTATTTAATTCTCTTAATATCTATCCATCTATAAATGTATTTAATTCTCTTATTATCTATCCATCTATCTTATTGTCCGTGTTAAGTTCTTAGGTACATGTTAATCTTGTTAGGTATAAATTCAGTTACAAATGAAAAATCTTGCTGATTTCAGCTATTTTCAAAGACAGTTTCTACTATAAATTCCTACTTGGTAACAGTGTATGAATACAGGGGATATATCAGTAAGCCCTAAACCCAATGCTGAACATTATTTTATTTTACACAAAAAAATATTCATCTTGAAGTATATGTCCTTCTTTGCCATTTTATTTAAGTTAATGCTGAATATTACTCCCATAAATTGAAATATTATACAGTAAACATTTCATATATATATAACTTCCATTCTTCATTTAATTTATAAAAAAATATTTACTTACCCTTATGTATTTATAATTTGAAAATTTCTGGTCTTACCTTTACTAGAGAGAACTAGCTTTTTCTATACATTTTTCTATTAATCAAGGTTTGATATAATGACCCTTTAATAGTCTTGTACCTCGACCACTCTGTTCAATGGGAAGTTAACAAGTATCCAAAATACAAAACAAGGTTTTCTTTGTTTTATACTTCTTTTCTTTTAATTATACATATTCGTGATTACATATGTACAATTTAACTATTAACAATGTAGATGACAGTTATGTAGTTAAGCGGAAGTCTGTTTCTTTATTAGAACCGAAAACAATGATTATCTCACAATAGACTCAATAGTGTTGTGAAGCTTGTCATTCGTATATAAGTAATGTTAAAAAGGAAAGATTTCGTCCTTGCATTTAGCTATTTATATATTTCTTATAATATTTGTGTAAAGATTTCTTTAATGGGACTTTCATCTATACATGAATTGGTTTTATAAAGGTCTCAGATGATCTGTTACGTTTAAAATCCAAATAAGCTACCAGATTAAAAGAGTTCAATTCTATTCACAAAAGACGTGTTCAAGAAGGGATCATTTTTATAATCCTTTTTAATCCGAGCAAGGCAATTAAAAAAAAAACCCAAAAAACCACTTATTTAATCTTTTACTTTTAAAATTCAAATAAAGTATCAGATTCAAAGTGGTCAATCCTGTCGACAAAAGAATAGATAATTTGTTTAATCCTTTCAGCCCCAAGAAAGGCAATAAAGCCACTAAACGGCAAGAGGTTACTGTGTGTGAAAGAATAGACGAAGAAGAACAAGGTCATTAAAGAGTGAGAACTATAACAGAACATTTATTAAGCAAACAGAAGTTAACGATTGAGATTGTATTTAAAGTTATGTAGATCAAAGTTGACTGGAAAGCATTAGACATTAGAGAGAATAAAATAGATGTATAAATGGATAGATATTAAGATAATTAAATAGATAGATAGATGGATAGATATTAAGAGAATTAAATAGAAAGTGAGTTCCGTAGCTGCGAAATGCGAGAGAGAAAAAATTAGCATAGAAATTACGATTTGAACTGTAAAATTATTAGACCTACCTGCCAATCTAGTACTGAGCTTAGATTCGTAAGGTCGATGTACCAAAGACTGAAAGCTCATCAGAACAATTACCATGAAAACATTTACAGAAAACGCAAAAGGGATGTACATTTCGTCTGTGGAAAACTGACTAAAAACGTTGCACTTTCATATTTGGATTATATAAAGAATCCCTAAATATAAAGCAGAAGCACCAGACCAGATGAAAGAATAGCAGAATTATAAATGAAAATTAATTTCTTTATAGAGATTCTGAATCATCTCTGAGTATTGTTATATATTAAGTTGATTACTAGCAGAAAATCTCAATGAAGATTTATCGACATTTCAGCGATGTTATTCATACACTTGAATGCATTTTTAAATCTCATATTGAGGCTTTCTCGGCGAATATTCATTTTATGGACACTCAATGGAAGGAGGTAAGTATGGCGTTCATGTTATTAAAAGTATGTTTTGCCAGAATATAGTTGCTTATAGAAGAAAAACACATACATACGATATATATATATATATATATATATATATATATATATATATATATATATTAGGTTGGTGCAAAAATAATGACGTAATATATATATATATATATATATATATATACGGCGGTGTACTCGTACGTGCATTTGTGTATATATTCATGCATATTGTAGGGTGGAATGGATAAACTGACTGTTGCCATTTTGTATTTTTAATTTCGTGCATGCGCGTTGTTCATTTTGATTGTGTCGACTGCATTCTATCGTAGACTCAGTTAGGCACAGTTTGTGATAAAAAGAGAATGGTGACGCAATTCCTTCCGCCAAAATTTGGAAACGTCATGCTGAACTGTACGCCGAAAGCTCCAATACGAAGATCTCAGAGTATTTGGTTATCATTCTGAGGACAGTGCAGTGGATTCGGAAAGACTTGGATGAGTCTGATGGTGAATACGAAGGTACGAAAGTTCGGAAAACTCACTATAATTGTTCTGATCAAAAAAGAGCTCCCGAATTTTTTTCCCTTGAGGAGGTAGTACTGACCTGTTTCAAGAGGGTGGCTGCTGGAAGACTCTATATCTGACAACAGGATTCTCCATCATGCCATACACGGCTGTCAGAAAATTTCTGCGACGACATCATCCCGTACATCTGAGTACCTAATTATTCAGACTGCAAATAAATAAATAAATAAATAAAATAAAATAAATAAATAAATAAATAAAAGATTGGCATTACATCTAAATTTTTGAATATCAACGTTGAGGGGGAAGCAAGACCCCGGAAGATAATTCAACAAGCGGGATGTGCCATGGAACAAACATGTAACACTAATCCTAGGCTTGGGAAGTTCAACAAAGTGAGGTGCTATCAATTCCACAAGTGTTCGAAAGACCTCTGTAGAGATTTTTAAATATGCCATTTCGATAGTTATCCATACTTCACTGATATCTGTAGGGGTTGAATGTTATCAACAAACAAATCTCTTGTTTACATGCTCCATGAGACTCATGTCGGACAAACACGATGGCTGCAATCAATTCACTGGAAATCTCCAGAAGGCCCCTCAAACAATAACAATATACATTATCCAGTTGAGTTCATGAAAGGGTTCACGATGCAGTGGAACACTCACTAGTCAATAACATGTTTATGCGGACCGGTGGACACGAACCATGTCAGGGGATACACTCCACACCGCCGCCAGCTTGCGTGGTGACGTGTGACAATTGAAATCCATTGTCAAACCAGGTCTCCGTCACAAGCAAACCATATCATCAGCTTTCCGCACTTGGTACTGTGATTCATTGAACTACGTGGCACGTTGCCAGTCCTCCAGCGAGGACACGAACCCATTGAAATACACAAGATTATACCCTTTTTGAACCCCGATAATTAATGAGATGTCTATTAGTTGTTTACACGCTACCTAATGTCAATGAACAACTCATTTTTCATTAATGATCTTCTCAATGACATCAGCTCTCAACCTGGTATCTACGCTGATGACACTACCATTTGCACCTGCCTTTATGGTAAGGTTAATCGGTCCGAGAAGGTAAAAAAAGTCAGTCGATGTCCTAAACGACCTCAAGTGCGTCATTAACTGGGGCAAAAGATGTCTTGTTAATTTTAACACCTCCAAAACTAAACCTCTCGCTATTATTCATCTGAGAGACCCCTCTTTGCTTTCCTACACAAAGACTGATGCTTACATCCAGGAAAGTGACTTGTTGCACCTTCTCGGTATAACGTTCTCAGATCTCATGAAATCGACAGACTATATTGAATCCATAGTTAGGTAAGCTGTAAGAAGATTAATTCACTGTTTCGCGCAAGACAAAATTTCTTTCCAGAATCTATCTTACATAGCTATATGTCAACCATTCGTGCATACTTAGAATATTGCTGAACATATGGTCTTGTATCCCTGCTATTTACATTGATCTGTTTGATAAGAATCAGCAATATTATTGGTCCTAACCTGGCGGTACGGTTTCGGCCACTTTCCCACTGGCGTAAAGTTGCTTCTCTGTGCCTTTTTTATAAATAATTTTATGGTAATTGTTTGGATGAGCTCTTCGCTATGTTACCTAAACTTATTTTTCGATTTAAGCACAGTACTAGACTGGCATCAAAGATCACATCAATTTACATTTGAGATAGCTAGATGTAACCACGAATTCTATATTAACAGTTTATTTTCTCGCACTTCTCGCTTGTGGATCTCCCTTCCCGCTCCAGGCTTTCCAGCCAAATTTAATCTCCAAAAATTGAAACGCAATGTCAATCGCTATCTACTGAAGTCCTGATTACTCTTTCCGATCATTATTAATGTTTCTGCTCGTAATTCTTCCACGCTCATTAACCCCTTCTGCCTTGGTGGCTTTACTGCCTTCTATGTAGGGATATCGATCAAAATAAATAAAAACAGCGATGGGAATTTCTATGGCGGCAAGTTTCTGTAGTGATATATGTCATTATAGTTATATTATGTTATCCCATGAATTTTGAAACGTTCATGTATTTTTGAAAGCAAACTTTTCTTTATTGAAATTTCTGAAATACGTTTTTTATAAAAGATTTTCTTTTTACTCTAATAAATATTATTTACTATTCATATTTCATGAAAGATTGATGTTACAATAGTATTTTCATTCTATGTGTGGACAGCATTAAACAACCCTTGATTATTGAACATGGTTTGGCATAATGATAATATAAAAAGAACCTGTGTTGTTCCAATCTATCCAAGTAGGAGAGCATTTATTTTAATTTTTTTCGTTTTTGTTGGGGGAATTGGCATTTGAAATTGTTGTTTTTCATTTACCTGTTTTTGAATGTATTATCAGGTTGGTGCAAACATAATGACGTAATAATGTCGTTTTTAGACGTTAAAAATACGTCATGAAACGACATTATTACGTCATTATTTTTGCACCAATCTAATACAACTACATCATCTATGAAGCAAGTTCCGGTACATTTCAAACGACGAATGAACGAAGACAGATTTTAATACGCCACCATTGCAAATTGATTCAGTTTGCCAAGTTTGAAAATCAGTAACAAAGTCGAATGGAATTTACTTTAGTGCGAATCTTGCTCTCTCACACTGACGGTAAATAAGATAATAACTCAGCGAGTAATCAGTATTGAAGTTATGGTTCTGAAGTAAAATATGCGGCTGAAATATGAGTGTTATTATTTTGTGGGAGGGAAAAATTATTGAAATTCTTCTTCTTTATTCAACATTACAAGAGATATGAAATTCTGGAAAGGAAATGAGAATGATGGAACCCTCCGACAACGTTATTAATTTTTGCCCAAACTGAATTTTGCCGGCATGTTCATCCCGGCCTGCAATACGATGTTTTGTGTTTATTATTCCTGTTGGGTAGTTTTGGAAACAAGCAACGGCAAAAGTTATTAAATTTCCCCAAACAGGAAAACTCATCTCAGTGAAAATATAAAATCTAATATAACTTTAGGAAAATTTGGATAATAATTCTTTCATGGAATTGAAAAATAAATAAATAAATCGATAAAATATACAAAATGAATTCAAACTTTCTTAATTCTTATACTAAATTAACGGCAGCACATCGTTTCTGAAGTTTTTAAATAAAGTGGTTTTCGTTTTCAAATGTATTTTCCATACATCTGTCATCTTTGTTGTTTTTAACACAAACTTAGGGGCAATATTTTATTTAGTTTTCGTTAGATATATTCTGTACTCGGTTTTAAAACACACACAAAAACAAAAACACACACACAAGCACACACTTATATATATATATATATATATATATATATATATATATATATATATATATATATATCAGTAAAGATAGATGAGGTATTCCGATGGAACAGCAAATATATATGGCAATTGGGAAAGCGTCTATTTTGATTTATTTCAGCAATGAAAGATGTCTTGTGAAAAACTATTTTATCCGAAAAAATCGACACTAAATATCAAAATCGAACTTTCCCCATATATATATATATATATATATATATATATATATATATATATATATATATATATATGGGAAAAGTTCGATATATATATATATATATATATAGAGAGAGAGAGAGAGAGAAAGAGAGAGACATGATAGAGATATAAAAAAGATAGGAGTGAGACAGACAACATGCATGTGCTAGAATACATATCTATATTTTCTTTTCTCTCTATCTCTCTCTCTCTCTCTCTCTTTCTAGGGAGAGTGAGATAGTATGTGTGTATGCCGGTTCTAGAACGATCACCAGAAATGAGCAACAGATGATGGGCGACTACTTAAAAATACAAGGTACTGTAAACTTGGATTTGCAATGGCTTGGACTTGCAGATCAAAGAGTCGAGTAACAATTTCCAGCCTGGTTTCTGATATGCACTTATAAGCAACTACCCTAGGGAAAGGGTATAAATATCTCCGTAGATATGGGTTAATTAGTAGAATGTGTATCAGTAAATCGTCATCTTTTCCAAAAAAATTCCTACAATCTAAAAATATTTTCTACTTTTTTAAAATAGCCCGTAAAATGGTTGATAAATCGTAAATAACCTAATCAGCCAATCAATATGAATTTGCATAAATTATATACTAAAGTCTCAAATTAATTGCCACGTAGCAAGTTTGAACCATTAAAACGGATTGGGATGTGACACTGAGATCTCAGGGTGTTGATTAAACAAAAAGGGAAAGAAACAAAAAGGGAAAGAAACAAAAAGGGAAAGAAACAAAAAAGAAGTTGAAAGAATCTAATAACTGGATGATAATTGTTGAAATTCTTAGGAAGACGGATTTAAAAGTTGAAAAGAATATTAAAAACCAAAAGTGACCAATAATTGTTTGAAAATAGTAAGTAAACACTCGAGCGATTGCAAGGTGAATCGAATCCAAATTTAACTAGACGGAAATCAGTAAGAATTGAGCAAAACCAAGACTAATGCCCTCCGCGACTTCCCACCGACGAGAAAGAGACCATTAATGTATCCTCGAATATGTCAAATAGAAGAAAAATATGTTGTCGATAAAGAAACCTGGGTGGTCACCGAAATAACATTTAAAGATCGGTCTGAACAAAGTCAGGAAAAAAAAAACATCTGGTTTGAAAAGTATCCCTAAAAATTTAGAGATTAGCCTGATGTGTTCGTTCATTTTAATTTCTGTGACATTCGTTAGGAAAAAAAATTACATCCGACATTAATTCGGATTCCTTTGGATACAGGGGATAAAGAAAATTATTTGCAAATTTGGAGTGACCGTGGGTAAAAATGGCTGTGTGATCTTGCTGACCGAGAAAAAGAATAAACAGAGGAAAGATAATTTTATTTCTTCACTAAAGAGATTGGGAATATTTTTTCTTCCCTTTCATGAGAATACTTGAGATTGGTGGGCATGGTGGGGTCATCAGGATGTTCTCCGAATAAGTCCCTGTCCTTGGAAAAGCGTGAGACAAGATGATAAAGTAAGAATAATTATTGGCATATCACTTTTCGCCTACGCATTGTGAGAGTTTGGATTCGTAACAGGAACGGTGTGGACTGAAGTTAGATGCTGAGAATGTCGGGGATGGCAGCGATTAGCACAGCCTGTATGGATCAATGGATCGATGGTGCTTTGAGACATGAAGAGAGTTGGATTTTAAGGGGCGGCTTGATCCCTCTGACAAACCTCAGAAGGAAGCTGGACAATTCCAAATTTGAAAAATCATTCGAGGAAACATATTTCGGGAATAAGGAATTTTAGAAAAGATTTGATGCTAAGAGTGGAAAATAGCCAAACCCAGAAGCTGGGTATCCCTACCACTACGGGACGCAGGGATCCATATAAGACCGAGGTTTGAACAACTTGGAGTGTCCCCACACTAGTGCTACTGGAATCCATATCATTCGCCGAGATATCCTTGTGCCAGCTCTGAAGAGCAGAAATTTAAATTACTAGTAATACTATCTGCAAAATCCAACTGGGGAGACCTAGTATCAGTTGTTTATAACAGTAATGGGAAGTGTTAAAACCGCTATATATTATAAATCATACAAGGTAACCAAAAAAGTTCTGTCCGTTTTTTGATTAGTCATTGAATGAAGTTGAAACATATACGAAATGTGTGTAGCAATTGTTTTAAAATTTGGACAGCCGGAAGTAGAAACATCAATTATAAGCCGGACAGCTCTGAGAAGGATGGAAGTGTCTAGAGATCTCGTTCAGGGCTGTTTGCTTTATGACTTCAAAGTGAGCTTATCAGCAGCTGCATCAAGTCGCCGCATATGTCAAGCGTTTGGGGAGAACGCTGTGGATGAAAGTACTGCAAGGCGTTGGTTTCAAAAATTCAAGTCGGGAGATTTGTCTCTCCATGATGAGCCTCGCAGTGGAAGAACACAGGTTTTGAATGACAGAGTTCTGAAGGCGGCCATAGAAGAGGACAGTAGTCTAACGTGTGGTTAACTTGCAAGACAGATCAACGTTTCCGATGAAACAGACTTCACCTTACCGCCTAGGTAAGACATACAAACTGAGCAAGTGGGTTCCGCAAACGCTGTTGGAGGTCCACAAGAGACAACGCGTGGCAGCTTGCGTATCTCTGCTTTCTCGCCACCGTACCGCATCCTTATTCAATCGAGTGCTTACCAGTGGTGAAACGTGGGTTCTGTACGAAACACCCAAGCGTTCCAGACATTGGTTGTCTCCTCAGTATGCTGTCCCTTGCACCGCAAAACCGCCTATGCACGGAAGATTATGCTTTGTGTCTGGTGGACAGGTCGTCAAGTGGTTCATTATGAACTGCTACCAACGGGCCAAACGGTCACTGGAGACCTATACTCGCAGCAATTGAAACGTATGCAACAGGCATTGCGCCAGAAAGAGCCAGCACTGTTGAATCGCAAAGGTGTGCTTTTCCTCCATGACAACGCCAGGCCGCATGTCGCGCGAGTGGTCAGGGATACCAATCAGCAACTTGGGTGGGAGAATTTGTGCCATCCACCTTTTTCAACTGACCTTGCGCCATCCGATCACCACCTCTTCCACTCCCTGGATAATCATCTTCTTGAGAATCCTTCACCAATGAAGCACACTTGCGCAAACCCCTCATGGACTTCTTTGTGTCACCACCCCCAAGTTCTACCGCAAGGGCATCGAACAGCTGGCGACACGTTGGTAGAAGGTGCTGGATGCCGATGGCGATTACTTCGAAGACTAAATATAAGTTACACATACTGTGAAGCGTTTTCTTTTTTTCCTTTATAAACGGACAGAACTTTTTTGGTTACCTCGTATATAAACCAAATCGTTGTTACATTTTTAACTCGAGTTAATTCTTTATTCTAAAGAACCATATTTTGTGTAGCTCCCAGCCATCGACCTGTTTTCACTTTTATTTGGTTCATCAGCGATCTTGTCAAACTCTGAGATAAAAAAAAATCACAACTTAGGAGAGGAGTGAATAGTCGTGAACAGACAAACGCTAGCTAAGTCGAATGGAACCGTGCCCATCATGATCCCAATGACAAACCAGCAACGCGTTAACGAGTGAGGTGTCAGCTAGATGGTGATCACAGTGGTTTGAAAACGTTTGTGGACCAAAGCGGAGGAGTGGCCTATATTAAGACTAATTTGACAATTAATGAAAATATTTGATATAAACAAAACAAAATTCAAGATCATAGTCTGATTAGTAGATTTTATTGATGTTCAGAAATTACAAGTAATGTTTGCTTTGTATGAGCAAAAGTAGAACATATGTAATGTTCCTTCGGTTATCTTGTCTGAATGTACGACTATAAGAACGACTAGATGGTGTCAAATGCAATATATTACCATATGAAGTAGGGTGATATGATTTTGTGTCATTTATTCTTTGGATACACGGGAACAAAACAAGGAAAACTTTTTTGGTGACAAGGTTAAAATATTTCCATTATAAACATTTGTAATGTCATTGTTAGAATCTGAAAGATAAAAACAACTAGATTTGTATTAGGTTGGTGCAAAAATAATGACGTAATAATGTCGTTTTTGACGTATTTTTTAACGTCAAAAACGACATTATTACGTCATTATTTTTGCACCAACCTAATATGTTTCATGAAGGAAGATAAAGAATTGTCAATGGAACTTCATTGCAAATTGCAAAATATATCTGAAATATCAAAAAATGTGTGATACGTAGAAAAAAAGAGTTGGTAACGAAGATGAAATTCTGACCACTGATCAAAAATCTGCAGTATTATTTCAAAATAAATTACAGGAAGAATTTGGTCAAGCCATTGATAAAAAAAAATGTCTAACGCAAGTTTGTTCAGATAAAGTTGTCAACATCTTCAAGAAAACTTGTTTGGCTCAGACTGAGTATCATAAAAAATTGCATAGAAATTCGCGGAATTGGAAACTGTCCGAAATTTTGTCTTCAAATATATGGTGCAATTACCTAAATCCTATAAATAAATATTAAATATATTTCATATTTTTACGTTTGTGCAATACCGTGTCTATTAAGCTTTGCTAATATACTCTTAATTTTCAGATTAACAAATTACATTACATGCTTACAAGTAATGAATTTTATGAATAACAGAAATACACACACATACACACATATATACAGGGTGTCCATGAAGTTCGTGGGCACTTTAAAAATTTATAACTTTATTTGTATTTGCGATACAAATTATCAGCAAAAATGTTATAATGTTTAATGTACCTAGTTTTAAGTATATCTAAAATAACTAATGTGATTTCAGGCATTACTGTAAAACAGATGGCAAATGTTTTCCGTGAACTGCAAAATCGTATTACCATTTGTATTGCTAATGATGGATGACATGTGGAAACTTAAATAAAATTTCAATAAAACCTTAAAAAATATAGATTTACTTCTTTCTAATCCTTTTTACAAATTATTTCTATTATTATTATTAATAAAGTTATAACTTTTTAAAGTGCACATGAACTTTATGGACACCCTGTATATATATATATATATATATATATATATATATATATATATATATATAGATGTATGTATGTGTGTATATATATATATATATATATACACATACATACATCTATATATATATATATATATATATATATATATATATATATATATATATATAGATGTATGTATGTGTATATATATATATATGTATGTATATATATATATAAATATATATATATATATATATATATATACATATACATACATACATATATATATATATGTATGTATGTATGTATATATATATATATATATATATATATATATATATATACTCATACAAATATCATACACATATATGTGTGTGTGGGTGTGTGTTAATAGAAATGTTAAAGACAACAGTTTTTTTGTATCAATTTTATAGATCGACGTTTCGGAATAAGGAGGCCATTCCGTCAGAAATTGTCCAAAGTTAATTTTGAAAGAAATGTGGCCTAGGTTTTCGACTTACTTAAATCATCATCCGGGTATATAGAAGAATTATTTGTAATTTGTAAAGTCGACCAATACAATTAATCGACATAAAACTTCTGTTGTCTTAAAAAAACTTAGCTGCGTTTTTCCATTTCATACAAATTCGTTTAAAATGTAGCTCTGTTTATTACTATTTTACTATTTTAAGCGTAATCCGGTACTTATGAAAGCATACTAATGTATCGAATTAATAATTTTTAACCTGTGATAACAATACTGGTATCTTGTTTATTTTATTTACATGGAAGACAATTTTATCAACTTAATATGATTCTTTTTGGAATTGTTGCCTTTGGCTAATTGCAAAGATTTTTTCCCCTGTGCACTCAGACTTTTCAGGAGAGCAAATGTTGTCTTAAACCAATTCCGAACAAATCATTACATAAGTCTAAAGTCACTTTGCTATATCTATTCGATTGTCTAAATAATATTACTTTCTTAGCTTTTGCTGAAGAAATTGTTGATTTTCAAGCAGCACATATGTGTATTTGTGCGAATGTGTATGTTTGAGTGTTTGACATCGATTATAACCTAATTAGTTCCTTAAAAGTTAGTACCTTTTCAATAATTGTGCAAGTTTCTCAGTCCCCACCAAAGTGTTTTATCTAGAATGAAAAATAAGATCCAAAATTTCATTCAGTCTTGTTTCTTCGCCAATACCTCGTAAGTTACTTTGTAATCCTGATACGCAGACGTTGATTATGGAACATGAATTTAAAGACTATGGCGTTTTTTGTTGATATGCATTATAAATTAGATCAGTTCGGCATAATGCGAGAAATAGAGATCTGAAGATTATTTTGTGTCTAATCACACAACAATGTTAGAGTCTATTTGCCTCGACAAACAGAATTCGATCTCGTGAATTCAAACTGAATTCAAACTGAATTCAAATATCGATCACAGGTACCAGTAGGGAATATGCAACTAATTTGCTAAACAGACACGATTGTGTTTCCTATTTTATTATCGTGCTTCCGTAACCCGAGTTGTCAAGAATTATACAAATGCCAGACAGAATGCTGAGAAGAATAATAATTCTATTCTTGCTGAAATCAATTCCTTGTTTCAGAAGCTAACGTATTAATATGGATATAAATAGAACGTCCCAGCATTACGTTTTATGGCTCTATATAGCAATATCTAACAATAATATATTCTTGTAGCTTCATCAATTTGAATAAATATGGAATCCCAAAAATGTCTCTAGAAAAGAAGGTAAAACAAAATCAATACTAAATATTTATAAGCATGCATTTATTCTTCTTTATGTGCAGTGACATTCCCTAGGAATTAGGCGATCATGGATCTCTACAATTTCCTTTGTATTCCTTAATAAATCCTTTTCCGCTAGCCATTTTCTGAAGCTCATTAAGTAAATTATGCGTGGTTTTCCTCCGTCCTTCTTGCCTTCAATATGTCCTGTGAGTATCAGATTTTCAAAGTTCTGTTTCCTCCTGAGGTGCCCTAGAAATTTCAACTGTCTCTTCCTGATAATATTTTTTTTTGCTTTTGTGTGCGTTTTCTCTAAACATTTGTCGTTCCTGACATATTAGGTCCATGGTATCCTCAGCATCCTTCTGTAGAACCACATTTCTGTTGCATCAAGTCTCTTCTTCATCGTTGAGGAGATTTTCCCACATTCACTGCTATATAGGAGGAGAGATATCACGTAGCATTTAAGTACTCTTTTCTTGGTTTCCAACAAAATGTATTTATATATATATATATATATATATATATATATATATATAAATATGAGTGTGCGTGTGTGTTTGCGTGTGTGTGTATATATATATACATATATATACATATACTATTATACATATATATACATATACTATTATACATATATATATATATATATATACACATTTATATATATACACATATACATACATATATATATATATATATATATATATATATATATACAGATATATATACGCATATATATATATATATATATATATATATATATATATATATATATATATATATATATATATGCTCCTGAAAAATTTGTTTTTGTTGAGCTCTCTGTGGAGAAAGTGTGGGTTTGTATACAGTCACTATTACGGCTAATAATGCAAGTCTCTTCGGTAAATCAAATCGGGTTCTCTCAGTCACTGTGTGTTTATCTAAAAAAAAAATACGCTTAAATTCACTTTCATCCCTGCCGTGCGCCAATGGCTTAGTGGTAGAATCCCCGACTGACGGCAATTCAGTGATACAGCGAAATAGTTTGTCTGTGGATGACAATATATATATATATATATATATATATATATATATATATATATACATATATATATATATATATATATGTGTGTGTGTGTGTGTGTGTGTGTGTGTGTGTGTGTGTAATTTTTATATATATTATCGTTGGAAATCACCTGGCATCTCGGCTTCACCCACTTCTCCCACCGCTGTAATGTAGCTTCCCTCTCCCTTTTCTATAAATATTTTCATGCTAACTGCTGCTCCGATGAACTTTCCTCTATGGAACCTAGACTTTATGAATTTAAAGGCAGTGCTAGATTGGCGGCAAGGTATCATCATGTTCCAGTTGAAATGGCTAGATGTAACAATAAGTTTTATTCTAGCACTATCTTTTCTTGCACGTCTCACTTGTGGAACGCTCTTCCGGCTTTATGAATTTCCAGTCAAAGTAGATCTTCAAAAATTTAAATGCAATGTCAATTGTTGCCTTCTGTCTGCCTTTTTTCTGTTCTTTTGTTGTTCTCGACGTTTAATAGTGATTTATTATATTCTTTGACGGTCAGTTACCCCACTTCGTCTTAGTAACTTTATTGACTTGCTTCGGGTGAAATGATTAAAAAAAGCACTTTGGTCGAAACCCTATATAGATCTTACTTAAGGTGTCTATATAGCAGTGTTCAGTCTCATTAGAAAATATTCTTTTGAAGGCAGAATTGACTTTCTCTTAGACTGGTTGCCAACCACGGCTGAAAATCCCAATCTACCCTGCTGTTTGTTTCAGATAGCCGAGAGAGAAGAGATGAATTCATATCTTTTCTTTTTGCATGAATGTAATGAACTTGACTGGAATTTGAACACTCCTCACCGATTTCGCATTCTAAGCAGCTATCCATTACACCATAGGCACATCAGTCTATATCCGTGTGTGAGATTCGTTAATTTTGAATATATATAAATGTATAATCCCTGTAGATGTTTAAAAAAATCATGTCTTTTTTTTATTTTATATGCCACATCACTTCACGACGTAAAATTTCAAAGCTCTCCACAACTTCTTTTATTTGATAGCATTAAACAATGCTTATGTCCTTATTATCTCTTCTGGTTCCTGTTCTGCTCTCCGTTTATACAAATTCATTAGGAAGGTCATTCGCTATTTCATTGTGCTCTTCTTACATTCAGTATGAGCTATCAGTGTCAAATTTTCTAAGTTCTATGTGTTCCGCAAATCTGAACTACTTTTTTCTGATTGTATATAGAAATGTTTATTTTGTCATTTCCTTAAAGCTTTCTTCTTGTTTGCATGTTGTTTCCTTGATATTTTCCTGTATTCCTCTGTAGAAACACATTCTAAATTGCTTCATGTAACCTCTTTTATCTTTGATGAAATTGTCCTGTATTCATTGCCTTGAAGTAGGATTGATATCACCTCGTTCGACTTAATCTTAAATATCTACTCAATTATTTGGCTTAGTATTAGATATATTCGCTGTATACGTACGCTGCTTCAATGGAATTAAATGAAGAGAATGGTAAACATTATTGTCTTCTCTTCACAAATCGATATTTTCAAATAAATACTAACATAGTTTTAGGCGAAAAACGCCAAGTGTCACAGTCGGATTTGTTGCCGGATTTATTAATGTCGAGTAAATATCGCAAGGCTCAACCTGTAAAAGTCCCCCTGGAAGAAGACAATAGTGTTTACTCTAAAAGGCCCACTCGCTTTCCTAGCTTGTTATTTAACTTATATAATTTGTTACGCATTACTTGAGGGAAATTGACTGAAGAAGCCAAGTAAAAGTGTTGTCTCTTCAGATAGTGGAAGTTGAAAATGCGTAACCTTTAAATGGCGTGGAAAGGTTGCCCGAACGTGCACGTCAAACGTATAAAAAAGAAATTCAAGAGTGTAGTTTGATGCTTATTTTTGCTTGAATTATATACAAAAAAAAATATGATATTTTATCACTTGAAGATTATTAAAAACCAAAAAACAGAACAAAAAAAAAACAAACAACAACAACAATAAAAAAGAGAAACAGGGAAATAAAACAAATAGAATAAACATGTTAGATTCTTAAATTTAATATATTTTAACATTATATTAATCCTTGAAGCATTCCATGTAAAATTGAATTGTGTATTCTTGTCACCAATTTTTGTTTATTTTATCTTCAACAATTATGCATTCAAACATAACACTGTATTTGGTTTGCTCTAGCAGAGATATCTACAGGCCAATACTCCAGGAAATGATGTAATATCATTAAACTTAGTAAATAGTAACCTCATGAATCCTAGAGTTGCGAATAATCATTTTGACAGAAATCATAAATGAATGAGTAGATCAGGTAGAATTTGGAACCGTGGGATGGAACTCAGTTTTGGTGTTTGACATGATAAATTTACCGTTTTTTGATGAAGCGAAATTTAAGATTAGGTGTAGGTTGAAAATTGTAAGTTGTAATTTCATTCCGGTGATCAGTAAAAGCCTGAAAGAAAAGACTTGTAAAATCTATAATTGAGATATATTCAGTTGGTTTGAAATTAAAACGGACAATAAATTCGATAACCAAGAACTGTACATCTTGAACCCGAAAATAAAGGAAGGTTCGAACGAAATACTGAATCTTGCATCAAAAGATTTAAAGCACCATGCTTTCAGAAATATTCTTCTCTCAATGATGAAGTCATATAAAGTATAAGTGAGCTAAGATGCTATAAAGAACATACGTAGACATTTATTCATACTTAATTATTTATGTCAATTTAGAAAACTATTTCTAAAATTTAATTCAAATTAGATAAAACAAAAAATAGCCAAATATGGGTAAATTTTCCGATAAACTTATTTTGCTTCAAAAGTATTTCGCCATCAAAGAAGCGATTTAAAACATTCATCAACTCTGATACAACATACTGGTCAAATTTGATTAACCTCAAACAATGTGGAATTTTGCACTTGCAGAAGTATTTTTTCCTAAAATGAACTGCGAGAGATTCTAATAAATCGAACAATGTTGACGTTTACCTGCATATTTGCAAGATGCAGAAAGTGAAGATAAATTAACTACTGAAGCTTCATAAATTGTATATGGATAAAAAGTAAGGCACAAGCACATTATTACTAAATGAGTGTGCATTCATTTATTCAAAGGGAAATTATACTTCAATTTAGCCATATTTTGATGCAAGGTGATTTATAGTGCAGTAGTTTTAGTATAATTTTTAATAAATAAAGAAAATTTAAAATATTTTGTCTTCTAATTTGTGCCCATCGGTACTATATAATTTTATCTAATATTCGTTGTTTTTCATTATGACCGAACAAATGATGTAAGATCTTATCCATTGATTAGCTTTTTTAAATGCTTTACAAATTCTGTACTATTTTCATTTACTGAATACAGTAAAACTTTCCATATTTTTTTGTGATAATCCAAAATAAGAATTCCGATTTGAATATATTTTCCTTTCAATGTATCTAATACAAAACATATCGACTTAATTTGGAGTTTTTCTTGAAATACTAAGATGTTGAAGTCAATTTGTAAGCAAAAACCTGATGTAATTCGGTATATCTGTACATTTTCTCAGACGATTTTAAAATTAAATGCTTAAAAATTGGTTATATCTAGGAATCTAATGTTTGATGGCAGAACTTATAAAACTCCAGCTTGATCACCGAGAGCCATATTGACATTCTAAGTGAATATGAAAAATCAACCAACCCTAATGAATAATGCCGGTATCGTTGGAAATGTTCAAGTCATCAATTGATATCCACTGACCTCCAGTTAGATATCAGTCGTTAAAGGGTTAATATAAGTCTTTTTTTTTTAAAATGCGCAAATGTTTTCGTATTTTTTAAAATTTCACCGCAAGCAAGGCAAGAGAGATACTAAGACGCAGGGGTATTACTGAGTGTGAACGAATATAAGAAAAACATTGTTAAGAAGTGAGAACAATAAAAGAACTAAAAAGACATAAGATAACGATTGACATCGCATTTACATTTTTGAAGATCAAACATCACAGCAAATCAAGAAGCCGGAAGAGAGTTCCATAAGTGAGAAGTACGAGGAAAGAAACTGTTAACATAAAAATTATTTTTAGCCATTTTGACTGTAAGATAATGAGTCCTTGCCGCCATTCTAGCAGTGCGCCTAAATTTATAGAGTCTAGAGGAGAGTTAACAGAATTTTTATCATGAAAATATTTATAGAAATGACGTAAGGAAAATACATTATGGCGGTGGAAAAAAGTGAAAAGTTTTTATTTATTAGATTAGTTATTCTGATATAGATTCATGGAAGGTGGAAGAGACTTTTTTTTCTTAGTCTTATCGCGTAAATATCGATGATTGATTCATGGAGAAATGGTTTTCAGGGTTATAAAGTATGGATGAAATATACGTATAATTGTAGATGTTTTACTATTAACATTTTGAACGGGGTCATCATTTGTATTTTAAGAAATAAAAGATAGCTAGCGGATAGTTTCCTTTATAAGTCATTGCTATTTGTTTTTAAAGATTTCCATTGTAATTACAATAACGCAATGAGAAATTCATCATATCTGGATTTAACGCCCGGCCGTTTGCTTCTATAAACCTCTTTTTGTTCTTTAAATTTCTTTGCGTCATTATATGGTCCTAAATTATGAAGGAAATTTTAGTGAGATTTTTTTTCTTACGCTGGTTTCAGAACTGTAATATTTCGCTTCGAGTTTAAGTAAGCAATTCAAAAGGCAAAATAGTAAATTCAATATATTAATTATGTGCTCCATGTCAAAAAGAAAGCATAAATGTCTCACTAGATTCTAAATTTTGGCATCAGAAATAAAGATAAAAGTTAATATCGATTCTTAGATTGCTACTAACTCATGACAGTTTACTGATTATGCGATAAACATCTTTCCTTATTTTTCTTGTAAACTCATAAATATTTGATGGTAATTTTCTCTTGTTTGATAGATAATCTATAAGACTCGACTTTATAAACAAATTTGGCTGTTTATCGCAATTCATAAACGATGTATTTTATATTCTCTTCAACATAATTTAAGATAACACAATAATTTCAGCAAAATGGGTAATAAGATGTACTAAAGTAAGGCATTTGGTATTCACTGTGCACTGCAATACATCAATGTTAGTAACCTCTTAATACGACTGTAAATTGTCCATGCGTAAAAAGTCTCTGTTTATTTCTGTGAAATTAATGTCGATGGAATTTCAAAAAATGTTGTAGTGCACTTTAATATCAGTAGCAGCCCTTAAACATAGTAGCATATCAACCTTAGATAAAACTTGTATCAGCAGAAGTTCTTAAATATAAAGAACACATGAACACGAAAGTAACACTCTCTTCCGGGTTTTCCTCGTTCGAACACTGTTGTGTGAACTTTCCGCGCTGAAGCTAAAAGGTCTGTCAACATTTCACACTAAAACACACCAACAAATAAGTTCCATTCGAATATATTCATGAACTTTCATTGTGTATGTAATTTATTTATAAAAACTAAACTCATGTTTTAAACTTTCCTTTTGTTGATTTTGCTTAATAAATGTTTTAATGCATTGCACATCAATTGGTATGTTTGTGTGTTTACTCTTTTTCACCACAATTAATTCATGTGCTATAAAATGTTCCCGCAAGAATCCTTATAGATTTAATTATTAAAGTAGCCAATCACCAAACTGGTGAGAAAAACAGATTTTTCTTTTAAATAAATAAAATTATGACATGTTCTGTGAGTATTACTTACATGAACTACAGATACAGAGATATATTTTCATTTCTGTATTTCATTTTTAAAATCTATTCAGACAAGATTTTCTGCTAGTAATTTTCGAAAAAGAAAATCTTTCATTTATTTTTTACAAAAATCCTAAAGTTGATAGGAAAATAAGATCTTACACATAAAAAACATGAGGGAACACAAATTAGCCACTGCCTTTGAAAACATAACAGTATTTTCTACCAATCACTCTGAACTGTATTTTATCTGCCTAGATGACGTTATTTATGAAAAATATTTTATCACAAGAACAAAAATTCGCTGTAGTTTTTGCATTACCTCAAGAACATGTGATTCTATGTAATCTCTTGTTAAATCAACCACAAATCAACCACTGCGACAAATTAAAAGAGGAATAATATTTCGAACTTCAATATCTGAGAGGACACTTATTGGAAACTGAAGCACTTAGAGATTGTTGTTTGCAGACTCTGTCCGGCAATATGTTGGATTATAGTGTTTTACAATACATATTTCTAGGAAACCTGTCACAAATGGTGAAAGTATTCTTAACGGCAATGGGGGTCAATGTAGCTATGAATAAGTTGTGCAATACAGTCTATAAACTGATGGAGCTCATGAACCAAGACAACCTAGTGGCAAGCTAACGGACTACGTATAGTGACATCACCCTAGTACAGGAGAAAAATAAATTGTTAAAAAGGCAAATAGGTTTATTTAACTAAAACCATTCAACAGTTTCAAAGGGACCAGCATCGCTGTATGTCGAGATGCAGACAACGATAGAGGTGCAAGTGAAAAGGACGGAGTGATATCTGTTATTAACAGAATAGATTCGGTGACAGGAGTATAAAATACACAACTTGCAATTACAAGTCACAGGGAAACGAATAAGCGATCAACCTTTGTCCACGGCATCCGTGGAAAAATTAAATTCACGTCCATTCATCAACATAACTAACAGAAATTCAAAACAATATTTCTGATAGACAGTGCAGCACAAATATCGCTAACCCCAGATTCACAGTCATACAAATTAAAAGACGCGGGAAAACTCACGTTACGAGAGGTAAATAGTTCCATTATCCACGCATATGGGAATAAATTCATGAAACTTCATTTGTAGCTACGACGCGATTTCCCGTGGACTTTCATTATGTCCGACATCACTACACCACTTTTTGGTGCGGACTTTGGTACATTATGGTCTATTAATTGATATAAAAAGACAATAATTAATTAACAAAAAGGGTTACGTTTAGATCCATTGGTTGCCTGGAGTTCGCTACACTTCTTAGTCCCAAAGTTGCAGCAGCAGAAGAAAATTCCGAATTTTCGAAAATATTGTCGAATTATCGAGACATAACCGAACCAAAATTCAACACCCCTGTCAGAAAATATGACGTCGTACACTGCATTGAAACAGCATGTCCACCTGTTTTATTACGGCCGGCTTTTCCCTGATAAAGTCAATATTGACAAACAGGGATCACAGTACTTAGTAAACCTCGGAGTAATTCGACCTTCGTAAAGCGATTGGTCTTCATCACTACATGGCACCAAAACAGGCACCATCCTCATGGATACCTTGTGGTGATTACCGCAAACTGAACACCCTTACTTTTTCCTGATAGGTACGCAATTGCTAATATGCAAGATTTTACCATCCAACTATATGAAACTAAAATCTTTTCAAAATTTGATCTCATCTGATCCTACCAACAGATGCACGTAGAGAACACTGACAGATGACAGTCATTACGGCTATACGAATTTTTGTGTTTACCGTTTAGACTACAGAATGCTGCCCAATCCTTTCAAAGATTTATGAAGCAAGTTCTTCAAGGACTAGATTCAGTTTTCTGCTGCATCGTTAACGTTCTGATTGCCAGCTATTCACTAGAAGAACATAATCGCCATTTATAAGATGTTTTTGAAAGATTTCAAAAATATGGTGTTGTAGTAAATATAATTAAATATTTGGATTGCCTGAAATTGACATTTAGGTCAGACCATTGCATAAAAGACACGAAAGTATTTGCCGTTTCCGGGTTCCTTAAACTTTAAAAAATCAAGGTAAATTATTGGCATATTGAACTTTTATAGGAAACACATCCCCAAATCAGCAGAAATAGTTTCCTCATTGGCAGATGTCCTTTACGAATAGAAGACAAAAAAAAACAAAAAAAAAAAAAAACTGTGGTATAAATCTTCCTGAATAAGTGTTGTCAGCATTTAATTTGGCAAAAGAAAAGTTTAATAACTTCACTTTTGTCAATCATTAAGCAGAGTTATCCTTGGCAGCAGATGCCAAGAGTTTTGCCATTAGAGCATTATTGCAACAGATGATTGGTAAGCCGTTTCTTTCTTTGCAAAGAAATTATCTGAAACCGTTACTCCGTACAGCTCTTTTGGACGAGAGTTAATTGCAGTGTACTGTGCCATCCGAAACTTCCGACATTACTTGGAAGGTAAGTTTTTCCCATGCTCATAGACCATAAACCTTTAATCGGTGCGATCAAGGCGAAATCGGATAACTGTTCTCCTCTGGAACTTAGGCACCTCAATTTCTTCAGCCAATTTACAACTGATAATCGATATATCAAAGGCCCTGCAAATATTCTAGCAGACACAGTCACGAGGAATATTTATCCAATTAATATAGTTCCAGTCTTCCATTTTGAAGTTATTGCAACTTCCCGAAAATATGATGAATATCACAAATTAGAGGTCAATAAAATCTTCATTACAAATGAAGGAAATATCTGTTCCACTAGTGAAGTAGTCCATTTAGTGCAACATTTCTGCAAGATATTTGCGGCCTTTTTATTTCAAAATATCTCCGTAGAAATCTGTTGGAAACTACACTCAGTATCACAGCTGGATATAAAAGCGAACTGCAAGTTAATTATTACAAATTATAAATGGCCCTGAATCAAAAACGATGCGAAGGATTGAACACGTCATTAAGTACCATACCTAAAAGTCAAAATAGTGGAACACACTAAATAATCTCCTACTTTTTCCCCCCGTTCCTGATATTCGATTTCGCCATGTCCATATACACATCACCGGGCCATTCACTTTTCATGTCATGAATATTCCTATCCCATTATTCCATTGATAGATTCTCCTGCTGGCCTGACAATATTTCCATATATTGATATCAGTTGCATAGTATTTTATAAATGCTTGGGTCGGAAGATTTGGTGACCCACTACTATCACCACTGATAGAAGAACACAATTTGAATCCTCATTTTTCTCTTCTCTAACCAATATGCCAAGTACCCCTAGAATTTGTACAACTGCTTACCATCCTTAAGCTAATGGTATGATAAAACGGTTTCATTGTACTCTGAGAGAATCCCTGATATTAGCACTGAACTATACTTCTTGGCTTCAGAATATTGCATTATTATTTTAGGGCTAAGAACAGATGCATAATCTGATTCACAGAGTTCTGCAGCTGAACTTGTATATGGTACACGTTTGCGTTTAGCAGGATTCTTAATAATCTAACCAAATGTACGATTCTTTGATCCTGCTTCATTATAAGATATTTTGAGAATGAAGATTTTATGTAACATCCCCATTTCCTAGACAATCACCCATGTAACATATGTGCCAGAATCTATCAACAGCTGCAACTTTGTGCTAGCAAAATACAATGCAATCAAGCACTTCATACCGCAAGCTTACAGAGATCCTTACAAGGTAGCAAAATGTACAGAGAAACATTTCACAATTTTGATTGATCATAGGCACGATAATATTTCTATTAAACGACTAAAACCAGGGCATTTAGAAAATATTGCTAATGTTTCATTAGAAACCCCCAAGCAGACACAATCTAGAACTTCAAAGAGTTGCATTTATATTAGATAAAGAAATATATTTCTCTTACTTAACATTGTTGTACAACTATCTCGCTTGAGTGTAAGTAAGGGAGTGCCCTTTAATATTAGTAACTGCCCTAAACATAATTACATTAACAGACTTAAATGAACCTTGTATCAGGAACAGCTCTGGAATATGTAAAAAAATAATACTTACTCTCTCTACCGGACTTTTCTCTTTCGAAATGGGTGACATGAAATTTCTACGCTGAAGCTAAAAGGGCTATGAAAACTTCACTATAAAAAATACAAACAATCTAAGTCTCACCAGAATATATTTATAAACATTTCATTGTGTATGCAATTTATTTCTAAAAAAAGAAACCCTTGTTTTAAACTTTCCTTTCGATGATTTTATTTAAGAACAGTTATCATGCATTGCAAATCAATTGGTCTGTTAGTCTGTACATGTACTCTCTTTCATCACTATTATTTCCTGTGCTATAAAATATTCCCGTAAGAAACCTTAAACATTTAATTATTGTAGTAGCCAATCAGACAAGGGTAATAGATTCCCCTTCTAAACTCGGAGGTTGGACTGTTATTTAGCATCCTGTTATCTTGTTGCCTCAAGTGTCTATATGACAATTCCAGTAACATTTACTTCCTTATTTATATTAGTGCATCCAACGATATTCGATTCCCGATTCTGCACTTGGTAGCTTTAAGGTCGCCTTCCACTTCCCTATTGCATCTTCTAGGTCATTTCAATTTCTCCGGTGATACTCTATACAACACATTAGCATCTGTTAGGGTGAATCCAATGCATATTCTTACGATTACTAAAGTTAAGCAACGGCACGCCTGGTCAGTACCTAGATCGGTAACCGTTTCAGAATATCAGGTGCTGTAAGCTTTGATGTGCGGATGGTGTAATCGTTAATGGTTTGGATTTTTTAATAAGAGTGCCGAGTCCCAATTCCATTTGGGCTTGTTATATTCACTTACGCGAAAATATTATTGGGAGGAGTATGAATCCACCTGTTTTCCCCCAGCTACGGGTAAAACATGTATCACTAAAAATTATTACTATCTCAAAAAAAATATTTAATGTTCGGCAGTAAATAATCCATAGAGGCTGATACGCAGCTAAAAATTAAAAAAAAATTAAAAAAAAAAAAAAAAACAGAAAAAAGAACCAATCAACCAACCCAAAGCAATTGGTGTAGCCACATATCAATTCTTTTTAGCTCAAAGTTCTTGATGAACATTAAACTGTGTTCTGAGCTCTCGTATTTCTTAGCGTGAATCATTTACAGCACTTGGCTTTCTCCTGTATTAAATTATGATAAAGTAAAATTGAGCTTAGTTAATATTCATTTGACGGAGACCCCACCATAAAGTGGTGTTTATCTGACAAGTCACAAAAACAATTACTAGTATAATGTGCTCGTTTTACCCATTTGTGTACCTGCAACACGAAAGTAATGACTTTTAGCGAAAAATAATATCTACATAATGCGTCAAATTACATCTCGTGTAGTGATTCTACTATGTACTTAGAGATTCTTGATAAAATTTAAAGATGAATCTGCGATATGCTCTGTGCTGAGGAGGTATCTCGATTCCATTCACTTTCCTCATCGATGTAACGTAATGTTCATGTTCCTTTTCTGTAAATATTTTTCATAGTAATTGTTCTAGTGACCTTTCCTCTTTGCTACCTATACATTAGGAATTTAAGTGCAGTACTTTATTATTTGCTCCATGTTAAAAAGAAAGTATAAATGTCTCACTAGATTCTAAATTTTGGCATCAGAAATAAAGATAAAAGTTAATATCGATTCTTAGATTGCTACTAACTCATGACAGTTATACTGATTATGCGATAAACATCTTTCCTTATTTTTCTTGTAAACTCATAAATATTTGATGGTAATTTTCTCTTGTTTGATAGATAATCTATAAGACTCGACTTTATAAACAGATTTGGCTGTTTATCGCAATTCATAAACGATGTATTTTATATTCTCTTCAACATAATTTAAAATAACATATTTTCAGCAAAATTGATAATAAGATGTACTTCTATTAGAGTCCATTTCCTGAAGTAAGGAATTTGGTGTTCACTTTGACGCCAATACATTAATGTTAGTAAAGTCTTAATACGTATGTAAATTGTCCATGTGTAAAACGTGTTTGTTTATTTCTGGACTCTGCAGAATTAACGTCGGTCGAATTGACAGTTTCAATGGAACTTTAGTTCTTTTCTTGCAAAAACGTTGTAGCGCACTTTAATATCAGTAATAGCTCTTAAACATACTAGTAGTAGCAGCCTTAAATAAACCTTGTATCAACAGAAATTCTGAAAAAAACACGAGAACCTTAAAGTAAATGTCTCTTCCGATTTTTCCCTTTTTCGAACTGCGTGGCGTGAACTATTCACGCTGAGGCTAAAAGGTCTGTGAACGTTTCACACTAAAGCACAGCAACGTAAGTGCCATTCGAAGTATGAAGTATTCGTTATGTATGCAATTTATTTCTAAACAATTACCTCTTTTTTCCAAAATTTTATTTTGTTGATTTTGCTTAATAAATATTATATTCCATTGCAAACCAATTGGTCTGTTACTTTGTGCATTTATTGTTTTCCTCCACCATTATTTCATGTGCTAAAATATGTCCCCGTTTTTAAGAATCCTTACAGATTTAATTATTGAAGTAACCAATCACTAAACTAGTGACAAACACACACAAACACAGATACATACAAAACTTTTATGCTAAATGGAACGTGTTACTTTTTCTTAAAAAAAATGGAGTATTAAAACTTCACAAAAAATCTTTCACTAGTTTTGACTGAGAATTAACAATATTTATAATAGAATATACTATATACTTTAACGGTGACCCATAATAAATATACATTTTCAGTTTCAAAAATTTCTGAGAAAGGTGTGAAATAATGGGGATAACGCTGACACTATCCAAACAAGGGACCTCATCTAATTTTCGCCATTTTTCTTCCTTCACCTCAGCACACTAATGACCTAGTTACTACTATTCAAACACATAGAGCCTACTAAATTATTTAAATTTTAATGAAGGCAGTGTTGACGGTAAAATAAGAACTTATCTGCAGGTAATAAATAAATAAATAATAAGGAAATACATGAATTTATTTAAAAAAAATGAGAAACGTATTCACCCTTTCCAACATACTCTTTATCGTGTTATATATTGACAGTGTTTCTCAGAATATTTTTCCAAAATAATCTATAAAATCATTAAGTAGTGAATAAAGATTTTATGTTGTACAAAATATTTATATTGCATATACATGCTCATTTGTTTTTTTACAAAAATCCTAAAACTGCTAGAAAGAAAAAACATCTTACACATAAAAAAACATGAGGGAACACAAATTAGCCACTGCCTTTGAAAACATAACAGCATTCTCTCTACCAATCACTCTGAACTGTATTTTATCTGCCTAGATGACGTTATTTATGAAAAATATTTTATTACAAATACAAAGATTTGCCGAAGTTTTTGTATTATCTCAAGAATATGTCGATGTGATCTCGTGTTAAATGAACAAACCAACCACTGCGATAAATTAAAAGAGTAATAATACTTCGAACTTTAATATCTGAGAGGACACTTATTGGAAACAGAAGCATTGAGGGTTAAAAAAAAAAAACATCTCAACTGCGTTGTTTACAGACTCTGTCCGTCAATATGTTAAATTACAGTGTTTTACAATAAATATTTCTAGGAAACCTGCCATAAATGGTGAACGTATTCTTGAAGGCAATGGGAATAATGGGAACAATGAATAAGCTGTGCGATACAGTTTATAAATTGATGGACGTCATGAACCAAGACAACCTATTTGCAAGTTCACTGACTACGAATAATGACATCACCCAAATACAGGAGAAATTGTTAAAAAGGCAAATAGGTTTATTTAACTAAAACCATTCAAAAATTTCAAAGGAACCAGCATCGCTGTATGTCGAGATGCAGACAACGATAGAGGTGCAAGTGAAAAGGACGGAGTGATATCTGTTATTAACAGAATAGATTCGGTGATAAGAGTATAAAATACACAACTTGCAATTACAAGTCACAGGGAAACGAATAAGCGATCAACCTTTGTCCACGGCATCCGTGGAAAAATGAAATTCACGTCGATTCATCAACATAACTAACAGAAATTCAAAACAATATTTCTGATAGACAGTGCAGCACAAATATCGCTAACCCCAGATTCACAGTCATACAAATTAAAAGACGGGGGAAAACTCACGTTACGAGAGGTAAATAGTTCGATTATCCACGCAGATGGGAATAAATTCATAACATTTAATTTGTTACCACGAAGCGATTTCCTGTGGACTTCGATCATGTCCGACATCGGTACACTAATTTTGGGTGCGGAAATTTCAGCTATTATGGTTTGGTAATCGATATTAAAGACATAAATTTTTTGACAAAATAGCTGATGTTACATCCACTGGCTGACTAGATACTGCAACAATTCTTATTCCCAAAGTTGCAGCAGAAGAAAATTCCTATTTTTGGAAACATTGTCTAATTATAAAGAGATAACTGAACAAAATATCAACACCCCTGTGACAAAACATGACATCATACACTGCACTGAAACAGATTGTCTACCAGTTTTCCATGGCATGGTTGGCTTGCCGCTGACGAAATAAAGATTGTCAAAAAGGAATTCCAGTACTTAGTAAACCTCGGAGTAATTTGCGCTTCGAAAAGCGATAGGTCTTCACTTCTACACATGGTACCAAAACAGAAGTTATCATCATGGAGACCTTGTGGGAATTACTGCAAACTGAACGCCATTACCTTTTCCTGATAGGTAGGCAATTGCTAATATGCAAGATTTTACCAGCTAAAGGCATGAAACTAAAATCTTTTCAAAATTTGACCCCTTCCGAGCCTACCAACATATATTCCTAGAGGGCTCTGACAGAAAGTTGACAGTCATTAGAGCTATACGAATTTTTAACTTTACCTTTTAGACTTCGGAATGCAGCCCAATCTATTCAATGATTTGTTAACCAATTTCTTCAAGGACTAGATTCAGTTTTATGCTGCATAGATGACGTTCTTATTGCAAGCCCTTCCCCAGAAAAACATAAACGGCATTTTGAAGTTATTTTTGAAAGATCTCGAAAATATGATGTTGTAGTGAATCGAATTTCTATATATAAAAGGCAGGATGTGTGTGTGTGTGTGTGTGTAACGAATCTACGGCCGCAATTGTCGACGGATTTGCACTAAAATTTACATGCACATCCTCCAAGTTAGCAGAAAGGCCAAGACCGACGTTGCATTTCCCATCGGTATTAGAAATAATCGGGTTTTCATGCTTCTACGACAGTTTTCATGTAGTGTGCGGCCATTTTCTACTGAGAGCCTATAGCTGGCTGCTACGAATAGGTAGGAAGATTCTATTGGCCAGCGTGAGAACCAACAGCTGACTGACACTAATCTTAACTAGCATGCTAGCATGGGAAAAAATCGATAGATGCATTGGTCACAAGTAAGAAAAATTTAAATCTGCATGGCGCTTTACTCCAGTTGGCTCATTCGCTTGCTTAAACTCAACGTTGATTCTGATTCCGCAGAACTGGGTTGCGGGTGAAAAAGTATTTGTTGTCAACATTCTTTTTTCATGCGGTTTTTCCAATTACGAGTCCTTATTTTAAAGCTGATCGTTTCGTGTTCATTTTGTTTAGCTCTTTTTTCGTAACAGATTTAATGTTTAGTATAGAGGTTAGAAAAAATTCGCAGTGTGAGATAGGCAAGAAGTAAGGCATGTAGCAACATCAGCGCGGCAAAGAGCACTCCTTTAAAGGCAAGGAAGGGCAAAAATATTTTAAGTCAAGTGATAGCGAGTGCTGTATGAGTCGTACGATCTTTTAATCAAGCACGGGCAACGCCGGGCCATGCTGCTAGTTAAATATAAATTTGGTTTGTCTAGAGTTGTCTTTTAGATCATAAGATTTATAAAAATGGTATTAAACCATAATCTGAACAAGCTGAAAGTGTCCCCTGTCTCATGGTTCATAAAACTTTAAAACATCTACTGCAAATCATTATCATGTTTAACTTTTGTAGGAAAATTATCCCCAAATTGTCGGTAATAGTTTCTCTACTGACAGATGTTCTTCAAGGACAAATGAAAAAGAAAACTGTGATATAAATCTTCCTGAATACGTTTTGTATACATTTAATTTGTCAAAGGAAAAGTTTAGTAACCTCACTTTAGTCAATCATAAAGCAGAGTTATCCTTAGTAGTAGTTTCGAAGACTTTTGCCATGGGAGCAGTATTGCAACAACGTGAATCAGATGATTGGTTACGCGTGTCTTTATTCGCCAAGAAATTATCTGAAACCCTTAATCCGTACAGCACTTTCGGACGACAGTTAATGGCAGTGTACTGTGCCATCCGACACTTACGACATTACTTGGAAGGTAGGTCTTTCCTCGTGCTCGTAGACCATAAACCTTTAATCGGTGCGATCAAGGCGAAATCGGATAACTGTTCTCCTCTGGAACTTAGGCACCTCAATTTCTTCAGCCAATTTACAACTGTTATTTGATATATCAAAGGCTCTGCAAACATTCTAGCAGACACACTCCCTAGGGATATTTCTTCAATTAACCTAACTCCGGTCTCCCATTTTGAAGTTATCGCAGCTCCCCGAAAATATGATGGATATCTCAAATCTCTACTGGAGGTCAATTAAATCGTCATTATAAATGATTGAAATATATATTCCACAAGTTAAATAGTCTGTTTGGTGCGACAATTCTAAAAGATATTTGCGGCCTTTTATTGAAAAATTCTCAGTATAAACCTATTGGACACTACACTCAATATCATACCCGGCTTTACAACCGAACTGCAAGTTAATTATTACAAATTATAAATGGACCGGAATCAAGGACGATACGAAAGATTGGACACGTCATTATGTACCATATCTAAAAGTCAAAATAGTGGGACACACTAAATAACCTCTTACTTTTTCGCGTTCTTTTTATTCGATTTGACTCTCTCCATATAGATATAATCGGACCATTCTCTCTCTATGTCATGAATATTCCTATCTTCTCGTTACATTGATAGTTTCGCCCGCTGGCCTGAAATATTTCCCCTTACTGATATCAGTGCACAATCAGTTTCACAGGGTTATATAAATGGTTGGATCAGCGAATTTGGTGACCCCCCACTACCATTATCATGGATGGAAAAGCACAATTTGAATCCTCATTTTTTTCTTCTCGAACCGACATGCCAAGTACAACTAGAATTCGTACAACTGCTTACCATCTTTAAGCTTAATGGCATGATAGAACGGTTTCATTGTACTCTGAAGGAAGTACAGCAGTAAATAATTCATTGTGGTTGATATGCGGCTAAAAAATTAAAAAAAACAAAACAAAACAAAAAAGCAAGCGATCAACCAACACAAGGCAATTGTTGTCACCACATATTAATTGATTTTAGATCACCGTTCTTGTTGAACATTAATCTTGTTTCTGGGCTCTCGTATTTCTAGTCTTGAATCACATACAGCAATTGTCTTTCCCCTGCATTAAATTACAATAAAGTAAATTTTAGCTTATTTATTATTCATTTGGCGAGGACACCCCACTGAAGTGGTGTTCATCTGACAAGTTAAAAAAACAAAACATTGTAAATATAATGTCCTCGTTTTACCCTTCTGTGTCCCTGCAATACGAAAATAATGATTTTCAGCCTCAAATAATGTCTACATAATGCGTACAAACGTCTAGTTATTTTCCTATGTATTTAGAGATTCTTGTTGAAATTCAATTATTAATCTGAGATGTCGTCGGTGCTCTGGTGATATCTCGATTTACTAGTCTGACAGTAAGGTCTCATGATTTCACAGTTAAACTTATTAGCTGTAACTGCGAGTTCTATCCTAACAGTTAATTTTCTTCTATTTATCTCTTGTGGAATCTCTTCAATCTTCCTGCTTTCAAGATAACATTGATCTCCAAAAATTCAAAAGCAATGACAGCCGTGGTCAATCGTTACCTTCTTTCTTAATTCCAGTTCTTTTATTCTTCTTTCACATCAATAATGCTTTATTATTCTCACATACTTTAACACACAGCACCCCCCACCCATTTTAAGCTTGTAGGATTTATTGCCTTGTTGGGGAGAGAAATAATTATAGAAAAATGTTCCCTGCGCTAAAATTATATTTAACAAAAGAATCATGTAGATCCACGGCGTAAGTTTAATTCTATAGCAGTCTTCTAATATTAAAGCTTTTATTTTAAGTTAAAATATTTACCAAATGCTCTAAATATCGAAGATATAATTCCGGATATTTTTATATAATTTTATCTACCACAATTCATTTTCAGATGTGAAAAATATTATTTTCTATTACTTGTTCAATTACTATTATTTATAATTCACAAACACACACACACACGGACACACACATATATGTATATATAAAATCTTATTATCGCAATGCTGACATTTACATTCAGATTTCATCTCGGTGTGTCCATTTCTTCTCGCAAACAGGAAATGCTCGGATTTAGCGGCCAGGCGATCTGTCACGCAATCCAGCCATAACATAGAAACGGAAACTTCAACGACGGTTAGTTGAGGTCAAGCGGCGGCAGCAGCAGGGATAGGGTGTCTGGCATAATCTTTCGCAACAAGAAAATTATCTTATTACTAACAATGTAACTCGTGGAATCATGAGTCGTTTTTTACGAAACAAAGACCAAAAGGCTTTACTTTACTGCAATGCTTATATATATATATATATATATATATATATATATATATATATATATATATATATATATATATATACATACATACATGCATACATACATTTATACATATATACACATATATCTATATACTATATATATATATATATATATATATATATATATATATACATATATTTATACATATATACACATACATTTATATATACATACACATACATATATATATAAATACAAATATATATATATATATATATATATATATATATATATATATATATATACACATATATTTATATATATATATATGTTTCAAAATCAATTTTTAAAATATACATATAGGTCTCAAATGAATTTCACTAATAATAAATCTTTCTTGAAGCATTCTTTTTTTTTCAAGCTTCTTGATTATATTTAATATTTCCAATAAGCTAAATATTTTGCTGTGTTTCAAAACTAATCTAAATTGACTGGAAGGAGATTTCTTTGGAACCGCTAAAATCTGTCAGCATAATGTAATTCTCTTTATTAAAAAAATCCTTAAAAAATAAAATATACATTTCTGAAAAAGTTATTTGAGAAATATTAGATAATTTAAAGTTTAATTAATCTCATTTGATTCAAATATTACACTGTTTAAGTTTAAGTTTAAAATATTGCAGAAA
The DNA here is from genome assembly GCA_963932145.1 of Acanthosepion lycidas. Classification (NCBI taxonomy): domain Eukaryota; kingdom Metazoa; phylum Mollusca; class Cephalopoda; order Sepiida; family Sepiidae; genus Acanthosepion; species Acanthosepion lycidas. The sequence goes on from OZ010588.1 coordinate 33,737,435, forward strand.
TACTTTTTTTAAACCTGGCGGCAGGTGTTTATTTGAGGTGTTGATACATTGCCTTCTTCAGTAACAAACGGATGTTTATCTAAATTTTCTACGGTGTAAATATCATCAAAAATACATGAGGAATATAACGTAAGCGCCTTTATATATATATATATATATATATTTTTTTTTTAAATATCCAATAACTTTAAACATTTAAAAAATATTCTCAGTAATCTAATGTTTCATTGAATTTTAGGTACATTGGCTATAAATTTACTATTGTAACTGATCTTATTTTCTGATAATATTGTATATAGACATACATATTTACAAAAACCGATACTTTTATAAACAGAAAAATATATGAAAATATTGGGGGTCAAAGAATTTTAGTAAGATTTTTCATTTATGATTGATAAGTGTATTTTTTTTAATTTTTATTATTTGATAACAGTATCACCTAATCGGTAAAAAGTAATACAGAAATCTAAAAAATTTAAGAGTTTCTAAATTCTTCTAATTAAAATTTAAAAAAATAAATTTCTTGTAAAATTTCATTAATCATCAAATTTTTTCTCCTTGCGACAATAGTGTTCATAATATGTCTTATTCATTAAAAGTAATTAAAAGCTTTTTAAATAAAATATCTTAGTTCTACTGGATTTTTATTTTAGAATTGAGAGCAAATTTATGATTACTGGGAGACATGTTTTACAAAACATAATTGAGAATTCAAATTTTCTAGTAAGTTCTGCGTATAACTAATATAAAAAAATAGCGGTACAGTTATTAATTTCTTGAAATTTCATAAAATTAAATAATTGTTATGTAACAGATGTAAAAAAAATTCTACCAAGATTTTCTAAAAAAGAAACATTCCAAAAATAATTTCATTCATTTTCCAATATGTCATGAAATATTCATTAAAATCTGACAATTCTTCGATCTTCGCAATAAAGGATTATCTCCATAGTCATGGAACTACCAAGCTGCTTATTCTATCCTCATATTAAGAATTACGATTCATCAGAAAATTCAAATACGAAAACCGTTATTTTTTTACAGGTATACTGCTAGTAATCATTAAATCAACAGCGGACTAAATCCAAATTACAATGATATTCAAGGGATTTCAAAAGGCATGATTGGTTGAAATTTTTTATTGTTTGGCAAGTGACCGAATGTATATTCCCAGCATATTCAAAATAACGTTTCTTACATTTTCCATAATACAAAATAAATCAAATATAGTAAAAATTGGTAAGAAATTAACTGTATATGGTAGCCGATGAGAATCAAAAGCACTTCAGTGGTAATAGTTTTTAAAGGTAACGAATAAAATTATTAGAAATTTACTTGAAACTGGACGACGTCTGAAAAGGATATTAGGCTTAGAACGAGATTAAGTAGGTGTTTATCATCTTAGTGAATTTAGTTTTTATCCCAATCACAGGTTGTATACTTTTTTAGAGACTAACTTTAAGCTTATTAAATATTTAAACATTTGTATGATTACTTGCTTTTAATCAATCATACATATATATTACTGATATTAATAGCTTGACTAGATTAACTTTTCTTCATATCTGGATCAACAGGTAAATGATCTTTAAAATCTCAAAATATGATTTATCATGGAAAGAAATGTAATCCTAATCATAACTGCGATAGCATTTAAAGAACACGGGGACGAAAGGAATGTGCTTTTTATAATTTAATGACCCCTCCCCTATATATATATATATATATATATATATATATATATATATATATATATATATATATATAGATAGATAATATTAGTGGTAAATATACATATATATGCAAAATCCACAGGTGCATATATACACATGAATATTTTAGAATAAAAAATTTCCGAGAGGATAAAATCCAGGTAGAACTCAATGTCCAGGACAGAGTAAGGATATAATAAAAAGGCTTAAACACTAATATTCCATGGTCATAAGCCTTTTTATTATATATATATATATATATATATATATGTATATGTATGCTACTGTTAGCATCAGTCAGCTAAGTGACACACATGATATTTGTATTAATCCTATATATAAATATATATATATATAGTGAGAGGGAGATATGCGTATATGTTTATGTGGGTTTTATATATAGATGTATTAATCGGGCAAATACCTGCTGATATTAAAGGAATTATATAAAGTATTAAAAGATAGCATTCCGATGGTATTGCTTCCTGACCATAAGGCTTTTTCACGATACAAAAATGATTTATTTTTAATTTAACGCAAGTATAGTCCCAGACATTTTCTCCTAAAGGTATCGCCGTGACAAACAAATGTTATCAAGCACCCGATTGAAAAATAGGCTGACAAAAAGCCTCAGTCGACCGGTCACCAAATTTTCTCATACATAAACTTACCCAAACACACGTACATACACACACACACACACACACATATATATATATATATATATATATATATATATATGTGTGTTTGTATGAATGTGTGTGTATGTATATATATATATATATATATATATATATATATATATATATATGTATTAGTGTGTATATTTTTCCTTTCGAATAGCTCCTCTCCCTTTACATACATCTAGCTCCGTCAATAAGAACATTACTTTAAGCGAATTGAGACATTTTACAGGACTAAACGTGTTACATAGAATTTTTTTCCGTGTTATTCAATTGCCTAAAATTGTTCTGAAATATAGAAACGTATATATCGCATTATCCTAACTTTTTTATATAGATAATTCTTTTTATTAGATAGACATTCTTTTTTATTGATACAAATATTTAAGTAAATGCTCTGTTTATAATAAACATTATTAACAATATTTACCGACCTGAATGTCCGAGAAATTGTCATGGAAAATATGAGATCGGTAAATGTTAATACTGTTTATTATGAACAGAGCATTTACTTAAATATTTGTATCAATAAAAACGAATTTATAAACATAAAAATAAATGTCGGACTTTGTCCATTTCATAATGTGTGACGTTATGTATATATATATATATATATATATATATATATATATATATATATATATATATATATACAAATATAGATAACTAGACTCGTTTCGAAAAACCCTCGAATTTTTGATTTGCCAATAATCAAATCAATCTCGAGGGAAAAAAAGGTTTTAAAAAAAGAAAGAGCTACAAACATGAACTTCTGCCGAAAAAAATCGCACAGATGCAGGTCTGAAGCCCAAAGAAAAAAACCCGATACGAGTAAACAACTAACTAACAAAAGAGGCGATAGGTAAAATTATACAACTATAAATATGCGTTTCTCTTTGCCTCGTTAGCCAACTTTCCCTGACGATCCGTTTAGGTGAAACCTAGGTAGGTTTGTCTGGCTCACTAGGTATATATATATATATATGTATATATATATATATATATATATATATATATATATAAAGGAAATGTTTACACCCAAGATGGTAATGAAAACAAAATATAGTAGTACAACAAACTGCCAACTGCTTCTGGAAAAACAGAACGATCTAGTACTATATATATATATATATATATATATATATATATATATATATATCTAGCAGCATGGATGGCCCGGCGTTGCCCGTGCTTGATTAATAAATCGTACGACTCATACAGCAATCACTTCTTAAAATATTTTTGCCCTTCCTTGCCCTTTGCCGTGCTGATGTTGCTACATGCTTTACTTCTTGCCTATCTCACACTCCGAATTTTTTCTAAGCTCTATACTAAACATTAAATCTGTTAAGAAAAAAGAACTAAAGAAAATGAACACAAAACGATCAGCTTTAAAAAAGGACTCGTAATTGGAAAAACCGCATGAAAAAAGAATGTTAACAACAAATACTTTTTCACCCGCAACCCAGTTCTGCGGAATCAGAATCACCGTTGAGTTTAAGCAAGCGAATGAGCCAATTGGAGTAAAGCGCCATGCAGATTTAAATTTTTCCCACTTGTGACCAATGCATCTATCGATAATTTTTCCATGCTACCATGCTAGTTAACATTCGTGTCACTCAGCTGTTGGCTCTCACGCTGGCCAATAGAATCTTCCTGCCTATTCGTGGCAGGCAGCTATAGGCTCTCAGTAGAAAATGTCCGCACACTACATGAAAACTGCCGTAGAATCATGAAAAAATCTGTTATTTCCACTATCGATGGGAGTTGGGAAATGCAACGTCGGACTTGGATTTTCACGCTAACTTGGAGCATGTGCATGTACATTTTGGTGAAAATCCGTCGAAAATTGCGCACACACTCACACACGCAAACACATCCTGCCTTTTATAGATAGAGACAAAGACATAAAAAACACAATGGAATAATACTAAATCCTGATGTCGAATAAGTTGAATTCTCTACATCCATGGCATTATATTCCGATATTATCTTCGCAGATACATATCATTTTTCAGAGATTGTCATGTTTTGACACGGAAATTGGCTTGGTCGATGTTTGCAATCTCTTATTGGCGGTTCGAGAGGACGCGTCATTGAGTTAGGAAGGCATGATTTATACTAACGCTGACTTCAAATGGACGTGAATCCCGCTTATCCAACGAAAAGCAAAGAATCAAAAAATACCCTAAAATACAAGAATATATAAATAACTCTATGTTATATATATATATATATATATATATATATATATATATATATATATATATATATATATATATATGCCTGTGCGTGTGCATACAAATATTATACATATAGACACATATGCTGCACTGGATTATTCCGTGAAAGATAGATCAGAAATTCTATATTAGTAGGTATAGCATTCTAAATCAAATGCATGAATATATATAGAGAAATGTTCAATTAAATTGTAAGTATCTATGACCAACTATTTACTCACATACATAAATGTGTATGTGTACACGTATGTTGGAATATGTATTTAGTTTGACTCTAACATTCAACTGTATATCCAATTCTCATTTCACAGGAATTTTGTCTGAAGGAAATATGGAGGAATAGTCAAATCGCATCACACGTTTTATGAACTGAAGAATTATCGATCTCTTTTCTTGGTTGCTTGAAGATAACCATTCTTGGTTCCGTCGCCAAATAGTTTCTACTTATTGAGCTTGTTATATTTTCCCTCAGGTAAGACAAGGACCCAAAGTGTTGACTGGCATTGACATGAGAAGAAATTGAAATGAAGAAGAAGATTATAATAATATGAATAAAAAGGGAGATGAAAAGTTTCAACATTAAAGAAGCAGAATACTCTAATTCAAGATGCGGCCTAACGGTCTATACAATTGAGGAGACCGGACTGATTGTTCTGAACAAAGATATTCTGTCAAACAGTGGATTTCAAATGGAAGCAAAGAGAAAGAAATGCAAAGAGCTAGCCTAACAACTGAAGAATCTGGAGAACATCTATTTCAGCGGCGGGTGCATAATACTTGTGCTAGGAATTGTCCTAAAGCACATAAAAAAAAAGAATGGATGAACTAAAGATCCGAGGAAGGGTTCTGACCACTAAAACCACTGCATTGTTCAGGGCGGAGTACATACTGATGAAAATGTTTAATATTTTAGGTTTATCAGTGTTACTTGATCACTAGCAGCAAGCTCCTGATGGATGGATGCTAATAATATATGAAAACCAGAGGCAATCCTGGAGAATATAAAAAATATATACACTTGACATGGTGTTATTTTGGCCCAAGAAATAACCTCAAAACATCAGATCTTATTATTCAAAGGTATGAATACTACTACTACTACTACTTCTAATAATAATAATTATTATTATTATGATAATTACCTGACAGCAGACCTAGCCCTCATGTCGTCTGATCATTCACAGTAGAGCGGAATCGGAGAGTCAAGTTCATTACTTTAACATACGTGATGATACCCTTGGCAAAGCTATTAATGCCTCTCTTCTTCAACCTCAGCTATGGATAAATAGCAGAGAAGACCGGATTCTATAGCCCTGGGTAGTAACTTATCGAGGAGAAGGTAGACTCTGAATTCAAACAAACCTGAAGAGAGTTACCTAGGACACGCCACAGTTGCTGTGCCCGCGTAAATGGTATGCCCCAACGATGCTAAGGGTTACGGGATTCGTGATGGTGAACATATCCGTGTTTTGAATTAATAAATAACCCATGCAGTACATCGGATTTGCTTGTCACTTGCATAACTATGAAGATTTGGGCACGTCCGCTAGAGGCTGAGGCACTGTGCATCTCTGCTCATGAGGAGAACTCGTTCGGAGCATCTTGGCCGGCTATCGAGAGGGTGAATTTCGAAGTTTGAAAAATGAGATTGCCAAGGCGTCTTGGGAGTCACAATTAGATACTTCGGAACACGGTCATTCGGATACTGACTGAGCGGACTGTGTTATCCGAGCATAACGTTTTTCTAACTGATCATCAACTTCAGGATATGCCCTGCTTTTGTCAAATGTTATCTTGCAACATTTCTGGTATATCCTTATCAGGCTGGGTGTATATTCAGTCAGTTATGTGCTAGGTAATCATGTATCTTTCGATACATGACTGACAAGGTAGCTTTTTTTTTCCCGCAGAAGATTGCCATTTCTTTCTGCGGTAGATGGCATCAAAGGCTATAGAACCTGTATTAGCACTGGAATTCGAACTCTGCTATCCGATTCCGCAATCCGAACCGCTACCCATTACTCCACCGGGCCTCCTCCGGGGTGTATATTAGCCTTCCTATATTTATATTTGTACCCAAGTGTCACTTTTTTTATATGCTGTCTGTTCACCCAATAATAATAATAATAATAATAATAATAATAATAATAATAATAATAATAATAATAATAATAATATTATTATTATTATTATTATTAATAAAGTTTTAAAATGAATGGAAATGCCCTGTAATTTAATATTTCAAACATATCACCCATAAAATCAAGGGAGTCAAACCTGAAACTTATGAACAAAGATATTTGATCAAGTAATAAACGTGAGAATTCCAGCAAAACGCAGATTAAAATGGTCATTAATTACAAGTAGAGAAATAAACATAATGACTGTGCCTTACAAAATGTATAAAATAAGTCTTAAAGCTGTAAGTTATGTACGAGACTGGGATGAAAAGATCATAGGCTGAATGTAAAGTAGTAATGCTAAAGCTGTGAAATCTTTCAAGCATTAATTTCAACTCATCTTAGTAATAAATAAACTGTTTATTTGCAGGCAAGCCGACATCTGACATTCCTCTTCAAGTCAGTGGAAAATGTGAGAATAAAAAGGCGCAGTGTGTTGCACTGCTGGAGTCTAGTATCAGCCATATTGATGTTAAAAAGAAAAGATTCTCTATGGTGGTTAAATAAAAGCAATTTTGTTTTGATGGCGATAAAAAGTTACAAGCCATTTCTTACCCCAGTTAACAAATAATTGGAGGTCACTTTCAAGAGTAGATTTACTTTGCCAGATCTGTCGGATTTTGGTATTAAGACAGAAGTATATGGCAGTATCATCTGCATAAATTTTTACTTAGAAACTAATAAAAACATTGATGAAGATTAGAAAGAGCATAAAACCCAGAATAAAGCTTGAGAGGAGAAAGGGAATCTAGAAACGATCCCGTTTACAACGATCTTCATTTCAGGATTTGATAGGAAAAATTGTATTAATTCAGTAGAATGACTTTCTATTACCATTTCCACGATTTTGATTTCAGGGTTCTTCTAGCCTGGCTGCCATATTTAGGCTAGGGAGACCAGTTTATATTGCCCTTTAACTCAGTGATGAGGAAAATATATAGATTCATACGTTTCTCTGCTAAAATGAATGCTGCAAAACTAAGCTGAGATTCGAAAACGACTCGCTGATTTTAATTTCAAAGCCGTGAATCACTATGCTATCCCACTCGAATAAAAGCGATATAATAATTTCTTAGCATATAATATTTCTAAAGATATATATCATTTGTGATGAAGAGAAAAACTTTCTAGGTGTGTTGTGTTGTGTAAATTAACCAGCAAAGCATGCATTTCTGAGAATATTCCCGTTCATAATACATAGAAGAAAATATGTATGACAATAACATGTAGACTTAAGTATCTAATGAGTCTTACCAGTGATTCCGTTTAATATGCTTCGAGCCCCAGAGAAAATAAGGAAATATGAGAGTGTTTCTGTCTGAATTTCTGGGACGAGGTTTTATCATTATGTTATTTATATGCCGACTAATTTCTTCATCTTTGTTACTGTTAACGGAGCTAACAAATACTGGGCAGAACTAAATGAGAATTAGACGAGTTATTCCCGAGACATGGGCAGCAGAACGAGAACAATGTATCCTCGTAGATTAAACAAACGGTTCAGTTCGAAAATTCCTTGAAGGTTACACGGATCGGCAAACACTTGACGAACGCCGGAGGGGACAGCGACGGAAACGTTGTGATATCAACAAAAGTTATGACAATACTTCACGTGTAAATAATGTAAATTATCAGTGTTTGTACATCGGCTGGTATAGTATATATACGTTTCGTCATACACGCACACAGATGCATGCATGCACACATCTATCTAGCTAGTTAGCTACAATCAACGACGAAGTTATTCTTACACCCATTAATTATTAAATATTTTTATTCATTTCTCAGAATCTAATACTCGTATGATGCCAGGTGGCTTATATGTTACTAAGCACAGAATAAAGAATATAAGATTCATTTTTTAGAACAATATGTTAAATACAACAAACGTGAGAGGTGAATTATGCAAAATAAGAAAAGACAAAATTATTCGTACAGTAGAAAATATCGTTTTAAATTGATTGATTCGTGTAAGTATAAGTAATTTACATAATTATTTTATCGGTGAAGCCTTCTAGAATATTTATTCAGCAGAATATTTGTGATAATTGCAGCAAAGAACATCACCTGGTGCATAAAATGCCACCTTTGTTATTCTTATGTTAACAACACGGCCAGGAAGACAAAGGAGCTTATCATTGGCTTGAGATTGAGAAATATTAACTTCCAAATTTCGGACAATAGTCACAGCACTATTTCAAACCGATTAGCTATCTACGGTACGTTTAAACATTTTGTTATGACAGAGAATTTGTCTGGACGTAGAAGAAAACCCAAATGGTCACCGGGAACTATATGAAAACTATGTCGGGAGATTAATAAAAACCCAAGAGTTATTTTGAAAGACATCGCCAAAAGTTTGGATACGATGGCTATCAGCGTAAGTACTCGCACAATACAACGTTATTTAAATAGAAATGTGTTGTACGGAAACCGGCCACGACGAACCCCTCTTCACAAAACATGTCACGTTTTTGCTCGGTTTAATTTTGCTAAAACGTTCTTAGACAAAGAAAATTTCTCTTGGGAACAAGTACTATGGATAGATGGAACAAAAATTGAGCTTTGTGGACATAATGATGTAGGGAGGGTGAGGCTTTCCGCCCACAGTCGCAACATTGAAACATGGAAATTTTGGGATTATTTTAGCTCAAGGTGGACTGGCCAATTAATTGCAATAAGTGTAATAATGTAGTTTGCAGACTATCAGCGCAAAATCTTCAGCTAGGACGGCGATTTACGTTCCAGCAAGATAATGATTCCAAACATAGGTCTAAATCAGTAACTGCGTGGCTTCAGAAAAAGAAGATTATACTTCTGTCATGGTTTCAATGAGTCTTAACTTGAATCCTATTGAAAATCTATGGCAAGAATTGAAAGTTCGAATAAATCGTCAGTCACCAAAAACCATCGGGGAAGAACATCTCAGCAAAGATTTGTTCGAATCTCTAGGAAAATTTTAGAAAACGATTGCAGCAAGTTAGAATGATGAGACGCCATACTATTAATATTGTGAAAATTGTTATTTTTTTCTGTTTTTCGTACTGTACGCATAATTTTCTATTTTACAATTTTAAATAATTCGACTGTCAAATTTATTGTATCTAAGCTGTTGTTTTGAAAATTGAGTTTTATATCCCCTTTTTTGTGTTTATTAACATAAAATAACCTGGCAGCACACGGGCATACGATTCTGAGAAATTTTTAAAAATATTCAAAATTGATGGATGTACGAATAATTTCCTCATTGACTATCTATCTATCTATCTATCTATATCGGGTGTAACAGTAAAATTGTCCAAATCGTGGAACAGCATTTCCATCACACAAAATGTTTAATATCTAAAAAAACACTAAACTAATTGAATTTCTTTTTTCCAGGTTTTCAGATACATTTAGTCATCTTCCCACCATTTGTCGTAAGAATCACTAAAAAAAAAACACTTTAAACTATTCAGCTAAAAACAGACCAAGTTAAAATTGTTTTGTGTCAAAACCGCTGTCTCTTCAACTGAGAAATGGTGAGAGGAAAAATATCATCCAGACTTTCGGCAATGATACCAACATACATGCTCTGCCAAGTCCATTCAAGAACCATCAAGAGAACGGTGAATAAGATTTAAAAAAAGAGGAACAATAAAAAGAAAAATCGGATGAATGGGTCTCAACAAGAAGAGGCACTCTGATTTTAACCTAGAGATAAAAAGAGATCAATTAGAAAAGATCCAACTCAATTTCTAAGACGTTTGTCACTTGAGAGAGGAGTTTCAGGTATGACAGTTCAAAGAGCAGTGAAGAAAGACTTGAAAATGATCTCATACGTGAAATATGTGGGACAATTTGTCACTGGAGGACAGAAAGTTAGCAGTTTAGAGAAAGTGAAGATAATCTTGAGTAAGTTGGAAAACGATCTTATATATATATATATATATATATATATATATGTGTGTGTGTGTGTGTGTGTAAAATATATAGAAAATAGGAAAGAACTCGTTAGGTATTAGTATTTTTTGTTATATTTAAAAAAATAGTGCTCGATACAAAAGTAGAGCATAAATATTATTCTTTATTTAAAAATATCATTCCAACTCTACGCTATAAGAACTCTTATATATATATATATATATATATATATATATATATATATATATATATATATATATATATATAAATTTCTATATAGTAGGACAATGTTAAGCAGTTGAACGACAGAAAGGGTAAGTTCATTGTAACGGGTTTCGTCCTTGAGGAGGACTTCATCAGACCTAAAATGCTTTCATTGATGCCATTATATACGCGAAGAAGTTGGGTAGAAGATATAAACACGTGCGTCGTTTACAATTATACACAGAAATGAAGATTTTGGGAACGCTGAATTTTAAATTTTTTTAGTATTTTTATTTATTTGGCAGACCTGTCTGAATGCTCAGGCGAGCTAGTTTAATTAATTTCCTCTACGCTTTCGTTTTAGTTTTCTGTTTTCTTTTTCATTTCTTAAGTATCCTACGTGGTCATTTGACAAGAAAAGTAAAATCTTGTAAATACCTTGAAGCAAATTTCTCGTGCATGATTTAGCAATCAATGCACTTTTTAGACATTTTCGCCTTAATAAATTGCTTTCTCTTTTAATTAAAGAAGCATTTTTTAAATCGAAATTATTGTCAGACTCATTACAGCGAGCGACTAATGTATTGAATGTGTTGCTTTTTTTTAAAAGATCCCTTTGTATTCGCATAATCTTCTATTTAAATTACTCGTGGCAGTCTTTAGAGTCCGCCACGAGGAACCGAGTAAATTCAAGCTTTAGGCTGCTGTTATTTTTGTTATGTATTGATTTAATCGCTTATTGCTTTTGAAGTAGTGGTAACACATTTAAGGTTAAGTTTAGATGAATTTATTTCAGTTGTAATTGTGATAATATTGGTATGTAGCGCAATGTATTTCGTTTTGTTAATTTTGTTTGTCTGGTTCTTTCTTTTATTTAAAAAAAATGATGAGTTTTCTATTTCGCGTTAAACAAGGAAGAGGCTTATACTCAACATCAGAAAGAGGCAACTGAAGTTCATGGGATGCATAATGAGAAAAGAGGGCCGGGACAATCTGATACTCACAGGTCGAATGGAGTGAAAGAGAGATAAGGGAAAACAACGCATGGCATATCTGGCGGGTTTAAGCAAGTGGATGACAGAACGTGGTCTGGAAGGAGGTGGCAAAAGGAAGGAACTTTTTGATAGCTGCAAGGGATAGGGTGAGGTGGAAAGACCATGAACATCTACGTCCTGAAAGGACAAGGCATATAGAAAGAAATGAAGGGTATTGGAGGGGCTTTAATGTATTTCTCCTAATCACATAAGTACTGAGGGTTAGAGATTTTGAGTACTGAATCCGAAAATCATTACTGATTTTATTTTGATGATGAAAATAGAAGCTTTACGATAAACACTTAGTTCTATGTTATTATCAATACGAATTAATGTGATGTTGTGGGAAGCTAATGTATAATTAGCTTCTGCTTCACAAGCAAATACGTTTGACTTTGATAGTTTATCTACAAGTTCAGATAATGTTGTTTTGAGGGGATTATATATATATATATATATATATATATATATATATATATATATATATATATATATATATATAAGTATATAAAGCTCAAACACTAATGTTCCATGTCTATAATTTATTACATTGTAATCGTAATTTTTGAATTTGTAGGTTTGATGATTTGGATCGTGATTACATTTAACCATGGAATATTTGTGTTTGAGCCTTTTATATTATGTTCTTACTCTGTCCTGGACATTGAGTTCTACATGAATTCTATCCTCTTGGGAATTTCTTTCTCTGTCTCTGTCTCTGTCTCTCTTTCTCTCTCTCTCTATATATATATATATATGCGCGGTACTTATTAGAAAGCGCTCAATATCAGAGATAGAGCTAACATATATGGTTGGATAGATGTGAGCTTGTGACCCTGGGTTTCACGCTTTAGCACTCGTCACACAAGCTCACATCTATCCAACCATACATATATATATATACATATATATATACATACATATTTATATACATAGATTCTTACATACATACACCTATATATATATATACATATACATATATATATATATATATATATATATATATATATATATATATATATATATTGACCACTATTATTATCAATATATATATATATATATATATATATACACATATACATACATATATATATATATACATACATATATATATACATATATATATATATATATATATACATACATATATATACATATATATGTATATATATATGTATATATATATATATATATATATATATACATATATATATATATATATATACATATATATATATATATATATATATATATATATATATATATATATATATATATATAAGTATGTATATATATAAGTATGTATATAAAGCATAATCAAATATATCGAAAATATGTAGATTATTTTGGTAAAATTCTTTGGCAAAGAACAGAATCACGAAACTATAAGAAAAGACAAAATAAAACACCGCGAAATGTCAAAAACCATTTGTAAATTTGTTTATCAAAAATATTTTTAAATGCGAAAGAAATTGTGGTTTGTGTTTCGGCGACAAAACTTTTATGATCTTATTTGTTGGTCGATGATGTTTATTTGCTATATTTACTAGTACTTTATGTATTAGAGATTTTGTGTTTCTTTAAGGAATTACTAGCAGTCTGGTAGTATATGTCATATAAATAGCCTGTATTATTTATTTGACAACTAAACAAGTCATGTATTTTATCTCTCAAATAAACAGCCTGTATTATTTATAATTGACAAATAATATTTGTATTCATCATGAAACTAATAATCATTAATACATTAAAAATAAACTTCACTCTACTAATAGATAAGATCATAAAGATATATTTAAATTACAGCTGCTGAATTAATAGAGCAACATTTTCTCGTTCTAAGAACTTAAAAAATTATAATTTTACAACGACATCTCTTGAGACAGTTTAAGGTAAATCATTCCATTATCATAATCGCTTGAGGGGTTTATAGACAAAGACGGTTCTGTGATAAAATATGTATAGACTTATATACATATATATAAAAGTCTGGATGGGAACTTCTCTCTGTCTCTGTCTCTCTCTTTATATATATATATATATATATATATATATATATATATATATTAAGAAATGGACAAAGTCCGACAATTTATTTATTAAAGACATTTTTATATTTAACGTTCTTTTTATAGATACAATTATTTAAGTAAATGATCTGTTTATTATAAACAGTATTAAAGAACGTTAAACATAAAAAATGTCTTTAATAAATAAATTGTCGGACTTAATTCTTAATGTATGACGTCATTTGTTTACATTTGATACGCCATGAGCAGTTATGAATGTACGAGATTCATGGAAGATTGAAGTTTATAAGCAGTAAATTCGACCTTGCCAACCGAACGCTCCTTTGTGGCCGAATCGGTTAGGCACGCCCGGATAAATGGCAGTTCCGTATAGGATGCAGGTTCGAATCCTGTCAAAGGACGAATATTTTCTATGAAATTTTCTCGGACATTTAGGCCGGTAAATGTTATTTAATACTGTTTATTATAAACAGAGCATTTACTTAAATACTTGTATCTATAAAAAGAACGTTAAACATAAAAAATGTCTTTAATAAATAAATTGTCGGACTTTGTCCAATTCTTAATATATATATATATATATATATATATATAAAGTGACGGAGAAAATGCTGATATACAGAAAAAAGACAAAAAAAACACACAGGGAGAGATAGAAAGGAAGAAAACGGACAGGAAAATTCAATCAGCAGAAGAAAATACATAGAAAAAAGGAAAGCCCTTATCAGAAGCCATTTTTACAAAGAATGAAAGACAGAATGAACAAATTTTAGTATGAACCGCAAGAAGCCGTTGAAAGTTATGAATGAAATAGAAGGAATGAAACACAGAAAGAAAGAGATAAATGAAGGGAAGAAAAATAGAAATGAATTAAACGCCGGAAAAAAAACAAAAAAAAAAAAAAAACAAAACAAAGAGAATATTAAAATCTAAAATTTGAAAAGAGCAGAATAAAAGAATAAAAAACAAAAACGAAAGAAGGAACTAAATAAAAGCGAATTAATCAAGAAATATACTTTTCTGCAATTGTTGCATTTCATTTGTTTCAATTTGACGCTTCCACTTATAACACTCCAATCCTTTTCTAAGACAGTCTTTGAGAAAACATTGGCATAGATAATTACGTGGAAAGAGCAATCCAAATTAAGCAATGTGAAATTTGGTCATAACATTTTCACTACTTCGTAAGAATGCTCCTTTTCTAAATACTTCAGGACTTGTGCGATCATGTAGCTCTTAGTAATATTTGCATTTTTAACATCTCACACAAGACCTGTTTGATTGAATGATCGACTTACGGCTTATCAACCCTTTACAGGTTATTTA
The DNA here is from genome assembly GCA_963932145.1 of Acanthosepion lycidas. Taxonomy (NCBI): domain Eukaryota; kingdom Metazoa; phylum Mollusca; class Cephalopoda; order Sepiida; family Sepiidae; genus Acanthosepion; species Acanthosepion lycidas. Next base: position 33,752,753 of record OZ010588.1, read on the forward strand.
AAGCCATGAAATATTATTTGATTGTAAGAATGTGTTGAAGATAATAATGCCCTAGGGATACAAGTTCTACTAATTAACCCATAGGTAGCTAGGGAGAAGAGATGGATTTATACCTTTTCCAAGCGTATTTGCGCCTAAGTGAATATTACAAACCCATCTGGAATTAGAACTCAGCTTTTCAATTTCAGATTACGAGCCGTTATCCCTTACGCCACTCGCACATTCAAGCTTACAGCGCCAGGTATTCCCAAGCGGTCATCCATATAGGTACTGCTTTTACTTAACTTCAGTGATCGTACGTAAAGTGGTGTTTCAACGTGATATAAGCGTAAACCACGCAATACCTGTTCAGTCGTCCATTTAGATTTAAGTTCTTAAGGTAAGTTACTTTGTGTTTTTTCTACTTCTTTTGCATTCAACAAGTTCTGTCCGTGTCAATATTTACAAGCTTACTTTCCTCATTACATTTTCTAGAAATTTCAAGTACCTATGATTCTAAGTATAAGGATCCTTATAAGTGCCAGATTTTCTAAACATTTTTTCTTCATTATGGGTCTAAGAAACTTGTAATGTCTCCTGATTCTAAGTTAAAATGTACTTTTTGTTTTTATTTTCCTTAAAACTTCCTCGTTGTCAACATATTCCGTCTATGGTAGTCTAAGCATCCTTTTGTAGAATGAAATCACTGTTACCGAACTTATTGAAATATACGACTTCTGAGAGACACAAGCCACAGACAAGAATCGTTATGTTGAACTATTATAAATATTGGGATGATTATTGCTTCCATACCTAAAAAAATGTTTTCAAAGCTAGCAGATTAAAGGAATGGTCTCAAGCTCTTTAGATATTAATTCATTAGAAAACTTGTTTCTATCCTTAGAAGAAAGGGATATGAGAATGGATAAAAATATTCTGACCGAAAGAATAAATACAGACGTACCTTTTACATTAAAAGTTTATAGGTTGTCATAGAATTAATAAGTAGCATAATACAACTAATAATTTATTCAAGTATACTGTATATTTTGCTAAGATATGTGTTAATTGAGCCTATATTTTGGGGGATTTCTTTCTAACTAAATCTCATGTTATTCGCGATAAATGTGTTTGCATAATAAAACCTGATAAGCACATAGGTTTCTATAATTTTAGGTCATCCGTGCTCAATATCTTTTATTCATGATTATACAGAACTTTACTGAGCGTCTATGATTCTAGGCCCTCGTTAATATGGTCTGTTGATTTCCTTATAACCCTAACGCAACTACTATCACTAATTCAATTGAAATCAGTGATAGTCCGAATATGGCTTATATCTGCAGAAGAAGACGGATGTGGAAAACCTTCTATTATGTTGGTGCAAAAATAATGTCGTTTTCTTACATATGTTAATATGTGAGAAAACGACATTGTTTTTGCACCACCGTAATAATCCGAGATCCAAAATCAGTTTTTATATTACAACTGCTGTAAAAGGATAAGCATTGTGGTCACTGATCGATTTCTTTGGCTAGAATAAAATACCTTTTCTGTTCTCATGCGTCATTCATACTAAAAGGAGGTTGGATATACTTTTATTATTTCGAGTCATTATCTTGGTTGTAATAGATATTATTATAGGCAAAACGTTTCGATTTCTTACTCTCTGGCTATGATTTGGTGACCATTGTTATAAATATACCGTTAATGTATTTTGGAATGATGGCGTAATGGATATAGGGGTTGGTTGTGTATAACCAACCCCTATATCCATTACGCCATCTTACTGTAATCTAATGATCGTAAGCTCAATCGCTGGATCATGTAGAGAGACACTGTTTCAGAAGGAACGAACTGTAGCTGTATCTGTCTATATTTCTGAGATGAGGTATTATGTATACTATTTACATCATTCGGACTATTGTCCTCATCTTTATTGCCATATTTATCACGACGTTTCGGCCGTTGTACGCTCGAGTCTTCTTCCGGTGGTTGTTATGTCGAACTGAACGCTTTATTTCGCTCGTTGGGGTAGACTGTTCTAGTTCCACGTGTCATTGATTTCAATTATCAGTCATCTCTTGTTAATTCACCTCTCAAAGTTCTCCACTGCCTTAATCAGGTATTGAACTCACAACTCTTTTGGTCCTTTCACTGGATCAAACCACGCGTTTATTCACTATGTGTCATTAAGAATTCAAAGAATTTTGGGTTCAATACATATTTAAGGCATTGGTCAACTTGGAGAGGTGAATTAACAAAAGATTACTGATAACTGACATCCATTAGACATGGCACGTGGTACTAGAAGAGTCTACCACAACGAGCGAAATAAAGGGTTCAGTTCGAAATTCCAACCAGCGGAAGAAGGCCGGAGAGTACAACGGCCGAAATGTTGTAATAAATATGGCAACAAAAATAATGTAAATAGTGAACTGTAGCTGATATCGCAAGAGCAAAATAACGCCATAATCAACAGATATTCCACCGCTGTAAAATAATGTGCATCGGATGATGGCCAGTAGACACTCATCCGAAACATTATGTCTATAACAAATGTCTATCAACCAAGATGTAAAGTGTTCAGACAAACTACATGCCTTCGTTTCAGCAGTTCTAAATTTCAAAACTATGGCCACGCCCACTAACGCAAACACCGTGTATCCTTCCAGATTCTTCCCACGAACCGCTACTTAGTGTAAGTACTTTGTGATATTCTTCCTCAGTCACTACATTCTAACGTGTACAAGTCTAGGTTTAAACGTTACCTTCCCCAAGTATCATCATAAACTGTGCATCTTACCTCTTACTCTGTAACCCTTTATTTTGGGTGGCTCTTACGCCTTATATAGGGCTTATATATTATTGTAATAAAATGTCGAGAAAAAAGAAATCTTTCGAAATATTAAAAGTCTATTGATAATTACTCAACCCAGAAATTTAATGCTAAATTATAAAAGGTAGTTTTCCAGAAAAAGAGAACGCGGGTTCGACTGCTGGGAGGTTCATTTTTTTAATAAGACTTTGAAGATCTAGGCTAGTAGGCGTTATTTTCTCTGTTTCTTTCTTGTTTTTTTGGGTTTTTTTTTTTTTCAAATTTCCACATGACTTTCAGTTTTGAAATCCAGATACTATCCGGAGTCGTTGTTTATCGTGAGTTCAAAATCATTTTACTTATATTTTGTTCTATACCGTTTACTTACTACAAAAGACAACAAGCATTAAGAATCGGCTAAAATTTTACACGATATGCAGTTTACATTCTCTTTCATCAAAATGAAATAAAATTATCTCCATTCTCATATTAAAAAAAAATAATCACACTCTATCATTAGTCAGCTGATTAGTATTCAATAATATTTCTAAGATATCTCTAACATTGCGCGTCGATGTCGTTTATGACATATGCATCATCCTAAAAATAAAAGTTAATATTTCGATATAAAGAAAAAAATCTGTTATGTCGCATGAAAAACTTCCTTCTTCCTCCTCAAGCAACAAAAACTTGGTAATCATATAAATATCTAATAACATACACATATAAACAGGCACACATGCCCATGCAGACAACCTGTGATGCACGCAAGAACGAACACTATTGATCCGATATCGAAAATCGATTTTACCGAAAGTAATGAGCCTTCACTTCCACCCAGCGAAAGGACAATCCATGAAATATTGAATATGTCGATTATTTTTCTACAGTAAACTTTCTGACTCAAACTTTTACGTTATTAGTTATTTTAACGCTTTTGGCAAAAATTAGACAGACGTGATAGTTGTTCAGATTCGGATGTGTGTATATATATATGTACAGAGAGAGAGAGAGTGGGAGAGAGATGAATAAACATAGATAGTAATATATATATATATATATATATATATATATATATATATATATATATATATATATATATATATATAATTAAGTTATAAGGAACTTGGTAAACCGAATTGGTAAATCCAAAGAGGATGAAACCCTGAGAGCTCAATGTTAGGACAGAGCTAATATGTAATTTTTTTTTTTTTTTTTTCTCAATTCGATGTTGGAAGATTTACCTGATGATCCTGAATCCTTAAAAAAGGATTTAGGTGAAATAAATTATCGTAATGGTACATTAAAGTGGTTTGTTTTTCATTACATTTTATATATATATATATATATATATATATATATATATATATATATATATATATATATATATATATATAAAGTTAACATAGAAGTCAACACTTAGAGGCGACAGTCTGTTTCATGCCATATGCAATCGTCAGGCCTGACGATTGCATATAGCATGAAACAGACTGTCGCCTCTAAGTGTTGACTTCTATGTTCACTTTTATATTTACACACGCTCTATCTCTGATATTGAGCACTTTATTCCATAAATATAGCACACCTTAAGAGTATATTTCTTATATATATATATATATATATATATATATATATATATATATATATATATATATATATATATAGGTAGATAGATAGATAGATATGGATATAAAGAATCAGATATTAATAAACATTGACTGATAAAAAATAGATATGAATAAACAAAGACAGATATATACATAGACATATATGGGTTACCAGAAACATATATTCTATTAATTGATTATATATAAGATAGATAGATAGATAGATAGATAGATAGATAGATAGATAGATAGATATGAATAAGCAGAAATAGAAAAATGGATAGGTATAAATCAGCACAGATAGATACATATAAGATACATAGACTGAGTTATATGTATTATATAAGCATATCTATATATAGGTTCAAATAGTTCAACTATTAACTCTTTGCATGACGAGATTATATCCCATTAATCGAATTTGATGTATCAATAGTTACAAGCATAAATTAGTTTTATCGACACAAGTCCACAAGCTCTTAGCATCTAGTGTGGATTGAACCAAACACAAAAAAATATGATTAAGTTCAAATTAACCGACACAATACAGATCAAAGGACAATGTTGAGAATCTAAGATCAAATGAAAAGACAGTATTATCGCAAACGAGATTGGTAAGCAGACTTTTACGGCAAGAACCTAACTGTAATTTATTAGTCTTAGCTTTTATATATATATATATATATATATATATATATATATATATGTGTGTGTGCGTGTGTGTGTGTGGGTGTATGCGTGTATGTGTGTGTGTGTGTGTGTGTCAGATTGTTTCACTGTATGACAGCTCATCTGTGTGGCTAGACATCCGATCTATTTTCCATCAGAGACAATACCCCAACCCTATCGGCACACGGCAGATATATATATATATATATATATATATATATATATATATATATATATATATATATATATATATATATAAGTGCGCATGTATGCAGAAAATAGAAAAGAACACGTTGGGTGCATAATCCGGAGTTCCTTAGAATTTTTGTTTTTATTTTTAAGAAGACAGTGCTCCATACATAAGTAGAGCTTTGTTATAATAATATTTTTTGTTTAAAAATATGATTCCTTCGCTACATAAAAGTTCTCATGTTTCAAAAACGAGAGCCGAAATCATCCAAATAATTATTAAAATTAAGTTGAATTGAGGTATTTAGTCTCGTTTCATCTTTAAGCGAAATTTTAGGAATAAGCTATATTTTAGTTTACGTTTGTTTTTAGACATGGTCCGTCATAACATTCGTTTTTGTGGGTGTGGCTATGCTAGTTTTCTTCGTTAAGTGGTCAGAGAGTTAATTCTTATCTATAGATTCATCATCTTCTGAGAGGTTTTGCTAAGGTTGGGTAGGGTATCTATTTGAAGTCTAATGTTGGCGATCATCCTTTAGTTGGTTCCCAGTGCGGGATATTTTTATGGCGCGCCTACAAGTCGTTATGTGTCGAGAGGATGGTGTTTTATTATTGTCTATCTGATTATCTATTTATTTATTTGTTTATTCAAGTGAGTGTTTTATATACAAACCGTATTGCACTGAATTTCAATTTTTTTTTTTTTTTTTTTTTGTTTTTTGACGACTACAGAAATGGTTTTACCTATTTAATTATTTGGCTAAGCTTTTAAGACATTTATTAAACTATGGGATTTTTTTTAATGATAATTATTTAATGCGAAAGTTTGTTGATGTCAGCAAAAAAGCCGTTAACTCCTGCCTATGGTTTAATAATTTTTCATTATTTAGAAATTTAATGATGTGTAGTTTTTCGTGTAGGCATAAAGGGCATGGGTCATCCCAGGTTTTACAAGTTCTTGGTTTACTTTTGGTGCTTTATTAGTTTCTTTTAGATGCCAGAAATATTGGTATAGGGATGTCTGCTTTCTACTTTGAATATTGTTGAAGGAGCTCTTGTGTTGCATCCATCAAATTTTATATATATATATATATATTATATATAATTTTATATATATATATTATATGAAATAGATTAAATGCGACAAATAGATTAAAATGGTACAAATACTTTTAATATATTTTCTGTTTATATGTTTTATTACGGATACACTTAATCCATAATAAACGTATATATATATATATATATATATATATATATATATATATATATTGAAGAGCCAATGCGCACATATTTCTTAACAGCGCACATGTTTGTGTAGTCACCACTGTTACTTTAGGAATATTCGACTTTAGAAATAGCGCACTTAAGGACAAGACCATCAATAGAAAATGTACCTTTCGACATGCACACTCACAAACACATACATACATACACACACACACACACATATATATATATATATATATATATATATATATATATATATATATATATATATATATATATATATATATATATATATTATTTATATGTTTATAGGAAATAACGGAAACATAATCCGCCGGTGGTGGCCAAGAGAGGGGACTCTTTCCCCCCAAGTTGATACCCCCAAGGCAAGCCAACTAATTTACTTTATGAAGCCACGTGCTGCACTACACACACACAAACACACACACACACAAACAAACAAACACACGCCAACTCAATACTACTAATTCAATAAAACATTTTCTTTTGTTTTTTTTTTCTGATATTCACTGGTGTGGAATGGTGCAGAGTCCTGTTACCAGGCATAGGGTCTTCAAGTATTCGTCCTCTTGATTCAGGTCAGCATTACCTCCTCAAAGCATTTGATGTAGACCTCAGTGCTGAAGCCCTCAACAACAAATTCAGGAGTTCTTTTCCTATCAGAACGATTTGAGTGAGTTTTCCTAGCTGCCATACCATCGTAATCACCGTTAGACATCAACTCTTTCCGAATACTTTGCAATGCCCTCAGATCGACATCTATAATCTCTGAGCATCTGAAATGTTCTTATTGTTGATTTCGGCGTGAATGGCAAGCAATACATGATGCCTTTGCCAAATTTATAACTGAATGAATCGCATCAAGGCGCTCTTTTTCTCAAAGATGGTGTACAACTGACCCAATTGTGGAGTTGACTATATCAAAACGAAACACCGCACATATGCGAAATTAAAAATATAAAATGGCAAGAATTTACCCATCGCACCCTGTAGATATACATGAATTCCTCCAAGTGCTGCATTTATAAAAAATGCTGATTTCCTTTATTTTGAATATCTACGACCAAATATGCATCAAGTTTTAACCACATTTGTTGCGAATTAACTTCTCTCAGTCCAACACTTTATATTTTAATCTGTAAGGATTTTAAAGAGAGATATTGAATTTATATGTTTAAGAAATTAAAATAAATTGTCTTTTTTTGTTTAGTTAAATCAAGACCTAATGTTGTAACATATACATCTTTGGTCCGGGGAGTGTTTATTTGAAGTTTTCCCTTGATCGCTCTAAGTCTGTTGACTGTTCTGAAAATAGATAAAAGATTATTTTCTTTGATAGGGGAATTCGCAAACGGATATAAAACGCTTCTTTTTTCATATATAAATAAAATCGAAAATTCCAAACAACTGGTTGGTTGTTTTTTTAGACAAACCGTCTAATGTAAAATATTTAATTTTCTTTTGTGCTTGATGACTTGTCCAAGTTATTTGCATTCCTTTTATTTCCCGGTGTATTCTCTATTGTCTTGCGTTTGTCGATAATCAATAAATATATAAAATCACGTAAATGATCATTTGCTATTCATTAAGTTCCTTTAGCTTTTTAGCAACTTAACGTGTCTATTGGCTATACAAATGCGCAATGCAGCTTGTTGCATGTACATCATCTGGAATACCGGCGATAAACACGTCCATTGCCCTTTTCTTTTGGTAAATGGAAACTGAATTTTCTTCACATCTTACGAGAACCAGTTGATGCTATATATTAAGAATCAGCGTACAACGCCTGATAAAACAGAGAAGCTAAGTCAAGTAAAAGAAACAGAAAAAAAAATCATTAGAAAATAATTCTAAAGTGTTATGCAATAACTGTCTTCCTCTATACCAGTGAATGTTGGACAGTCTCTTCACAGTTGAGATGAGGCTTCAGGCAACAGAAATGTGGTTCTACAGAAGGTCGCTGAGAATCCCATGGACTTATCTTGTATGTAAGGCAGAAATTTTAAGGAAAATGGAAACAAAAACGTATCCTTAGAACAGTAGAAATTTCTCAGACCCATAAAGAGGAAAGAGGGCTAGGAGAATCTGCTCCTCACAGAACAGGTTGAAAACAAGAGAAACGAAGTAAAGCAGCGAGTGGCCGACCTAACGGGTCTATGCAAATGGGTGCTTGTGGAGAGACACGACCAACCACGTCTTGAATGGGGATAACACATAAGAGAAAAAATTAGGTAGAAGGCTTATTCTTTAATATGTCCATTACTTACAAAATAACTTTATAAAGTATTTTTTTTCTTTTTGTAAATGCTTCCATGCTGTAAACTAGACACAAGTAAACAACTCGAAAGAGTTGCTTGTATCTGAAGAATTATCGCAAATCATTATTTATGTACCAAGTCCTTCCAGTTTGTAGATCAACAGGACTCTCGACATGATTTCGTACAACATTTAAATATCTTGAATTATTTAGTTCAACCTATTATGCATTCAAGTTGTATCAGACAGCACTTCAGGGAAACTGTGGGTTTATAACTACTAAAATGAACAGGTGAAACTCTTAAGTAGTCATTCGCTTCAGAAATTCTATAACTCTTAAATTTGTAGTAATCACTTACCAAAATAAATATGACAACATACTAAATATGATGAACATTTCGGGAAAAAATCCCAACTAAATTCAAGTAGTACGCAACACATCCATTACTTTATAGTATGTTCTACTAATTCGGTAAAAGTGAAATTCAATTGGTTTATCTTGAAGTTAATATTTTCTCCTCTTCTTTATTCTTCTATATAATGTATCCTTTCAGAACATAGATGGTCATGGCTCTTGACAGTTTCCTCAGTATGTAATGTTTGTCATTTTGCGATATCTCCTAAACTCTGTTCTGCCAACCACAGGATTGATACTTTATAACCATTTAGCAATAACAATGTCGCATTTTATAAATATATAGCGAATATATTAGGTTGGTGCAAAAATAATGCCGTAATAATGTCGTTTTTTGACGTTAAAAAATACGTCAAAAAACGACATTATTACGTCATTATTTTTGCAACAACCTAATGTTTCCTTATTTTATGAATGCATAACTGATGAATAACATTTAATTAACTCTTATCAACCTTCGATCATAATTCTTCCTATTATTTTCTTTCATAAATTCGTGGCATTTGTCTCTGATTTTGAACAGAAATCGGTTTAAGAGACTTTGCCTCCTGATTATGAATGAGAGCAAACATACGAGTTGCATTTCAGATGTTTTAAGAAATTTTAGCAGAAGCAGTTATAACTGCCCGAGATTATTGTAATTTTAGTATATCATTACAATACATCCAATAAGCTGACATGCCAACCATTGTTAGTCCAGATTGAAGGAAACGGCTGGAACATTTTTAAACAAACCTTACTAAACATTCCTTGCTAAAACTGATTAATGTGCAGAATGCAATTAATATCTGAAGAGTATATGGAACCTCGCTATGCTATATATATATATATATATATATATATGTCTATTCTGAGATGAGATATTATGTACATTATTTACATCATTCGGACCATATTGTCGCCATATTTATTACAACTTTTCGGCCGTTGTACGTTCCAGCCTTCTTCAGGTGGTTGGAATATCGAACTGAAACCTTTATTTCGCTCACTGGGGTAGACTGTTTTATTTCCACGTGGCATGTTTAATGGATGTCACTTATCAATTATCTCCTCTTAATTTCTCAGAAAGTTCTCCACTTCCTTAGTTCAATACCCGGCTAGAACAGTCTACCTCAGTGAGCGAAATAAAGGGTTCACTTCGACATTCCAAAAAACTGAAGAAGGCTGAAGCGAACAAATGCCAAAACGTTGTAACAAATATGGCGACAAAGATGAGGACAATAGTCCGAATAATATATATATATATATATATATATATATATATATATATATATATATATATATATATATATATATAACATTTATTCGAAAATTATAACAAAAAAATGTTATAAAATCACTACAAAAATAGCCATTTAGTTTCAAAGCTTCTGGTACGCCATCACTTGAGAAGACACCAGAAGTGTTGAAACGAAATCGCTATTTTTGTAGTGATTTTATAAAATTTTCATGTTAGAATTTTTGAATTAATGATTATATTTGCTCTACTCTGTATTGAGCACTCTTTTAAGAATAGTATTTGTTGGTTATTGGAATTTATTCGGTTACTCCGATCTTATACTGGGGTATATATATATATATATATATATATATATATATATATATATGCGTGTGTGTGTGAGTCTATATATATATATATATATATATATATATATATGTAAGCAAATATATAGATATAGTTCCGGCAGTATGAAGAAAAATACACGGAAAAAACAAACAAAAATCACAACATGCAACTATGCTGTTTTAATGTTAATATAATGTCAACGTCAGACCCCTCGCACTAATAGACCATCCTCACGACATATCCACAATTCTTTTCGTTTTTCATTCAAAATACTCAAATTTTAGGAATACGTTTTCACGGCATCGCCCACGTAGGAGACGACGTGATCGTATTTGGACGGTACGCTCATCTTATAAAAGATTTCAGTTATCTGTTTGGATTGGTCTTCCCCTTGTGTCCATCGTCTTTTTCATGTTGAATATGGTCTAATGTTAATTATGTTTTGTGGATATGTCCTGAGGATGGTCTATTAGACCGAGGCGTCCGACGTTGACATTATATTAACATTAAAACAGCATAGTTGCATGTTGGATTTTTGTTTGTTTTTACCGTGTATTTTTCTTCATATATATATATGTATATATATATATATATTTAGTAGAGATGGGCATCAAAACTGTCATTCCCTAACATCTAAACCTATCTCCCTATTAGAAGTCACTTTGAAGACATCGAGAAATGAAGGAGATTATGACAAACGGTCTTAGACACAATCAAAATTGTATGAATTCCGTGGGAACTTTACGAAATGTATGGAGCTTTATAACATGTGCATTGATATCATAGAATCATACTTTGAAGGAGATTAAAGTTTTGGATCTGTTTGAAATTAGTAAATGTCTCTCCTAAAAAATTATCTAAACTTCTGGAATGCAACCCGTAGGTTTCTGCATATCTATGATGTCAGTATATATATATATATATATATATATATATATATATATATATATATATATATATATATATATTCCCTGAATTATGCGAACTTCAAACAATTTCGACAGCGTTCAGTGTCTGTACTATAAAGACACTTCTAACTGGAAATCATTCTTCGGTAAATAGATAGAAGACTAGTCCTTGTAGGTGAGGAATTATCTCAGAAACTGCAATCCCTTTCCCACAGACAAAACCTTGCAAGTCTCGCGCCGCTCCATAGCAATTCCATAGAAACTGTTCAGACGACAACATTCATTAGTTTTACTAGTTCCAGACTTTACGGTTAGAAGCCGGCATGTCATGCACATTGTGTTAAATAATATTTTAGCAGACTATTATTTTTAGGGGGAATGGTATCTTGACTCGGACTTCCTAGGGTTGTCCTTTGAGGTCAGATGGAAGACAAAACAAGGAAGTCGATTTTGATTGGCTGAGCCAGCTTGAGAACGATAGAGAGAGAAAAGGTTTTTTAGGGAGCCGAGTTTTAACCATCGAACAATGTAGACGTGTTCCCTTTCTTGTCTGAAATAGCCCCCCCACTTTGGGAGAGCGAGCCCACTGGATAAACTGAAGATGTATACGTCGGAGGTAATAAAATTATTAGGTAAATTTCCCTGTGTTGAAGTTCTATCTTGAATCAAAACAACTAGCGATTACTGGCCGCGAAAGAAGAATGCGACTTTATTAACGAATGGAGGCCGTCGACCAAGACTTCCCCAGCACGAGGTGCTTAAACATAATTTGTGCCCAAACACCCTCGTTTCCTTCTTATTTTGTTCGTCGGATGTAAGTTCCTCTCGAGCAGGTTATTCGCAGGAACAGACTCTCAGAAGGATGTTTCCCCAATCGTTACCTGTTCAATTTGTTCAAACGTACGATCATCCGTTATCTTTCTCCCATATCCCCATAAACTGTAACGTTCTACTTCAAGTATTCTTCGGCCTTTTAAAGAGTGCACATTAATGTAAAATAATGTACAAATAAGAGAACATTTTCTTTGCAATTTAATTAAAAAACGCTACGAACTATCTATGTTAAAATATAGAGCTTGAAATATTAGCTTCATTTTATTGATATACTTTCGAATTTATCTGAAACACTTCTAGGATCTGAGATGAATATGTATTTCCTATTGGCGCAATGTCTTATCACTGACTTTACCCAATATTTGGCTTTGTTATAGACACAGGTGAACTTAGCAAATATCCATTCACACGTCTTCATCCTGTTTACGTTGGTTCTAGTGATCAGCTTTAGGTTTCATAATCCTTGAAAAACAAGCTCCACTGTCTATTGACACTGTTTTTTTTTTTGTGTATCTTTTACACTTCATTTTTACAAATGTACCATTTCTTCTTCGTATTGTTTTTTTTTTTTTTTAGTTATTACTTCTTTTTCGTTTTTTTTTTCTTCTCTGTTCTTATATAGTGCTTGCAATGTGTTTTTCTTGTTTCGTCATTAGCAGCCGATAAAAGACATTTTCGCGCCATTTTCATTATACTAATCTGTTGACCTTTCTTAACGGGGAGTGTATGAAAACGTTTCGAAGCCTCAAAAACAGCCTGTAAGCGCGCGCACACACACATGCGTGTTTGTGTGTATGTGTGTGTACGTATGTGTGAGTGTTTATTTGTTTCGTTATGTGTTTATTAGAATGAGTGTTTACGTCTGGCTTTGAATAATACGATTTCGTTTATTTCTAGAGTCTTTTAAAAAGTTTTATGAATTGCTTTAGTAACAAAGAAAATATACTTCTCCTTTGCAGCTTTTAGTAAGTTTGATTTTCTGTACTATTACTTCTATTTTCTGTTTTGCCAACCATTTATTTAAGCTCGATAGGTAGGGTACTCACTACTTTCCTTTGTGTTGCATTCAATATACTATGTGAGTATCAAAAGTTTCAAGCCATCTTTCCAAATTATATATTCTAGGGTATTTATATTTATAGATAACACTATAGATTTTCACTACAGGAACCTGTTAGTGAATATCGAAGCCAAAAATAAAACGTAAGAGAAATTAAATTTCATATTTCGAACTCAGAATAAACTAAATTCGATCCCCCAAACTTAAATGAACTGGGATCAAAAATAAGAAAAAGAAAAATACATAAAAAAAAAAAATTAAATTAGAAAATAAAATTTGATAATAGTTAAAATTGTCAATAATTTCATCAACAAATAAAATATTCCGAAATAGAAGTCAAGTCACGTATATAATAACAGACACAATATTTTGATTTTAATTTCTGTTGATTGAAACAATAATGCTTACAATCTGTTTCTCCATTTACTTCGTACCTCTGCAAGCGTGCCGTCATAAATGCCGTCAAATACGCTTTCACACAGTAAAGTGGCAATCCACAATTAATAAATAAATGAAGGCAAATGAATTGTTTAATTAATCTGTCTTCTTTATCGTTTTAGAAGGTATGATACATTGATTACTCATGACATTGCATGAAAGCTTTTTGCTGAATATCTTTTCATGTTAAAGATTTTATGCGTTCAATATGACAAAATGGGAACCTGTCTCGAAAGAATATCGTCAAATACAGCGATGAAAAACCAAGTTGAAGCAACAGGATTACTTAATATATAAACTGACTACCTCTCAAAAAAGTCTTTCACAAATAGGACTGGAGTCTAAAAAACATAAAAGTAAGGGAACGTTTTAATTAAACGGTTCATTTTTCACGGGAACTAATTTTGCCTAAATAAAGATAAATATTTTATTTCTATAGATAATTAAACTAATTAAAGTAGCTACAGATACATTTGCTACATAAAGTCGATTTATTCCCTTTCCTACTATTGAGTGTGACACGAAAGCTATAAATACAAAATGATATTTATTGCATAGCAGATTCTTAGTGTCATTTAATATCTCGTTATATCCCAGAGAGACTTTCAACTGTGAACCGAAATCACCAAATTAAAAAATAATTTTAAGGTAAAAATTTAAAAGGAGTTAAAATAATAAAAAAGAAAAAGAATATAAATGATTTTCCGTATGAGCGTGTATCGTCTGCGCGCAAGTATGAGTGCGTTGATGTGTGTGTAAAAGCTAAGGAAAAATAAAGATATCTGAGACATAAAATTTCGTTAGCAACAAAGAAACGTGTACTTAACTGTTATGCAATCTAAGTCATCCTATATCACAGTGAATCCTGGACAATTTCCTCATAGACGGGCCGAGCAATGAAAAAGTTTTAAAGC
>OZ010588.1:33772657-33815157 GCA_963932145.1 Acanthosepion lycidas
GGTAGATTAGAAAGTCGATAGTGATAACAGGGAGGAATGAGGACGACAGAATATTGACTTGAAGGGTTCAATATTGAAGTGTTCGGGGAATCAACATTTCGCGCGTCTATTGCCAGTACTTGAGAAAAAAGCTATCTTAATTCAAACTGCATCTTACATTTGTAACACAAAAGAAATTAGCAATCGATTCTGCGGAAGTGGAATGGCGTGTCCTACCAAGAAATGTTTGAACTGCTGGAACTAAAGACTGGAACACTATTCAAAATTGAAATCGCTAAGCGCAATAAGTTGCTACTAGTTGCTTTTGAAGTTTGTAATTGAACGGTCAGATATCGGTTTACATGGAAATATATAATGCAGTTATTAATAAGAACAGTTGAAATTTATAAAATTTCACAGTTCTAGCATCATTCCTTCAGCCTGTGAACTTTTCAGGACACCCGTGTAGTGTAGCGACTTCATAGTCAGCCTATGAACTTTTCAGGTCATCCACGTAGTGTAGCGACTTCAGAGCCATTGAACTTTTCAGGTCAACCTCGTATTGTAGAGACTTTATGAACTTTTCAGGTCAACTACGTAGTGTAGCGACTTCATAGTCAGCCTATGATCCTTTCAGGTCTATCTCATAGTGTAGCGACTTCACAGTCAGCCTATGAAATTTTCAGGTCAAACTCGTAGTGAAGCGACGTCGTAGACTATGAACTTTTCAGGTCACCCTTGTAGTGTAGCAACTTCATAGTCAGCCTATAAACTTTTCATGTCACCCTCGTAGTGCAGCGTCTTCATAGTCAGCCTATGAATTTTCAGGTCACTCTCGTAGTGCAGCGTCTTCATAGCCTATGAATTTTCAGGTCACTCTCGTAGTGTAGCGACTTCATAGTCAGCCTATGATCTTTTCAGGTAAACTTCATAGTATAGCGACTTCATAGTCAGCCTATGATCTTTTCAGGACATCATCGTAGTGTAGCGATTTCCTAGTCAGCCTATGAACTTTTCAGGTCAATCTCGTAGTGTAGCGACTTCATAGCCTATGAAATTTTCAGGCCCCCCTCGTAGTGTAGCGACTTCATAGTCGGCCTATGATCTTTTCAGGTCACCCTCGTAGTGAAGCGACTTCATAGTCAGCCTATGAACTTTTCAGTTCACCCTTGTAATGTAGCGACTTCATAGTCAGCCTATGAAATTTTCAAGTCACCCTCGTAGTGTAGCGATAGGTTTATAAAGCTGTGTCTATTAAACAGTTTGCAGTATGCAAAATAATTCACAACCGCGAGACCACTCAATAATTTTGATAAGATAGCATCGAGAAACCCCAGATTAGATAAGGCAGCAAGACTCCATTTTTGGTCTAATGTCGGTAATGCTTCGCAGAGCGAGCTAAATTCTTTCTGTAGATATGGAATTAACAGACAATTTTTCTAAATTCTTTGGCAAGGCAATCTTGAGGGATGCAGTGAATTTCAATGGAACACTTTATATCGTTATTAGGTACCCCATGTTTGTGGCTGTGTGTCAAAACAAATATTAGTGTACTAAATATTTACAATGCGGTGATGTAAATATGTATTAATTGCCACAACCACATTGTTGGGTCTCGCAGTGGGGTCATTAACGCCCGCTGGATTTGAAATTTAGCCTAGTTCAAAAACAGTATTGAATATTAAACGTGGAGGAAGGATGCAGTCGAAACCAAACATTTCATAATTTAAAATATTATATTTGTAGTTCCGCATAAAAAACACACGAAGATTTCACTCATCATTCTCTCTCTTTCTTTCTCTCTCTCTCTCTCTCTCTCTCTCTCTCTATATATATATATATATATATATATATATATATATATAATTTTAAGGTATGCTATATTTATGGGTAAAAGTGCTCAGTAGCAGTGATAGAGTGTATTTAAATATATGCATAGACACTAAGGTCAACACTGAGCACCAACGGTATGTTTCATATTTGAACGCAATTTTCAATTCACATGTTTTTTATTATTATTATTATTATTATCATTATTATTATTAGTAGTAGTAGTAGTAGTAGTAGTAGTAGTATTGGTTTATTGCTCGGGTAGCTACGATGCATCGATCCAAGTTCTCACTCAGCGTAAGTCAGTTATCTATTGCTTTACTCTTTCACTCACAGGCTTAAACACTATAACTCTATCTCTCCGCCCAAAAAACTTGCTGAGGAACTGAACTGAAACTGTTCTGGGCCGCTTGAGACTCGTCATCACTGTTCCACTATTTCCAGTTCTTACAACCCCATTGATTGGATAAATCCTCGTAGCTCAATGTTTTATCTGAACAATACTGATACGACACATTTCCCCTCTGTTAGCCTTGACTACTATTTACGACTCTCTTAACTGGTTAGGAGAAATCATCCTTTTTATATTTGTATTGATTTACCTATATCTATGATTAAATATACAAGTCTCATATATTTAAGTCTACGCTCTTATATATATATATGAGACTTATTGCACCCAATTTGTATACATCTGTCTGAATAATGTGCATATTTATATGAACCCACAGGAAAGTATTAGGTTGGTGCAAAAATAATGACGTAATAATGTCGTTTTTTGACGTTAAAAATACGTCAAAAACGACATTATTACGTCAAATAAGATATCAAAGTTATTTTCATTTTTGCGTAATTTAGACGACAATTTATTCATCGGACCCTGTATATATAGTATATAAAATAGATGCTCTCTCAAAAGACGAATGAAATCATATTCTCGTGTGTGCTCCAGTGAATCTCAGAAAAAAAAAAACGAAAGAAAATATTTATTGAATTATTAGGTTGGTGCAAAAATAATGACGTAATAATGTCGTTTTTTGACGTTAAAAATACATCAAAAAACTACATTATTACGTCATTATTTTTGCACCAACCTAATATATATATCGGAGACAGGATTTTTTTCAGCCCTAATAACTGCAGCTTGTGACCGTTTTTTTAAGGCTTCAAATATCAACTTTATCGTAAATAAATTGTTAAATATTTCCATGCAGATTTGTACTATACATTCTTCGGTATTAATTAAATAGACTTGTCCCAGCGTATAAATTGGTGAAATTTGAGGGGGATAATTTTGTAGATTAGTATCCATTCAGCCTTCCTCAAAGAAGCGAAGAATATTGATTTGTTATGATATAAGATAATATGTTCATAATTTAAATACAGTGGGAAATCAATCCCTGACTTTTTAAAGAGGTATCTGCACTTTGTTATTTTTATTTCAAAATGTCAGTGTTGACCTTTTTTCCAATATGTAATTCAGCAGCTCCGTAAGGGAACAACTGGCCGGTCACATTTACTGTATCGAAAACCAAATTATTGATGTTCCATCATCATCGATTAGACCCTAAATTTTCACCTATCGCGATGAACAGGCGCTCTCTTAAGGAGGTACCGTGCTTTGTTCGCTTATTGCAAGTTAAACTCAACCCAGATCTCAAGTGGAACGTAGATAAAAATGCTGAAAAAACGACCGGTTCACTGTACCTCTCCAATACATCATTGGCTCCTTGCGTTACCCTATACGTTCACAAAAGCCAGAACAAGTCGAAAATGGAATACTTATGCCATATATGAGTAGAAACTGCCGAGAATTTACTTTCCTGTTTCGATGAATTTCAAAATCGTCTCCGCATTCTTGTGAGTGACGAATTATTTTCCACCATGCCTCCTTTTTTCCACGGACGAAAGGTCGCAAGCGTCTTGCTGTTCTATCGCTATTTCCATGGAAATAGTTCAGACAAAGTACATTCCTTAATTGCATCAGTGTGACGTCCCCCCGGTGTCGCTGCGCCAAATATGACGTCTGCCTAGCCGCGTCCGTCGTGCTATCCTGTCCTGTGACGACCAACTGGCTTGGTATTGGTCGCGGCACCAAATGTGACGTTCTAACCTTTTGGTGATTCGGATGGGAATCTGGTTAGATTCGGTATCAGCCTTGTCGTTCCCAGCTCGCATCCAACGTCTGCTTACCGAAGTAACTGTTTTGATTTCCAGTCTAACCTACCCACGTTGTGATTTGATCTTAGGCAGACGAAATCAATCAGTCGCCGGGCCGTAATGCAAGCCGAGTTCGATCAAGGGTAACACCGTACAAGTATATGTAAAAGAAAATAAATTAATAAGTCGAAAATTTCAAATGTGTTAAAAAGGAAAAAGGATAACAATATTTTATCTCTGGTTGCTGAATACAGGAATGCGTCTTCTTCCAAACCCGCTATATGGATTCGTGACACTTTGTTTTTGTTAGGCGAGTCTTAACATCTTAAGTTGTTTGTTCTTTAAGAAACTGGTTCTTGGTTTATCTTCAGGCGATATTCGTAAAACTTGTTTTGGTGGTATGAGTCTAAGTCGTTCTTCAAAATTAAATTGTTCTTGGCTAGAAGTTGAGTTCGGAATTGCGTGGATATCTTTCAGTCAGCTGTTCTGCGAGGCGGGTGCAACTCCAACTGCGAACTTCACTCAACTGCTTCTCAACTGGAACTCGAACTGGTACTGCACTTAACTCGCTGCGACTCTGCTTATATGGACGCCGACCAAAACCGGGGTGGGCTTGTCGGGGTTTGAGTTTCCTTAATAATTCTAAACCCACAATACAATTCTTTGTTTTCGGTCAGGAAAATTTTATTATTTTCCATTTTTGAAAGTCTTTCGTCTTCCCACCTTCTTCTGTTCTCATATTGGTATCTCACCATGCCCTTAGAGGGTGTCAACGGGTTTCCCCTCTCTCTCACAGTGGCATCTCACACCTATCTCTTCAGGGGGCGCAACAGGCCTCCCCTCCTTCTTCACATGATTACATCCACCATTCAGCCAATGGGCGCTCAGCAGCGTGGGTGTGGTCAGACTAGCCTCGGTTTAAAAAATCTTGCTCAAAGAAAAAATAAATTATCTTCCCTTTTTTTTTTCTTTTCTTTCCTTTCTTCGAGGAGACCTCACACCCTAGACTCTTATCTTAACCGAATCACCTGGAATTCGTCAATCAGATTTTCGCCAGCATCAAGTGGGTGGCCATTTGGACTTATTTGCATTCTTGGTGCCAATTACTGATCCGATAAAATAGTTTCGCTATCATAGCCAGCCCTGACGATAAACAGATGCTCCTCTCAATGATATTCTGCATATAGACAAAGGCTTAACCTTTCCTTCATGGTGGTCAGCGGACACTTTTGTTTTTCTCGGACAGTGCGTGCTTAATTAATTTTTATTTTTATCTCTTTAGAATTATGCGAGAGGTAACTTGTCCAACTTGAAAATTCCCTTTACCATTGCCGTAGGCAGAATGGACATATCTTACTCTCCGCCCCGTAACATAAATCAGATTAAATTCTGTGTTTCACCTTATCGACAATGGAAATAAAAATCTTACCACTTTCCATGTCAGAACAATAACACCGCTTAGTGTCCTTTTCGTGATGGCTTCTTATCACCTAAATTTAATTCTTGCCTTTCTTTTTTTTTCTTCTTTCTTTCTAGCGACGTAAATAGTGTCACATCAGTTTTAACCTTCATGGTTAAGACCCGCCATGCCACCCACATTTTAGCGAACCGCTCTCATTGCTTCGTATTCCATTGGTGAGATGTAATTTCTACTCGAGCAGAATCTTCAAACGATCCGCTGATTTGTGAAGTCGACTCCAAAGATTATGCTTCTCAAACCACGACAATCTTGGCCTGTTCAAGTCTCGTGTTAAACGTTATCTTCCTTACATATCCTCATAATGTATGTCTCTTAGTCTGTAAACCTCTACATTGTGTTGATATTGAGTATTGTACAGGGTGAACATCATTGTAACAAAAATAAAAAAAAATAAAATTATGTATCGACTTGAAACTGTATTCATATTATGAACAAGAACATATTCTAAAATGATAAAAATCAATATTTTTCGATTCTGACAAATTTTTGGACACTCTTACCAGTTCATTTTATTACTCATATTTATATATGATATACAAATTTTAGGATGCCCTGTGGTTCTTAAGAAGGATATTTCGACGGATCAGACCGACGCTAGTGAATCACAAATAAAGAATTTTACCAAATAACAAAGAACATATTAATTGCAGACTTCCAATAACTAAAACGAATGTCACGTGTTTCTTAAAGAAAAAATAATGTCATATTGAAGAATTTGTCTTTGCACACTAACCCAAAGAAAACTATAGGAAGAAGACTTAACCCAGTACTAGAAAGTATGTTGACAGTTAATGAACGTGAGAACGTGATATTTTCCTTAAGAAATGTTTTGAGAGAATGGTTTTCTAAATTTAAACCGAAAGTAACTTTGCGAGGTCAATGAATTCCGAATGTTTCCTGTATGAAGACGGCTAATTTTATCATTGCTATTTTAATAAACAAATAAATTATATACTATTTACAAATTTCATGTCTTTAATTAGAGTAATCTTTAGGCGCGTATCTCCCCTTGGAATAAGTTCACTATTCCAATTTCCGCTCGAGTGCAACGATTTCTATATAACTGTAAATATCATTTGCTTAGTGCTTTGGGTAAAATACAAAAATGGCTTTGTAGTTTCGGAGTGGATAATATTCGCTCATTAATGCAGTTCTAGAAATTAAACTGAGGATAGTGAATTAACGAAAAGAAAAAAGAATTGGTTAAATTTATACTTAAAATCATCAGGGGTTTCACATCTATCTAGAAAATATAGACTAGTTTTAAACTTATTGCATGCTTGTCTATCTCTCTGCCTACCTACATATATACATACATATGCAAAAGAATGCAAAGTGTATATACATAGATGCACGTCTACTTCTGATGTAGATCGTGTGTTGGAGTTAAAGAAACTAAGGAAACATCTATGAATACATTCAAAGAATTTGAAAAGTGTAATCAGCCTGTTTCTTTGTCAAGCTTTCCCCAGGGATCAAATGACATTTCACATGTCTCTCGAAATAAATAGATAGCGCCATTTTTTTTTTCTCTTTTCGAAATTTTGGATAGCACCAAATTGCACATTTCTGTTTTTCAAGATTAATTTTAGCAAATTTATTCGTCAAATAATAAATTACACTTTATACAATTATATATTCAACACAATTTACACTGACTTGTTGCCAATTATCTGGCAGCACTTTTGAGTGAAACTCAGATTACATGTGAAAAAGTTTTTGACAAACTTTTGCAGCGATGAAAAAAGGTAAAAAAATCGGTTAGCGCAAGCTCAGATGTATATGGAAAGTTTGTCTAAACAGATCTACTTCCTAAATTTTCCTTTTCCTCTGTTTTTTTCCTCTATGCAGCTATCTGTTGTCATGCAAGAATGCAACAGTTTTCTTATTGATACTTTTCACCCAAACTTTTATGGACACGTTCCAGCTGCTAGACATATAAACGTACATTTTATTACTACTAAAGGAATCATACTCCAACAATCCTACTACACGGAAAAAGACATTATCTTCCTATCATGGATATCCTTGCTAACATAACAGATCGCTGTTTCACGGCCCTAATTATACATGTGTTAATATAACGAAAAAATATTCCACTTAAACATTCCTTAACGGAAATACGATACAATCAGTTTTATCGAGATTATTATATTGCAGTTTCATTATTCTCTGTTAATATTAATTAAATTTAGTTACTTTTACAGATTTGAGAACCAAAAGATTTTCTTACATGTGAACTTAGGGTTAATTTTATATTTAATAACTTTACAAAAAAATACCGATCTTTAGACATGAGCATTATAAAGAAAATTCCGATAAAGGTATGATATTAAGCGTTCATTATATGGGTCTCTCCGTACTTTTTCCACTGGGAAATAAAGATGCCATCAAGCATGTCGGAAACTACGGTAAAGTAAATAATATTGAAGTATTTGGTTGCGGGTACAATTGTTAAGCATGGATTCAGAAAACATGTTATTGGAAAGTTTTGACTGACATTTGGCAAGAAATGTTCAGAATAGCGAATGATATTTTCCAATAATCTTGCTGAATGTATAGAAAAGTCACTGTAAAAAAAGGGGAGAATAATTTTATGGATACTTTTTGAGGCTAGGTAGTGTTAGAAAAATGTTAGGTTACGTAACGTGGCATTAGTGTTCATACTTTCAGTTACTTCATATTTTTCTTGTTATTTAGTCTCACAAAATAGGCACGGCATATAAAAAAAACTCTTCTAAATTTCTGGAATAAAGGGTTATTTTATTTTACATCATTTATTTTGGGACTAATTTCCTCATTATTTCGCTGCTGTACACTCTGGCCTCCTTCAAATGTATGTAGATCCGTGTATCTTTCAAACAATTGCGATCTAAACTCTTTATTTGATCTCGAATCACAGGCGAAACATTTGTGATGTTAACTTACCTTTCAGTTCGCAATCATTTTCATCATGGCTACTTCAATATACGAAATTAGAAATGTCACGGTAAAAAGTTGTTGTATTCTTAAAGAGGTTAAAAACAGACAAAGATGGTACAGCAACACAGGCGTAGATGGAATAAAGAGAGGTTTATTGTAAAATAGAATACACAACTACTGAAAGACAGCAATTGGTTAGCAGGCTAGCAATTCCCAAAACAAGGTTATTTACCTCACATCCCCGCGAGGCAGGATGTGGCACAAGACCCTTTTAATGTGAGGTAAAACCGAGCCCGTGGGCTCGGGCATAATTCCACGTAGACCCCGTAAAAATCTGGGTCCTCAGACAAAACTCTGCCCTTCGGGATAGCCATCTCTGGGTTCCTCTCCGCCCAAAGGCAGAGTTCGACTAGTTTAGCTGGAGACGAATCTCCAACTAATTGCCGAAGTAAAGTTATTTACCTCACCACTCTGTGAGGCAGGATCTGGCACAAGGCCATAATTTAATGCCGAAAAAACTGATCCCGTATGCTGGGGCAAAAATTTCCAGTAGAACCCGTAAAAAAAGGGGTCGGGTAGCTGTCTGCTACCATAGACGAGACTCTGCTCTTCGGCATAGCCTTGTCTGGGTTCCTCTCCGCCCGAAAGCAAAGAGTTCGACTAGCTTACCTGGAGACGAATCTCCAACTAATTGCCGAAGGAAGCCTCAGGTATATCCTCTGCACACTATATTTATATATTTAATGATGTAGTCAGTGGGAGATTCCATTACAACCAAAAGGAATATAAGACCATGTTTAGCTTTTTGATGATTTTAAGTATAAATTTAACCAATTCTTTTTTCTTTTCGTTAATTCACTATCCTCAGTTTAATTTCTAGAACTCCATTAATGAGCGAATATTATCCACTCCGAAACTACAAAGCCATTTTTGTATTTTACCCAAAGCACTAAGCAAATATTTACAGTTATATAGAAATCGTTGCACTCGAGCGGAAATTGGAATAGTGAACTTATTCCAAGGGGAGATACGCGCCTAAAGATTACTCTAATTAAAGACATCAAATTTGTAAATAGTATATAATTTATTTGTTTATTAAAATAGCAATGATAAAATTAGCCGTCTTCATACAGGAAACATTCGGAATTCATTGACCTCGCAAAGTTACTTTCGGTTTAAATTTAGAGAACCATTCTCTCAAAACATTTCTTAAGGAAAATATCACGTTCTCACGTTCATTAACTGTCAACATACTTTCTAGTACTGGGTTACGTCTCCTTCCTATAGTTTTCTTTGGGTTAGTGTGCAAAGACAAATTCTTCAATATGACATTATTTTTTCTTTAAGAAACACGTGACATTCGTTTTAGTTATTGGAAGTCTGCAATTAATATGTTCTTTGTTATTTGTTAAAAATTCTTTATTTGTGATTCACTAGCGTCTGTCTGATCCGTCGAAATATCCTTCTTAAGAACCACAGGGCACCCTAAAATTTGTATATCATATATAAATATGAGTAATAAAAAGAACTGGTAAGAGTGTCCAAAAATTTGTCAGAATCGAAAAATATTGATTTTTATCATTTTAGAATATGTTCTTGTTCATAATATGAATACAGTTTCAAGTCGATACATAATTTTATTTTTTTTTATTTTTGTTACAATGATGTTCACCCTGTACAATACTCAATATCAACACAATGTAGAGGTTTACAGAGTAAGAGACATACATTATGAGGATATGTAAGGAAGATAACGTTTAACACGAGACTTGTTAAAAAAAGGTTCATTTACTTACGGAGCATTAGTCTTCATAATTTTATTAATGTCATTTATTTCTTCCAATTCACTCTCACTGAAAACATCAGGAAGAAATAGATGGGTTTTTGGAGGCACATAATGAGGACTTGAAAAATCTGATACTCACGGGACAGATAGAAGGCAAGAAAGGCAGAGGAAAGCAAAGCATATCATACATAGTGAGCTTGAACAAATGAATGGCGAAACAAGTCTTAGGAAAAATAACAGAAATACAAAATTTTTTAAGAACTAAAAAGTTTAGGAAGTGGTGGAGAGCCATGATTGCCTACATCATGTGCGGTACGGCACATAAAAAGAAAATCTTATTTTCTTATATTATTTACTTTGGGTCTAATTTCTTCATCTGTGGTGTTGCTATGACGACGATTCGGCTGTTCTGACCTCCGGATTTCTACAAGTGTCCGTCCGTCCGAGTAAATTTTTGAACTACACACATTATTCAGTCTACAACGGTAGATAGTTGTTAGGTCGACCATGTCTAGACCAGTGAAATGAAGCCATCTTTGAAAATAACTTCGTGAATTTGGCAACAATAATTTCCGGTGCAATTCTTTGGCCATGCATTAGTCCTAACTAAGCACTACTAGAAAAGATCACAGAGAGATATACCTATATATAAACAGCAGAATCTATCCCGAAAAGATAAGGAAGTTAATCCAATTATTTACAATGTTTATTGCCATATTCACGGCGTTTGGGCCGTTGTACGCTCCGGCCTTCTTCAGCTGATCGGAATTTCGAATTGAACCCTTTATTGACTCCACCGGGGTAGATTGTTCTAGTTCCACGTACCATGCCACTTCTGGATGTCTAATTTATCTCCCTTTAACACAACTCTCCAAGTTTTTGTTTACCAATAAAGGTTGTGAACTGACAATTCTTTGGGTCAAGTCACTGGATCCAGCCAACGCTATTATCCACTAGACCATGTATCCTTCAGTAAAAATCTACCCCGGTGGATGAAATAAATGCTTCAGTTGGAAATTCCAATCACTTGAAGAAGGTCGAAACCTCGCTTATATGGCATAAAGATGATGACAACAGTGCCAACAATGCAAAGAATGTAAATACCGTAATTCCTCAAGTATAATACGGCTTCATCCATAATACGCACCTATAAAATTGTGCTGAAAGTGGGAAAATGCTTCTACTCACACATAATACGCACCCATAGTTTGGTAATCAAACCCTATAAATCGTATCTTCCAATTTCATTAAGAGCAGTGTTTCCTACTCTTAATTAAAACATGGTTTTAAATATGGAATAATATTATTTTAATTTAGTTTCATGAGAATTCTTATTTTATTTTACCTTTGTAAGTATTTTTAGGTGTATATAATTGTATTTGACATCTGTATGGGACCGCAATCGCCGAATTTTAGTGTCAAATTGTCGTACAAATTCTAGAATCACATGAGACACAATTTACACTATGGGCATGCGGACTATTGTTATCGTCTTGGTTGTTGTTAGCACAACTTTTCTGCCGCTGGGTTCTATGGGCTTTATCAGGTGTATGTCGATCAGGATAATCGAAAGGGAGTTCCAAATTGAACCCATTATTGAATCTACGGTGTAGGCTATTCTTTAACAGATTTATTATTTTTCTACGGCTTATCAACCGTTTGGAGGTTATTTAAAGCCAGGAATATTTTTAGATTGCAAGATCTAATTTTTTTAAGATAATAATGGTTTTAGTGATGCAACCCATAGCTGGTGAAGAAGAGGTCACTTTATACCTTTCCCAAGGGTATTTTTGCCTAAGTGAATAAAACGAATCCTTCGATTTTTAATTCCGATTCGTTTCCTATTACACTACCCGCACAGAACAGCATTTGGTATCTTGAAACATTTGATAACTTTTATATGTTTGGTGTAGTTCTTCTATTAAACTTGTAATTAAAGTGCAGGCATTATTTTTAACTGACCCACGTGTTTTTAAATTCATACTAGATTTAGCTCAGAAGCTGGCCTTATATAGAACAATATACAGTACTGGGGTCTTGAATACTACTTAGATACCCTTCATCATACGCCATGGTTTTCTTGCGCTAACTTTGATAGTATTCGCACAGCCACTCGAGCTTGTGTTATAGAGGAATGTAGAAAACAGATTACAAAAATTAACTGTGGCATTCAGGAAATAACACAGGGCAAATATAGACCAACACAGAACAAACACAACACGATATCTGCAATGGAGTATAAAACATTAATAAACATCTACGATAGATAGATAGATAGATATTAGGTTGGTGCAAAAATAATGACGTAATAATGTCGTTTTTTGACATATTTTTTAACGTCAAAAAACGACATTATTAATCATTATTTTTGCACCAACCTAATAGATAGATAGATAGATAGATACTACAATATCATTCATACGAATAGAGATATATACGCTAATAAACGGGATATAAAGATTAAAATCTACAATATCATTTATACGAATAGAGATATATACGCTAATAAACGAGACATAAAGATTAAAATCTACAATATCATTCATACGAATAGAGATATATACGCTAATAAACGGGATATAAAGATTAAAATCTACAATATCATTTATACGAATAGAGATATATACGCTAATAAACGAGACATAAAGATTAAAATCTACAAACAAAATCCGAACACATATATATATTTTTTTTACTTTTAATCATTTAACTGCAAGCAAAAGATATTAATGCCACTAAGATAGATGGGTATGAACGTATAAGGAAAGAAAATAAAACTTTATTAATGAATGGGAACAATAAAATAAAAGGAATCATTTCAGCAGAAGATGACGATTGAGATTGCATTTAAGATTCTCAAGATGAAAGTTGACTGGAAAGTAAAAATCTGGAAGTGAGTTCCACAAGCGAGAAGTGCGAGAAAAGTAAATGTTAGAATTGAACTTACATCTAGCCAATTCCACGGTAAAAGGATGATACCATGTTGCTAATATTGTACTGTGCTTAAATATAAAAAAAATAAGGTACTATAGCGATCAGCACATCCGAAGAATTACCATGAAAGTATTTATAGAAATGCCACAGGAAAGCAATTTCATAGCGGTGAGAAAGTGACTGCAACCGAGACGCCAGTTCAGAATCAATGATATTGTTGATTCTTCTTTGGATTTCATTACGAAACTCTAAATATTTAGCAG
Organism: Acanthosepion lycidas; assembly: GCA_963932145.1. Lineage (NCBI taxonomy): Eukaryota > Metazoa > Mollusca > Cephalopoda > Sepiida > Sepiidae > Acanthosepion > Acanthosepion lycidas. Next base: position 33,786,012 of record OZ010588.1, read on the forward strand.
GAACAGCGGACCATATGTGGCAACAATATTCAAAGCATTTTAAAAAATGTTTGTGTTTATTTCTGTCCTACTCAATGTTTGTTTTTTTTTTACTTAACTACAAGAACGCAATTGAAAATGAAACAGCCGAGTAATTAACTACATAATTAGATGATGGAATTATAAGATAAAATTACGATGCAGAATCTTGGAATGAGTTCAAATCATTTGATTATTCACTTTTATACTATTGCCTCTCGGTCTATCGTCTTACACATTCAAAAACACTTCTTTATCTCTCTTTACATGTATGGAAGTCTACAACTGCTGATCTCTTTATATCAAACTGTTCAAACACAAAAACTGTTTTTAAGTTACATCAATTTGTGTATATATATATATATATATTGATTACTTTTTATCTATCTATGATTCAATAATTCTTGTTCAAGACAAATGTTGTGCACATTATTCGCATAAATTCTATTTACCTCGATATACCTTTTTCATATACCAATTAGTATTCATTTTCATATGTATTAGGTTGGTGCAAAAATAATGTCGTTTTTTGACGTTCAACTTCAAAAGAAAAACGACGTTATTTTTGCACCAACCTAATATATAAGAACGCTCTTTTCCAAAGATTTTTAAATAGTTTTTTTTTTTTTTTTTTTTTTTTAAGCATATTATTTTTTTTTAATTTTTTATCAAATAACGGACTGTTTCATTCGCTATCATTCAAATATAACAAAATACACAAATAATAACATGTTATCAAAATATATATGGTAAATAAATATATAAAGGAATACACCTTTAGTCGAATGGTGTATAATAAAGCATATGTAGAGAAACAGACGAATAATTTCACTCCGTGTAGGAAGGAGAAAGTATATATTATAGAATAAAAGAATGTGAATGAATTGATAAAGAAAATGAATTTAATTATTATCGTCACGCTGATGCCTTCTTTTTGAAGACGTCATACAAAATGAACGGCCTGGGGAGCGTCCAACATAAACAAACGTTCATTTTGCAAATCGCAAAGCAGGAAACAAGTAGTTAATGCATAAAAAAATATGCGACTGTGAGTTTGATGCTTTGTGTTAAACAGGTATATGTTAACGATAGATGTAACTTTTCAGTTCCTGCTACTGACTTAGTAAATGATAGTTATGGAATATGTAAGTGTGAGGTTTATGAACCACTTCAACCTTCAATATCCTATTCATTTTCTTTGCTTATATAAGTTACACTCTCTCCAGCTTTCAATACGTAAAGATTTGCCAGGGTTTCCGTGTCTCTTTTTTTAGGCCACCCCGTGAGAAGCAAAGTCCATGAAAGGGTACAGGCATTCTCAGATCAGTTTTTGGAGTTCCTTTGACCTTCATTGGAATATCATGTTGGAAAAAAAACCACTCAATCTCCCGCGGATAAAATAAAAGCAGCTGCAATTTCTCTTTCGATAGATGACTGACGAGGAAGATTTTTTCCGCAGAAGGTATCTTTCTCCAGCTCTGAAAAGTGATCTGTCCTGCTATTTACCCAACGGAGAAGAGGACCCATAGCTTTTCCCAACGGTATTAACACGTAAGTGAACGTAATGGATACGACTAGAATTTGAACTCGGCTCGCCGATTCCTTAATCAGAGCCGCTATCCATTACTCCACCGTGCCTCCTTTTACTAATTAATCCGATATATTTTATCACTAAACATGGATACGCATATTTGAATAGACACTTCGATTATTTATTAAAATATCATATTTTTTCCAATATTCAGGCCGCCATGAGAAAATAAAAACAATAAGTTGAATTTATGGGTATCTACTAAAAATAATGTTTAAAGTGATAAAAGAAGCAAATGCGCATGTGTGAACAAATATTTAAATAAACTACAAGAATAGTAACAAATTATTATACACAAAATATTATAAAGAAACATATAAATTTACATCAAATAAGCTGAATCAGGAAAGAATAAAAAATACATCAAGATGAAAGGAGAGGGAACATTTATAATTAAGTGATAGGAACGTGTAAACTGTCGCATAGCTTAGACGTACATTTGCGTTCCAAGCCAATCTATTTAGTCAAATATATCGTTTTTTTTTTGTTTTTTTTTTAAGTTAGCAGCGCATAAAAAAGGAAGCATCTTTCAGATTTTTTTGTAGCTAAAAGTCTCCTGCCCGGTGGGTTTAGGAGGTTAAAAGACTACAGAAACGAATATTTACTTATCCAGTTACAGGCAGATCGAACAACACATTCAATTTTATTTTCATTTAAGATAGATGCATAAAAAAACGCTGTCTTTAAAAGATTCGACCGCTACCAAAACTTACCAGATAGAAAGCAAATTTATTAAATAGAGAAATGGGTCATGTGAGAAATTAAAACGATTTAGAAATCATACGCTTATTAATAATACTGCAATATGGCGTAGAAAATTTGAATGTGAAAGAATGTAACATTACTCGCGTATTGACTGATATAATCAAAGGACATTTGATTGATTTATAATATTTTCTAAAATTCCTTTGTTTTAGATTCATTCTGATTACTTAAATTTTCTAAAATGTAGAAAGCCATGTGCGTTGTGATTAACAATAATATCCAATCCTCTTCCTTTATTTGGTCGCAAAAGTATTCTGTATAGCTATCCATACTTTTTTTTTTTACAACTGCTGTAGTTTAGTTTTACAGACTACAACCAATGTTGAACGATCTTTGTTAAACTTCAGGTAATTTCTCCAATCAGGGCGAGTGAATGCGGTCAGCGCTGCTATTTAATCCATAGCTGAAGGGAGAAGGGAAGAATTGATAAGTTTCCAAAGGTTATTTGTGTGAGAGTAGAACTCGATCGGAATTCGAACTAGGATCAGCGATTTCTCGGTTCATGCATCTACCTGCATATCTTATTGTTATTATTATTATCATTATTATTATTGTTGTTGTTTTTCTTCTACTTATTATTATTATTATTAGATATTTTCTATGAGTGTCAGACGTTTCAGCCGTGTAAGGGTTCTTAGCCCATGCCCATGCCCACAACCTAAAGAAAGAACACCTTTCCCAACACATACTCCCAGTTATAACCGGTACCCACAAAGTGTATTGTGCAAGATTACTGGAAATAATTCTGAGTATTAATTAGATGCTGTGATTATTGTTATTATATGCAAAGTATAATATTAATAATAATAATAAAAGCATCGCAACCAGATCTTACCATGTCACATGAACAAGGATGGAACTATCTTGCAATGCAGAATCTACGGAAGATATGATTAAACTGTCGATCATATTTTCTCAGGATGTCCGGAACTAGCAAAAAATAAATATACCCACAGAAATAACGAGGTAGCTACATAAGTGCGCTGGAAGTTATACAAAAAACACAAAATCAAAACCACTGAGAGATGAAATGACCACCAACCAGACACATTAACCAAAATAACGGTGAAACAATCCTCTGGAACATGCCAAATTCAAATTGACAGGAAAATAAAAACCAACGTACCTAATATTTTCATAAAAGACAAGAAATTCAGGAAGTGTATGCTTATTGACATAGCAGTACCATTTGAGAGAAAAACCTTCATGAAAATTATCGAGAAATTGTCCAAATACAAGGCACCTGGAGATCGAGATTAACAGGATGTGGGGAATGAAGACTGAGACTGTACCAATAGTAATCGGAGATGTAGGCCTCCTGAGAAAAGGAGTGGACCAATTTACTAACATTGTCCCAGATAACATCATCATATATGTTGCCCAGAAGATCGCCTGACTAGGAACATCCCATATACTAAGAAAAGTCAATTAAATGACAATTCCCCTATATAAGAACCATAGTTTGGACCCGGCTCTAAAGGATACAATGCGGGAAACATAACTTACACTAATAATAATAATAATAATATATATATATATATATATATATATATATATATATATATATATATTTGTCAGTGGAAAGTGTCATGATGCCATTTCTAACCTTAGGTCCCTAAGCAGGACCCGGAAAGTAATGTGTAAACGCCAGAAATCGAAGGAAGGAAGTAGTAGTAGTAGTAGTAGTAGTAGTAGTAATAATAATAATAATAATAATAATAATATTAATAATAATAATAATAATAATAATAATAATAATAATAATCTGCGAGAAACACCTCTGTAAAAATTATCAAGAAATGTATGTCCACATACAAGGACTTTATGAGGATGTGGGGAATTAAAACTGAAACTGTCACAATAGCGATCGGAGCTTTGGGCCTCGTGAGAAAAGGAATGAACAAGGACATCTATGGTCCCTCAAACGTTTTAATAACTTCTTGGAAATAATAATGTCGGATTTCCTTGAAAACCACATCGATGCAATCAGTGTTGAAGGGAAACGATGACGAACTGCAGGTTTTCTGATCACACGGATGTCTCAGCTGAAAGTGAAGAAGATCCGGCTAAGCTGCTGGTGTGTCTAGATGAAACAGCATTCGCATAAGCATGCAAATCAACGCTGAGTAAACAAAACTGGTGTTAAATAGTGAAGAACACATCAAGACACTAATTATAATCAGTAGTCAGCAACTGGGGATAGAGAAACAATTTAAATATCTCGATGCAATCATCAGAGAATTCAACTTAATGCGAGAATTGTGTTAACAGCCATTCTCGTTGGCACGGTTAAAACCGATCTGGAAAGAGAAACATCTGCCCCTAAAAATAAACTGAGGTTTTTGGATGTCCTCGTCTTTTCAGTTCTTTATGCATGTGAGTCAAGGACCCTAAAAAACGACTCCAAAAGTAGAGCCAAACTGCAGAGAAGAGATACTTCAGATGTGTGTTTGGTATTTCCTATAAAGACCGCATAGAAAAAAACGAACGGATATGAGTGAATTATTAGATACGATGGTGGGAAAATGTACATGTGTTGATTAAAAGTGATATCATATATGGAATATTAGTTTGTAACTATTTGTAAAGGATATACATTATAATTATCTTTTTTTAAATTAGTATTTTCGCAGACATAAAATATTAATCCTTAAAGATATTTTAAAACCCCTTTCCCTGTGGTAAAATGCTTTCTCTAGAATCGGCTACTCACAACAGTAACATGATTAAATCAGTGCAGTGAATGACCAAATAAGTCAGGGGTCTGTTGTTCCAACGTGCAAGTGCAACCAGAGTTTCCCCATTGTTGGGGAGGTATACTTATAAACCATCAGTTACCTACCCTTAAGATTTCGGAAGAATAAAATCACCCTGTAATATCTGTCAGTAGACGTGTAGTCAGAGTAAAGTGCAATATTGCTTTTGTATAAGTTTATTTACTGGTTTTATTTTTACTGCAGGGGTGGGGGGTATAAAATGCAGATTGTATCTCTTGCAGATATATAAACCTCCCTTCTAAAAAAGGGGACCACATTCTGGGTGTATACTTACAGACACAGGTATAAACTCAACTAATGTCTACCTGTTTATTAATCAAGTCTAAACTACACCTATGTGTATCCAGATAGTATTTCATTGTATTTTTTTATCCTTTTTGTTTGACAAATTTTAAATAATCGAAATCTTCTTGGTATTTCCTACAGCGATCACGTCACGAGTGAAGAGGGAGGCATGAGTGAATCAGCAGATAAATGGCTACAAAGACGTGTTGACCACCATAAAGAAGCTGAAGTTATATAGCCGCGTAATACGTAAGCAGAGCGCGAGACCTCTTAAAGATCGGGCTACAAGGAACGAAGAGGAAAGTGAACCGGACACCAAAGAAAGGCATCGCCGAACAACGTCATCGAATGGATTGCCAACCGTTTTGCCTAGAACCAGACCCTGACCAATGAGCGAATCAAGCGGATGTTTCATGTTGAGCAAGCAACAATGTTGCACCACTACAAAGCTGGTGAGTTATGGGACGATAAAAAAAATATCCGGGTATGCTATGTGATTCGGTGTCTAATGAGGTAGTCAAAGAATGGATCGAATATCATTTTGAGTAGCAAAAGGATAATATTGTTCTTTAAGGCTTGTATTTCAAACGGTGGCATCTTCCTATCAAAGGAGCAGTGGCGTTCAAAAGCTGTGATATTAAAGCCCCCATTAACGCACAGTTTTCTGTTTATCCGACAACACAAAATTGATTTAACCTTTTATAGATGTTCGCTTCCTCAGAGACTAAACTTTTCTCAACCACCAACAACGATGTCGGCAGCCATTTCTGACGCTGACAAGATATTGTCTATTATAATATATGTCTATTTGCGTAAGTGATGGCAACTGCATGTTGTCTTTTCTCTTTTAAGCCAGCCAGGGTATGTGCCCCAAGTGCTTAATGGCTTCGTTACTTGCGTACACACACCTTCATTATTTGCTTTATTGCATTGTTTCTAACATGAAATGCATCCTAAAATAATATGAAACTAGCTGGAACTTGGATGTCTTATAGTGTCTATTTAAAGATATAGAAATCTTACAGTTTTAGTCGATTATTTATTTGATGATGACTACACCTTTTCTTACCCCTAGCAAAACTTTCGACCTCAGACTAGTGTGTTACCGAAGGACACGTCTCTTGGTAATCCACATAACGAACAACGCGTTACTCAATTAGATTCTTCAGCATTTCAACGAGGACACAGAAATTTGTCTCATTTCCTTCTGCTAAATAGATGGCTATTGATACAGCTAATGAACACTTGCTTAATTATTGCTGTTACATCTCCGTGCTGAATTGCCTTCACCACGGCTTAGGGTGCTCATTTCACCTGCGTGTGCGTAAGTATGCACACACAAAATACATAAACAGTTCCCATAAGTCTTAGAGAGTAATTCGTACTCACTATCTCTCCTTTTTTTTTCTGTCATGATCTCAAACAAGCTACTTGGATGACACTCCCACAGTGACCAGTGTTTGAAATTTTGGTGTGAAAAATACAATATACAATGAAATATACAAAACATACGTTAAAATATAAGTAGAATACGTCATCCGCTTGATCGATCTTTTGGTCAGCGACCGTATAATACCCAGAAAATGTCATGCAGAAACAAGGAAATTTAACTATATCGCCATCAAAGAAAGAGTTCTTACACACAATCTTGGCAAAAATTGATAAAATAAAGTATACGATTAAATGTTTCTTTGGGATTAGCTATAACAAAATGTCGTCGTATCGCAACGTTTCGGCGACTTTCCTATCATCTTCAGGCTATTTCTCTATCATAGGTTTTCTCCCATATCCATGAATATTAATTACTTAGAATTTTCAGATGTATGGCGCTCGTCATTTTCCCTTTTCTGTTTCTAGCGAACATTCGCTTGCAGTGTTACGAAGCAAAAACCAACATCTCTATCCAAGAGACCACTTTTTATGAACTGAATTTTTCTCCTCATTTTTGTCTTTATTTGCAAGCGAATAACACAATTTTCAGCGGTAGCATTCTGGCAGGAATAACGTTTTAAACAAATTAATAAATATCTGGTAAGATTTCTCAATGAGCAAAATATGGACTGTCGCCAAATATGTGATTCGCGTTCTCTGATCTCTTTTCTTTTGATTGTCTGCACAGACAAATGCGTACACATCTAAACTTATATCGTTTCTGACACAACTCGCATGTTAAGTAAAGCGGACGAGGAGGCCGTCTCATTCTTACTTCTATAACAACCTTCTGGATGTATGCATCTGAGTATGTATGTATGTATGTATGTATGTATATGTGTATGTATGTATGTGTGTGTTTGTATAAAAAAGAGGTGAAGAAATTTTAATTTAAATAGATTAACATACAAATTGAAATAGATACTGGTATCTTTATATTAACGTATATATAAATTCTTGATTGATATTGTTACTATGAAATATGTATTCTATTCTGTCATATGCAACAGCCGGCCTGTTTTAATATCTAAACACACATATACACACACAACGACAGCGCTCGACATAAATTAACGGACTGGGGTCTTTTTTCAACAAATTAGACGCAAATATAAAGAAACTTTGATATATCTATGGGATCATTAGATTCTGTTTTTTATATTATATATTATATATAATCTGAGTGCTTATGATGATATTAGTATGAATATTATATGGATATGTAGAAACGATGGTCATATATTAGTAAAACGTTTTACAAATTAAGAAAAACGATAGGTAAATAATTACAATACCTAAATCTTAAAGTTAATGACTACTAATGCTAAACAGGCAAATGTTTGGATGTTACGTCAGATCTTGTGAGTGATGTATTCCAATTTTATTAATGTGTGTGTGTGTGTGTGTGTGTGTGTGTGTGTGTGTGTGTGTGTGAGGATATCCAGAGATTCGTAGAGGAACCTTTTTTAGATTGCGCAGTCCACTTATCAGGACGTTTCAGCAATTGATTGCCATTTTTCGATTTTTCACTCAAGAGGAACTCGTCTTTCCGATTCCTTAATCCGAGTTGCTCTTCATTACTTCATCGTACCTCCTTATATATCACATAATTGAGTGTTAGTGCTAAGGAAACATTTCTTTACGTTCACATTTAGATGTATGGATGTATATTGACTAGTAGTTATAAGTATTCCTATATGCTCCTATATATGTTTATGTGATTTAGCTAATATATTATTTTGTATGCATATTTTTATTACATTTAAAAGATTCATGTGTATTTACAAGTATTTACATTTACGTGAATCCATATATATATATATATATATATATATATATATATATATATATATATATATATATATATATATATATATACTAGCAGCATGGCCCGGCGTTGCCCGTGCTTGATTAAAAAATCGTACGACTCATACAACTATCGCTATCACTTGACTAAAAATATTTTTGCCCTTCCTTGCCTTTAAAAGAGTACCCTTTGCCGTGATGATGTTGCTACATGCCTTACTTCTTGCCTATCTCACACTGCGAATTTTTTCTAAGCTCCATACTAAACATTAAATCTGTTACGAAAAAAGAACTTAACAAAATGAATACAAAACGATCAGCTTTAAAAAAAAGACTCGTAACTGGAAAAACCGAATGAAACAAGAATGTTAAGAACAAATACTTTTTCACACCCAATCCAGTTGTGCGGAATCAGAATCAACGTTGAGTTTAAGCAAGTGAATGAGCCAATATGAGTAAAGTGCCATGCAAATTTAAATTTTCCCACTTGTGATGAATGCAGCTATCGAATTTTTTGCATGCTAGCATGCTAGTTAACATTCGTGTCAGTCAACTGTTTGCTCTCACGTAGGCCAATACAATCTTCCTGCCTATTCGTGGCAGCCAGGTATAGTCTCTTACTCTGGACAGTAGAAAATGGGCGCAAACTACATGAAAACTGCCGTAGAAGCATGAAAAAATCGATTATTTCCACTATCGATGGGAGTTTAGAAATGCAACGTCGATCTTGGCGTTCCCGCTAACTTGGAGCATGTCCATGTAAATTTTGGTGCAAATCTGTCGAAAATTGCAGCTGTGCATTCGTTACACACACACACACATCATGCCTTTATATATATATATATATATATATATATATATATATATATATATATATATAGAGAGAGAGAGAGAGAGAGAGAGACTCCGGTATAGTATTAAGTATAAGAATTGTTTTTTTTTTATTGTGGGGAAAACTTATAAGTTCTGCAATTACATTTGTTAGCATTATCGATATTAGCTACCTTGGAATTATCATTATTGGCCTTCATATAAACTTGGAATACAACACTCACAAGATTTGCCTGTTTAACATTAGTAGTCATTAACTTTAAGATTTAGGTATTGTAATTCTTTACCTATCGTTTTTCTTAATTTGTAAAACTTTTTACTAATATATGACCATCGTTTCTACATATCCATATAATATCCATACTAATATTATCATAAGCACTCAGATTATATATAATATATAATATAAAAAACACCAGGTCAGAAGCTTGCTGAATCTAATGAGCCCAATAGATATATCAAAGTCATCACCAGAACTGTTCATTATAGTGAATAAGAACATTATTAGTACATTATTATAACCAGTTCATCGTTGAAAATATTGGAATATATTTGGTAAACAAAAAAGCTAATGTGAACATGTACCTGGAAATCGATGGGCAAAAGTTCACGATATGAAATCGGATACAAGAACAGTTCATCTTATTATTTATCCCTTTGAACTAATTGATGGCATTTGTGGTATCACTCCACTGTAAAATTTCCAAGTCATCATTTAATCTAATTGTTGACTCTATCAAGGATAACCTTGGTCATCCTTCCAATTTCAGTTCTGGTAGGGTTGATAATCCTTGTAGAAAGTTTAGTTTCATAATCCGGTTTATGATCTTTAATCAAAACATATGATTCCTTGTTACAAAGATTACTTAATCTTTGCTTATATTAAGCTAATAGTAATAGTTTTTTTCAGTAACAGTTTTATAAGCAGTAAATATTGCAACCTTATATTCTTTAGGATTAAACTTATAAAAATTATCTGTATTATTAGATTTAACAAATACTTTGTCCGACTGATTGATGTCTCTGAAAATTATACCTGTTTTTATAGAAAGAAATGCTATTAATGATGGCTAAAACATCATTTTCAAAACTATGTAAGCTTTCAATTAGAGGTGCAGTTTTCAGAATTTTGAAACCGTAAAAATCAATTTTATTCGAAAACACTTGATCAAGAAGGAAGAAATAAGCTTTCCATCTAATTCGTCTGATCAGATCAATTTTTAAAAGAATTTTTTTAGAAATATTCCCATTTGATGTTTTTGAGAATGTTTTTTAGAGAAATACAAAATTGGTTTTATCTATGTTTCCGTAATAAAAATAAATGTAAAAAGTTGTTCCAGCATAAAGTGAGGGAAAAATTATTTCTTGGAAAAAATTAAATACTACAGACAGTGGAATTCTAATCCATTTGTTCTTATCCCATATCTGGATATTTCGCTCCCATTACTTGTGTGCCACTCATAATCTTGTTTAGGATTATATTTCAAACCAGATTTGATCAGGATGAAAAGTCCTCTTTTACAAGCCTCATTTTCATTGTGATTTGTTATCTACTTTTGAAATTTAAAAATGTTTTTTTAATAATCATCAGTTATTTACCGTCGATTGAGGAGGCACAATTTGAGTGCTGAAAACATGAAATCTATTGTGCAGCGATGTTAACATGTTTTTGCTTTATCCGCATATAAGACACACACAAAAACACACACACAAAAACACACAAACATATATATATATATACATATATGTTATTGCGTGCGCATGTATATATATATATATATATATATATATATATATATATATATATATATATATATATGGATGTATGTATATACGTTTCGGTGTGCGTATGTATATATATATATATATATATATATATATATATATGTTTTGGTGTATATAAGTATAGTATATGTATATAAGTATATATATATATATATCAATATTTTATGAATAATTGTGTAGGTATTTACGTTTATACGTATGCATATATTGATATTGTTATATGATTACTCTAGTGAAAATGTTAATATATTGTAAATAAATATTTCTATGTACATACACACAGACACACACACATATATATATATATATATATGGAGATGTGACTTATAATTGTGTACATTAGTACTATATTTCAAAATACATTATATATATATATATATATATATATATATATATATATATATATATATATGAATAGATATATAATTATATATTATTATTATTATTATTATTATTATTATTATTATTATTATTATCCCGCTTCCATAAGTAACTGGGAAACTCTACTATCATTACATACCATATAAATATCAATATTTAAATTTTGCTAAATTCTTATATCTCAGTTGATAAATATATATATATATATATATATATATATATATATATATATATATATATATATATATATATAACAGTGCAGGGAGACGTCCATAGATTAATATGAAAAAATGGTTCTGGTAATGCAGATATTATATATTGTCTATATCATATGCCATTCCTCAGAAAAAAGATACGTGAAAAGCACTCTCTCTTTCTCTCTCTCTCTCTCTATATATATATATATATATATATATATATATATATATATGTGTGTGTGTGTGTGTGTGTGTGTGTGTGTCTGTGTCTGTATGTATGTGTGTGTGTATGTGTGCATGTCTGTCTCTGTGGGTATGCGTATGTACACATTATTTTACACGCATACACATACAAACATATATATATATATATATATATATATATCAATTTGCATAGAGATAGGTGCGTACAAAAAAGGTGGTTGATATAAATATACTTAAATACTATATATACATGTGCGTGTATGTCTATAAATGTCTTTTTCAATTGTACACATTCAGGTATGCTGCGGAATCCGCCCGTCTTTTTACACAGTCACATACATATATACATACATACATAGATATATGCACGCATGTATATGCGCACAAGCACACATATATTTTTCTTTTAGCTCGTATAAAATGTTTTTGATTTTACCTAATTTCATTCCATTAATATAAAAAAAAAAATTGTAAAGAAAAAAATGGCTTCTGCTTCCGAACTCTTTTCAACCATTGGCTCTTCTTTGCTTGTAAAGTTAACAACAAAATGAAATCTTGTCGATAATTGACGTTCAATTGCGGAGGAATGCTTGGCAAATTTGTGCTTTTGTTTGGCCGGGTAGTGTTGAGAGGGAACGTTCGATGATGAATTGTTAAGTGAAGTCGAGCTATGTTCGTTTCGTTTTTAAATGGAATTTCTTGACGGAAAGAAAGAGAAAAAATGGATACGCTCTTGACAATCCGGGCATTCAAACAATTCATAAATCAAAGTGCCCCCTGAAAGTTTCTATAGAAATGTGGGGGTTTTACGAAGAATATCTTAATCTGACATAAGGCCACACAGATAAAAATCCGGTGACAATAAAAAAAAAAAGATATATTTCCTAATAAATACTATACGTTTTGTAAGCAACGCTAAATTGTTTCTATCAGTATATTCTAATTGATATCCAGCCAGAAGGCTTCAAAATATTCAAAATAGTTTTAAAAGGGGGAAGGTTATTGAATAGAGAGGACAATAAAAGAAAATAATTTAAGGAGACATGAGTTGGCTATTGTCATTGCATTTAATTATTTGCAAAGCGAAGTTTTCAGTGATACATGAAGTCGGTAGAGAGTTCACAAGCCAAAAGGTATGTGGTAATAAAAAATTTGCATAGAACATATAGTTAGAAGTAGCAATTTCAATAGACCTAGTAGCCGATGTATCAAGTATGAAAGCTCTTCAGAACAATTACCGTGAAAATATTTATAAAAAGACACAGTGAAACTAATTTACTAAATTTATTAACTGAAGTCCAGATGCTATGTCAGGACCGATAACTAGTTTCAAAGCTTCAAATATTATTGAACATCTTGGAGCGTGCTGTAGACTAAGTGACCATAGTTAAATTTAAAAATAATGATAGGATCTTCGAACAAACTGATGTAATGAATATGCATACACCTGGGTTCCCCTTCACAGTAATATGAATGGCTGGTGTGAAGGTACAGGGACTATTAATGATACCTGCGACTACGCCTATTGACTACGCCTACCACTACGACGAGGGCCAGTCCATTACGGTTACCTGATAGATTGTCCTACCCGGTTAGAGTAGTCAACAACCATATTGCTTCGAACAAATATATCCCTTTTCGGGAGATATCACAAACAAAATTGACAAAGTTTGCAATAAGCAATAACAAAAAAGAACAGAGCTGAAAATAATATGAAGCAAGTTTAAAATTTAAGGCAAATTTAGCAGTACTAAGGACAAGCAACAGTAATATGCAAAAAAAAAAAAATTTAAACTAAGAAATGGGTTGACACAGAAGAGGAAGTTCGGATAATGCTAGTAGCGTTCTGACTTCAAAAAAAGACAGACCGGGACTGAGTCAGATGAAACCGAGAAGCGGCCTTTTATTGGACGGTAAAAAATCTCAGCATGCATTTGTGTACTTTGGACTATAAATTGAACAGGCGAACATATACAATAATTCTCCGGTAGAGTGAAATCAACATTTACCATTACAATCACCGGAAACCTCACCAGACTGCCGTGAAATCCATGAAAACATGTTGAATGTATACCTTCAGGATAACAATGAGATACCTATAGGATTGCGGTCACATACATATCCCGTCTAATTTTCAAACCAATCTTTCTAACACAAAATAAAGGGAATATTTCTCAATCAGTGTGCTTGTCAGAATGCGGCACATGTGGACATTTCCACAATCGTCAATCAGAGATTAAAATGCACATAAAGTAACAAGCGTAAATCTTTGAGGAGGGTTCGCAGTGTATACAACAGTAATTTATATCCTAAAGAAATTTTAAGAACTTTTCCGTCCGATTCTGCTGGGTTCATTTCGTAACCTCTACATTTCCTTCACGTTACAAGGTAAGAAAGAAGTTCTATTCAGACTTATTCCCAAGAGCCGCTACATCATGAAAATTATTCATGAAATGATGCTTCACGGAACACTACAATATTAACCTCTTCAGTACCTATCTTCGTACGTATTCACATAATCTGCATATACATCCCCCCACATCCTACGTCCATACAACCCAATTTACAAGCTTTCTACATTGAGTGGCTATTAAGCATTGTATTGGGTTAACATTTAGCAAAAAATAAATAAATAAATAAATACAAAATAAAAAAGGAAAGGACGTTTTTATCTTTTATCTTAACAAATTTGGGTTACATAAAATGGGAATAATTAGAAATTTGAAACCTCTGAAGACAAACCACGATGCTCCGAATATTACTGTTTACTTTCTAATGATGATTATGCCTCCATCAGAAGAAAAAACATTATAATAACAGTGAATATAAAACATTTTTTGAAACACATTATCATCATTAATTTTATAATATCAAATCGCCCCGTCTTCATACTGCTTCATGACCCAGGGAATCATGATCGTAGTAGTAGAACCACTTCAACATGAGTTAAAGATGCTTACAATTTGATTGTTATCGTTTTATTTAGATTTTAGATTAGAAAGAGAAAGAATTTTCCATTAAATTTTTGTCTTATTATTTCGATCGCATTGAAAGAATCAATGTTCCTCCTTTGATAACCTGGGACATCTTACCCAACTGTGTGTTCGGTATAATTTCGTCACTGCAGTACTTCTCCCAGTGATAACTTGATCTTCGTTTACAGGGCACCAAATTACGTGTTCTCACTTCAAATAGATGCATTCTGACATATACAAATAATATATATATATATATATATATATATATATATATATATATATATATATACTTACATATATATATATACTTACATATCGAATTAGTATGATTCTTTTCAGTTATAAGGAGTTATTTGAAAGTTTCGTGGTTACACAGATATGACCACTCGTCAGAACAAAGTTAAAAGTCTGATATTTCTCTTTTTTTTAATTTTTGTATTTTTGTTGTGGTATGAGTGTGTTATTTTCTTTTTCCCTTGATGGGTGTTGATTGGTTGCTGACTTGTCTTCGTCTACCTTCCGCTTTTATTTTTTAAATTTTTTACTTTCTTTATTTTTTTATTCTTTCCTCACCATCACCGTGATCTCTATCTTATTGCTATTGTTTTTTAACATTTATTGTATGTTATGTTTGAATTTTTCTGTGAGTATGTACGTTTGTGTGGGTGTGTGTTCTTGTGCATGTGCACTCATGCATATATATATATATATATATATATATATATGCACGTATAAATGTACACGCACATGTATGCTAGTGCGTTCGTTTGTGCGTAGAACTGTGTTTGTACTTATGTGGGTGTATTATATCTAAGAAGTTTACTATTTTAATTCAGATGTTATGTCTATTTTAAATACTAATGTGTTGAAGGTTTCTATAATTTATTTTTTTTAAATTTTTTTCTGTAGTTCTGCTGTTGTAATATCTTACAATTATTAAGTCGTCATCTCTAGTATAACGCTATGTCTTTTTTCATTAATGGCGTGTGTTATTTTATTGAATTCGCATAATTAGCGCCGTCATAATTACCCCTTCTTACGTCAAGGGTACAGTCGATATTGGTATTGTTGTTGCTATTATTAATGTTGCGTTTTGTTGCCCTTATTTTGTTGTCATATCATAGTACTAACTTTCTGAAGTGTTGGATAATGTTTAGATCTTCGTTTATATATTGTTTTATCAGCTCTAATGCATTGTTTATTGTATTTTCATTGATGGATGGGTAAAAGGATTTAATGTCTAGTTTTATGAAATAATAGTTTTTTGTTGGTGATGTTGTTAAATCAATGGATTGTTTAATTTGTGTTTTTCCAAAGGTTTATGCATAGTGTGCTCTTTAACTTTGCTCATCTTCGATGATCACTGGTTTCTTGATATTGTTCTGAGCATTAAGTTCGAATTAAACATGAGTTAAGTGGTAAAACATTTTAACACTAATTCTATTAACACTACCTCTTTCTTCGATATTGAGCACTCTACCACAAAGCCTGTTTGCCTTAAATGTCTTCTTATCAGCAAACCAATGGAAAACTTGCAAGTTTGGCTTCAAAATTAACTATATATATATATATATATATATATATATATATATATATATATATATATATATATATATATATATATTGGGCAACACTTTTTAGCAATCCAGATTGTATCAAAAATATGTGAATAATCATTACACAGTTTTCCATTTACACCGTCTTGAAGTCATTCATATTAAGTTACACCAACCGACGTTGTGTAAAAAGAAAGACCATTTAAGTCATTCCCACAAACTTTTAGGAGGTCTGTGAGTACTTTTTTTCATTTTATTACTATTTTTTCATTTTTGTAACTATTAATTTTTATTCGGAGCTTTCTTTTAACAATAAATATATTTAAATCGTGTTCCACAATTTTTTCTTCCTCACCTACTTCTTTCTGCTCTACCTTTGTTTTTGCCCGTAATTTTTACAAAGTGTCTCTTCTAAGTGTTGACTGAAAGGATACCCTCGTCTATTTTCAAAATTGTATTTATTTTATGATCATATATATGGGGAACTGTCCCGTTGTATTTGACGTATGAATGTCAAGCAATTTAGTTCCCATCAACCGACAGCCCAGACACCAGCACATGATTTGATTATATAGTGGTGAATGCTTTGTGCATAAACAACCATACCTTTTGAAGGGCCGAATACAGAGACCGGGCGCACTACGTGCCACAAGATCCCTAAACGACCCTCTGCAGGTTTTGAATAAGGAGTTGTCTTTCTAGAACAGTTGCCATCCAAGGCTATAGAACCCAGTCTGTGAAGAAGAAGAGGATTAATACCTTTGGGAAAGGTATTAATACTTTTCCCAAAGGTATTAGCACGAAAGTGAATGTAATGGATTTGACTTGAACCCTATCCACTACTACCCCACACCTCATATATATATATATATATATATATATATATATATATATATATATATATGTGTGTGTGTGTGTGTGTGTGTGTGTGTTGTGTGTGTGTGAGCATCTTAACCACCTTGTTTAAGCATTTAACACGACAGAATAATTTGCTCTGTGGATGTTGAAAAACAGGTGTTTACATCATGGCTTAGCTAGGTACCTAAGCAGAATGGAAACCATGTAAATGATTAGACAACGGCCTATCTTTTTCGAGTAAAAAAACCTTGGATGTATGTGCCATAGAATGGTCAATAGGTAAGACAATATAGAAATATTTAATTAGCACGTTTCATAGATCATTTGGAACATTCTTTACTTTTATATGCTTCGCCGATCAACTGGCCTCATGAAAAACAAATAATAGTATTTCATTTCTTTTTGATTTGATCAAACTTTTAGTGAAACAAAATGATTTTTTCTGATTACAACATTTCACGGGCTAAATATTTCAATATATATATATATATATATATATATATATATATATATATATATATATATATATATATATGATATAATGGAATATGCATACACCTGAATTCCTCCTCACTGGAATATGATTGGCTGGTGTCCATCATAAATACAGACGGACGTGCAGGTACGACAGAGTTTAAGTCTATGACGACTCCCATTGGACTACGCCATATTACCTGCGACTACGACGAGTACCAGTCGATTACTGCTACTGTGTACTACTTGGTTACAGTAGCCAAAACAACTTAGCTACTTCGACCAAATATATCCCCTCCCGGGACACACACACACACACACACACACACACACAAACATATATATATATATATATATATACTCGCGCATTTTAGAAGGAGCGTGAGACTCATTATATCAAAGAAATGTTCTGGGTGACAAACTTGGACATGGTCTCCTTTGGATAATCTTCCTTGTTTTGTGCTTAGTATATATCCATGCTATACGCTCTTCCACTGGCCACAGTTTTCCGAGGCACTAGGCGATACAGATGTCTGAATAATGTAAGAAACAATGACACAAATCAGAAATCTAAAAACCAGAGGGGTGAGCGTGTTTTTGCATTACCCAAGAATACCATCGTCCTAGCTGTAAAGAAAATTTCAGTTTGTATAATTCGTGGAGTTATGGTAAAAGTTCAACTAAGACCATATTAGGGTGTAGCTAAATTTTGTTATTTTATCATAATAAATATATGAAATTTGATCGTACAATAAAGTGACACCTATGGTTTCCATCCAAAACCATTAACAACGGAGACATTCCTTCACACAAAACGAGTAGACGAAACATTGATGGGGAAAAGTATCAAGATTCTCGACTTACACTTTAAGTTTTCTTTTTTGTTTACATACTTATTCCTGATCTACAAGCTGTGTTCGATTTTTGTAACTGCAAAATCTTTTATTTGATGTCTTGATTTTTGCAACAAAAAGTTTATCAGGATCAAAGAGGTAAAATGAACACCAAAAACTATCCTACCTGTACACACGTATCGGAGAGAAAGATCTCTCTTTCTCTCTGTCTCTCTCTGTTGCGCCCCCTATATATATATATATATATATATATATATATATATATATATATATATGTAATGCAAAAGTAACGGGCTCAGCTATTCTTTTTATAGTGATGTATATTTAAAAAAAAACAACAAAAAAAAAACAAGGACAGCGCATATTTATATCGAGTAATGCATGGAATAAAATTACATATATATATATATATATATATATTATATATATTTAAAAATATGATTCCTTCGCTACATAAGAGTTCTCATGTTTCAAAAACGTGAGCCGAAATCATCCAAATAATTAAGTTGGATTGAGGTGTTTAGTCACGTTTCATCTTCAAGCGAAATTTGAAGATGAAACGTGACTAAACACCTCAATCCAACTTAATTTTATTAATTATTTGGATGATTTCGGCTCACGTTTTTGAAACATGAGAACTCTTATGTAGCGAAGGAATCATATATATTATATATATATATATATATATATATATATATATATATATATATATATATATATATATTTCTACCAGGACAAGGTTACGAAAAGTTGAAAAAAAACACACTAAATGCATTAGTTCTTAACATAATGATTCTGGTTATAATTTCGATTACAAAATGCTACTGTAATTAAAAACGAAGTTAATTTATTAAAAACCAAAGTGCTTTATTCGCTAAATCGTCCATATTAAATTTGTGTCCAGATTCTGACAATATTTCATCTTCTTTCAGGATCACAAAGTGATAAAAGCATAAAAAATAAACGAAATGAAACTGGTTCGATTATATCACCAAACATATAATTTTGTCTCTATTTCTATTGTAAATCTTTACACTGTTTAGAGTTGTTCGGAATGTTTTCCCCATCTTTAACGTCATATTCACGATGTTTCGGTCGTTGTACCCCTAGGCCTTCTTCATGTGATATGTGCTGGAATTTAGGACCGACCCTTTATTTTATCCACTCTGGTAGATTGTTCTAGTTCCACGTACTTTGGGTGTCTTAGTTTCAGTTAATTCGCCTTGATTAGATTTTGTTCTCTCTACCTCCAAGTTTTTTGCTCTCTCTTTTAAAGCCAGAGATTGAATTCACATCTATTTGCTTCTTCATTCAATCAACGTTCTTATCCACTGAGTCATGCGTTTGAAGGCTGGAGCGTACAACGACCGAAACGTCGTGAATATAAGAACAAGAGTCCAAACAATGTATACACATAATATATAGTGTAAATACACAATATTTTCCGTTTTGTCATTAAATTTCCCAATGCCTTGAGTATATATTACGAACAATTTCCTTTTAGCGTAAACGCCAATGACCAGGAAATGTGAAATTCTCAAGCCGAGTTCAAATTCTCTTCTGGTCTGTTTTATTCCTTTTCGTAAATGTTTATTGTGAAAAACTTGAAATGTGTTTTTCAGCTCCCAGCTATGGGTTAAATCGCAGCATCAACTGGGTCCACGATCTAGCTAAACGCGAACATACTTTGGCAACTAAACGTGAACAACAACGTAGCGAAGGCAACTGTAATGCATTTTTCTACATTTAAAATGAAGATACACATGGCAATTTGTAGATAATAAGGAAAGGGAAAGGTGCAGAACAATACATCGCATGAGACTTGAGTAGACATGGAATGAAAAGGTATTTTTTCGATAATACAGAGTATATTGTTTCATGCGTGATACCCGCTCAGGTGATAATGTATATTTCGATAAAAGACTGACGAGGAAGATTTTTTCTCTGCAGTAGGTTGCCATTTCTTCCGGTGTTAGACCAGTTGCTGTCCCATAGCTGGGGGAAGAGGATTTATACATTTCCCAAGGGTAAAGGCACGTACGTGAATGTAATGGATCCGACTGGAATTCGAACCTGGCAATCCGATTACCGCTATTGGAGCCACTATCCATTACATCACTGTGCTTCTTATGTATGTTGTTTATATTTTAGAATTGTTTCACAATGCATGCATAGGGCTTGCGGTAAGTTGAAAGCAACAAAATCCAATTATAAAGAAACCGTTAAAAAAAAACAAGGAAGAGAATTTTACACTAATCAAAAGAATGAATTCAAATTACTATCTTAGCATTATCGAGACAATTTATATTAAGTCCAATCAGCCTACCTTTTGTAAATAAAAAAGAATGGCATATAAGTT
This sequence comes from Acanthosepion lycidas, assembly GCA_963932145.1. Classification (NCBI taxonomy): domain Eukaryota; kingdom Metazoa; phylum Mollusca; class Cephalopoda; order Sepiida; family Sepiidae; genus Acanthosepion; species Acanthosepion lycidas. Next base: position 33,807,162 of record OZ010588.1, read on the forward strand.
TAAATTTATATGATATATACAAATGATTCTCGGGTTTCCCGCCTTTTAGTCATTGTGCACTTATTTATATGTGTTTATCCTTTATTGACTTTTAAGTATGAGTATCTATAAACGGTTTACACTTTTTGTTATTTTTGGTATCACACTTTTCGATCGATCAATTTATTGTGCGTATTTCTTTCCTTATCAGCTCTTCTCTTATCTTTGTTTTAAATATGTTGATATATATTTACCCACACATTCAAAATGCCATTTTCTAAATATACTAATAAACCTTTGTGTTGAGAGATTTACGGCACACTCTTGTACAAAAGGGCAAATATATCTACAGCCAGATACGTAGATATGAATGTGTATGAGATAGGCTGAAAAGATTTCGACTTGAGACCGCGCGTGCGCACACACACACATATATATATATATATATATATCCCTATCTTAATAGCAAATCTGATAGGTCTGACAAATTATTCCTGGTAGCTGATCTTGAAAAGGACCTACAATCAGTGGTTAACAGGGGCAAGAAATGGCTTTTAAATTTTAAACCTCCGAAACAAAACCGCTTCATTTAACTACCATGGAGAACCTTTTAAGTCTGCCATCATCATGGTTGAAGCTAGGAGCATTACAGTACTCCTTGTTCTCCCGTTTTCCACTGAAACGACTACATCGAATCAATAGCAACATCTGCTGCAAGGAAAGTTGGGTCAGTGTGTCGTGCCAGAAGCTTTTTTCTCATCAGAATCCATCTTGCCCATTTATAAATCTATCATTAGTTTGTACTTTGAATACAGTTGCCATATCTGGTCTGGAAATGATTCAGACCAAGCAACTTGATTTCAGCCACTTTCTCACCGACATGACGTGGCTTTTCTCTGTCTTTTTCTACAAATATTTTATGGCAACTGCTCTGACGAGCTTTTTTCCCTGGTGCTCCGGATACGTGAATTTAAGCATGTCATTAGAGTGGTATCTAGGCCCTAGCCTTTTACTGTTGAAATAGCTAAATTCAACCATTACTACTGCTTCAACAGTTTCTTTTCTCGTACTTCCCACTTGTGGAACTCCCTTCCATTTACTTATTTTCCCTAATAACGGCAATCTTCTAAAATATATATGCAACGTCAATCGACTCCTTCTATCTTTTTGAATGCCCTTCATCTTTTTTTCTTTCCTCAATCCTCTTTATAATCAGGATTCTCTTTTATTTTATTCCCTGTATCCCACCACGCTGGATACTAGTGACATTAAAGTCTTACTCGGGTGAAATGATTTTTAAAAATAAATGGTAAATTTGCTTTTCAATCCCCGAGGTAAATAACTATTAAAATTTTTCCAAATCGTCATATTTCCGTATAAATGTACATGCTGAACTCGAATTAACAATTACAATTATGATAAAACCTACCGTTTTGGAGTTATCGACCAGAAAAAAAAATCGGATTTAATCGCGGTTATTCCCTCAATATTCGCAGTAATTTCGACGAATAAAGAGTAGTGAAGGTAGTAAATATGCCAAAAAGTTATGATTGCGCTCGGGAAGTGAACGTAACAGATCCGCAGTGAATCTGATTATACAAAGCCGGTAATGGTGGGGGAATGACCACGATTAAATCCGATATTTTTCTGGTCGATAACTCCAAAACGGTAGGTTTTGTCATAATTATAATTGTTAATTCGAGTTCAGCATGTACATTTATACGGAAATATGATGATTTCGAAAATAATAATAGATATTTTGCTCTGGGATTGAAAAGCAAATTTACGAAATATATATACCAACTTTTATACATAATACGATCGCTGCCTATGTAAGTAAATGTTTCAAGGTTATTAAAATCATTCGTAATAAGGAATATATGTTCGAGTAAAGTTTACTCAATATTTATTTTAAAGTTCAATAATAAATATAGCGTTCCAAGTAATTCCAATGTGTAGCCATGAGAATCTTGTATATCGTATTGGCATTGAATTCTTTATAATGGCTGAGACGATGATTTTTTTTCGAAGACTTACAAAAGACAACAACAACAAAAACAACAAAAACAGATTAAAAACATGAACTTTGGAAATGTATCCACTATGTTGATTTAAATGAAGACAACATATTTGATAATTAGAAAATACAATAAATTTTGACAGTTAATAAAAATTATCTGCGAACTTTTGTAACTTTATGCGAACGGTTAGCAGGAACTATTGTAATCCTCTTGAATCCAATGATTGGAGATACATATGATATTTATTCTCTATGCATATATAAGGCACGTTTTTCTGTATCTGTGTGTCCGGCTAAAAGTAAAAATACTACACTAATTACGACAATATATATATATATATATATATATATATATATATATATATATATATATATATATATATATATAATTCGCTTGAGGATGAAATGGAACTAATGTCTTTAATTTAAGTAGAAAATTAAATTCGGGGCTTTTAGCTTCCATTTTTGAAACATGGTTGGAACTGTGTAGCGAAAAACCATATTTTAAGTCTATTAACTTATAATATTAATGCTCTGTAAATTTACATTGAGCACTATTTTGTAAAAATAAAAATATCTATAAGAACACCGGATTATATATCTTACTGTTCTTTCTTTTTATCAATATATATATATATATATATATATATATATATATATATATATATATACATACAGATTCCGTATCACCCAAACCACCTTTTTGCAAAAATTATCACTGTATCATTTGTAGTTGCAAAGATATTTTAATATTAAAAACACGTAATGAATTTTTAGCCATGTAAGCTTTTTGAAATTCTCAGAATTAAATAGTAACAATAAACGGGAATAATTATTATTACTGTTCTTTTTTTACTTTTTAATTTTGTTGATAACTTCAAAACGCCATATGTATTAGGTTGGAGCAAAAATAATGACGTAATAATGTCGTTTTTTAACGTTAAAAATACGTCAAAAAACGACATTATTACGTCATTATTTTTGCACCAACCTAATATTTTTAAAATTACTATTCTATTGACTTTATTCCCATATCTATAGTAAATAAAAATGCAATTAAAAAATGAATATTAAAACCACAAATTAAATTTAAAAGAAGATGAATATTAAATACAATTATCTGAAATTTGTTTTTTTTTTTTTTTTTTTTTAATTGAAATATTCGAAACAAAAATTGTAAAAAACCAATAGAATAAATTCCCGTAGATATTTTGTTGCGGGGGGGTGTTTTCAGTAGCTTTAATCAATCAGATATTCAACGAACATAAGCCATCTTTATCGATATTTTTAATTGAGAAATTTTTAAAATTTCTGCTATCATTTTATTGAAATTAATATTGTTCAAGAGTTTAGATATTAAATTTAAAAATTAATGGAAAAAAAAAGAAAAAATTCTAACTAAATATACACAAACGTTTTAATTTAAAACGATTGTAGGGATGATAAAAATTTTACTAAACTATTTAATTGAATTTTCTAAAAATTATTTATACTTTCAAAAATTTTCAGTTTATTGAATTATTTTTTATTATTAAAAACAATTTTACTGAACTTAAATGTTCCAAAAATATCTATATTTTTATATTATATTATATATAATTTTTCTGTTGACATGAAAGGCAATTTACAACTTTATATATATATATATATATATATATATATATATATATATATATATATATATATATATATATACAGAGAGAGAGTTTTTAATTAACAATAAATTTTCATGTAGTCAACCTCTGTCTTGACTTTTTTTTTTACTTTACTAACAAAAAACAATTAAAGCGTAAAATACCTTTTTTATAGAAAGCAATATGAAACCAAATAAATTATTTCAAATGAAGTAATTATTTTTCTGATTTGAAGAGAAATAATTACTGGGGTTAATTTGATAAAATGCATAGACAATATAATTATTTCAATAAATAGTGGAATGGCCATGTTAAAATTATTTTCTGCTTAAAAAGATTTTTACATAATTTCCTCCAACCAATCTCATTCGGAAATAGGGAAACCGCTAGTCTTGGGAAATCTAGATACCTGAGTTTTGCAGTGACACTCGATTGATTATCAAGAGAATGAATGCTAATGAAATTTTAACATAGCAAAGAAACCCGAGATGATGTTATTTCTTCCAAGCAGCACCGGGTATCCCTGCTAGTTACATCTTATTCCACTATAGTACAAGGTAACGTTTATTTAAAATGCTGTAGCTACTAGAAAAGTCTTTCGATATATACATGTGTTTGTAACAGTTGAGCCTCGATTTCTCCTGAAAATAAAAGTGTTGTGGGGCTCTCCTATTTTTACATAAGATGGACTCAAAGTATACTTATACTGACAGAGAGAATACCTGCTTTTGAGATACGTTGAGATACAGTCTCGACTTCTGTCGAACTCTCTGCTTTGGCAGAGAGGAACACGGACGAAGCTTTGCCGAAGGGCACGGTTTCGTCCGGGGAGGTAGACAGGCCCTGAACCCGTCTAGGCGGGTTCAAAGGGTAGATTTTTGGCCGAGCCTGCGTGCTTGGAGAAACCCACTTTAAACTCGGCCTAGTGTCACATATATTCCTCGTGGGTGGGATATTAAATACAGAGATACGCCTGTCGAACTCTCTGCTTTGCCAGGGAGGAACTCGGACGAAGCTTTGTCGAAGGGCAAGGTTTCGTCCGGGGAGATAGACAGGCCCTGAACCCGTCGAGGCAGGTTCAAAGGGTATATTTTTGGCCGAGCCTACGGGCTCGGAGGAACCCACTTTAAACTCGGCCTTGTGCCACATATATTCCTCGTGGGTCGTATATTAAATGTTGATATACGGAGGCAGACACAGGGTGTTCTCAGAGAGTTATACAAGAGTCGAGAGAGAGAGAGAGAGAGAGTAAGTACGGCTTTACTTACAGAGACTTGTACATATACTTTCTACTAACTGGACTACTAATCTTCACTTCAAGTCTTACGTTTAATTCACTTATGTTTCTATCTCAATTACTGGAGTTGTTTATTTATTTGTGCAGGATTCCATTCACGGAATCCGCAACAAAAAGATTTGAAGACTAGGAAGTAGAGATTTCGTCTCGCTCTCTTGGATTACTTAATGCTTAATCAATGCTAAATATGCAAGTTTTACATCTATGAAGATATCTATGACGTTTCACCACAATACGAAAACAGAACATGTTATCGGCGATAGTACGATCACTAGAAGTGATTTTTGGATGAGGGATGAAAGTTTTGATATCACCTTATTTTAAACCTGTTCTTTATCATGAAAGAAGACATTTTTAAATATTCTTGAGAAAGCAAAAAAAAAAAAAATGAAAAGATGTAACGCCCTAAATTAACGTTTTTTTAAGAAATTTATCATATTTGTTTATAAACTCATTTGTATTATCTAACCCTCTGAAGAGCTAATTAGATTTTTTTTAAGCATTTCTCCCCAAGAAAGGCGGGAAGCCACTAGGACGCAAGGGGCCCCGAGGCAAAAAGAAGGTGCACCAGACCATATATGGCAGCAAAACTCCATGCAAGGGCGAATTATATAATAAACTACAATAGCGAGGAAGATAAAAAGAGGATGAAATTATTTGGGGACATTTAATTTTTTTTTTATTATTGCTATATTTCTTAATATTGGGAAAATGACCAACAAAGTCTGTTACACTCCAGTGATGCTCGACATTTTTTTTTCTAAATAGAATCTTTGCATTTATGGAATAAGATAGTTGTAAGAGAGAGTTAGTGGGTGCGTAGACCGAAGGAGAGAATATAATGATAGCGAGTAAAGAGTGTGATTATACTAATACATCATTTCTGTTTGTGTTCAATGTTTCTTATTCTATGTGACGTGTACCTTCGTGACGTGAGCGATCATGGTCCGACTCAATTTCTTGTCTCTTATAGCTCCTGATATATTTTGTCTTGTTATTTTCTCTCCTAATCCCTGTTCTGCCAAACATTTCGAAAATCTCCTTAAACAAGTTATTAGCTACTGCCATCTGTTCCTCTTGCTTTCAATATATCCACGTGAGTGTTAAATTTTCTAAGTCTTCTTTCTTCCTTTGTGCCTTAGGAATTTCAACTTCTTTCTGATGTTAAGCACACGGGTTATTCTTCTTTCCATTTTCGCAAAAACTTCATCATTACTCATAATTACAGTCCATGATATTCTCAGTATGCTTCTGTAGAACGAGACTTCTGTTGTGTCAAGTTTCATCTGTGAGGAGACTGTCCAGCATTCAGTGCCATATAGGAAAACCGATATGACATAACATTTAAGTATTGTTTTCTTTGTTTCTAACGAGATTTTCCTGTTTCTTAATACTTTGCTTAGCTTTTGGAACGTAACTTTAGCTATCCAAATGCACATTCGGTGTCACGCTTTACGGACTCCGTTACAGCACTTTCTATATATTTAGATCTTTTGTTCAATCTATAGGCTTCGAAAATCTTAACTTTGAGCTTCCGGATATAGTATTGTTAGTTTCGGGTCTCTGCACCTTCCGGTTCGTGTTGCAGGCATCAAACCCGGATACAGTACTGTTTTGATTCGTTTTAAAATAAACATCACAAACGTGTTTCTCTTCCAATTTCATCTAAATGGATAACCATTCTCTATTGTTCCGTTGAGATGTTTTCGACACGTAGCTTCGAATGAATATGTGCTTAAATATATTCATTCCTATCATTGTTTTTAACTTCAATATCTGAATGGAGATGGAAATCGCTTAATGCAAGTGAGCTCTAATAAAAAAAAAAGCATAAGGAATAAATATATATTTAAACATGTCTATTAGATTTAATGTAAGCGTAAAAGGATTTTAAGTTTCAATCTCCATTAAGTTCATCGTTGAAAGAAGAAACTTATCATAAGCTCTTTAATATTTTTTCTGAATCATTTTCCTGTAGATATCAAATCCTACGCACATAGATTATATTTAATAATGAATATTGTTAGCCGATCCCGGATATATATAAAGCTGTTCATTTACTAATTCCTATATCTCATTTTATTTATATCTAATTAATTAGCTATCGGTATATTTAAGTCTTATCTTATTTTCTTTTGCGAGATGAATCAATTCGATTTAACTTATCTTGATAGATATATGAGAAGAGGAATATAGATAGATATAAGTAGGTGAAGATGAGATAGATAAATGTAAATAGGCGAGGAGAGCGAGATAGATATGAATAGACTGCAAGAAAATTGAATACATTGAGTTTGATAGATCGATAGATACATTGAGTTTGATAGATCGATAGATACATCTATTACACAATTGAAAGGGACAACTTGTACACACCTTATCTCCAAAAAAGAAAATCCTTCTATAAACACAAGAAAAAATAAATAAAAAGCTTAAACGCCGTCTTTAATATTTCTTGAATTTAAGAGCGTCCATATTAATGCATTTTTATAATTTACATTACTTTTTTGTTTGTTTGTTTTAGCAATTCACACCTTATCTATACCAGTAATAAAGTTCATAAACTTAGGAAATTGATTCATAGGAATTTATTTAAGTCTTTAAGTTTTAATGTAAAAATAAAAATAGAAAAATGTAAGTTCTAAATAACAAATAAGTTGATTTTCTAGATGCAACATTAAATTTAGTTAATAATTTTCAGCCTTATATGAAGAACATTGCTAACCCGGTCTATATACATCCTAATTCCAATCACCCAGAGTCTGTAATTCGACATATTTCTTCATATGTAGAACGTCGGATTAGCCAACACTCTTCTAGTAATGAAGTGCTTGAGAAAATTAGAACAGTATATAATTAAGTTCTTAAGAATAACGGATATAAATTCTCTAAAATTAAGTTTATAGAATATAATCGTTGTTCTTAGAAAAGAAATAGAGTCAGGGATGTCATTTGGTATCTGCCTCCAATTAGTTAGTACAAATTTAGTCCACAAGTTTTTAAATTTAATTGATAAACATTTTCCGAAAACAATCCCCTTAGTATATTTTTTAATAGGAATACTTT
>OZ010588.1:33820157-33832657 GCA_963932145.1 Acanthosepion lycidas
ATAAAAAGAAAAAAAAGAAAACTATATATATATATATATATATATATATATATATATGAATGAAGAAATATAGTTTTAAGGTTTGCTACATTGATGGGATAAAGTGCTCAGTATCAGAGATAGAGCGTATGTAAATATAAATATAAAAGTGTTTCATACAGGACGCAATCGTCAGGCGGCCTGACAATTACATCCAGCCTCTGAGTGTTGATTGCAATGTTCATTTATATATATATATATATATATATATATATATATATATATATATATATATATATATATATATGTGTGTGTGTGTGTGTGTGTGTGTGTAAGATGAGAATGAATAGAGAACAATTCCAACGTTCATAACATTTAATTTATAGTTTAGGTTATTACACCAAAAACACGTCAAAATCGCTACACAATTGCAGTCGCGTTTCGATTCGTATCAATGCATCTCATCAGGCGATTCTAATTTACAGTCGGGCAGCATTTAAGCTAGCTCCTGTGGAGGACTCTTAGTTTGGCCATCATCACAATAGATCGAGATGAGTAGATGCGATAGGCATCAATAAACTACAGAAAAACTCAAAATTCATCGCTGCATTTAAGTACAGAATTCAAGTTTAAGCTTACCTTTTAAAGTTCAACGATAATTCTTCTGCTGCTACTTAATTTAAAGACGACTTGATATACGTAGATCCTTATATTCCGTACAAATAATTATTTTTATTTCACGGGTGACAGAACAAGGAACAATTTATAAAATAAAATTGATACAGTGTAAAAATAGGAAAATAGAAATTAAAATTAGTTATACATTCGATATTTGAATAGTTAGAGAAGCATAACTAATTAAGTAAAATATATTATGGAATCTACATGAATATATGCTAAATTGGAGCTCAAATATACCACGAATTCTGAGATTAAAAAAAGCCCCAGCTCTATTTATAGTAATTTGGTATTTACTCGACCCAGAGCGCATACACAGGGACTAGGAACACAAATTTCCCGAGCTGCGCAAACGTCGTTTACGCTGGTCTCGGTGCGAGCACCCATCCCTTTCTCTACTGAATGAAACGGCGCGACATCGGGTATCTTTGCCCCAGGGTTGGCACCTCTGTATAATTTTCCTCAGTTGTGACTCTGTTCTTTCGACGGAGCCGCCCCTGTGCGCACTCTGCCCAAAGACAGAGACGCTACTGAAAATGATACATAAACGTGTTACAAACTACTTTATAATAATTTGTTATTTACTCGATGCTAACCACCCAACACCACCACCAGCATGAACTCCCGTTGTAACACAAGGTCGGGTTAACGTAGGGGGACAGAGCGCGTACACCCGGGCTAAGAAAAAACATTCCCCGAGACACACACCATCGGTGGCGCTGGTTTGTTAGAAAGATTTCAAGTACTGAATATATCTTTGTGAAGCGGTAACGAACTGGAGAATCCTATATATATATATATATATATTTAAAAATTATAACATAAATATGTTATAAAATCACTACAAAATGTGATGGTGATGAATGTAGATTGGAGGTTCCACAATCTACATTCAACATCATCACTTGAAAAAACACCAGAGATGTTGAAACAAAATGGCTATTTTTGCATCGATTTTATAACATATTTCTGTTATAATTTTTAAATAAATAATTATATTTGCTCTACTCTGTATTGAGCACTATTTTAAGAATAGTAATTGTTGGTTATTGGAATTTATTCTGTATACATCAATCATATACTTCCTTATATATATATATATATATATATATATATATATATATATATATATATATATATATATATATATATCAAGTATGTGGTGCACTTCAATTTCAAATAGAAAAAGACAAATCTATTTCCATACCTGATGAGGTCCGTATGCACAGATGATAGCTTGTAAACAAATAAAAAATTAAAAAAAGGTCTTATGCAACTAGAATTTATAAACAGGGATCATAACATTCATCTACAGGTTCGGGTTTAATGTAATTTATTAGATTTGTTTGCGAAGATGGATTCTCGCCGTTTAAATCATTAACTTCAATATCTGTATTGTGTATGAATGATTCATATATATATATATATATATATATATATATATATATATATATATATATATATATTTGTGTGTGTGTGCTTTGTCGAACAAGATTGAATAAGTAATTTTGTTTATTTTTCATTGTTTTTCTTCTATGTGTACAAGTCCTTTCTTTTCTGAATCTAAAAATTCTTCGAAGGTATCTTAAATGTAAACGCTTTCATTTAAACTATTGGTGATTTTAAAGGATTTATGTTATACTACTGAAACAAATTATGACTCAGTGCTATTGTACATAGGATAAAAATTGTTGAAAGTAGATATATTCTAAATTTCCAAATAGAATTGTTTTCTACTAAATTCCAGTACTTTTAAACGCTTTTGGTTGGAGGAATGTATCCCATTTGTGTTTTCGACGAGTATGTCGCGTATCGAGACTGGCATCCCGAAAGCTCTTATGGAGGTCAATATAATGGAAAACTTATGATAAAAGAACTTAATAAAAAAGAAACAAGAAACCAACCACTATTAAGATTAATTAAGTCCACGTTGAATGAAAAACCTGAGAAGTATATCGACTGAAAAAGCGATAGCATACAACAGAAAATACTATAGTATTTTTTAAAAATATCCTGAACTGAAAATAACTCATAAATATAGAGAATATGGTGAATAATGACACTATTAAAATTTACGCAGAAATCCGAACACTAAGACCCAATTTACATTGTGCCATGGTAAATGAAAGTGGATGGAAAAACATGAAAACTGAGGATGATTGTGTCTAATAATATTGAATTTCAGCATGAGTATTGTTAGGCCTAACAATGTGCACATGTTTTCGATTAGGTATTGTTATTGTAAGATTGAAGAGCCAGCTAAAACAATAAAGAAATAAAAAAGAAAAATGGATAATGAAGAAAACTGGGAAAGAAAAAAAAACAAAGAAACAGACAAGGAAGGAAAAGAAATGAAATGAATAAAGAAAAAAGGAAGGAAAAGAAACGAATAATGAAAAAGAAAAAATAGAAAGTAATGAATAAAGAAAAAAGGAAGGAAAAGAAACGAATAATGAAAAAGAAAAAAAGAAAGTAATGAATAAAGAAAAAGGAAGGAAAAGAAACGAATAATGAAAAAAAAAGGTAGGAAAAGAAACGAATAAAAATATAGAATTATCTTTTTCAACAACGCTTTCTGTAACCCCACAGAAAGCAAGAGCTCAATGCTTCCAAAAAATGCATTTAGTTGCAAATAATAAATCATATCATAGAGCAAGAATTCACCACGCCATAAGTAAATTGATTTTCATGAAATTCTTTAGAAACAGATAGAGGAATGTATATATATATATATACATATATATACATATCTATATATATATATATATATATATATATATATATATATATATATATATAGATATATAGATAGATATAGATATATATATATATACATTTGAATAAAAACAGATCACTTTAAGGTTCCATGTAATAAGTTATTACAGCACAACCCTTTTAAAGGGCTCTGGGTCATCAGACTTTACTTCCAAATGTTGAAATGTTGAAAGTTGAGATTTCAACTTTTGGAAGTAAAGTCTGATGATCCAGAGCCCAGTAAACGGGTTGTGGTGAAATAACTTATTACATGGAACCTTAAAGTGATCTGTTTTTACTCAAACATATTTGCTCTGAATTTACATTGTGCTCTTTGGATATCATCCTCCTTGGGTCTACCCATACAGATTACCTAGTTTTGCATAAAATAAATATATATATATATATATATATATATATATATATATATATATATATATATATATATATATTCATTTTTGTACGTTATTATTATTTATCTATGTATATTAGTATTATTATTCACCCACTTGAAACTACATTTTGAACTTCGTTTATTACTGAATAAATTTCTTTCGTGTATCTTTGACACAGATCACCATACAGTCTTCTGTAGTTTCTAGGTTTCATTGAATGCCGATTGTTGTGGTTTTGTTCGAGTTGAACTAAGCTTTTGCCTCCTTCGGATCTGTGATAATCAACATCAACCTCGATATGATTTTTGCGGTACAAGTGAGTATATTTTTCGATTGAGCTTTCATTCATAACGTCAGTCATGGTCCATTTAAGGATGTTGAAAATTTATTCCACTACACGGAAAATTAATGTGTTTATAGCTGATATTCTGTTTTTTTTTGTTGTTTGTTTTGTTTTTTTTGTTGTTGTTTTTTTTTAATTCAGCTCCGTATTCAATTCAAGACGCAAACACCTGTTGTATTCATTTCTTACTTTCTCCTCCATTTGGATATGCTGTATTTCATCTCCTTTGTTATAGGCTTCATCTTGTTACAGTTCCTTAAACTTTGTGACAAAATTTAGATCAATTGAGTGGAGTTCTGTAGTACTTCCTTCATTGAATGATACTTTTGCATATTTACCTAATCTGAAACCCATACCTATGTCGTCAGTGAAACATTCTACACAATTGAAGAAACCCGTCAACATATTGTCGTCTTTGGCGAAGGGTTTTAGAACATCCATATAGAGTAGGTGATTGAACAATTTCTTGGCTATTATTGTGTAGTTAATGCATAAGAGAGATTAAGGAGAAACAAAACAGGAGTGACATGGAGTCTGCTTGAAAGGTTCATCGTCGGATATTCAAGAAAGTTGGAAGTGCTTTTGGAGTGATTTAGGTGTGTGCTTTTCTACAGCCCCGTGCTATATTTAAAGGAATTTAATATCACCGAGGAGACTTTGTACATTTACAAAGTGTTAAGGATTCAAGGTTGTGTCAGACTATCAAAGACTTTATGGTCATCTATTCAAACTGTGCTGGTATTTCTACCTTCTTTCGTGCAATTTTCCAAGATCATTTCATTTATTAGTAATTGTGATTTGCTATCATAATAACTATATTTAACAATCCTTTCTGTTCCAGAGGAAGAATGTTTTCTTCGAGAAAAGAGTAAGTAGTTCGTCAGCGAATGAATATATATGTGGTGGACAGTCGTCATTGGCCTATCGTTTTTGAGATCATATGTTTCACCCTTTTTTGGTAGGAAATATATATTAACTTCAGTCATCCAATCTGGAATGTCACTGAGGTTGTTAATTAGCATTGTTAAAGTTTGCGCAAGAGTTTTATGGATTGATGAAGGATGATAGATCTAAAAGATCAGATGATAGATTATTTACGGGGGATTTTTATGTTTGGGATTATGTTAGAGATTCACTAACATTATTATTAAGTAATTAGTTCACTATTAATATTATTGTAGTCGCACCTTTGTTCCATAGTAAGTTATCTAGCACATACGATGCGTCCTGCCAATACCTCATAAAATCCGTTTTGATCGCGAGGTAAAAACATCGTCTTCAGATAAATGGAAAACGTTGTCAGTTTTGAGTCTTTTCGTTTGTAACATCCTATTTCTTGCGATAATGGCCTAAATGCATACTTATGTTATTTATTGTACTATTTTGTTAAATTTTTGGGGGGGGGTGATTGTTTTTGTTCAGCGGTTTATCAACGTGCATGGGTTGTTTAATGCCGAAATCTAAATATGAAAAATTCAAACTTTATAATTTAAAAGAATGTCATTATTTCATGATTAAGTTATAATTACTTCCATGCATTTTTCCAAATAATCTTACAAAATCAAACGATAAGTGAAAGCTTGCTTCCCCTTAGAAGAAAGGAAACAGTCATAGCAAGTTGTTTTTTTATTATTCATCAGTTTTAGTATAAGGTATATTGGCTGCCATTATGCTATAAATATGAATTGTTGGCATTTTATAATAAAATATATTGTTGGTTTTTTTACTACAAAATGAAATGTTGGTCATTTTGCTATAATATTAGGTTGGTGAAAAATAATGATGTAATAATGTCGTTTTTGACGTATTACGTCATTATTTTTGCACCAACCTAATATTTATTGTTGTTCATTTTATTATAAAATGTATTGTTGTTAATTCTACTATAAAATATATTGCTGGTCATTTTGCTATACAAATGTATTGTCAGTAATATTTCTATAAAATCTGTTGGTATTTTTTTTATAAAAATATATTGTTGAAAACTTTACTAAACAGTCTGTCTATATTTCTGAGATGAGGTATTATGTATATTATTAACATTATTCGGGCCATTGTCCTCATATTTGTCGCCATATTTATTACAACGTTTCGGTCGTTGTGCCGTCCGGCCTTCATCGGGTTTATATTGATCCGGATAACCAGGAGAACGAGACCAGTATACGTCCGTAGATCAAATAAAGGGTTATGTATGGAATTCCTTGGAAGTTACCCGGATCGATATACACCTGATGAAAGCCGGAGAGCACAGCGGCTGAAACCTTGTGATGATACCAAATGCAAAGATGAGGATAATAGTCCAAATTTAAATAGTGTAAATAATGGCCTAGAGAATTTAACATTCAGAGTACATTTTATTTTATTCGACATCACATCAATCTAGGTCATTGAATACCACACCGCTGGGCTGCAGTTAAGTCTTATTTTCATAATTATTTCCAATGGCTTTAAAGGATGCATCTCTCCAGGGCTACATACTCTTTTGAATCCAGAGTTTTCTCTCCCTTAGTCTGGTTGCCAACCACGGCTAGAGAACCCAGTATGACTTACTATTTAACCCGGTGATGAACGTAGAAAAATAAAGGTAAAGAACTCGATCGGGTTTCGATTTCGGCTTTCAGATGGTTTTCCCGAGCCGTTAACCGCTCACCTACCCATACAACCGAAATTATCCCACAGTGAATAATGAATGTAAGAAAAAAGACGTAGCAACGATAAACCCACTTAACGAATTTGCACGAATGCACTACAAAAATGAACAAAAAAAAAAAAAATTACAAGAATTTGTGAAGGGCCATTATCACCTAAGTCGGGAAAATTCTTGGAATATAAAGCCAAGAATACGTTTCGCGGCTTTCATTTAAAACCAAGATTTTCAGAAACATAACACCAGCGCTAAATGAGGAATCTTTAATTAAATCATACTGTGTATTTCATAATATAGTTTGTTTTATTTTTTCAATTCACCTACTTCTAAGTCTCCAACCATTTTCCCTGATAGCTATAAACTTGAAATATTCAAATATAATGTCAATCGACATCTTCCGATACCTTGACCTTGATCCCTGTCCTTCTCATTATCATTTTCCCAAACACTTCTCTTTACTTTTGCTCTTCTTTCTGTAACCTCTTACGTGCTAGTGGCACTCCCGCCTTGCTTGGGATGATTCGCTTAAATAATTATTATTACCAATAAGTTTTGGGGCATATTCCTTATGAAAAGATACTGATTGAAATATGAAGTTTTATATATAAACTAACCGAATTGCCCGCGCCTTGCTACGTGTCACTCATTTTTTTGTAAGGAAACGATGATTGATTTTACATCATCGTTATAATTTGTGGAGAAAAAAATGGTGCATTTCAGTTATACTCAATGATCTTGCTGACCTGACCCCCATCTTCTGGTTTCCTCTTCTATATTATGGATAAGTCATTCTTTAGTTCAAATTTACGTTTAATTTATATCAAGGGGTGACAAATTGGAGGATTTTGCCCCACTTCGCGACCACCTTTGATCAAAATGAAATATAATTATCCAAGTAATCTAGGAGGTATTTCCTTGTTCAAATTTAAATTTATATCAAAGTGGGGGCGCCCCCTTGGGTACCACATTGATAAAAAAGAAATATATTACCCAAGTATCCTGGGTATTGTAGTTTAAGAATATATATGGCTATTGTTTGGTCTATGTTCAAAACCCTGGGAGAAATTCGATGAAAAACAGACATAGGCTACAACTTTATATATATAGATAAATCTAAATCTAAAAGCTAATGGGCGCGTGACCAACTGGATTATTATTATAAATCTAAAAGTTATATAACAAAAAAGCATGACTGATTTAAACCATATCTTTTGTACCTGAAGAAATTTTACTTTATATGTTAGTGTTGCCTCCTTGAAGTTCTGTAAGTTTGTGACGTCCCCCGGTGTCTCTGCGCCAAATGTGACGTCTGCCTGGCCACGTCCGTCGTGCTATCCTGTCCTGTGACGACCAACTGGCTTGGTATTGGTCTCGGCCCCAAAAGTGACGTTCTAACCTTTTAGTGATTCGGATGGAAAGCTGGTTAGATTCGGTATCAGCCTTGTCGTTCCCAGCTCGCCTCCAACGTCTGGTTACCGAAGTAACTGTCTTGATTTCTAGTCTAACCTACCCACGTGGTGATTTCATCTTAGGTAGACGAAATCAATCAGTCGCCGGGCCGCATTGTAAGCTGAGTCCGGACAAGGGCAGCACCGCACAAGTATCTGTAAAATGAAATAAAATAATAACTCGAAAAGTTCAAATGTGTTAAAAGGGATAACAATATTTTATATCTGGTTGCTGAATACAGGACTGCGTCTTCTTACCAACCCGCTTATATGGATTCGTGACACTTTGTGTTTGTTAGGCGAGTCTTAACATTTTAATTTGTTCTTTTAAGAAACTGGTTTATCTTCAGGCGATATTCGTGAAACTAGTTTTGGTGGTGTGAGTCTAAGTCGTTCTTCAAAAATAAATTGTTCTTGGTTAGAAGTTGAGGTCGTGATGCCTGGAATCTTTCAGTCAGCTGTTCTGCGAGGCGACTGCCAAGACTCCCCAACTGAAATCCAGCTCCAACTGAACTGCACTTAACTTGAACTGCTTTTCACTCGTTGCGACTCTGCTTATATGGACGCCGACCAAAACCGGGGTGGGCTTGTCGGGGTTTGAGGTTCCTTGATAATTCTAAATCCACAATCCACTTCTTTGTTTTCGGTCAGGAAAATTTATTATTTTCCATTTTTGGAAGTCTTTTCGTCCTCCCAACTTCTTCTGTTCTCATATTGGTATCTCACCATACCCTTAGAGGGTGTCAACGAGTTTCCCCTCTCTCTCACAGTGACATCTCATACCGATCTCTTCAATGGGTGCCAACAGGCCTCCCCTCCTTCTTCACATGATTAGCTCTGCCTAACGCTCACTCCACCATTCAGCCAATGGGCGCCCAGCAGTGTGGGTATGGCTAGACTAGAGGCTAGTCTAAAAAAAATTTAAAAATCTTGCTCAAAGAAAAAAAAAATCTTCCTCTTTTTTTTCTTTTTCTTTTCTTTCTCTTTCTTTCCTTCTGTCCGACAACAAACCCTTGGACTCTTATCTTATCCAAATGTCACTTGGACTTTATCATATGGAATTCGTCAAGGAGATTTTCGCTAATTATCAAGTGGGTGGTCAATTGGACGTATCGTACCTTGGTGCCAATTATTCGTTCTGATAAAATAATTTCGCTAACATAGCCAGCCCTGACAATAAACAGGTGTTTTCTCCAATGACATGGAGGTGGTTCCACGGACATTTTGGTTTCGGTCAAGCTTGACCTAATTAATTTTTATCTCTCAGCACCCTGCGGGAGGTCCAGCGGGCATTTTGTTTTTCGGTCAGTGCGTGCTTAATTAAATTTTATTTTTATCTCTTTAGAATTCTCCGGGAGGTCGCTTTGTCCAACTTGAAATTTTTACCATTGCCATGGGCAGATTGCATATATCTTACTCGCCGCCCTGTAACATAAATCAGATTAAATCTGAAACATCCACGACCTTACTTCCCTCGCTAATGAGAATAAAACCTTTAGCATTTTTCTTTGTTAAAAAGAATAACATCGCTTAGTGTCTGTTTCGTGATGGCTTCTTATCACCTAAATTTAATTCTCGCCTTTCTTTTTTCTTCTTTCTTTCTAGCGACCTAAATAGTGTCACAGTTTCATCACACTTTCATTGATTAATGTTGATAACTTTGCTTATATTTCAACTTGAAAATTACTTTCTGGAATTTTATTTTCTATACTGCTTTTAATAATGGGCCACACATTTTCTGATTAATATCTACGGAAATTAGATATTTGATATCTGAAACACTTTTTTGAAAGTTCGGCTGTTAATCAGCATTGCAGAACGTGTAGGAGCATTCACGCTTTAACGTAAATCATTGCTTTTTTTATGTCGTCCAAGAAATTTCAATAATGCAATGTATTTATGATCAGCTATTATTTTACTATTTACAACATAGTCTTTTAGGTCCTGTCCAAGGACAGCTCATGTCTAACAAAATATCAGAACGAACACCTAGCTGTACATTAATCATTAAAAATTACAACAGAAAAATATTTTTACACGAACTTTGCCAAAATAACCTATTTGTTCTTGTGATATATTACTTAGATATGGCGCTCTGGTCGCCTTCATGTCTTTAGGCAACGTTATTGACAATTTGCATTTTTATTTCTGTTAATTCTTCGAAATACCAATTTCTTCTGGTACTTTATGCCTGGTTAACCCAAAATTCTTGGTCTTTTTTTTTTTTACATTTTCAGATTTACTTTTGGGACATTCTTTTTTGTTTTGTTTTAGATGTTGTCTTGCCAATATTTTCAGATTTCAGATCGCTCATCGATCTCAGTTGAACTTTTTCGCAGTTTCCAGTACTGTTTCCCCATCAACCAGTAATAATGTATTTCTTTATCTGTCTTTTAAGATTATATCGTTCTTTCTACAAATGGCATCCTCAAACAATATATATATATATATATATATATATATATATATATATATATATATATATATATTAGGCATATCTAATTGAATAAATTACAGACATGATGTCTGCTAATTTTTAATAAAATCTGTTCATACTCACAAATAACCTTCCGTTTATTGACGTTAAACGACGAGAGAAATGTGATATAGCTGTTTAAATGTATTTTATTTTGATTTCCCTAGTACTTTCGGCATTCTTCCAAGATAATCATCATCCAAGTACTTTCGATCTTCTTCCCAAATCATCTTCATCTAATAGAGAATTTGCTGCCTAAACACACACACACACAATATATATATATATATATATATATATATATATATATATATATATATATATATATAGTTAGTTAGTTTCTATATGCTGAACAACATTCGAGTTGCATAATAAAATCATACACCAGCAAATTCTTTTGCTTTACAATATTTAAAAGATTTAAAAAACTAGTACTGTCCGTTCATTTAAAAAAAAAAAAAGTTTTTTTTTTCAATATCCAAATACGATGTGCATAAAAATCAAAATTATTTATAACCTTTCCAAGGTTTAGCTTTTGATCTGTTTCTGCTCGGCTACTTCCTACATTTACAGTTATTATCAATATCGTAGCAATGATTTTTTGGTTATATCGTGAAAATTTGTGAGCGCTACAATTCAAATTAATTAAAATATAAACGTTTCGTATCTGTGGCACCAAATGTTTGATTCAAAGGCAGAGCTCTTTTGGATCAAATTATTACGGATATCTAGCAAATCTTGGAGCCACAAATGTGCATTTAGTATTTCACTGCGTTTTAAGAATTCTTAATGAATATTATCCCAAAGATGACACCACACACACATTGATCTGAAGCTGGTAATTTGATGCCAGTTATGGAGATTTATACTTGAGATTCCACTGCTTTTTGTGTTCACCCTTGTCGCAAGTAACCCATTTTTCATCGCCTGTGATGATATACTTAAATAATGGTTAGTTAGCATGACACAGTAATCATTACAACTGGTTTCCAGAAACGGAAATTACTTATGATCCGAACTAATAGGTAGACGATGTGTCTTCCAGTCTCTGGTGATCCTCTTTCAATCTATCTTCTGCGTTCTTTTTTTTTTTAACTAATTGTTCCAAAATATATGAACGGGAAATTAGATGTATGTATGTATATACGTGACCATTCTTTTTCCTACTCTGTACGCACCTAGAGAGAAATACATAATTGCAAAGAGAATAATTATAATGTGTAATAGAAAGATAAAATATATGTTATTTAGCGGCGAATGTCTTTGTCGCTCAGCAGATGATAAATCGACTCAACTGCTACTCGAAACGAGAAAAAAATATCCTTTCCCTGCTTTTATCTTTTGTCATGTCTCATCCTTATTACCCGCCAAGTTGCGCTCTATTCCCATATTTGTAAAAGCCGACTATTGTCGTTACCATTTTATCAACTACTACATTAATAATTCGTAAATATTTATTCATGTCTGTATTATGATAATAAATGTATGTAATTCCACAACAGTTAATTAACCTTCATTTGGTTTTACGATAAGAATATCTATCTATCTATCTATCTATCTGTGTTTGTGTGTGTCCATGTGTTTGTTTCTCGTTTTTTTTTATTTATTACACCAGAAGACGTAATAATTGGCCAAGTGTTTCCTGGGACACACTCATTACATATCCTGACGAAATGCATAATACAGAAAGCTGAGAGCGCATAATAAAAGCAAGCGATGAATTTCAAAAAACACATAAGAAAAATGTTGATAGAAATAAGTAAACTAGTGCCTAAATCGA
>OZ010588.1:33837657-33850157 GCA_963932145.1 Acanthosepion lycidas
GCAAGTTTCAACTCCATGACAGCAGCGCTCCAAATACTCCACAGTAGCATATGCGGAAAGTGGAAATGTACAAATACTTCATACTCCCCCCACCCAGTAAAACCACAGTTAACGGTGTTATTTAGTTTCATTTCTTCAACCAATAAATACGTTTCATGTTGGGAAAATTTAATTTGTATTCTTAAATCAGGTACACGAATGAAAATGTTATTTCTCCAACACACCTGTAACTACTTAGCGAAGACGCTCACCCAACTAATTTCATTTCAATATTCGTCACTCCCAGCTCATTACGGAGATTATTAATTTTCTTTAAAAAAAAAAAAATCTATCAATAAAGTGGTAGGAGTTTTTACTACTGAATAAAGGTTATATTATTTCAGACTATGCATTACCAATTGTTTTCTTAATTTGGTTTTCAAACTGAAAAAAATGCTGAATTAGACTTATAATTAAAATGGAAACGAAGTATTTATCAAAGCTAGCGTTTCGTCCATACTGACATAAAAATTGTCCGTGTGAACAAATCATGTAAGAGAATTCTCTACACCACATCGAACCAACTTTTGCAACGATTTCAAAATATCAACCTAGCATAGAAGAACGATTTAATTTTACTGCTGAAACTAATAGATTTATTTAAAAGTTTGTAGTAATTTTTGACAAATCTTTCATTTATTAGGTTGGTGCAAAAATAATGACGTAATAATGTCGTTTTTTGACGTTAAAAATACGTTAAAAAACGACATTATTACGTCATTATTTTTGCACCAACCTAATATTTAAATTCTCAAGATCTTCATTCAGGTATCAAATGATTTCCCTTGCCTTTCTGTAACTTGAAACCAGCTTTCATGTAAATTGGATATTCCGTTATAAAATGAGGTTTCTTGTTTTAATTTGATTAATGTTTTGAACAATGTTTTGCTGGTTCTAATTTTTTTAGAATCGTTAAACAAGATCAAACAAGTGGGTGTCTGCAGGTGATAAGCGAAGAGAATACGCGGCATATGAAAGAAGTTTTCTTAATCATTTATGTCATCGCACATAGCGACACGATCAACGGGTTTTTCACTGCCCAGAAGAAAATATTTTCTGTTTGAAGGCATCAATCAATGTCGCATAATATCAGTTTCTTCAGTTTTCAGCAGTTCGTAATAAATAATTCAATTTAATTAATAATACATTTTGAACATCACCAAACACAGAAAATAGCCTCTTCGCCAATAGTTTCCGTTAAGATTGACATGTTTAAAGTTGTTCGGTAACTAACCATGGTTTTCATTCTTTAATTTTCATAATAATTCTTTTTTTTATACCAAAATCGAAAAAATGCAATAATTTAAATATCTGCAAAATGTTTTAGCAGAAAATACCAAAATCTGAAGGGATAGCGAAAGATGTTTTCCAAAAGCCAAGGAAAGTAATAAAAAATAGATAAATCCAGTTAGAAACAAATAAAAGTGTACTGTACTGTTATGGAATGCCAGTCCTCCTCTATGACAGAGAATGCTGGATCGTCTCTGCACAAATTAAGAAGAAAGGTGAGACGATAAAAATGTGGTTCTACAGAAGGATTCAAAGCGTACCATGGACAAACATGTAAGCAACGACGAAGTTTTAGAGAAAATAGAAAAATATAAGATACTTATATTTAAAAGCTGACATTTCTCGAGAACATAAGAAGACTTAGAATAGTTGACACCCACAGGACTAGAGCATGGAGAAGGCTTAGATAATTTGATACCACCAGGGCATAGTGAGGGCAAGGACAGAGGAAAACAGCGCATAACATACCGAACAAGCTTATATAAATGCATGGCAGAATAGGGTTTAAGAGATATCACAAAGAAATATATTTATTAAGAGTTACAAAAGACAGGTAATTGTGGAGAGGTATGTTGCCCTATTGTCCTGAAATGACACGACATATGAAAAAAAGATTCATTTAAAATTGCCAGCTTCTCCAGAAAAGAATTGTTCTATGTTGAACAAGAACAGAAATCGAGGTGTTTATCCCAAAGCTATTTTCTTAGTAACACCAACGCTTGCTAGCACTATAAATACAGAAATGAGTAAATTTTAAATACATTCTTCATGTTTTTCTCACATTGTGGAAAACATTTCACTCGCGGACCTTAGAGTAAACATATTACGAATATATTTTATGCTATTAAATATGAAAAGAAATGACATGATTTTAATAAAAGTATACAGCGATACGTATATCTTCAAACAGAAAGAGACATCAAGATTTTTTTTCTTTTTTCGTTTACTTAGTTATGAACAAATAATTTATTTGCAAATATTCAACAAGCTCTCACCGTGTGAAAAATACTGTTCAATGTCTTTCTATCAGAATTTGAAAGAGTTTTGTCCGGAAATTTCCGGAAATTTTCAAAGGCGTTAGAGGCTTCATGTAATATGGAGGAGGAAACTGCTATCTTTCTCTAAGCTGATAAAGGTGATTTATGGGCTGTTAGCTTTATCTAATCTCCTTTTTAATCCAATCATTCACGAAAATACCACCTTTTCTCTACGGATGATCTATCTCTCAGGAAGATCGGACCTGCAACCGCTTCTTGCGTTCCTGATAAATACGATCTTCAAATATTTAAATCCATCATCAATCGCCATATTCTGTCTTTCTAAAACCTTTTCTTTTATCGGCCTTCTCTGCAAAAATGTTGTTTCACTAACTTTCAGCTCATTATCGGTTATCCTTTTTGCGTCATACTGGCGTTATCGCATTGCTCCTGATTGCGTTGAAATGAATAAAAAAATATATAAAAAATTATCACATAAATGTTTTGGTAATTTAACCAGTGCTGCGCTCAGACTGAACGTACCACGAATTTGTCTGTTACACTCTGTCAAAACTACCTCTTGTTATGGCGCGTATATATATATATATATATATATATATATATATATATATATATATATATATATATATATACAAGGATAGGATTGTTGTATACAGAATAAATTCCAATATCCCAAAAATACTATTCTTAAAAGTTGTGCTCAATACAGAATAGAGCAAATATATTCAACATCATCACTATATATATATATATATATATATAAAATGTCGGTGCAAAAATAATGTGGTAATAATGTCGTTTTTTGACGTTAAAAACTACGTCAAAAAACGACATTATTACGTCATTATTTTTGCACCAATCTAATATATATATATACATTATGAAATGGACAAAGTCCGACAATTTATTTATTAAAGACATTTTCATGTTTAACGTTCTTTTTATAGATACAAGTATTTAAGTAAATGCTCTGTTTATAATAAACAGTATTAAATAACATTTAAGGGCCTGAATGTCCGAGAAATTTTCATAGAAAATATTCGTCTTTTGACAGGATTCGAACCTGCATCCTATACGGAACCGCCATTTACGAGATTCATGGAAGATTGTAGTTTATAAGCAGTCAATTCGACCTTGCCTACCGAACGCCCCTTTGTGGCCGAGTCGGTTAAGGCACGTCAGCGTAAATGACCTATACGGAACCGTCATTTACGAGATTCATGGAAGATTGCAGTTTATAAGCAGTCAATTCGACGTTGCCTACCGAACGCTCCTTTGTGGCCGAGTCGGTTAAGGTACGTCAGCGTAAATGACGGTTCCGTATATGATGCAGGTTCGAATCCTGTCAAAGGACGAATATGAAAATTTCTCGGACATTCAGGCCGGTAAATGTTATTTAATACTGTTTATTATAAACAGAGCATTTACTTAAATACTTGTATCTATAAAAAGAACGTTAAACATAAAAATGTCTTTAATAAATAAATTGTTGGACTTTGTCCATTTCTTAATGCATGACGTCATTCGTTTACATTTGATACGCCATGAGCAGTTATGAATGTACGAGATTCATGGAAGATTGAAGTTTATAAGGAGTAAATTCGACTTTGCCTACCGAACGCTCCTTTGTTGCCGAGTCGGGTAAGGCACGTCAGTGTAAATGACGGTTCCGTATATGATGCAGGTTCGAATTCTGTCAAAGGACGAATATTTTCTATGAAAATTTCTCGGACATTCAGGCCGGTAAATGTTATTTAATACTGTTTATTATAAACAGAGCATTTACTTAAATACTTGTATCCATAAAAAGAACGTTAAACATAAAAATGTCTTTAATATATACATATATATTTATTTTTTTTAACATACAACGTGTGTTATCACGTGCGATACCCTGTCTTCATCAGTCGTCAACCACGAGTGATCTCACGGTTTCGGTGGCTAAGGCGGGACCGCCACCCCAGGCGCCACCAGCAGCATTTGCCACCAGGCAGGGTATGAAGATAAGCTAATTGGTCCTTTAAGTAAAATCTATCTGCAAGTTTCTTGAACGCGTTTACCGTTATTGACGCGTTCTTAAAAGACGTTATAGACGACCACGCAAATATCTCACTTGCGCATGTTAGGTCGTGATGTTGCGCGCATTTTATTTGCTTGTTTCGATCTCGACCAAATCCAACTTGACGCGTGTTGAACAGTTTTTTAAAGGCGATGCGAAACGCTTTTCAACCAACGGCCAGTGATGCCTATTTTTGAAAGGAAGGAAATGACCGAATGTCCCAGAAACCCACGACACCGAATCTCAATAGGCATCACGTGACACGTCCAACCATTTTCCATACACTCGGTACGCAGTGACTCGTACCGGTTTTTCTTTAGTTCGTGCGCTTCCACCCTGTTCTCTTCCCAAGGGACTGTTAGTTCTATTAGGAAGACAGTCTTTTTAGAGTCGGACCACAACACAATGTCAGGACGCTTGTCTGTCTGTGCGATGTGTATTGGAAATTTTAAGGATATCATTAGATCCACTGAAACCTTCCAATCACTGGAACCACTCAGCAGCTTTATATTGGGGGTTGTTTGTTTTTTTCTTTGCAGGGCATTCCCCTTCCTTATGGAATTCAATCTTAGTTTCCTTGGTTTCCATAAGCTGTTGATTTGTTGTCTCACATTCTGTTCTTATCAGATCCCTTATCACCTCTAATACCTTGTTGTGCCACCACGTGTACATATGGAGGGAAAGTGGACAAGCAGAAAGCACATGACGCAAGGTACCTCGGTCTTTTTGACACGAAAAACACAGATCTGTATCTGTGTATCCCCACATTTTCAGGTTTGTTTCATTTGGGAGAAGATCGTATGTAGATCGAAGAAGGAAAGATATCGCCAACGGTTCCAACGCAATTAATGAATTCCACGAAAGCTTAATGGGTTCGTATTCATTCCATGTTGTCCATTTACATTGTTTCGCTTGAGTAATAGCAGTAGCTATTCTATGCTCCTCTTCGAACATTTTGATTTCTTCAACTACTATACGCCTTTTTCCCTTTGCATTCTCCTTGGAGAAGTATTTGTGAGTCGTGTTTCCCAATTCCAGCCCTATTATTCTGAATCACGCCCATGATATCTCTGACTCGCAGGCTGGTTTCTGCTTCTTGTGTGGCCTCTGCAGCTGACCACTTTGTACCAGATTTAATCTCTGGATGCACTTTCCGTATGCAATCATCAGCTGAGTCTCTCATCATCATATGAAGGCGTACTTTCCCAACCTTGAATTTCTCCACCAATGAATGTATAGGGAGCTGCAGATGTCCGGAGTTGGTATATAGGCCCACTTTCGAAAAACAAGGAG
Organism: Acanthosepion lycidas; assembly: GCA_963932145.1. Classification (NCBI taxonomy): domain Eukaryota; kingdom Metazoa; phylum Mollusca; class Cephalopoda; order Sepiida; family Sepiidae; genus Acanthosepion; species Acanthosepion lycidas. The sequence goes on from OZ010588.1 coordinate 33,843,337, forward strand.
GAACTCCAAGCCACTTACGCAAGTACTTATTGATCACTTGCTCAATGCGCTCAATACGAGATAATGCAATTTCATACATTTGCAGAGGCCACAAAAGGCGGGGTAATAGACCATGTTGATAGCACCACGCCTTCATTTTGCCAGGCAGATAGGTTCTATCGATCGAAATTAGTCCATTTAGAGCTGATTTATGAACCTCCGTACCCCGATGTCGATCAGTCAGTGGGATTGTATACAACCGTCCGAGGCTCTTTACTGGCATTTCCTTAACTGTTGGTATCGTGTCATCACCAATTTTGAAGTGAATCTCCTTAACAGATCCCCTAACTAATGACAGGCTTCGACTTTTCTTGGGCTTTACCTTCATTCTCGCCCATATGAAAAGATCGTGATACTTTTCTAACAGGTTATTGGCAGCAATTTTAGAAGAGACGAGAATTGTGATATCATCCATAAAAGCCCTAGAAGGAGGAAGGACTAGCTGTTCTTCAGTCATCACTCCTTTATATATATTTATATATATATGTTTGAATAAAAAACAGACCTCTTTAAGGTTCCATGTAATAAATTATTTCACCTAACATAAGTTAAGTGAAGCGTTTGTCTGGCCCACACCAAGTGGGGTTAGGGATAAAGAATTGAAATGGTACATCTAACTCACTCATGTCTTCACTCCCCTCTCACTTCGTCACTTCGTCTTCTCTCCCCCTCACTTTGTTAATTTACATATGCTTAATACGGCCCGTCAAAAATGTGTAAATTTCTTTTCATTTTTCATTTCAACCCTTGGAAGTAAAGTCTGATGATCCAGACCCCTTTAAAAGGGCTGTGGCGAAATAATGTATTACATGGAACCTTAAAGTGGTCTGTTTTTTATTGAAACATATTTGCTCTGAATTTACATTGAGCTGTCCGGATATCATCCTCCTTGGGTCTAAATTACGGATTACCTAATTTTGCATAAACTATATATATATATATATATATATATATATATATATATATGGAGAATCAGTATTTAGGTTTTACTGGTGTATGTAAATTTTGGCTACATATATATATGTATAAATTTAATTAGAAAACAGACAACCTTAAGGGATCATTGCTTATATTTTATAAGGTTAGTGCAAAAATAATGTCGTTTTCCCACATATGTTACTATGTGAGAAAACCTAATATTTCCCAAGGAATTTTTTTTTTCCTGGTTCCTAAGATAACGTTTCAAAGCAAGGAGGGAAAACAACAAAAAGACATAAGATAACGATTGGAACTGCAATTAAATTTTGGAAGTTCAAGATTAACTGAAAATTAAAAAGCTGAAATAGAGTTCCATAAGCGAGAAGTGCGAGAGAAGAACTTATGGTTACATCTAGCCATTTCAAATGTAAAGTGATGAGAGCATGTCGCCAATCTAATACTACGCTCAAATCCATAAAGTCTAGTTACCATGGAGGAAAGTTCATCAGAACAATTACATTGAAAATAATTATAAAAAAGGTACAGGGGGAGAAACATTATGGCTGTGGGAAAGTGGGTGAAGCTGAGATGCCAGTTTAGTGCCAATAACATTTCATATTATTAATTGTGTTTTATCTAGAATCTCTAAAAACGTAGCAAAATTACCAGACATATGTGACAGCAATATTTAATGTATGGAAGAAATATATGTGTAAGATAGATTATAGCGAGAAAATTATCTCGCACGACAAAGTGAATCAACTTTCCTTCCTTTCATTGTGTCAATATAATCTTTTCACTTCATGCCAGAGGAAATCGTTAGCCCAAGAAAGCACAGTGAGTCACTCCCCTGGAGATTAGTGTTAGCTATGCTCATGTAATTAAAAATGAAAAAAAATGAAATGTTACTGTATACAGCATATATATGAGAATATTCGGTGAAAATCGATTTAAATTATCTGAATAAGGCAGGTAAGATGCAGATAATAGTTTTAGAAATCACTGAATAATGAGTTGCAGACATCAGAATAATGTTTAAGGCAATAATGACTGTAGTATTCGGAATAATTCAATAGAAACTGTAGACATCTTAATTCATTAAAGCCTTCTAAAGGTCTCACGTCTTCTTGTTATCACTTCACTGAATACTTCTAAGAATAAGCAGTGGAACAAGAATAACCAGCCTTTATAGATTAAATAAAGGGCTTAGTTAGGAATTTGCTGTTGATCACCTGGGTCGATATACACCTGAAGAAACCCGGTTGGTACGACGGTCGAAACGTTGTAATAACAACAACAAACACGAGGACAATATTTCGAATGTAAATAGTGCAAATAACATAACGTCTTTATTTCTAATGCAGCGTTATGTAAAACTTGATCAATGCTTTATTTGTTATATGCTTTGTTTATGCTCCCATTGCGCCTGATTACTGTCCTAGTTATGAATCTGTGAAGTGTAGTGTTGACAATGAATATTTAATGTCTTTATATCTGAGAATAGCGGAACGATTACTATCACGCAAAGTAGAAGCGACATCTGGAGTTCAAATACCAAATGCCTGTTATGTTTACTTTCGCACTACTAATCTTGGAAGAAGCAACTCTTCTCTCCACTCACATATATGGGGAAATAGCATCATAAACTCGACTCATTATTCTTGAGTAGAAACGAGTCGAAGAGAAGAGAAACTCTGAATTCCAAACTGTGGAAAAGCGAAAGAGAAACCATTTTATATGCTTCCCAAGAAGACATGTTAATGGAGGGCCCTGATAGTCTATGTTCCGAGTGATTGCATGTATGGTTTTTGGTTTTCTGACATGCTGTATTCAATTACTGTGAGAGTGTTTCGAAATAAAGACTTCTTACTACAAGTGTCATGTCCTAATTATCTTTAGTTTTGTGCTATTCCTTTTTCCTCTTGTGCAAGGAACTTACAAAACATGCTAATCTTTAATTATTCAACAGAACATTTCTCTTACGTGTTAATTCACTGCACAAGTTTTTCGAACAAAATAAATATATGAAATTTTACGGAAATCTGACCAGCTGAATTGGAATGTGGAAAAAGTTAAGAAAGAAAGAAAAGGAAAAATGTAAAGAAAACATAGAATAAAAGATCAAAGAAATAAAAAACGAACAAAAAAGAGTGTCAATTAAAAATAAAATTAATGAAGGCAAAAACGAAAGAAAGAAAGAATGAATATAGAGCGTTTGAAAAGAAAGAAAGAAACATAAAGAAGAGAGATAAATCTATAGAATTTCTGAGGAAAGAAGGAAAGAGTAAGGACAAGAAATAAAAAAGGAAGAAAAAAGAAAACAAATGTAAACGTTAAAGAGGAAAAGAAGTAGAGTACAGGTACGAGGAAGAAAGAACGGAAAACAGATATACAATCAGAAAGCGAGAGCGAGAGAGAGTGAAAAATGTAGAGGGTAAAGAAGAAAAGTAGTAAAGAACAGGGAGGAGAAAGAAAGAAAAAAGAAAAAGAAAAAAGGAACAATCAACAATTTAAACGATAAAGAAGAAATGAAGTGCAGGGAGGCAAATGAATGAAAGAAAGAAAGAAAGAAAGAAAGAAAAATAAATAAAGAAAGCGAAATATATAAAGCAGAAACAAAATGGAGGTCAAAGAAATACAACAGTAAGATTATAAATATCAAATAGAAAAAAATATTGGAAACCAAGGAAAAAAAAGATCAATGTATACAGTTTTTGACGATGGAAGCCTACAAATGCAGACAAAAAGAAAGAAAATGTGTTAGAAAGAAAGAAAATATTACATTAAAATAGTTATGAAGTGAAATAAAATAACAATGTACTGAGAAAGATTAAAGAAAAATATGGACAAAAAAGAACCAGATGTTTTGATGCCGTTCTGAAAACCATACAATATATTTGCTCAATATATTTACCTGGTTGTCCCTAATTACAGCGTTATAGGGTTTAATCCAAATTGTTATAGGTTTAACATTTTGCATTTTGGATGAAAGAGCGAATAGAAATAATTGTGTTTCTGAACTCTAAGCCGGTCATTTTTTATTTGTTCCTTGCTGCCGGGTTTATAGGGAAACTTAAATAAGGATAACTGCTTCCAGATTTGCTGAGGAAACTCACTATTACATTTGTCCTTTCTCATTTTCTATTTATCTTGTGTTTTGGCGTTATCTTTTAACTGTTATAAATGTTTAGCCTCTATTAATATCCGAAGAAATGATATAACACAGACTTAATGGAGACGCTGAATCAAGGAGGAAGTCCAGTACAATTACGAATACAAAAGAAAATAGTATATTAAGAGAACATTGTGGTAGATGCAAAGCGGAATATGACTTGTATGCCTTCTCAGCAAACTTTACAGCGAGGCCATACTGAGAGAACTAGAAGGATTTATTATTGGTGAAAACAATTATAGCAACATTAGATATGCAAATGAGAGTGTTGATAGCAGACAAAAAAGGGAAACAAACAAAATCCTACAGAAGGTAGCACAGGAAAGTAAAGAAAAAAATGACTAAACATAAATTGTAACAAGAAAGAATTCCACCAAAATTGCCCAAAATATTTTATATATATATATATATATATATATATATATATATGTAATTATTTATTTAAAAATATATAATTATATTTATGCTCTACTTCTGTATCGAGCACTATTTTTTTTAAAATAATAACAAAAATACTAAAGAACTTTGGATTATTTACCTAACGAGTTCTTTCCTATTTTCTATATATTTTCGCACACACACACACACATATATATATATATATATATATATATATATATATATATATATATATATATATATATATATATATATAAACACTTAACTAATTGATTTTCTTTTTTTCCAGTTTTTCAGATAAAACGTTCAGCAATCTTGACAAAATTTTGGTAAGAATCATTGAAAAGCCCTTTGAGTTATTCAGCTAGAAAGAGAACAGGATAAAATCGTTTTGTGTTAGCCCCAGAATGTTTTCCCAATGAGAAATGTTAAGAGGAAAAAGATCGTTCAGACTTTTAGTAGCAGTACCAAAATTTATACTCTAGGTTCCGTCGTTAAATTAAACTCATGAACCAACAAGAGAAAGGTGAATAAGTTTAAAAAGAGGGAACAGTAGAGAGGAAAACTGGATCGGCAGGTCACAACTTAGAGCTAAAGAGATCAATTAGAAAAGATACAAGTCCACCCATAAAACTTTTGGCACATGAGAGAGGATTTTCGGCTATGACAGTCCAAAGTCATGTGAAAAAGGACTTGAAAAGGAACACATACGTGAAACCTGTCAAGTACCTTGTTATTCCAGGACAGAAAATAAGATGGTTAGAAAGGGTGAAAATGATCATGTAAAAGTTGGAAAATGATTCTCGAATAATATATATATATATATATATATATATATATATATATATATATATATATATATATATATATTTAAAATTTGTTTCAATTCATCATGAGATTCCGATCCTTAGGCGTGATTAATTAATGATGAACATGTCATTTTCGTTTATGATCGATTTCATCGCGATGCTTCTATTAAATTTGGAGATTAATTATTCTTATTGCTCAAAGCAGAGTACAACAGTGTTATAAAAACCTCGGAGAATTATAGTAAGATAACTTTAATCATTTCTAAGACACAAAGGTTCAGAGGTTAATCTAAAAATGGACAATTTTGCATTTACACGATTTGGACAATGTTGCTGTTACAAGAGAAACAGCCTAACATTGAAACCACGAATTGAGATATTAAAATGAAGCAAGTACGAAAATTTACATATCCGGGATGTGTTTTGTCAGAGGACAAACAATGTGATACCAAAATCCGAATACGTATTCGAATATAGAATGTTGACTTCCAAGAAGTAAAAGTCAAGTACTAAAACATAGGATGATTTCGTTAGAAACTAAGAAAAGAGTACTGAACTGTTGTCTAATATCGGTTCTCCAATATGGAAGTGTATGCTACACACTGTTATTAGAGACGAATAAGAATGTTAAGGCAACAGAAATGTGGTTCTACAGAAGAATGAAAATACCATGGGATGAACACGTGAATATCGACGAAGTTTTAAGGATAATAGAAACAAAAAGGACGCTTTATTTAGAATCAGAAAGAGACAGTCAAAAATTCTGAAATACATAATGAGGAAAGAAGGTTTGGAAAACCTGACACTCGTAGGACAGTTTGAATCAAAATGACAGAAGAAACCCGCAAGTAATCTAAGTAGCTCATATAAACGGATAACTGAACAAGGAATCGATAGATAGAGAAACTAAAAGATTTACTAAGATCAACAAAGCATAGGATGTTTTGTAGAGGCATGAATGCCCACGTCCTGAAAGGACATAAGACATATAAGATATAGAATAGGTGATGGAAATGTAAACAAAACATAAGAGAAGTTATGAAAATGCCTCTGCATAAAGCGCCTTTCATAGCCACCGTGATGCCAAGAAGCAGAATGAATAAATATAAGATGAAGGTTGCGGTCATGATTGTTAGTGCCACAGTACATTGACGTTATGGAAATGCCCAGACATATATCATTTGTTCTTTGATATATGTTGAATGAACACAGGTTAAGCTATTCAGGGCACGGCGATGTGTATTATCAGAGGCATGAACAGGTGCCAGATGAATTATCACATCCTCCGATCTAGGATGTTACATATTTGAGCTTATGAATATCCCCGCTGAAGAGTGGATGACTGACCTCTTGTCACTCGCCAGGTGAATTGTTTCAAGCTATTTCGGACAGAAGGCTTAGATGGATAGTGATTTACTAAGTTAAGCTTAGTTGTGGCACAAGTTCGAAAGTAAGGTACACCCGTTGAGGATCGAACCCACTGA
>OZ010588.1:33862657-33865157 GCA_963932145.1 Acanthosepion lycidas
TTTCAGGGCTGTGTTGTAAAAACTACTGTGCTGTTGGAATATTTCTTTATTTGCTGAGTTCATACTTATTCTTTTCTCTATTGATGTGGGTATATGCTTAATTATAGATGGGGGGTGGTTTGACTTAGGATGTACGTACAAGGGATTAGTGTTAGGTTTTCTGTAAGGTAGGTGAACGTTGTTAGTTAAGTCTAGGGTTACGTCTAGGAAGTTTACTTTTTTTAATTTAGTGTTGACTATTGTTTTTAAATTTAGTTTCCCGAATTCATTGTAAATTACCTTTCTAATTTTCTCTGTTTTAAAGCTTGTGGAGCTCCTCACTACCATGAGCCCGTCATCTCTGTACAGCCCGATGTCCCCCACGTCCAGTTCACGGTGGGCGGTTAGGTTGTACAGTATAAATAGACCGACAAGGTCCGAAGATTCTGCAGATTCTTTTCTATTTTCTGCATACCTGCACAAGGATACATACTAGCTCCCATAACGAGGTCGAGCACTATGAACCTTTATTTTTAAAATGAACTTTAAAAATATGGAAAAAATTAATTTCGACATTTCTCTGGAGAACATTCCACACACAAACAAACGGAATTACTTCATCAAACTTTTACAAAAAACAGAGGAATTAATAAGAAGAATGAGATGGAAAGCATTCTTCTTCCTACGAGGGAATAACCTAACAAAAAAAGAGCACGAGGTTTACGGATTTAAAAGCAAGAAAGTAGCACCATACAACAAAAACCTACAGGAATTCGAAAAGGACCTACTAAATATAATCAACAATATTTCCTTTCAGGAAAAGAAAAACAACTTCCAGAAACGTCTGGACAAAATAGTCAAAACCATAAACGACAGCGACAAAATACTAGTTAAATCCGATAAGACGGGAAACTTTTACAAATTAACGGCTGACGACTACAACAAATTAATTAAAAAAAACTTAACAAAGACTTATAAAAAAGCCCAGAATAACAATATAAATATGGTTGACAGTATCAATAGAACAAGTAAAATGATTACTGATAAATTAAAAATAAGTGATAGAGTAGGCAAACTGGCCGAAAAAGAGTGCTACATCACCCTTAAGGACCACAAACACGGTTTTGAGGAAGACCCTACTACCAGAATGATAAACCCTACTAGACCCAAAATAGGAAAGATAAGCAAAAAAATCCTGGAAAGGATCACTAGCCAAATTAAAAAACAACTCGGATTAACACTCTGGATCAACACCAAAGAAGTCATAAACTGGTTTACCAACATCGAAAATAAGCCCGAATGCACCCTAATCCAGTTCGATATTGTCGATTACTACCAGTCAATATCAAAAGACCTCTTCACGACTGCCCTGGAGTTTGCTACGGTATATACAGACTTAACTGAAGAAGAAACAAACATTATTCTCAATGCAAAGAAATCTGTCCTCATCCATAATGGGGACCAGTGGATAAAAAACACCAATGACAACTTTGACATTACCATGGGATCTCTAGACTCTGCAGAATCTTCGGACCTTGTCGGTCTATTTATACTGTACAACCTAACCGCCCACCGTGAACTGGACGTGGGGGACATCGGGCTGTACAGAGATGACGGGCTCATGGTAGTGAGGAGCTCCACAAGCTTTAAAACAGAGAAAATTAGAAAGGTAATTTACAATGAATTCGGGAAACTAAATTTAAAAACAATAGTCAACACTAAATTAAAAAAAGTAAACTTCCTAGACGTAACCCTAGACTTAACTAACAACGTTCACCTACCTTACAGAAAACCTAACACTAATCCCTTGTACGTACATCCTAAGTCAAACCACCCCCCATCTATAATTAAGCATATACCCACATCAATAGAGAAAAGAATAAGTATGAACTCAGCAAATAAAGAAATATTCCAACAGCACAGTAGTTTTTACAACACAGCCCTGAAAAACAGCAGATACAAAAACTTTGACATAACCTATAGAAACGTTAGTACCAATAATAAGAGAAACAGGAAAAGAAAAATCATCTGGTATACCCCACCGTACAACCAAATGGTCAGCACCAAACTAGGCCATAAGTTCCTAGCTTTAATTGAAAAGCACTTTCCCACTAATAGCAAACTTAGCAACATCTTTAACAAAAACACATTGAAACTAAGTTACAGCTGCACTGAAAATATAGAAAGAATCATAAAAAGACACAATAAGAAAATCCTAGAAAAACACGCATACCAAAACAGTAATAAAACACATAAACTAAAACTAGATAAAAATAACGAAAAATTATGCGATTGTAGAAACCCTAAAAACTGCCCGTTGGAAAATAAATGCCTCACAAAATCCGTGGTATACCAATGCACTATCTCATCCATTGAGAGCCCTAACACTGATAGGATATACATAGGATCAACAAAGAATAATTTTAAAATTAGATGGAGACAACACAAGTGCTCTTTCAACAATATTCAAAATAGAAATCAGACATCTCTATCCCAATATTTCTGGCATCTAAAGGAAACG
>OZ010588.1:33875157-33880157 GCA_963932145.1 Acanthosepion lycidas
AGACAATTCGAAATCGTTAAGTTGTATGATAGAAGCTTGGTGCCATAGTCCACAGAGCGGGTCGGGAATGAGAACAATTTTTCTTTATGTAACGGACATTAGATATAAAAGGTTGTCACCCTTTTTTTTAACAGTAATTTTTTTGTCTCGTGAGTTTTTTTTTCTTTTACTTGTGTTTTGCCACCCCCGTCGGACTCAACTTGCATACGGCTCAATCCCTGCTGGTCCCGTCTGTCTAAGATCTAAACACAGCGTGGGTAGACAGACCGGAGATCAGTACAGTTGCTTTAGCAACCAGGTATTGGAAGCGGGTTGGGAAAGGCGAGGCTGGTGATCATCTAACCAAGAGGTTGGAGCGGCACGCTTGGAACCAGGAGGAGCGACCAGGAGGAGCGACCAGGAGGAGCGACGTCACAGTTGGCGCCGTAACCAAAGGATTCAACCCTGGGCCAGGTGTGTACCCGTCACACAGGGCCCAAAGAGTGTGAGTTCAATACCCGGTTAAGGCAGTGGAGAACTTTCAGAGAGAAATCAACTGGAGACAACCGATAAATGACATCCATTAAAAAAATGAAACTAGAATAGTCTACCCCAGTGTGCGAAATAAAGTGTTCTGCTCGACATTCCAACCAGCTGAAGAAGGCCGGAGCGTACAACGGCCGAAACGTTGTAATAAATATAGCGACAAAGAAGAGGACAATAGTCCGAATAATATAATGTGCATAATAGCTCATCTCAGAAATATAGGCAGCTACTGAAGTGCATGTATTATTGAAAATATGAATTAAATACAACAATTATTAAAAGAGGAAAACGTTTATAAAACTTAAAATTATTTTTTCGTCTGCATTTATTTGATCGTTCAGTGTTATGGGACGTTACCAATAATAACATAATGGACTATTCGATACGTAATAAATGCTGCGCCTCAAGAGGACGCAGAGTTCAGTCCGAAGTCGGGCGACTGGCTGATCGGTTGAACTCTCTGCCTTCGGGCGGGGAGGAATCCCAACGAAGCTACGCCGAAGGGCGGAGTTTCTTCCGGGGAGGTAAATCGACCTTGAATACGTTTATACGGGTTCAAAGGGCATGTTTTTGGCCGAGCCCACGTGCTCGGAGATCTCACGTTAAACCGGACTTGTGCCACATGATACCCTCGTGTGGGGGTGACTAAATACTGTTCATTCTGAAGTCTGGAGTGAAGTCCGTCAGGGATCTGTCAGTCAGTCAGAGCGAGCGAGTCAGTGGAGTCACAGGCAGACCGAAACAGAGTCCCGTTCAGACAATTACTACTAAACCTGATTGTTCATACTAACACTTTCTACTTCTCTCGAAATATTCCTGTTTGTAATATATCTGTGTTATTCCGTATCCAGATTCGAGTTCTTCGTTATTGGTTCTACCTTGGACTATCACCGTGGTACAAGGAACCGGACCATTGCACTCAGAAATATTATTTTATCTCTTGTTCTTCCATTTTTTTCTTACATTACAGATTTGAAAGCATGTAACCAAATAAACCATATAGAGCATTTGCTTCATAATGCTGTTTGATCGGCTGGTTTACTCCCAACTGTTGTCACAGGTGTTCGTTTTGTTTTGTTTTTTTAATTCGAAGACTCATCTTGGTGACGAACTCGTGTCCTTTGATTATATCGGAGGAATCCTCCGATCTGGACGTTGATGTCAGTCGATGAAAAAAACCGCCGAGCGATGATGTTCCACAAACGTACTGGCTGTATACACAACTATGGAACCTAGCCGACCCCATTGTGATAGATGTGCAAGAAGGTTTATCGGTTCTTTGAAAGTTGTTGCTTTTATAGGACCACTCATATTCATATTTTGACCTAACATAAACATATAGTATAAGCCTTACTTTATGCAAAAAAAATGTATGTGTGTAAACATTTTTACAGCTATAGACTGGTGTTCCGGCTGTATATTTAGTTAATCTGTATGAAATCCAAAGATGAATCTGCAATATTTTTGGTGCTGACATGGCATCCTGGCTTTAGTTAGTCTCCCGCCGCCGTAATACAGCTTTGCTGAGCCTTTTCTTTAAATATTTTCATATTAATGAACTTTCCTTACATTATAAATATACACTGGGTTTTCATATTTAAATGTTGTTATTTTTATTCCCAAACTGTCACATAAAAATGTACATATGTGACCTAGTTAGGACTACATGGAGACTTTGAGGTATTATAATGTCTGTAGTAAAAATGTATTGCTTTGGTCTAAGGAATACTGTAGTATGTTTGGGTCAGTAATCGTAGCTAGCTAAGCTTACGTTAATACAGATTGAAGACCAGCTTTCCCCTTTCCAACCCTTTTGGCTACATTTTATCTATTATAACAATATAAATATAACGTTCATCTATCGTACATAATCTTTATGCATTGAAGTGCAGTACTAGTTTGGCGGTAAGGTCTCATTATTTTACTGCTGAAATGACTAGATGTAACTGAAATTATTTGCTAACACTTTTTTCTAACATTCGACGCCTATTGTTATGGGGTCCACCTCTTTTCATACAAGTGGATTCGACCCGTGTGCACTTGGACTGCTGCCGTTAAATACCCAGAGTCAGCCATAGTAGAGAGTAAGAGAAAGAGAGAGAGAGAGAGAGGGGGAAAGAAAGAAAGAGAGAGAGAGAGAGATTGTGATTGAGTTGGAGGTAGAGTAATAGTGTGAGGTAACCGCTTGTAGAAGTCACAGTTACGAACACGTAGACTCTAAGGAAGTCCTACTTCGAGACTGGGTTTACCAGACTGTGTATATATATTATTATTGCTAGTAACCACGTTTCTGGATCTACTAACCGTATTACCAATTGTATTATTGTGTAAATACATTTATTTGTTATATTTCATTCCAGCGTTTGTCATTCATTGGAGACCGAATTTCATCTCGGAATCCACAACAATTATCTTCCATCTTCTTTCTTTCCAGCCAACTTTAATCTTCAAAACTTTACATGCAATGTAAATAGTTAACGACTGTCTTTTTGATTCCGGTTCATTTATTGTTCTCTCTCTTTAATAATGTAATTCTTTTTCTTATTCTTTTATACTCAGTAACCCTTTGTATATTAGTGGCTTTGTTGCATTGCATGGCGTTCAATGATGAAAAATATGTACAAGTATTTTTTTTTAATGATTTTCTGAGACGTGCTGTCTTTACTATTCTAAATTACTTCCTTCAGGTCAATTTCTTTTTTATTTAATATCTTTATTGTTACATTTCCACTGCTGTAACCTGTCGCCATCTTTCTTTTTTAAACCTTTCAAACGAGGTGTGAATTTTCTTCATTAAATGTTATTCCTGCGATACGGCTAAAATTATTATTGTACTGGTTTTGTTCTTTCTTTTCTCTTTGCAAATCTGAGACTTTACTTGTGCATTAAATTACCGATGGTTTCTGTCGTTTTCTTAAATCCGTATCTTTATTTACAACTCCTCAAGATTAGATTGAATCCCTGAAGATTTACGAAAATATACAAACATTAACTAATCCAGGATGTTTGTTACTATATAAATAAAACACTGTTTACGTCAATCAAACAATACTAGACTACATTTCCGTGGAGCTGCAATCGGGATTTATGAAGATGTCACATCGGTGCCCTAATGCATAAATACCCTCTTCGAAAAACATTGCAAGCGATTGACAACGGTTTTCCGTCTCTGCAACAGTGGCATCATCCGTATGGAAGCCCCTCTGAATAAATATATTTTGATACATCCAAACAGATCTAAAGAATTCAAGTCAGGAATAAGCATTGGATGGATTCCAACAATATTTCTGGAACCACTCTTTCATCAATTTACCTATAAACTAAACTGGTAGTAGGCCTCAAGAAGGACCTCTAATCTGTGTTTAACTGGGACAGGAAATGGCTTTAATTCAACTAAAACGAAACTGCTCTCATTTACCCGCCTCCCATCAGGATGGCTAACTCCACGAGAGCGACTCTCTGCACCTGATTGGTCTCACGCTGTCCACTGACCTGAAGTGGAACAACTACATTGAATCAATAGCTTCATCTAGCGCCAGGAATGTTAGATGGCTGAGGAAATTTGAAACTGATAGGTCATATTGAAAGCAAGAGGAAGGCAGTGCAAAGATAGCACAAAGATAAAATTTACTAAGAGCTAAAACGGAATGGAAATTTTGGATAGGCATGATCGTCCACGTCCCGAAGAGACACTTCACATAGAAGAAGCAAATTTCATTATTCTAAATTTTTACATTTGAACCGGTTTTCTTCTGTTTCTTGTCTGTATTGCTAAGTTTTCATATCCCGCCTTCTTTGTTTCTAGATTTCTGAGATGTTGTCTTCTTAGAATCGTCCATTAATTCCTTGGCACCAGTTTCCATAACTTTTTTAATGACGAGAAAGAAAGTAAAGAAATAAAACAATGTACGATGCGGACATACAACTTAACATATAAGCTTTAGAATTCCCTGCATTATATAACCTATTGGCATCACCTTGTACTATTCGATGACAACATTAGTAAATATTAGCGGTTATATAAACTTATGTCACTTATAAGTTCAAATTGAAGCTTTCAGAATCATTGCAAATAATGTCACCGACGTCGCAATAGACGGTACCATCTATAAAAATGTGTATCTCTACGAAGCTCCTGTCTGACACTGTTCAAATTTAACACTGTTGATTTGTCTTCCTTCTTTATCTCTTAAATAAGCCATAATCTGTCACCTAAATTACACTGTATTGATTTCTTTTCACCAGGTAATTTGTTCAGAACTGATAAGTGTTTATCGTCCATCTCAAGTCAATTGGTTTTTTTTTCTTTCTTACCATGATACTGTTTTATGGGGCATTCTGACTGGAATTCACAATTATTTTCTTGTTATTATTATCAGTGATTCGAATAGAGGATTTCTTATTTTCAATAGGTATCCGGTAGTCGCAAAGTACATGAAATAAACTCGGCTACAGTGACAACGTTGTTTTCACAA
>OZ010588.1:33882657-33885574 GCA_963932145.1 Acanthosepion lycidas
AATAGACTGAGATGGGTAGATATACAGATAGATCATGAATAGTCTGAGATAGATAGTGTTATGGTCCAATATCCTCGCACCACAGTCCATGGCCCAAGGTTAGAACCGAGGAAGAACAACTGCAACACAGGAGTAGAATAACAAAGATATATTACAACAGAAATATGGTACAAGAAGTTGAAGGTGTTAGTAATGACTCTCCGTCTGGTTTAGAGTGAACTAATATAGTCTCGACTCGTTACACCATTTATTCATTATACCTCTTGAGAGGCGCAGTATTTATAGTGTCAGGAAGAGACCATTATTGTTATAGGTAAGTTCCCATAACAGATAGATAGATAGATAGATAGATAGATAGATAGATAGATAGATAATGAAGTGGCTGACATAGAGAGACATAATGAATTTGGATAAAAATATAAATAAATAGATAATGAATATATTGTCAAAGATAAAGAGATTGTGACTTATATATAACGAAGAGATTGACATAGATAATAAATAACTTGTGATTGGTAGATAAGATAGATAGATAGATAGATAGATAGATAGATAGATAAACAAGGAAGAGATTGATATATGTAAGTATATAGATAAAGAGATAATGATAGACAATTAATGAAGCTATTGACGTATATAGATAATACAAAGACTGTGATAGATTGATAGATAATGAACAGATAGATAACAAAGGGATTGAAATAGATAATGAAAATATTGTGATAGATAGAAAGACGAGATCGTTGTAGATAGATAAATCGCTTTGCAGAGTGCGAGCTCATTACCACGTTATTCGCTTCACAAATCTTCGCTAGTTGTTATAATAAATCAATGAATGTCCTATAAATATGACTACCATCTCGGCGGCAACCGGAGTAATTGATTTAACCTTTGACACAGAAATAGCATTAACGTCTAACGGTCAAAATTTAAACCAGTAATTTAATTCCCTGGCATGTTACCTATCCGCTCGACCGCTTCGCTCCTATTAGCGGAGCATGCATTTTATCAATACACTGATTCTTCACAGAAGCGGGTGGTAGATTAAAATTTTTAATTGAATTTACTTCCTATCAAATAGGGTGGGGATGAATTTTTCAATTAATATTAATTCAAGATATTTTGGAAAGTTTTCTTTCTCGTTTTCTCTTACAATACTCTTGGCTGATTGAATTCTATTTGCCGATCCTGATGCAAAATCCCATTACAGTTATCAAAGGTTGTTATCTTTCCAATAATAATTCTCATTTCAGAATCAGGATTTCTTCTTTTAATCTGTAACATTCATGTAATTCGGCGTCTACACTATTAGATTTTCCTCACATTTGCGGTTTTAGATAAAAAGATTAATTTCTAAGAGAACAGAAACGAAAATGCATGATAATAATGTATGTCCAAATGTCTAAAACTTGTTAGAATTTCTACTGAATCTCTTTTTTTTATATTCCCTTTATCCTTTTGCAAATCATGTATTTACTTCCCTGTATTTACACTATTTATATTCGGACTATTGTCCTCATGTTTATCGCTGTTAATAGGTGTAAACTTGGACGAAAATAGACTGTCACCTCCAACCTCGATTTCGAATAATGCCATCGCTTGATTCATCGTCAAATATGAGTGGCTGTGGATTTTAGTCCTGCTAGGGTCTTACATTCTTTTGCATAGATGTGGCAACTTGGTCATCATTTGCAGTAACTGTTACATTAAATATTTACACTATTTATAGTAGGTTTGTTGTCCTCATCTTTATTGTTAGTATTACAACGTTTCAGCCATTGTGCTGTCCGACCTTACTCAGAGGTATATCGACCTAAGTAGCTTACAGAGTATTCTTGCCATCAGTGTAAACGGGCGAGCAATAATAGTACTAAATAATAAGCAGCGCAACGAAAACAGTTTACACCCCATGGATTAAAAAAAAAATCAGAATTGACTATAATATACATCTGAGGAAGGCCGGAGATTACAACAGTCGTAACGTTGGGATAACAACAATATCGCTGAGAAAAATAGATTAGGATAACTCCTCATCCAGAAATTCAATAAGAAATTATTTGTAATCTGACAGACGTTGTGACAAAATGTATTGTTATTTTGTTGTTAAGAATTAAATTTCTTCTTCTTTGGTTGCGTGTTAATTTTCTTTCAAAACATTCAGCCCTTCTACGTTTCGCCTTTACTCGAATTTCTGTTAGTTTCAGGATCATTCTACAACATTCCAGAACATAACAGACACCAGAATGAGACCAAAGTTTACATGGCGAAACGCCGAACACCTAGAAAAGCATATAAAAATATTCTATCACGATATCCATAGAATGTATATAAGTGGGCGTGTCTCTGCGCCTTGGGAGACCTGCCTGTATTTCTCTGTTTTTGCGCTACTCTATACGCGAATCATATATATATATATATATATATGTATACATAAATACATATATATATACACATATATATATACATATATACATATATATATATACATATATACATATATATATATATACATATATATACATATATACATATATATATATATATATACATATATATATATATATATATATATATATATATATACATATATATATATATATATACATATATATATATATATATATACATATATATATATATATATACATATATATATATATATATATACATATATATATATATATATATACATATATATATATATACATATATATATATATACATATATATATATATACATATATATATATATATATACATATATATATATATACATATATATATATATACATATATATATATACATATATATATACATATATATACATATATATATATATACATATATATATACATATATATACATATATATATATATAACATATATATACATATATATATATACATATATATATAT
>OZ010588.1:33898274-33905774 GCA_963932145.1 Acanthosepion lycidas
ACATCTTGTATTATTAGTTCGTGTAATATACCTTCGTTATTTCTACTCTTGTGTTCGTGGTGTTCTTCCTTGGTCCTAACCTGGACCATGACAATTAGAAAAGATACAACTCAATCCAGAACACGTTTGGCACATGAGAGAGGATTTTCACCTATGACAGTCGAAAGAGGAGGGAAAACCTTGGAAATGAAATCGTACGTGGAACTTTATTTCAATACTTCATGCGTTTCCGATCCTTAAGTATGATTAATTAATAATGAATATGCTATTTTCGATTATGATCGATTTTATTACAATACATCTGTTAGAGAGTAATTATACACTCTTATTGCTCAACGTAGAGTCCAACAGTGTTATAAAAACCTCGGAGAATTCCAGTAAGATATTTTTAATCATTTCTAACATACATCGGTTCGAAGCTTAATCCAACAATTGGGCATTTTTGCTATTACACCATGTACACACACACACACACACACACACACATATATATATATATATACATAGCATAGCGAGGTTCCATATACTCTTCAGATATTAATTGCATTCTGAAGATTAATCAGTTTTAGCAAGGAATGTTTAGTAAGGTTTGTTTAAAAATGTTCCAGCTGTTTCCTTCAATCTGGACTAACAATGGTTGGCATGTCAGCTTATTGGATGTATTGTAATGATATACTAAAATACAATAATCTCGGGCAGTTATAACTGCTTCTGTGTGTGCGAGTGTGTATGCGTATTAATAAAATCTACTCATGAATTACTTTGTTTCCTATTTTGTAATTAATGGAAATAATAATTCAAATGAAATTCTCATATCAGATAATTAAAAAAAACAAAAAAAACTCACATTAACTATTGAACAAAATGCCGTATTTAGTGCCGCACACAAAGTACATATACTCTCTAAGCCCTTTAGGTAAGATTATTTTGAAAGAAATAATTTGAATTATATCTTAGCAGAAGATTGCTATGCAGGATAAATTCCTGATGTGGACTGAGATAGTTCTGCGTTTTCCACCTGTGCACGTGGTCGTTTTTTTACGTCCTGATAAAAATTGAGATTTAAAATGCAGAATTTCGAAGCAAACGAATTTTCCATATTATTCTTGTCATAATTTCCCCCTCACTTTGACCCGGTGTTTTCCAAAGAATTCCTTGGTAAGATTCTTATTATTATGTACAGCTTAATCGTTCATTAACACCCTCTTGCCTATAACATATGGATTGGATCCAGTATCATATTTGGAATATTTTTCTTATCGTGAATCATTCCGCTTGAGAAATACTGACAGAAAAAAATATAACTATCACCTGCAAAGAAAAACAGTTACATAAAATTTAAAAAAAAAATTGTAAATTATTTAATAATTTTGGAAGATTGACAACATTACTTCATCGTTTGACCAGTAAGACCTGAAAACAAACGCATCATGGCTGAGACACGTAGAGTTTAATATTATCGACTTATTTTAATATTAGTGATATTTTATGTTTAGCTGTAATGAAAAAAAAAAAAAAAACTCGAATCAAATCTCACCAGTAAATATACATTGTAACCGTCGGTGCATTAATAATTAAAATCTGTACATAAAACGAAGTTTGGACTTCCTCATTATCTCAAAAGAACTCCATCAGAGATACTGAGGTAGCAGATGTTATATTAAGCGAACACTAAATAACAGATAGAACCGAACAGAATTACCTGGTCTCATTAGCTTATCAACCATCTCTGTCATTTCCGCAACAACTACAACAATAACGATGGCTGTTTTGCGTTGGAATAATGTTCAGCGTGCTTATCTGGTTTAGCATAACTATTGAGTAGTATGTTTGCTTCTCAATGTGTGCTCATTTCCTTTTGCCTCTTGACAAAATGAGGCTATGCTTAGTAAATACTCTATAGAGTGATGATCAGCTAGCTAGTCCGTTTGACGAATGCAGGGAATCTTAAGAAACAACTATAATAATAATAATAATAATAATAATAATAATAATAATAATAACAGAAATACAAAAAACGTTCTCACGAGTACAACCCATACGTCACGAAGGGCTTTATCTATGTAAAATAGGTGTGATTTTCTTTTCAAAATTGCTCAGTGAAAAATGACATGATGCCATTTCTGACCTTAGGTCTCTGGTCGGGACACGGATGAAAATGAGTTCATACTATATATCAAAGGAAAATAATAATAATAATAATGAGAAGAAGAAGAAGGAGGAGGAGGAGAGGGAGGAATCAAAAGAAATCGGGATATAGATATGGCAGGGTTGAAAAAGTGGATCATTGCGAACTGTTTAAACGAATGAGACTTCATTTTGCAAACCAATGACACATGTTCAAAAACATAATGTATATTATATAAAAGTAAATTAAAATATCAAGTGGTCCATCCGTTCCAGGCAGGATATATTCATCTTGAATATGAACAACATTATCAAATTGTAGATGCTTCTAACCCAGCGGATCTAGGAAGAGCATCGTAGCTGTTTCTATCTAAGTTGATCAAAGAACAACATTGTAAATTATTCTATGTCAACGGATCAAAGAATAACAACGTAGATGTTTCTATCCTAGGGGAATAAAGAACGACATCGCAGATGCCTCTATCGCGATAATACAAAGAACAATATCGTTGGAGTGGATGGAGAAGCCGATTCCTCAGTTAACAACGCGACAAGTTATGCCTTATTTCCTATTCTACAACCTCTTTCTCACAGGTGAAACATCGCGAGCCTCTTGCTTCTTTGTCACCATTTCTATGACCAGTGTTCTAACGAGCTACTTTCCTTGGTCACACCAGCACTAACGTTTGCAACTGAGAACCTGCCATGCCACGTAAACAAGGCTGAATCATACTTCTTACTAATGAAATACGAGGAAAATGAGTAAGTTAAAAACGGATAGCTTATTCCCAAGAATTGTAGAACAGACTTCCATCAGAGTGTTTTCCAACCATTAAAAATCTTGACCTCTTCAAGGCTAGGATTAATTGGTATCTTTTCGGCATAACCCCGCGGTAACCTTCTACCTTCAGCGTCTCTTGAAACATGGACTTTATGAACATTGGTATACCAAAGGTGTTAAGCGAGACAATTTCTGCAATATAATTGTTTGGACAAATATATAGCATAAATGTTCAATTGCATTGAGGTCTGGAAAGTTTGTTGGTCAGTGGGGTTAAGCGAAGTGAAGTCTTCTTTAACTTTGTGAAGCCATTCCGTCACAACAGTTCCATGGTATCAGGGCACATTACCTTTACCATCATCTTCCTATCTATGTATAAAATTCTGTGACTTCCGTTATTATCCCGTTCGTCATGTAACTCTAAAATTACGATTTGCTACGAGGCATAGCCTAGTAAAGGATGTACCAATAAATTGGACCGATTGCAAATGTGAATTAAGTTTAAGCGTCTATGATATTTTTTTCTTTTTCTTTCAGATTTAACAACTTAAGTCTTTGGCAATTTCAACCATGGAAAGATTAACAATCAAACAACGTGTTAAAGTTATCGAAGCTTATTTCGAAAATGGACGTTCAAACAGAAATGCAATAAATTTCCAGGTCTTATCATCTCGCGAAACAGCGAAGTCAATTGGCCACGATGATCGTGCGACTTGACGCCTTTAGATTTCTTCCTTTGGGGTAATCTCAAAAGTAAGTTCTATGCCAACAAGCCAAAAACAAGCCAACAGCGGAAGTATGAGATAATAAGGCATATTGGTAAGATCGATGAGCAATTATTCAGAGATGTCAGCAAAGATTTTTACCATCGGTTGAAGGTGTGCCGCCGAAACCTTGGCGGACAATTAGGCGATATTATTTTTCACACATAATTTCCATGACTTAAATAATATGATCCAATAAATAAATAATTTTTCACCAATAACACTGATTTATTTACGGCTGACTTAATGAAACACTCTTTACAATAAATTTTCATGAAATGTTTTTCCAAACTAATCTGCTTATTCAAATTTCATCGATTGGTTTGTGAAGTTTTTTTTTTTTTTTAAGCGTTTCACTCCAAGCAAGGCGGGAAGCCACTAGGACGCAAGGGATTACAGAAAATTTAGAGCAAGATCAGATAGGAGTGATAGAAGAAAGGATGAGGAGAGGGGTAGTGGATAGATCAAGGCAACTGGAGATGTCGATTGACATTACACTTGAATAGCTGGAGATTATAGCTCTCATGGAAACTGGAATAGGGAAGGGAGTTCCACAGGCGAGAGGTGCGAGACATGAAGCTATTAGAGTAGAAGAGACGGCTACATCTAGGAGTTTCGACAGTGAAAGGGTGAGAGCGGGATGCCTGCCTCGTAGGGCGCTTGAACTCATGAAGTCTGGGAACCAGCGAATAGAAACGTCGAGTTTGTAAACCCCGAGTAAAATGTTAGCGATAACTTCAACAATACTGTGAGGCTTTCAATACGCTACAGCGTGTTGCAAATAAAATCTAGTATAAAACATTGCAGCATAAATGAGCCTACGAAACATGGAGACCATAAAGTGGTATAGATATTCTGCAATATGCATATATATACTAGTCTTTGCTGCTATTAGGGTATTTTGTTAAGTTTAAATGCTACTGTTATTTACAGAAATAATCCAAATAAAACAGGAAATGGCCCAAATATAAATGAAATACTCTACAGATATCAATATTTGTAATTATATCATAAAAATACAGAATAATGATTTAAATAACATTATATAAAACAACTATATGCAGAAGGAGGTGCACCCGTAACATAGGGACCATAAAGAGGTTTAAATATTCTGCAATAAGCTCAGGATATATACTAGTCTTTGCTGCTCTTAGGGGGTATTAAGTATGTTTTATATACTATACAAAGGCCTTCGACAAACTACGCCACAAGGATCTGTTGGAATTGCAGAGCAACCTTGATATATTCGGGAAAGATATAAGAATAATCAAGAACCTATACTGGCAGCAAACAGCATGAATGCGCATAGTTGGGCTAATATACACAATTATAAAGGGGAGTAAGGCAAGGATGTGTCTTCTCACCGGACCTGTTCAATCTATACATCGAGACAATTCTGAGGGAATTGGAAACCCTACGAAGATTGAGCTTTTGCGGCCACAATCTTAACATAAGATAAGCAAATGACAGAGAACTGATATCAGAAACAGAAAAGAAATTACAAAATCTCCTACAGAACGTAGCAAAGGAGAGTAAGAATAAGGAAAGCATAAACTACAAAAGCTAGAATGCATGGTCATCAGCAAAATACACTAAAATCAAGCAGGCACGGGTGTTTAAATATCTGGGAAGTGTTTTGACAGAGGGCGGTAAGTGCGACACTGAAATTCATAGACGTATTGGGATGGCCAAGGGCAAATTCCCACGTTTAGGCAGAGTATTGCGAAACAGGAGAATTTCTTTGGTAACAAAGAAAAGAATACTGATCTGTTATGTGACATCTGTCATTCTTTACGGCAGCGAATGTTGGACAGTCTCCTCAGAGATGAAGAAGAAACTCGAACCGACGGGGACGTTGTTCTACAGACGGATTCTGAGGATGTCATGGACCTAGCGTGTGACCAACGATGAGGTCTTAGAGAGGATAAAAATAAGGGGGAGCCTTATACTTAACATACTTATACTCTGGAAGATGCAACTGAAATTTCGAGGATACATAATGAGGAAGTAGGGCCTGGAAAATCTGATACTCACAGGTCGAATAGAGGGAAAGAGAGACAAGGGAAAACAACACATGATATATCTAGCGGTCATAAGCAAATGGATGACAGACCATGGTCTGAGGGAGGTGTCAGAGGGACGGAACTTGTTGAGAGCTGCAAGGGATAGAGGGAAGAGGAGAGCCATCATCGCCTACGTATTGAAACGATAAAGCATATAAAAAGCAATTCATAGAATATAGAGTTTATTGATAATTTTATAGTAATAGCTTTGACATAAGCCGAAACATTGGAGACTATCGAAACAAACGCGTATTGGAAAAACAAGTGCTGAAATCAATATGAATTGATGATGTAACAAAGATGTGTAAAACAAAATTTTAAGCCTAATTGTTTAAGCTATGTTACATGCATCCAGAAAATTTAACTATCAAAGAAAATTGTGTTTTGTCATATTTTTTATTTGTTCATTAGCTGCTGTGTAATAAGCTCGGTGAACATCTCGGTGTGCTTATTACATTTTTTCCAAGGACAGTATATTTCGTATATCTATAATGTAATAATTTATAATATAATATGTAAAATAATATAAAATAATAGATTTGTATCTAAATAATAGTCGTTAATTAAATAAACAGAAGTTTAGAACCCCAATTTCGAGCATGATGACGTTCAAAAAAGAAAATAGATGGAAAACACTGTTGGTATTCAATGTTTCTCCGGGCACTTGAGGTGTTAGCGGGAAAGTAACGAAGAAGTCTTGATGGAAATGTAAACAAAAAAGAAACTTACACTATTTACATTATACGGACTTTCGTCCTCATCTTTGTTGACATATTTATCACAAGGACACATAACACAGTGGATAAAAGCGTTAGTGAGATCCAGTGACAGGACGCAAAATGTGTGAGTTCAATACCTGGTTAAGGCAGTAGAGAACGAGGAGAGTGGAATTAACAGGAGATAACTAATATCCGGAATACATTAGACATGCACGTGAATCTAGAAAAGGCTACCACAGCGAGTAGAATAAAGGGCTCGGTTCGACATTCCAACCACCTACAGTGGCCGAAACGTTGTAATAAATATGACAACAAAGATGAGGACGATGGTTCGATTAATGTAAATAGTGTACATAATACTTCATCTTAGAAATATAGACATATACAAAAAGGAAACTTATACTCATAATCAGAAAGCGACGGCAGAAATTTCTGGATACATAACGAGGAAGGGCTTGTAAAGACACACCGTAAGCAAAAGAGACATGCGGTCGTGGGGCCCACTGACTTGAAGTTCTTTTGTGAATCGATGGCATAATGTCGGTGGGAGAAATTGGTTAAACATTAGCCCAACAAGGATTGGATGTCTTGGAGGACTATGACTTCCCACGTCACTAAGTGACACGGTACATATTAGGTTGGTGCAAAAATAATGACGTAATAATGTTGTTTTTTGACGTGTTTTTTAACGTCAAAAAACGACATCATTACGTCATTATTTTTGCACCAACATAACAGGAGAGGACATTTTTTTCACTTACATTTTTGTAGTAGCTTTATCGCACAGGAACTGAAAAAAAAAGGAAACTGAAATAGTCAAAGCGATAAAAAAAAAGACTTTTATAAATAAGACGCTATTTATACAACTTGAAAAACAACTAAGTTTTTGTTTTTAAGGTTAATTTGTATTTATCTATGATTATTTTACTTGGTATGTATACATCAGTTTTAAATAAAAGCGGTCGTTAGTAAAGTTTTTAAATACTAAATAAAAAATGGTTGGAACAATAGGGGTGGTTGGAAAATTCGATATTATTTAATAATAG
>OZ010588.1:33915774-33918274 GCA_963932145.1 Acanthosepion lycidas
GAAAAATAATAAAGCAACAATCAACTGTCTTAATAACATTAGTAACAAAGAAAACTCCTCCTGCATATACTTAGACATTGAAGTGTTCTGCCATTCTGTTAACGGACGTACAATAAGCAACGCATTGAACTTAGCAAAATGTTATATAGGAATAAAGTGTCGCTGCAAACACTTGAGTTTGAACAGTGACCGAACACAGGCGAATTCATTATTGAATTAAGTTGACCCCGTGTCCATAGGGGAAATTCTTGTATGTAGGAAGTAGCTGACGACTAACGAATACATTTTTATTTTAATAGGTACCTCCATGGGATCGCTAAAAAATAGTATAGCCTGATGAAAAAAAAACGCCAGATTTGACGAAAACAAATTTTTATGGTCTAAATGTGTATATTATTATTAAAAGGAAAGATCAAAATTAATTTTAATTATTTTTAAAAAAAATTCCTTTAAAGAATTTTTTTTTCCGTTTTAGAACGTTCTAAATTTTGATTAAAAAAACCTTGTTTCTCTTTGTATCACCGCAACCAGTAGAATACATACACAATTTTTAGCACGTTTTATTTGTGTGACAGTCATTAATTTGGAAAATCTTACAAAAATAAAAATAATTGGTGCATGTTAATGAAATTTTCAGAAACTATTAACAGATGATCGAAATTATTATAAATGTGTTTTGTTTTATTAAAGTCATGGTCGGAATATTGTTTTTTATATTTATTACTCGCCCATAACTAATTTTATGAAAACGCTTGAAATTCGATCACGTCAGGTTTAGTGATTACAATAGTTAAAAGCTCATTGGATTTATTTTTTAATTCTACTAGTTTTTATCATTAAAGTTTAATTTTTTAGATACCCGTGTTTGAAATTAACGATTTATTAATTTTTATTTTTTATTTTAAAGGGTGCGTATTATGTGTTTCTGCCTGCACACTCGAGTAAAGCTAATAAAGAATCTTCTCCAGCAGGGTCTGAACTTGCGTCTTGCTTTGTTAGAAGAGAGCAGCGTTTTGACTGCACGGCCACAGAGAGAGTCACATCCCAGCAGAGTGCTATTTATATATAAAACAAGAACAGAAAGAGCAGTGTGGATATATGTATCAACACTGGACGACCACAGTTCGTTTCACGCTCAAATGCTATCGTTAGGCCATGTGGATGAAAGTGTAACTTGTTTATGCATATATATATGGGAAGACCGTTTATTCTTGATTCATCCCGGTTTAACACAGTAAACTAGGAAATATATATATATATATATATATATATATATATATATATATATATATATATCCTAGTTTACTGTATATATATATATATATATATATATATATATATATATTTACTAATTTACTGTATATATATATATATATATATATATATATATATATATATATTGTCACCCACCAAAGTGTCACCCACCAAAGACAAACAGTTTCGCTGTATCACAGCTCCCCAGTTTGGCCAAACGTCCGATTGCTTCAAGAGCCGGGATCGAAACCCAGTCAGTGATCCTAGACGTAGGCTATCGTTGCACGGCAGAGAGATAGGGCAATTTTAACATTTTCCTATACGAAATACATCAGTGGATCGGAGAGCTTAGTTCAGTTGGAAATCAATGCGTTAATAGTTGTAGTAGCCGCTGTTTTTAAAATTACCCTTTTCTCAAGAGAGCTCAACCAGTTTATCAGGAGGATATGTATATATTAATTAATTATATATATATATATATATATATATATATATATGTATATATATATATATATATATATATATATACACAATAATTAAAATTTCACTCTCTCTCTCTCTCTCTCTATATATATATATATATATATATATATATATATATATATAAATATGTCCTACATATATGTCATCCACAGACAGAGTGTTTCGCTGAACCACAGCTATTCAGTGTGGCTAAACGTCCGATTGCTTCAAGCCAGGTCGAAACCCGAACGATTTGGCATCAGAGTTCCTACAACTGTGTGTGTGTATTGAACGTATGAACCGACGTAATGGTTATTAGCATCCTAGCAGAAGAGATGAAGCACACGCATTGATGTTAGACAAATGCTTAAAGAACAACTAGAATGAGATATATTGGTAATTATTTTTAAACATTTGTGATTCTGTTTAAATTTTAGTCAACCGTTTTCTCTTTCTTTTACTTCCCGTCATCTTCGAATAATTACGTGTTGATCAATAAACGGGTTCATGAGGTTCATTTCAATTCTCGTGGTAAAAAAAAAAAAAAAAGAAAGAAAATTGTTTCCTCAGAAGAATCATACATCGCAACAGGCAACCAATTCTGATTTCATCCCAAGGCTGTTAAAAGTGGAATCCGACAGCAACAAATATAAAATAGCAATAAGACTCGAGTGAATGAATGCATCCTCTACTCGTTAGCTGTTTCTGTTTTGCGTCTATATTTTGTGTATTTTAAGGCCTCTTCTCTAACTCAAAGTAAAATTTAACATTATGTCGTCTCCAG
>OZ010588.1:33925774-33928274 GCA_963932145.1 Acanthosepion lycidas
ATATACATATAGAGAGAGAGAGACAGACAGACAGACAGACAGATAGATAGATAGATTGATATGCAGAGAGTATATAATCAAAGTGCTTGTTTTTTTTGTTTCTGTAATGACTTCTTTCTGAATGTTAATAACATTAATTTAATTTTTACGATATATTCTGATTAATGCTTTTATCATTGTCTACAAGGCCTAATAAAAGGCTTTTTAAACAACTCTTCATATAGTAAAGCCTGTGGAAATTGTATGTGAATGATACTCGTCGAAAGTCACAGAAGAAAATGGTGGAAACGTCTTCAAAGGTAAGAATGACGATCATGATGTAATTAATTTGTGAAATTTTAATAACATTTTTTTCTAAAATTTATTAAATATCGTTAACCTAAAATTATGATCTTAAGATTTTTATTAATAAAAATCAAAGTATTAGGCTAAGCCATAAGTAGATTGCGTTTTTGTTTATCACCTTTATTCTTTAAAAAATAAAGTACAATTGCATTTTATTCAATCATATGTCCATCAATATTTGCCATAACTTGTTGCCTCTAATCAGGCAGCTCTTCGATCCCTACAGGATTTTATTTGAAAAAGTTTTCAACGAACTCTTGAGTCTGGTCTTTGTTCGAATAAATTTACTTTATCAAAATCGTTTTGAAATGATCGAAATTTTAATAATTGTTTGGCAGAAGATAGCAGAAGTGTACAATTGTGGGTAGTGTAAAACAAACCAAGCCATTTTTTCTTGTGTTATTCAGGTTGTCTCCGTCCTTGGGCTCTCATGAAGGAGAATACTTTTTTTACATTAATCCACTGTGTACGCTGCCATTGCCGTTCAAAAACTAAGGTATGATCGTGTACTCCAAATCCATTCTAAAGTCTCACGTACAGTTAGTAATTAGGAAGATTCAGTCTTCATTACAATTGATCTTTAAAAACAGAAATTTCTCATGACACAATAGTTTATTAAAAATTGATTTTTTGAAATTTTTACATTTCTTTCACAATTGTGTGCGTTGTTAAAAGAATTTGTTTTATTAACAAAATGTAGAAACGAAACATTTTGTTCATCTAATAAATATTAATTATATTGGTGTGTTTATGTGCATTAGATCTGCATTGGAATTATAAAAATGTAATTCCTAGTTAGAATAAAATAATTATCATAGTATTATTTATATCATTATAGAATCTATCAAAACTGGACTGGACTGAGAACACCAAACGTTGAAAAAAAAGCTTTCAAATATTTAACTAAACAGACCAAATTCTAGACGACTAATATTTATTTACGGGTTTCAGAATCAAAATCAATTTCCATTAGACTGGATGACCAAAACAGATGTACAAATAAAAACTCGAATGAATGAATGTTAAAGAGAGTTTACTCGGCCAATGTATATATGACCGGATTGTTTTTAATAAAACAGTGTCAACAACCATTCTTGTCAGAATCATTACTTGAATAATGGAAAATACTTCATCACAAGACTTTATATAATATTCTAATATTCTTTTCCTTCTGTAACTTGGTGTGTTGCTTTTGTATATAACGTTTTGAGAAACAGAATTTCATGATTTTTTTATATCCCTAAATTTTTCCGTTGGGATTTTCCCTTTTTTTTTTTTTTTAAAAAAAAGAAGCAAAAAAGAAAAGTAAATCTCTTTTAAAACGCCAATTCGGATAATTAAGTCTTCTAAGTTTCCATAACTCATTCCACGACAAAAAGCATCTTATCTTTGTCAAATAACAATGTCTTTTTTTCACGGCTCAAATCAATAAAACTACGTAAGATAAAGAAGGTTGGTTTTTGATTACTATAGTCACAGAATTCTATTACTCTCACTCACTAATTAACATGCTTAGCGTAGTCAGATACAAAACCATTATTGTGGAACAATCTGGTAGTAACAAATTCCCCAATAACGTGATGATCAGCAACAACTGTACGCGATTTCTACACAAAGAGATTGTTTGATACCTAAGTTTGGCATAGTCAGGCACAAGACCACAGATGTTAATCAGTCATTGATGCTTGAAACCAATGCAGGTTGGTGAGACTCGTTAACTAATCCACGGTAAAGCCCCACCTCTTTCCTTCTTTGGCAATTTTACAAATGTAATTTAATTTGCCTTACATTGTTCTTATATTATTTACGAAATATACCATTGTTGTTTTTGGAATCATTTCACCAAGCAAGACAAGAAAGCAACTAACATGAAAGGGGTTGATGAGTGTTAGGAAATAAGTATAATATACTAATAAGGGAGGGGGGACAATAAAAGAACGAGAATTAAGAGAGAAGGTAAAATTAACATTGCATTAATTTTTTTGACTGGGAAGCAAATAACCGGAATAGAGTTCCACAAGTGAGAAATGCGAGAAAAGAGACTAGAAGCATAGAAATTACTAATAGAATTAGGTTGGTGCAAAAATAATATCGTTTCTTGACGTTAAAAAATACGTCAAAAAAGGATATTATTTTTGCACGAACCTAATAGTAC
>OZ010588.1:33933274-33975774 GCA_963932145.1 Acanthosepion lycidas
GGCTCAACATTAATTTCACTCAGTACCCAGCGACATACCTGCACTATTCAAAATGAACACTTGACTATATACCACACGATGTGTTCCCTCAGTTGAGAAAGCTTAACAAGTATTTCATCTGTCCGCAGCATTAGAGAAGATGAGTTGGGAATCAGGAACTGTCTTTCTTTTAAATTCATTTTCAAGTTAAAAGCTTGGGAAGACCAAGTGCAGAGAATTGTAGATGTGCAGGTTGTGTAGTGGATAATGGCTTGAAAAGCCGAGTTCCAATTCCATTTGGGTTCGTTTTATTCACTTACACGCAAATATCCTTGGGAAAGGTATGAATCCGTCACTTCTCTCCGCAGCTATGGGTTAATTTGTAAGACTTTTTGTAATGATTAGTGGAACAATCTCAATTTAAAGGTTTCAGAACTAACGAGGTCGAAGTTAGATATTAGATTGGAGAGGAAGCACACTTGAGAATTTTATCAGCTATAAAATGGCTTCCAAAATAGTTATAAGATATTTGTATTTCTGCTTAAATATCCACTATATATTATTGCTTGTTTTTAATGTATTGACGTAAGATGATATATTTTCTTGGTATATATCAATATAATTTCTGTACTATTCAAAATGAATACTTAACTATTTACAACATAATGTATTCCATCAGTTGAGAAAACTCAAGAAATATTCCATCTGTCCTCAGCATAAGGGAAACTGAGTTGGGAATCAGGGGCTGTCTTTCTTTAAAATCTCACTCTCTGTCTCTGTCTCTTATATATATATATATATATATATATAATCACTATTAATTATATATAAGGGAAGATGAGGTTGTATTTTATCTATCTATCTATATATATATATATATATATATATATATATTAAGCATTTCACCCCGAGCAAGGCGGGAAGCCCCTAGGACGCAAGGGGTTACAGAAAATATGGAGCGAGATCAGATAGGAGTGATAGAAGAGAGTATGAGGAGAAGGGTAGTCGATAGATCAACGCAACTGGAGATGGCTATTGACATTACACTTGAATAGCTGGAGATTATAGCTCTCAGGGAAACTGGAATAGGGAAGGGAGTTCCACAGGTGAGAGATGCGAGACATGAAGCTATTAGAGTAGAAGAGACGGCTACATTTAGGAGTTTCGACAGTGAAGGGGTGAGAGCGGGATGCCAGCCTCGTAGTGCGCATGAACTCGTGAAGTCTGGGAACCAGCGAATGCAGCTCCTCGGAACAATTACCATGAAAGTATTTGTAGAACAGAAAGAGAGAGGCGACGGCGCGTCTGTGAGAAATTGACTGTAGACGAGACGAGAAAGCAGGGCCAATTATATTGCATATCCGCCTCTGAGGCCTACCAAGAACCCCGAGGCAAACAGAAGGGGCACCAGACCATATATGTCAGCAATACTCCATGCAAGGGCGAACTGTTGATTTGTAGATCTGGAGGATCGATTCCGGGGAGAAAAATTTTCTGGCACGGCACAAGGAGCCAACTTTCCTTGAGGTGGACGAGGCAATTGACTCAATGTATTTGTTCCGTCTGAGGTCAGCAGTCAACGTGAGACCGAGCAGCCGGAGAGAGTTGCTCTCGAGAAGTTGAGCGTCAGACATTTTAATGGAGGGCAAGGAAAGATCTATGTGGTGATTAATAGAGAGCAGTTTTGTTTTTGAAGCGTTAAAGTTGACCAGCCAATTCCTGCCCCAGTTCACAACCGATTGGAGGTCCTTTTCGAGACGCATGGGCAGGTTTGTTTTGTCAGTGACACAAGATTTGTTTTTGAGGCAGGAATAAATTGTGGTGTCATCCGCGTAGATGCCAACTTTGGAATTTATAGTATCAGGGAGGTCGTTTATGTAGATAAGGAATAGAGTGGGGCCTAGGATGGAGCCTTGAGGAACACCTGCGTTCGCGGGATAGCAACTGGAGGAGAATATATATATATATATATATATATATATATATATATATATATATATATATATATATAAATCACTATTAATTATATATAAGGGAAGATGGGGTTGTATTTTAACAATATATATTGCTTATATATATATATATATTGTTTATATGTAATATATGTAATATATATAATAATTAATATTACATATATAATAAATTATATAGATATATATATATATATTAGAAATATATAGTAATATATCTAATAATTAAAATTTCTCTTTCTCTCTCCTTCCACACACACACACACACACATATATATATATATATGTATGTATTAAAGATTGATCACTAGTCATTACTGTCATTATTATGTAATCGAAAAATATTTGGGGCTGACCCTTTGTAGAAAATGAATCAAGCAAGTTACAAGCAGTCTTCTTACAGATAGTGATTTTCCAAGCGTAGCTCAGATGTGACACAAGACCGAAAGTAGGGAGCACTCACTGAGGATCGATCTCACTATTGAGTCGTAATTGTTCTAGCGAGGCAAGGCTTGCTAACCCTTACACCGCCTCGAGGTGCCCAAGTCTTCTTACAGATATGTACGTTACTGTTTATGATCTAAGACTTTTATCGTTCACAATGTTATTTAAATCTGAAGAAAATTTATCTGATTCATTTCATTTATTAAAGAGTTATTTCTATTGACTTATCCCGTACAATTTGGTTTGAAATAAGAGTATGTTTTCTATTAATCTTCTTTTCACACAATTTGAGGTTTTTAAGGTCTTCTGCTAATAAGTTTTCCTCAAGCTCCACTCTTGATTTATCTAGAGTATCTTTGCTTGACTGACTTTCCTCTTCGAATTGAGTCTGTGTTGAGTGATATGTATATATCTCCTTCCATGGTTTCTGCTATCATATCTAATCTGGATTTAAAAAAAGCGTGTGATCTTAATAGTACCCTTGTAACAGTCATTAAAAATGTTTTCCCGAACACGCTCCTGTTCTCTCTAAACTGTACAATAAATGCCTCGCTACCTGTTGCTTTTCTTCTGGCTAGAAATCTTGTTCTAGTCTTTAAGAAATTAGTCGAACCATCTAGCCTTTCGAACTATCGGCCTATTAGCCTTGTACCTATTTAGGCAATTTATTACAGGCTCTAATCAACTCTGAATTGGTTAAGCATATCACATCAAAGGACCTTCATTCCGACAAGCAATATGGCTTTCGCTTCTCTAGGTCAACTGCTGATATAATAACGATCATTGCTGAAATATTCTATCAAGCTTTAGATAAGACTTGTGACGCTCGGGTTTTTGCTTTGGGCATCTAGAAAGCTTTTGGTAGTGTTTGGCATATCGATCTTCATCAGTTAAAAGGCTATGAGATATCCGGAAGAATGTTTTAACTGATTCAGCCTTTCTTAGCAAATCGTGAAATCAATGTTGACCTGAACGGCTACGCTTCTAGATCTTTTTGTGTTTGACAGCTGTCCCCAAGGTCTCTATCCTTGGACTTACTTTATTCTTAATTTTCACCAATGTTATTCCTGATGATAACAGTTCTCAACTTCAAATCTCTGCTGATGACAAAAACATTGGCTCGATAGTAAGTCTGTATAGTTTGATAAGTTCAAAATGAGAGCAGATCTAAACAAAATGACCTTAAGTCTGTTGTCACCTCGAGCAAACAATAGCTTGTAGATTTCAACGCTTCCAAAACGAAACTTCTTTCTTTCAATCACCTGAAAGAGTCCTTCTCTCATGTAGATTAGTATTATGGCTGATAGTAAATTTCCGTGAGAGTGACGCGTTCGCATTTTCGGGCTGTCATGAACTGGAAAGATTATATTGAATCCATTCCTAGTGTGACACTATTATGTCGCTAAAAAGATAGAAGAAAAAAAAGAAAGGCGAGAATTAAATTTAGGTGATAAAAAGCCATTACGAAAAGGACACTAAGCGGTGTTATTTTTCTGACAAGGAAAAGTGGTAAGATTTTTATTTCCATTGTCGAGAAAGTAAAACACAAAATTTAATCTGATTTATGTTACGAGTCGGAGAGTCAGAGAATGTCCATTCTGCCCATGGCAATGGTAACGGGAATTTTCAAGATGGACAAGTTACCTCCGGCATAATTCTAAAGAGATAAAAATAAAAATTAATTAAGGACGCACTATCCGAGAAAAACAAAAGTGTCCGCTGACCACCATGAAGGAAAGGTTAAGCCTTTGTCTATATGAAGAATATCATTGAGAGGAGCATCTGTTTATCGTTAGGGCTGGCTATGATAGCGAAACTATTTTATCGGATCAGTAATTGGCACCAAGAATGCAAATACGTCCAAATGGCCACCCACTTGATGCTGGCGAAAATCTGATTGACGAATTCCAGGTGATTCGGTTAAGATAAGAGTCTAGGGTGTGAGGTCTCCTCGAAGAAAGGAAAGAAAAGAAAAGAAAAAAAAAGGAACATAATGTTTTTTTTCTTTGAGCAAGATTTTTTAAACCGAGGCTAGTCTGGCCACACCCACGCCGCTGAGCGCCCATTGGCTGGATGGTGGCATGAGCGTTAGGCGAAGGTAATCATGTGAAGAAGGAGGGGAGGCCTGTTGCGCCCCCTGAAGAGATAGGTGTGAGATGCCACTGTGAGAGAGAGGGGAAACCCGTTGACACCCTCTGAGGGCATGGTGAGATACCAATATGAGAACAGAAGAAGGTGGGAAGACGAAAGACTTCAAAAAATGGAAAATAATAAAATTTTCCTGACCGAAAAAAAAGTGGATTGTGGGTTTAGAATTATCAAGGAACAACAAACCCCGGCAAGCCCACCCCGGTTTTGGTCGGCGTCCATATAAGCAGAGTCGCAGCGAGTGAAAACCAGTTCAGTTCGAGTTCGAGTTCGAGTTCGCAGTTGGGGTTGGAGACAGACAGGCAAGCAGTTGCAGTGAGCTGAGAGCTCTGAAGACCCGCCTCGCTGAAGCTGACTAAGATTAGCGCATTATCGACCTCAACTTCTAATCAAGAACAATTTATTTTTGAAGAACGACTTAGACTCACACCACCGAAATAAGTTTTACGAATATCGCCAGAAGATACACCAAGAACCAGTTTCTTAAAGAACAAACAACTTAAGATGTTAAGACTCGCCTAACAAACGCAAAGTGTCACGAATCCATATAGCGGGTTGGGAAGAAGACGCAGTCCTGTATTCAGCAACCGTATATAAAATATTGTTATCCTTTTTTAACACATTTGAACTTTTCGAGTTATTATTTTATTTTATTTTACATATACTTGTGTGGTGTTGCCCTTGTTCGAACTCGACTTGCATTACGGACCGGCGAGTGATTGATTTCGTCTGCCTAAGATCAAATCACAACGTGGGTAGGTTAGACTGGAAATCAAAACAGTTACTTCAGTCACCAGACGTTGGAGGCGAGCTGGGAACGACAAGGCTGATACCGAATCACCAAAAGGTTAGAACGACACATTTGGTGCCGCGACCAATACCAAGCCAGTTGGTCGTCAGAGGACAGGATAGCACGACGGACGCAGCCGGGCAGACGTCACATTTGGCGCAGCGACACTGGGGGTAGACGTCACACTAGGTCTGTCGTTAAGAAAGTTAGAACACTGGGTGCAAGAGGATTTTTCTCTCCTGAGTCTTACATATTTATAAGTCTACCATTTGTCGATACCTTGAATATTGCTGCCATATATGGTCCGGTGCTTCTGATATATATTTAGAGATTCTTGATAATATCCAAATAAAATCAGCAATACTATTGGTTATCTCGACTTCAGTCATTTTCCCACGGCCGTAATGTAATTATGTATTAATGCTACTCTTTTATTTTCTCTTATTCTTCCACACTCAGTAATTCCTTCTGTTTAATGGCTTTACATCCTTCTATGGTATGATATGATACACCTTAGTATTTATATAGTGGGTCGAAGTGGGAGGAAGTCAACAGTGGCCGTAGACATTGTGTAGTTACTTAAATATGTAATAAATATGCAGATGATATGTTGAAGAAAATTACGGGTCCGCATACCAAAAATAATATTACTTATATTTATCAAAGGTAAAAATATATCACTATATATTTTTATACGTTCTTTCTTATAGACAACGATATTTAAGTAAATAATAAGCAATATTAACAACATTTACCGGTCTGAATGTCCGAGAAATTTTCATAGAAAATAGGAGTCCTCCGACAGGAATCGAAACTGTATCCTACATGGCACAGTCATATAGTCTGACGTGCTTTACCGATTTTACACTTTTAAAACTACAATTCTCCATGATTTAAAAAATAGTAAACTTGACATTGATCACCGAAACGCTCCTCTGTGGCTAAATCGAAAAAGCACGTCAGGCTATATGACGGTTCCGTGTAGGATAGAGGTTCGATATCTGGGATATGTTTCAAAAATAATTGTCGGAATTTGTCTATTTCATTATATATATATATATATATATATATATATATATATATATATCTTAGATTTATCTTTTCAAACACCTATTCTTCCTTCATCAGAAGAATAATACTGTCATTTGAGAGTATGGGGGAAATTAGTCCGATTAAACAGGAAGCTAAAGACTCACAACCCGATTATAAATTGATTGATTTACTTTTCATGGCTTATCAGCTGTTTCTGTGTTAAAGAATAAATATTGATTTGCAAGAATACTTATTTCTTTGCGATAAAGCCTTGTACTAACATTTTAATGTAAAAACAACATGATTCTTTCTGACAGAAGTCCTTCATTTAAAGCCGTAGCTTGGGGAGAAGGGTTTGATTCATAACTTTCCCAAGAGTATTTATGAGTAAGTGGATACTTGGACATTTAACCGACAAACATTTCACCGAATGGACATTTGGCCGAAAATGTAGTGCCCTACTTGCATGCATGTCACACTCTTTATCATAATGAGCTACACATATTTATATCTATTTACTGTATTAATTTAAAATGTTTTGCGGCTTTTTTAAAAATCTATTCTATATATATATTAAATTTTACTTTAAATATTACCGTAAGATGATAAATATTTTGAGAAAAAGCACATTTTAGTATAGCAAAAGGCCTAAGCTTTTACGATATGAAAGAGCTTTCAATTTAGCTTTTTATGATGACTATCTTAAAGTGATGAATTAGTTTTATTCTTACTGTTAAATACGAATTTAAATAATTAGGTGCTACTTTTTACCCAAATGCACTCAAATATCTTTTACAATACTAATTTAAGTAAACAAATATAGAAATAAGAAAACTTTTAAATTTAAATTTAGATTTAGTAATTTAATTATTTGAAATTCAGTGGTAATTATTAGTCCTATTCTACCTTATAATACTGCTAATTAAAATACTTGTATTGCTTTTTACTATTTTTACTTGTACTTCTTCGGTGAAATGTCCGTCACTATAAATAGACAGAAAGATACATATCAACAAAAATGTCCGTCATTCTAAATAGACAGAAAGATACATATGAACAAAAATGATACATGCATATGGACAATGATAGAGAGAGAGAGAGAGAGAGAGAGCGAGCGATATAGATATATCCAATGATAGATAGATATGAAAAGACAAAGATAGATATATAAGAATTGACAATGACAGATAGATATAAACAGAAGATAGATGTAAACAGACATGTCCAGCAACGGCGAGGGTTAATGTAAAGAACCCAACTGGAATTCGAACTTGGCTCTCTGATTTATCCATCCCAGACAGCTACTACACGACCCGCAGTCATACCGATTGTAGAAAGACAACAGTGTTTTATTTTTTTTTTTTTTTTAACAATTAAATCCTTATTGATTATACATTCTTACTTCCTGTTCATCTGAGTATGCTATCTGTAAGTCATTAGCATGGGATTGCTTTACGGTGTATCGGATTCTATCAGAATCAGTCATGATGGTTCTGTTATTAATATGGCTTTCATTTCTCATATAATTTTCCTAGCGTTTCAAGCATCTTAAATGTAGCGTATTTACGAATTGTTTCTCCTATCATTTTAATAAGGTTTTTCCTTTATATAACGCTTTCTTTATTCGCTTTCTGGCATGTGATGAAACTTTATACAATTTATCTAAAAAAGAGAATCTTCTACTAAAAATACATATAGCATATATGCCGTATCCATTCAGCGATTATAGCTCTCCACAGCTTCCTATCATTTTTAGCTCTTAGTATATTTTGTCTTTTCGTTATTTATCTGAAAAGAGATATGAACAATGATATATAAATAGACAGACGTGAACAGAGAATGATACGCAGATAGATATGAACAATTATAGACAGAAAGATATACACAAGTGATACATGCATGTGAACAATGAGAAAGAGAGAGAGAAAGTGATATAGATATATCCAATGATAGATAGATATGAAAATACAAAGATAGATATATAAGAATTGACAATGACAGATAGATGTAAACAGACAATGATAGATATGAACTGACAATGGTAAACAGACAGACAGAAGTAATGAGATTGTATGTCTCCATATATACGTAAGTATTCGGTTAAAGTTTATAAGATCTTTCTCTTAAAAAAGTAACTGTTAATTCTCTTTACAGTATTAATGGGTCTCTTCCTCTTAAACTTTTTTCGAACTAGTTTGGGAAGCCAACAATATCATTATTTTTTCTTCGAATTACATATGCTATCGATTTTAATTGCTGATGTTAAAATTCCTCAAATGGCGTGGTTTCCGTTATTTGATACAGTTCTCTGTAGTGGCAGTCCTTGAAATGTCCTTCTCTTTAACCTACAGATTATATTCGCTAGAAGTTATTTGTAAACATTGATATGGGAAAACGTCTCTATACAGAGTGCCATGTGTAAATTGTCGACATTTAATATTTTTAATTTCGCGCATGCGCGTTGTTTGTTTTTGTTGATTGCGCAGCATATTAGGGTCAGCTGAGCACGTTTTGTGAGAAATATAGCACCATAGGGCAATTCACTTTGCCAGAAATTTAGAAACAGCATACTGTACTGTTTGGCATTTTCACCAGAAGCTCCAATACGAACATTTTAGAGCGCTGGATGTACATTTGAGGACAGGAAAGTGTTGGATGTTATATTCAGTTAACATCATGGTATTTGGAGTGGGCATTAGTGATGACGACATTATGCCTCCATTCATCTTTCGACAGGGCCACAGACTCAACACAGAGGGCCTCATCAAGTGCATTGGGGAAACAGTCCTACCCTGGGTCAAGAGGTGTCTACTGGAAGGCTATATATTGGACAATAGGAATCTGCACCATGATACCAAATCAAGAAAACGCAGTCATAGTTGTCAATCAATTCTTCGACCATTTCACCCCTTACATATGGCCATCTAACTCCCCAGACTTCAACCCCCTTGATAATTATGTGTGGGGCGCAGTTGTGCGAGAAACCAACAAAACTACTTGTAACACCAAAGATTGACTGAAGGCAAGGATTATGTCAGCATTCATCAACCTGAACAAGGAGACCGTCCAGGAGAGTTGCAGGAGATTCTGAAGTCGTTTAGAGGTCGTGGTTGAAGCCAATGGCGATTTTATTGAATAAATTTACTCTTTAGTATTTCAATATATTTTTGAGTAATCTTGGTAAATATATGTGTTAAAATGCGATGTCAGCATTATTTCCATTTTAGCGTAACTTAGACGACAATTTATCCATCGCATCCAGCAAAGCAGACAGTTTAGATATGTCTGAAGTAGTTGGATGATAAGCTTGATATCGATAGGAGTGAAGTTCTTTGGTTCACGTTTTAGTTTTCTTCCTCTTGTGTTGATAGACATCTCTACACCTAACGTAGACTATCCTATGTTCGATTTCTTTATTCCCAGTTTATTTTGGTTTTTAGTCGTTATTGGGAACTCACGAGATTGGCAGGTTTAAGCCTAAATAAAAAATCAAGTTAGCGTATTCAGACAAGCATTTATAAAATAACTAGCAGCATGCCCCGGCGTTACCCGTGCTTTATTGAAAAATCGTACGACTCGTACAGGAATCGCTATCGCTTGACTTAAAATATTTTTGCCCTTCCTTGCCTTTAAAGGAGTGTCCTTTGCCGTCCTGATGTTGCTATATGCCTTACTTCTTGCCTATCTCACACTGCGAATTTTTCAAAGCTCTATACTAAACATTAAATCTGTTACAAAAAAGAACTAAACAAAATGAACACAAATCGATCAGCTTTAAAAAGGACTCGTTACTGGAAAAACCGAATGAATAAAGAATGTTAACAACAAATATTTTTCACACCCAAACCAGTTCTGCGGAATCAGAATCAACGTTGAGTTTAAGCAAGCGAATGAGTCAATTGGAGTAAAGTGCCATGCAGATTTAAATTTTTCCCACTTGTGACGAATGCAGCTATCGATTTTTTTGCATGCTAGTTAACATTCGTGTCAGTCAGCTGTTGGCTCTCACGCTGGCCAATAGAATCATCCTGCCTATTCGTGGCAGCCAGCTATAGGCTCTCACTCTGGCCAGTAGAAAATGGGTGCAAGCTACATGAAAACTGCAAAGTCAGTCTTGGCCTTCCCGCTAACTTGGATCATGTGCATGCAAATTTTGGTGCAAATCCGTCGTAAATTGCCGCCGTGCATTCGTTACACACACACACACACACACACACACACACACACACACACACACACACACACATTTTGCATTTTATAGTTAGAGATAAAATAGGAACACTGCCAATAACACAATCATACTGTTGTGAGACCGTAACATACCTACAACATGGACTCTTCCAGGACTATATAAAGTATGCGATATAACACTCTAGGAGAAGAAGAGGAGAGAGAGAGAGAGAGTATTCTAATACCGTAGTATCAGCCGCGTACGACTACCAATATTGGACACTAGCACATAGTAAGCTCCGCTTACACTTACACTATCTTTGTAACCTTTTTGTTTAATATATCTTTCTTACCTCTAATCCGTGTTCCGTGTTTTCCTTCCGTGGTCCCGACTTTGGGCCCACATCACATACTCATCCGGGTCTTGACGAATGTGAAATCAGTAAACACCAATTTGACATCCGATATATATATTGTGTATTACTTCTAATTCAGTAATATCTCCTATACTTGATAGGTAGATTGTTAGAGAGATAAAAAATGATCAAACATGAAGATTAATATGAACAAACAGCAGTAGATTGTATACATATAAACTGATTGACATCCGTGAATCTGGTCGAAAATCTGTTGCGTGAAAGCATTTGATTATGAAAGCATCAAACATACATAATTAAGAAAATAAAGTTTACCGGGCCTTGTAACCTCATTTGAACTAGACTACAGCGAAATTCACAATCTGCTTTCTTTGACTCAACTTATCTTTCCAGCTTTTAAATGCTTCTGTTGTTCATTAGATAGAGAGAATACTTATCTAAAAATAACATCTTTTTGTCCTGTGTTTTTGCTTATCTATTCTGTATTGGATATTTTTTGGCTACCATATTTCCTTTCCTTGATGCTTGCATTTCATGATGATCTTCTCTTTATTCTCCCTCGTTTTATCCGGTAATCATATGATTCTAGAATCAACACAATCTTCAAGGTTGACGCGAAGCGTCCCATTTTCCCTATTATTATTTGATTTGATATCCTTTCTGGCTTTTAGATGATTCTGCCGGGTGATAGGATCAGCTTAGAGACACAACAATTTGCCCAATACATGAGCTGTTCCAAGCTCTGTTTCTATGATTACTTGCATCAATTATATTATTCAGACTGTTATCCTTATCTCCATTGAAATATTCACAACGTTTTGCCTGTTGTACGCTCCGGCCTTCATCAAGAACACATGACCCAATGGATAAAGACATTTGTTCGATCCAGTAACTACACCGAAATGTTGTGAGTTCAAAGCCAGGCCAAGGCAGTGGGGAACCAAAATTTGGACAGTTGAGTCAAAGGGAAATAACTGAGATATCCGGAAGAGATATTGCACGTGGGACAAAAACAATCTACCCCAGTGAACGAATTAAATGTTTCGGCTCAAAATTCCAATCACCTGAAGAAGGCCAGAGTGTACAAGGGCCTAAACGTTGTGAATTTCGCAATGAAGTCCGAGAAATGTAAATAATGCAAGAAATTATTAACTAGATGTATTTGCTTCCAACAGGAAATTATTCATTATGGTGTTTTCCGTTCAGATATCACTTTTCACGTAATATTTGCAGAGTCAAGTAACAGAAATCTGAAGAGATGCCTTACGAAGTTTTATTCCGGTTTTGTTAATATAGTTCGATGGTATAGTCCGCAACGTCCCAACTTAGAGATAATGTCTCCAACATCCCACATTCTGGCTACCGTTCGGTGTATTTCTTAAGCTTTTCATTTTCTTTGTCCTTGGTAATATGTAATCCTGGAACAACCACATCCATGAGGAGACATTCATTGCCTTTTGTTATTTTAAATGGCCGGTTTGGTCGCCTCAAGTGTACTGTCTTTTTGGATTTTGAAATCATAGAAAATATTGACTTGGTCGTTGTCGATCAATTTCTCTGGCTTGTGGCAGTACCATTTTTGTCGACTTCAAATTCATACTTAACACATATGCACTAATGCAAATGAGAAACTACTTTATCATAGCGGCACTTTCTGCGCAAGCCACCGACGGATACTAATAATTCGGGTGACATTTTCCACCCCTATGCAACACAGCCTGCACTTGTGATAAATAATATTCCAGGCAGAATTGTTATTCTTGGTTTTGTTTTTTGTCCTGGGCGGCTTCCAGTATATTTTCAGTTTTGTTTTTCTATCCATCTTTCCCGTCCTAGGTATGGCAGTCAAGGACATCCGCGTCCTGGGTAAGACGATAAACTACGTCCGATAGCAAGGCCTCTAATCAGGAGGGTTTTGAGGAGCATGGTACCATCTCTTAATCGCTGGTGTTCCCAGGTTCACCCTGATCTGGGGTGGTAGCATCTGTTAGGGTCCCAGCTATGGGCAAATAGTTAACTCGAAACTGAGGTAAAAATAATTATGAAAGTGTAAATATAGGTTTTTATACCAGAAATACTCCGTAAATATTATTGCCAGAAACAAATTTTTGAAGAAAAAATACTATTACTAGCAATACGTCTTTAAAAAAAATTAATATTACCAGCAATACCATTTTGAAAATAATATTACCAGCTATACAATTTTGAGGAAAAAATAAAACCAGAAATAAATTTTTGACAAAAGAAAATTATTACCATGAAAAAAAAAGTTGTCAGCATTAAATGACCTATTGAGGTTGATATGCCGCAAAACAAAACAAACCAAACCAAACTATCCAACCTTTCTTCAACCAATCCCACGAGTGTTTTGTCATAATGGCTTCAATGTTTCTCTAAAACAGTCCAGGAAGCAACATTACCGTTCTTGCTTTTAGATTCGCTTACAGTGTACCCATTTTTTTTATTCTTCATTGTACTCGATCTTCCCCTTTAAGAATATTTTAGATTTCGACTGTTATTTCACTGTTTACCAGATACAAGCTCAACAACATAAGTTCTCTTGCTACACACTTTTAAATGCTGCTGCAATTGTTGTTGTTGTTCTTCTTCCATTATTATTATTATTATTATTATTATTTACTTTGATTTCTGCATTGTACACATTTCTTTCCGGGTCCCACCCAGAGAACCTAAGGTTAGAAATAGCATCATGGCATTTTTCACTGACCAATTAAAAAACAAAACAAACACACCGACACACACATACATACATACATACATACATACATATATATATATATATATATATATATATATATTACGTAAGGTGTGGGCTGTACTCGTGAGATCATTTTTTGTATTTCTTTAAGGCATGACCTTCCAGGGACCCCTTCCATGAAACTACTGGAATTATTTACAACTAATCCGGGGGCTCCAACTACAACAAGGGATTTTGATATTCCCATGTGCCACATTTTTGAGATTTCGATTTCATGGTCCTTGTATTTTGATAGCTTTTTGAACATCTTCAAAGATACAGTGCAGTCTGAAGGGACTGTCTTATCAATGAGGTACTGTTTTGTTTACACCCTCTAATAATAATAAGAGACAACATTATTATTATTATTATTATTATTATTATTGGAAGCTTGTTGCTTGTGGTTATCATGTGACAGTAGGGATTCTCAGCTTCCCAGTAATCTCAATTGTTCTCAAACTCTCAATTCCTTCAATCATAATTCTAGAACCTTACTGTTAGCTATACACAACTGTTTTCTCATATTAATTATTAAAAATAGTCCTAAGTGAATGACGCCCGTGAATATTATGATTATTCTTGATAAGAGTTGCAGTTACAAAGAACTGTACCAAATAACAGAAACCACATCACGTGAAGATATTGTAAAATGGATAGTACATTTAAAAGAAAAAGGGATAATTATGACATAATCGACATTTTGACTTTCGACAATACATAAGAGAAAACTTTAGGAAGGAAAGACGCCATCAATACGAGAAAGAACGATAGCATTTAATGGTTTTGAGAAACTTAATTTCATGAAAAAAAAAAAAACAGTTTTAAAATTAAGAATTTATACATTACAAACGTCACTCTAACTGTTCGGAGAATCAATGCCGAATGTTTCCTTATAAGGAAACGTCTGATATTACCATTACTATAGAATTTCTAATCATACTATTACCATTATCATTTCAACAGATACTTTTGTATTGACTAGTAAGATAATATTTTAATGTTTGTTTTTATTATATCTTTTCGTCTATTTAAATAAATATGATAGAATCTCATTATTTTATTCACAACAGTTTCTAGACTTGCTTGGATACAATGGGCTGGATGTAAAAATCCAAACGCAAGTTACTTTTTGCTTTATTCGGTAAAACATCTTCTGAATTTAACTCATCTTTTGTAAGATCATAGTATCATAACACCCATACTGATAAGAGTATATCAATTACGGGTATTACAGCGAAATGTGATCGATATAGTGATATAGGGTTTTCATAAAAGCAATGTATAATATTTTCGGCGTGGTTCAGTTAAAAATACCTTCATATCGTTTAGTCAAATCTATCAAGTTTTCAACTATCTGAACATGACTCATAACTTGCTTTGGTTGTCTCAT
Source organism: Acanthosepion lycidas (assembly GCA_963932145.1). Taxonomy (NCBI): domain Eukaryota; kingdom Metazoa; phylum Mollusca; class Cephalopoda; order Sepiida; family Sepiidae; genus Acanthosepion; species Acanthosepion lycidas. The sequence goes on from OZ010588.1 coordinate 33,948,333, forward strand.
CCTTCAAATAATATCCGACCATGATACTTGCCTATTCCCCAGGAACAGAGATGCAACATTCATCATTCTCTAGGAGACTTATCCAAATGGTTTGATCAAGCAGCGAGCAAGTAAAACTGACAAAGCCATTATTATTGTTGTTGCTGTTATTATGTTGTGCTTTCCTAACCGCAGGATCTGGCAGATTCAACCGGAGATCACATGTGTTCATGCCCTCTTAAAGCTCTCATCAGTATTCAAGCTAATTTTAGCCAAGTTTTCATCTGGATGCCCTTGTTTTCTCTTATTTACTATTAAGTAATCATTTTGCAAGATCTTATTCATGTGTTTGGATTTCGGTCGGTACAACTGTCAACTCCTATGGCACGATTTTGATAGTAACAATCTTTGAGATTCAAATAAATGACAAATTGGTAGAAGTCCGAATAAAACTACTTTTACATTTCAAATATATCTGGAGTTTACTGAAGATTCAAGAGTGCGAGGCTCATCTAGTTGGCTGACAATAATAAACAGAGTTGTAACTCAATACATTTCGATATCTTGAATAGTTACAGTACGCTGGATATTTATTGAGCATAATATCCACACTGGAATTATCAGCCATTCAGAACTTATAGAATAGCCTTGCCCAAGTAAGAGAATGGAATTTCCGAGGCTGTTATATAAACCACCTTCCAATTTAGCCAGCAGATTACCTTGTTCAGTCAGACTCAACTTCTATTACAGTTGAGTACTGTAGGTTGCTATTAACACATTCTGCATAAAGTACCACGATTCGTTCGAATGACCCAATTAGAGGACCGAGGCAATTTATTGTGAACAAAATCAAAACATTAGAAAGTGGGTTTCATTTTTTTAGCAGACTGTTGAATATAACCCAAAAAACAAAACAAAAGAAAACAAGTAGTAATCTCGTCAAAGAAATTATGTTATCTAAGGGGAAATTATTGAAGGTAAAGTTGTAAAGGTAAAAGCTTCTTCTTGGTGCTCTGGAAACGACACAGAACAATGTAACGGAAACATTGGAGCAACTGAAATTAGGAAGGTTGAACATCATTTACAAAACGGCACATCTGAAGACAATGATACTAATGAGAGTGATTTAGTATCAAATATTAATTTTAGCATTAATTATTAGTATTAATTTTTAACATTCACTGAAAATGAAGATGCTTACAATTCACAGTTTTATATTTCAAAATTAATACCTGGCTTTTGCCGGGAATGTTGAAATTAATATTAGCACAGGCACCAGCAGCGGAATCCCTTGAGCCTATACTTCTCGTTCGGGAGGCGGTTTGATTTATTTCTCGCTGCCTGAGACGTCCTAAAAAGAGGGAGTGCCGAGGGTCTTGAGCAATTTTTCCACCGTATTCCCCTAGGCAGTAACTCCTTTACTGAAGAGGCGGTGGTCATCATTCGGTGCTTGAGAAAATTTTGCACGGTATTTCTGTTAATCCAGTTCAAGCTTGGCGCACAGAAAAATACATTACAAAATTAATACTGGGTATTAAGTTGAAATTTAAATTATCTCTAACCCCAGAGTAGCATCGCCGAGGTGGTAACTCATCTGGAGGGGGGCAGGTGTCATTGACCGGTGTCTGAAGATTTTTTCACGGTATTGCCGGTAAAACTCTAGTAAATCTTCTGTAATAATTTAATGGCTAGCTACTCGCTTCCCAAGTATGCTAGGGTGATTAGCTAATCCCTGTGCACAGGCTTGCTCATGTACATTAGTGCTTTCTCTTTTACGGCCGCTGAAATGACCTATGTTTTGTATTGCAATGCCGAGTAGATCTTAGATATTCTAGCAAAGAGCGCAAATATTACGTGATCAGTATTTGAAAAAGAACAGCAGACTCCATTCCAATGATTTGTGACTTCGTCCCAGCACAACCTTCCTAGAATTTCCACCTACCCAGATGCACTTGGGTCAACTTGTGGTATAGATTTCAAGCGATTACCAAAAGTGTCGGACGCTGCATTCGTTTCCCAAGACAAATAAAATCAAGAATGGACAAAGCGTTATTCAGTCCGGTGATTTGTGACTTCCAGCCAGCACAAACTTCGACGGTTTCTAAGAATTTCCACCTATCCATATGCACTTGGGTCAACTTGTGGTATAAATTTCAAACGATTCCCAAAACTTTCGGACGCTGGTATCGTTTCTCTAGACAAATATTATCAAGAATGGACATGTCGTTATTGCCCTTAAAAATGCTTTTTTAATGTTAAAATATTTGTGAAACACTGAAAATTCATGGTATGAGCAAAATTAAAAGAAAATATAATTAAATTAATTGCAATAGAACATTGATAGTCTAAAAATTGCAAAAAATCCATCGACCTGAGATAAGAGAACATCCACAGGTACTCCGGAAGGTTCTGGTAAAATCTGGAATTTCTGAGTTTCTCTTAATTCCTAATCAACAAGAGTCTAGTATTACACATTGTGTAAAACATACTTACTTACAATTAAAAAAAAAAAAAAGAATAAAAGTTTATTATTGTAATTCATCAAGATTTTTCAGAATAATTGACAGATAGAAATATTCTCGAATAATAAATATCCTCAAACTAAATCTAGTTGCGCTGTCAGAGGATTGAAACCCCTTTTGTCTCTTAAGGGAAACATCAAAACTCCTATTTTGAATTTGCGCCATTACAATTCTATTTTGCCAAAGGCTGAAAATCTTTATTCTGATATAATACTACGACGAGACAATTACCAATGGAGAAAGATCTACGTAAAAACAATAGATTCTATCGACCTAAAATACGTTCCAAGAGATTTTCTCGCCTGTCAACTCGGATCCTCAGGTCTTGTGGCTGGAGAAGGCTAGTGGATAGCGATACACTTTTACCGATCAATACAAAGGACTTCTAAATAGAGTTCCACTTTATGCGAATTCAATTACTTTACTGACTTGACAGCGCAAACCGATTGCTGTCTGGATGGAGAAGGAATATTTTACGAACTCTTACAATACTATATTGTAACCAAACAGCTATAAAGCACTAGTTATTCATTGATGACTGAGATTATGTTCTTCGCACTCATAATATATTTTATCAATAAACAAGAAATATCCACTAATAAAGAATAAAAATTTTCTAAATAATAGAATGTAGAATGAGACTTAAGACAAGATTTACAGTAAACATGTAATATTTAAAACTACTTAACCGGTAAATTTTGAAGTTCGTGTAATATATATATATATATATATATATATATTTGTATTTTATGCTTTTTATTTATCCAATTTATTTTGTTTCTTTTGTGGAGATAAATTACTTAAAGACATTCGAAATCTTCTCTATATCCGATAGCGGTCGACTATTCTATTATCCACTGTCATGGATGTTTATATATATATATATATATATATATATATATATATATATATATATATATATATATATATATATATATATATGAGGAGCTAGGAATTGCCAAAGATGTTCATGAACCTATATGATAGGAAGAATCATAATCAAGAAATCTCTCCTAGAAATGTGATAGCTCAGGATTTTGTGAAGAAGCCTATTGTACCACAGATTCTGTGAGGGATTTATTATCAAGTCCTTCACGGATTCTATGCGTAATGACAGTTACGATATCGGCAGTGAATCTAACGGGGCGGAAACCCATAATGCTTGTCGCTCAGTAGGTATTTCTGTTATTGACAGCTTTTCTAAAAAGATTGTTGATGACACAGGAGGCGGATAGGGTTATATTGCGCCGGGGATGAGCACACACTCAAGGACATATAACTCAGCACGCTTTTATCCACTGTGCCATATATCCTTGAGGACACACGACACGGTGGATAAAGACGTTAGTTAGATCCAGTGACAGGACCCAAGGAGTGTGAGTTTAATACCTGGATAAGTCAGTTGAGAACTTGGAGAGGGGAACTAACAGGAGATAACTGATAACTGACATGCATTAGACATGGCACGTGGAACTAGAACGGGCTACCCCAGCGAGCGAAATAAAGGGTTAAATTCGACCTTCCAAACACCTGAAGAAGACCAAAGCGTTCAACGGCCGAAACGTTGTGATAAATATCCCAACAAATATGAGGACAATAGTCCGAATAATATAAATAGTGTACATAATACCTCATCTCAGAAATATAGCCATAAAAGTTTTCTGTTTTAAAAATTCATTTTAAAATTTACGTATATCGAATTAGTGCGATACCTTCTCAAAATGGATTCAGCTAGATAAAATAATCTAAAATTCCCATCACTCTTCTGTCCTGCGCATGTGCAGTTCTACCAACATAACGGATCTTAGTCAGATGATGTCCTGACGGACGAAACACTTCACAAGTAAAATTTTTCCACTTTGTCATACAATTTTCCCCAATACCGTTCTTGATATATAAAAAAAATATATATCGCTATCTCATATATATATATATATATATATATATATATGTGTGTGTGTGTGTGTGTGTGTGTGTGTGTGTGTGTGTGTGTTTGAGTATAAATTGATAAGAAGCAGAGTATAAATGTAAACAAATTTATTTTCAGGGACCCTCTTTATAACAGGATGAGCCAGAGTAGCCACTCTCATCTATAATCAGTATTTCATGAGCATCTTCTTGTAATACATGAGAACAGGTCAGGCGGTGCAGAACTAATTTTCTTTTTATGATTCTCCACCTCCCACTATCTTTTACAGCTCTCAACAAGTTCCTTCCCTCTGCTTCCTCCCCATGACCACGTTTTATCATCCACTTTCATCAGTCCGCCAGGTATGTCACGCGTTGTTTTCCCTTGTTTCTCTTTCCCTCTATTCGACTCGCCAGTATCAGATTCTCCAGGCCCTCTTTCCTCATTATTTGTCCCAGAAACTTCAGCTGCCTCTTCCTGATATTAAGTCTAAGCCACCTACTTGTTTGCAATCTCTCTAAGACATCATGGTTGCTCACACGCTCGCTCCATGACATCCTTAGTATCCTTCTGTTTAAACACACCTCTAGAGCCTCGAGTCTTTGCGTCATCTTTGGGGAAATCGTTTAGCATTCGCTGCAGTAAAGAATGACAGATGACACGTAACCGTTCAGTATTCTTTTATTTGTTACCAAATATATTCTCCTGTCGAGCAGTACTCTCCCCAGCTTTTAGAATGTGTCCTTGGGCATCCCAATACGCCTATATATTTCAGTGTTGCACTTATCGTTAACCGTGAAGACGCTGCCCATATGTTTAAACTTCCGCGTCTGCTTAATTCTAGGGTCCCCGACCTTCAAATCGCATTTCGGGTTCATCATTTAACTGACGACCATGCATTCCGTCTTCTTGTAATTTATGCTTAGTCCCTTCTTCTCACTCTCCGTCGCTACCTTCTGTAGTAGATTTTGTTGTTTCTTTTCCGTGTCTGCTATCAGTACTGCTACTTAGGAAGCTAATAACTCTGGCTGTTACCAGTGTAAATTCATCGAGCTCCAGTTGGTGTCCCATTTCTGAAATTCCCTTTTCAATTGTTTTTTAAGAGTTATTTGTAATAATGTCATGTTTGACACCTTTCTTACTTCATTGATAACTGTGTACTAATATGGATTGTGGAAAATGTCATCATGAGTAGTAACTAGTTCTCAAAGACGAGAAGATGAATAAAAATCAGTAGTTTCGAATTCTTCCAAATTTCTTGGTATGGGGAAGGTCTAATGAATGTTAATCTCCAAAAGCGATACCCCCAAATGTCTTCGGTCAATTTAAGAATGCTTTCCTACACAAAAGATCAAAAACACGAAAGTAAATTATAATTACGCTATCAAAAACCAAATCAAGACAAAAAGAACGGCAAAACTAATAATCAATTAAGTAAATAAATATATTAAACTTTAGAAAGAAAGAAAGTATCAAAAATAAAATATTTAACATCACTTTAAAATAAACAATTTTAGTATGAGCTAATGAAAAACAAGAAACGTGCAAATATATTCTATGTTATTTCTTTTGTTCACTGATGTAGAATATTCCTTAGCTTGCAAGTGGTCTGACACACAAATAGAATAGTGTAGTCGCAAGTAAAAGCTGACCTGAGTCATTTAATGGAGAGATATATGGGTGAATAGAGACCACTCATCCGAATGTGTTGGGCAGGTCTATTTTAGCAAAATGGACCAACCTAACTGGTGCATTAGGTACTCTCCTATAGATGAGGTAAAATTAGCTGGCTTACTTTTCCAATAAGACACAAGAAGGGAGCCTTGTTAGCAGGTAAGTCACTTGACATCTACAACTCAGATACTGCTATATCTATTAAACTTCCCTTTATGTTTGTATAGAATGTTTACAAGGTGAAGTTTCAATTAAATTCGTAAAATGAATCTACTGACTGTGGTTAATTGATATCATCTATAGTCACTATACTCTACAGAAACACCACCTCCATTACAACTATTTTGTCTATCAAGTGACGAACTATGGTCGGAACTTTTGTCAACTTTTAAGAGAATCATTGTTGTTTATATTGTTTTTTATTTCTTCGTGGTATTGTCACTTATCAACAGTTTTCATGATAAAATCATGATAACGATACTTTATACAGTTCTTTGTTCTTCCCCTTAATAATTAACTGCCCTTGAGAAATTCAACGTAGTGTTTAATATTTTTCTCATAAATATTTCGTAATTAAAAAAAAATAAAACTGAAATTACTGGAAACTGTAGTTCCCTTAAAATAATTACTCCAGGTTATCACGGAATTTTCTGTTCAAATATTTTATATATCAACTAAAGAATAAAAGTAAATGTAATATAAATACTATTTAAATATATTAAAACAATAACTGGTCAAGGTTTGTCGGCACGGCTTAAGCCAATTTCCCACCACAGTAAGGTTGCCTCTCTGTGTATTTCTTTTTTATACTTTCATAGTAATTGTTATGAGGTGGGGGGTCGCTGTGGTATCTAGAATTTATGAACTTATGCCCAATATCAGCCTGGCGTCGAGATCTCGTTAAGTTTTCTCGGGCTTCTCATTTGTTGAGAACCCTTCCGGCTCCATGTTTTTCAGCCAACTTTAATCTGTAATAATTCAAATACAATGTCAATCACTATCTATTATCCTCCTGATTGCTTCTTTCTCTTTCTGCCTACTATTTCCGTTCATAATTCTTCCACACCCTAGCGTTTTAGTGGCCTTACTGCCTTGCTTGGGGTGATACCGAATAATAATAATAATAATAATAATAATAATAATAATAATAATAATAATAATAATATGATAAAGTATATAATATATTTTATAAATATACGAGCATAAATGAAAAAGTAAGAGGAATTTTTAAAGTAACACCGTTATTTCCACTGAAGAACAAATGAATACAACATAGTTGTACTGCACAACAATGCACTTCTGGTATCGTTCAACAAGAAGATTTTCGGTTGCACACGAAGACACGTCTGCATCACTTGCTTGTTTGGGCACCCAACGTGCACAATCTGTACGGTATCCCGAGTCAGCATGCTCTATGGCTTGTACGGATCCATAGCGAATGCCCACGAATGCTAACATCATTTGCTAATCTACCCTGATCAGGATGTGATTATCCGTTCGCGATGTTGATGGATCGACTTTCTTGGCCTTACATCTTTAAAGCCTTCTATCCATTCATGCACTGTTCATTGATTCATAGTCCGTGTTCCACCATCCGGTGATAGATTTTGTCATGTTTGATCGTTACATAATTGAAATTTTAATAAATGTATCTAGTTAACCCAATGCTGGTGCAGTCTATATACTATACATTTGTATATAAAACAGACGGAATTTATATGCCATATTTAAAATAAATGGTATGGTTAAAGCTTTGACTTCATATCTAAAATAAACGGGGATTAACAATAGAAACTAGACTTATAATCTCTGTCGTGAATGCTTGCCGTTTATGGAATTTGTAAAACCTATCTCCATTTTGCTAATTCTCTGTCTATTTTTGCCTTCAATGTTGATATAATTTTCACAACTGTTGGGTGCCTTCTTTGCTAATAGCTAAAACTAATTTCCGACACAATCCACAATGCCCATTACATAACCTAACTAAAAGTAATATCGGTAAAATTAGTAAACATATTTTCTTGAAAGAGGATGTAAATGTACGAAGGATGTTTTAAGAATTAACCAATGGTATAATGCAGCAGAAGCCATACTATAGTTTAATGATAGAAAAAAGAAAGAATGAATCTACGTTCATCTAATTCGATATTTGTGATTTTTACTAGTCCATCACCAAAAATCTGGTAATCTCTGCCGTCAATTTAGCTAAAGATGACTGCTATATTAGCTATAACGAGGATAAAGCATCCACAAAAACCTGTTCTATATCTATATGTGTGGACTAAAAGAAGCAACACCGAATTTAACATTGGTATGTGTCCGTTTGATTCTTCAGAGGCATACAAGGTGGTTGGAATTTTGTTATTGCGTCGATTATGATTTCTTTTCAACATTATGATATGTCCCGGAAAGGGATATATCAGGTCATCCCATAAGTTCTGTTAAAATGAACGAAATTTAAAGAGTATTTTATAATGTCTAATGGAGCTGAACATTATTTTTGTGTTTAGATGCATTTAAACTGATCAAAGTTTAATCAGAGAACAATAAAATTAAATTTTGTTTGATTAAAACCCTGCTAAAATGGAAGTACCCAAGAATCATTTGATGCCCATAATGCTTTATGAGTTCAAGAAAGGAAACTCAGCAGCCGAAGCGGCTAGAAACATTCACTCAGTTTATGGAGAGGAATGTGTGAATGAAAGAATTTGCAGAAGATTGTTTGCAAAATTCAGAGGTGGAGATTTCACCCTTGAAGATGAAGATCGAACCGGACGTCCAGTTGAGTTTGATGAAAAGCTTCTTGAAGCAGCCCTTGAAGAAAATTCTGCTTTATCAGTTGAGGAATTGGCAGTGGTTCTCAGTTCAAACCATACAACTGTTCATCGTCATTTTCAACAACTTGGAAAAGTTCCTAAACTTGGTAAATGGGTGCCTCATGAATTGTCTGAAAACAACCTCAAATCCCGAGTTGACATCTGCTCTTCTTTCCATTCTCTCCAACTTGTTTCACCTTTTTTGGATAGACTTGTGACTGAGGACGAAAAATGGATCTTTTATCGAGATGTTAAGCGTCGTAGACAGTGGCTAGGTAAAGGGGAAGGACCCCAGCCACAGCCAAGAAGTGAACTTCATGGTCAAAAGGTTCTTCTTTCAATCTTGTGGGAACGCCAAAAAATAATCCACTTTGAATTCTTACCACCCAATGCAACAATTAATGCTCAAATATACTGTCAGCAATTAGAGCTTTTGAACCAAGCTTTGAGGAAAAAAAGACCTGCTCTAGTGAATCGAAAAGAGGTGATGTTTCATCAGGACAATGCGCGAATCCACACAGCAAGAAGCACGTCACGAAAGATCGAAGAACTTGGCTGGGAGAAAATTCCTCATCCACCTTATTCTCCCGATCTTGCTCCTTCAGACTACCATTTGTTTCCTAGCTTACAAAATCATTTGGAAGAAATAGATTTTTCTAACACTGGAAGAGATTAAAACTGACATTTGTGAGTTCTTCGAATCAAAGACAAAATAATTTTATAGTAATGGAATTAGTAAGCTTGTTAATAGATGGAAGGAAGTCATAGATAATCAGGGAAAATACATTGTTAATTGAATCTGTAATTAAATGTAACATTTGGTCACTTGTTTTCTTTATTCAAAATTCGGACAGAACTTATGGGATGACCTGATATTTGAACGAAGTAGCTAAGTGGTTTTGGCTACTATAACCAAGTAGAATACGGGAGCAGTAATCGACTGGTACGCGTCGTAGTCGCAGGTAAAAAGTGTAGATCAATGGCGTACCCCAATAGGCGTCGTTATAGACTTAGCTCTCAGACTAAGGCTCTTTGACTCTCCTACACGTCCGTCGGTATTTATGACGGACACCAGCCAATCATATTCCAGTGAGTGGGGAACACAGGTGTACGCATATTCCATTATATCACATTAAAGATAATTTATAGTTTTAGGTTCCGGTCAATACAAAGTTTTAAAAAAATACAATTAATGTCCTTTTATTTTATAATAAAAGGGCATTAACTGTATTTTTATAAAATAAAACATTTAACCTCCATCTATTTTAAATGTAACATTTATTTAAAAATATTCTTAAAAACTGTTTAAACATAAAATATAAATCCTGCCTATTTTCAGTAATATGATTTTCGTATCCGTTTATTTTAATTTAAATTAAATAATTAATAATTAATTTAATTTAAATTTAAATAAATTCATTCTGAAAAAGATACCATTAATTCCCGTTTATTTTAAATGTAAAATATAACCCCCCTCGATTTTAATTACTATACTCTTAAAGCAGTAATCCCTGTATAATATATGGACTACGCTAGAATTTTATTAAAATTTAAATTCATGTAACGGTCAGCACCTAGAGATTGCGTTTTGCATAAAACTGTGAGTTGTGCTACCGTTGTGTAATATGTATAGTTATGACTATATACTTAATAGCTGTGTTATATAACATCGTGCAATATTTTATTAAAACCAGCACACAATGTGCGATATCATATATATATATATATATATATATATATATATATATATTCATTTATTTACATATTTATTTATGATTGTGTGTGTGTCTGATAGAAAAAGAAGAAATAGGAAGCGAAAGAAGTAAAAAAGTACGATAATTTCTTACTTCTTTCCCTCCATATGTCATTCTCTGATGAAGCTTCAATAAAAGTGAAACGTGTCAGATTGATGAACGACTCATGTTTATAATTTATTTTCTCATACATATGTATTCTGATTCCTATTCTATCATCACACAGACATATATATATATATATATATATGTGTGTGTGTGTGTGTGTGTATGTGTGTTTGTGTGTGTGTATATATATGTGTGTGTGTGTGTGTGTGTGTGTGAGTATATATATGTGTTTGTGTATGTATATATATGTGTGTGTGTTTGTGTGTGTGTATATATATATATATATATGTGTGCGTGTGTGTGTATATATATATGTGTGTGTGTTTGTGTGTGTATATATATGTGCGTGTGTGTGTGTTTATGTGTGTGTATATATATATATTTGTGTGTGTATATATATATGTGTGTGTGTGTGTGTGTGTGCGTGTTCTGAATATTGTTTGATAATCAGGCAGCATTAAATTACTACTAGCTGTTATGTCTTTTTAATGACAAATTATTCTTCATATACATTTAGCCAATTATTGTTTTAACCAATTATTTTTGTCTTGTAATTCTCATCTTTGTAATTAAGTTAATAAGATCTGGTAATTTTTATTCATAAAATGGTAGACGACGCATCTTAACAAAATAAATAAAAGACATTGAAAACTCTGTAAATCACGTCACGTAATTCAAGAGAACAGACTTGTGCATCATATATATTCCTACTCTGTAGTTTGTAGACTTCCTTGATACAGCTTAGCGCTTCTCGATCTTTTGATCTTAAGCGGAAATTAACTAAATTCTAATTACAGAAAACCGTCGTACCCACCCTGAACCTTTCCCATTCTACTTAAACAAGAATGGGCAGGGTGAGTCCCTGATGTCTGAGGAGTCCAAAAATCTGAAATGCCGAGAAAGTCGAACAATTTCTGTAACCACTTACATGAATATGTACAGGGTTCCAAGTTAATTCTGACTATTTACATTATTCGTACTATTGTCCTCATCTTTGTCGCCATATTTATTACAACGTTTCGGCTGTTGTACGTTCCGACCTTCTTCAAGTGTTTGGAATGTCGAACTGAACCCTTTATTTCGCTCGCTGTTCTAGTTTCACATGCTATGTTTAATGGATGTCAGTTATCTCCTGTTGATTCCCCTCTGAAAGTTCCCTACTGCTTTAACCGGGTATTGAACTCACACTCTTTAAGTCCTCTCACTGGATCTAACCAACGCCTTTATCCACTTTGTCATTTGTCCTTGAGGACATCTGTGTATGAATTTCTGTGTATTATAAACCTAACGTCTCAGCAAGCATTTTTCACCAGTGCTCATATTGGAGTTTTTTGCTGTAATCATTACATTTTTTTTTTACCAAAGCTCATATTGCAATTTTTGTTGTTATTATCGCTTTTCTCTGGCACATACTGGTTCTATATAGTATTCATTGCTATGCTTAGTGTGTCCAGGAGATTTTTGTGGCCTAGCATATGCGCTGATTCCTTAAGTTTACGAATTTCCCAATGATGTTCCTTGTCTATGATCTCAACCTGATCCCACAGAAGGCGATGATCTCCCTTTTTCTCTCCATATATCGTCAGCCACGCCTGATTTTTCCACTTGCACTCGTGTTACAAATTTCTGGTGTTCTTGAAGACCTACCTTAAGGGGGCGGTCTGTCTCCCTTTTATATTTCTTTCCGCAGCTGCACGGGATATCGTACACACAGTCTTTAGACATGTTCACCTCTATGGAGTGGGGTCTTACTCGGGAGAGATATCTGCGACGTGTCGTCAAACTTTTGAAGGTCGTCCTGATGTTATATGGACCGCAGATCCTTTGTATTTTCTCTGATAATCCCTTCACATAGGGCATAAGAATTTTGTTGTCCTCCTCTTGTACCCGGCTATCCCAGTTTTTGGGGGCTGCTGCCATGTACGCAGGGTAGTTGTTACATTGTAGGATACTACTTATACTGACCAATTCTTTATCTAATGTCTCTGTTCGCCACTTACGACTTTGCTCGGTGTTGTAAGCAGCGGACGATCACTTTGTTTACGCTGTATGGATGGTGGCAGTTGCAATTGAGGTACTGTCCAGTGAATATCGGTTTATGGTATGCGGATGTCTTGAACCTATGCTCTGTTCGAGATATTAGAACATCCAGGAATGGGAGTGTGTTGTTACTTTCTTTCTCCTTTGTGAACTGTATCGAAGTTCTTATTAAGTTCACATGGTCCAGTAGAAACTGAACATCTTCCTGGTGTGGCCAGAGAATGAAGGTGTCATCTACGCACTTTAACCATAGAGTTGGCGTTAGAGATATAGATTTTAATGCTATTTCCTCAAAATATTCCATGTATATATTCGTCATTGCTAGTGATAATGGCGAGCACATTGCTAAATACTCCTCCTGTCGATATATGTGTGATCCCATTCCGAAGTGTGTTGTTTGTGTACAAAACGTCAACATCTCCTTCAGATTATGTATTGGAATACTGGTCCGTTCTTCTAGGGATGAGTCAGAGGCCAACTGTCTCAGACTACTGAGAGTGCCTTCTCCGTGGGCACCTTGGTGAACAAACTCACCAGGTCTAAGCTCACCATCTGATTGGATAGGATGGGAGCATCTTTTATTATTTCCACGAAGTTGTGGGGAGTAGCGGACATATGAAGGAGACTTTCCGATCAATGAGTCAATTATATCTAAAAGGAAGCGACTCAGAGGGTGGCACACAGAGCCTTGGCAACTAACAATCGGCCTGAGAGGAATTCCGTCTTTGTGAATCTTAGGGAGACCGTATATGTGAGGTAGCTTGGTGTAACGTAGCGATAACTGCCTATACTTCTTAGGTGCGAAGTGATCCTTGTTCTTGATTAGTATCTGTGACAGTTTGCGTTCCGTTTTCATTGTAGGATCCTTTTTTTTACTTTGCTGTAGCTACCATTGCTAATGAGGTCTTCCAGGTTTCTTGCATAATCTGATCTGTCCATCACTACAGTCGCATTGCCCTTGTCAGCCGGTAGTATGATGATGTTTTCGTTCCTCTGTAGGGATCCGATCGCCAGCCTCTCCAGTTTCGTGATGTTTGACCTAGGCGGCTTGACCTTCTCCAAGGCCCGTCTCACCTTCCATCTCAGTTCAATCGCCTGAGCCTGAGGAAAGTTCAAGGCCACCTCCTCGACTCTGGCAATGATATCCAGGTTTGCGCCCGCCTGATGGTTGTGGGGAAGTTGAGACCTTTATTCAATATTGACTCCTCAGAGGCATTCAGCTGATATTGGCTGATGTTGATTATTGCTTTCACTGGTGGGTGATAGACCTTGTGGGTCACCTTCTGATCTTTCCATCTGTTCAATTTTTGTACTTGGTGAGCCTTGACTACATCGAATTCATATCTGAACGATTTATCCAGGTCATATTGGATCCTTCTCCCGTCTTCTTCATTGGTAATTCTGTTGAAGAAATCCTCAAGTCTCTGGGAGATATGAGAGTGTAGTCTCTGTTTATCGAACTATTGTACTGGATTCTCTCTCGGACAAGGGTGTGTCCCGCTTTTTCTGGGATAGCCAGGTACAAGAGGAGGGCAACAACACTCAGAAAACAGTTTGCCTGCCTTATGTAAAGGGGTTATCAGAGAAAATAATAATATCTTATTGGCTAAGATTCACATATCGTGGGACATTCGATTTATGATATTTTAGTTCATTTGACAGCCTTCACTCTGCTAGTGTACATGGACAGCGCAGTGGTAAACTACGATTCCATTATATTCCTTACTAATTCTCAAAAGAGACATGCGACAGTGACGCGTATTGCAAAATCATTCAATGCAAGCGATACTAGACACATATCTTGTCTGTTTGTTCAGCGTTCATTAGCACCTATGAGAAAAGAAGACCAAAAATAATTCATCTGTAAATTCCATGGCATTGGACATAGCGCCTGAAATGAGTTCATGAGGTCGATAATTAGTATCCGGAGGACTGGAAACGTGTAGTGTGGTTTGATGTTTCCAAATCTCGATCTCTTGGTAGAATGAATGTGTGGCGCAGACAACTTGAGTTTATGGAACCTAGATGTTAATAAGGCATGGCGCAGTATGCATATGTGCTCCTTAACTAGTACTTGTATCTGGAAAATAATCATTGTTATTCTCAAAATATTCACTCCTCTAAATGAAATAGAAACATTACATAATATGTTTCGGCTTTCAATAATCCACAGTATGATTATGCCGTAAAAATAAACAAAAGTTAATTAATCAACTCGCTACCATTGACCGCTACTTTGCACTAATTCGTTCCCATTCATAGATTCTGTGTATCCCAAAAGCAAAGACTTATACGAGCAGGATAATGTACCCTGGCATCGTGTTCGTTAATGATTTGAGAAGCATGCTGGAAACAAAACTAATCAAAACATGGTAAAGGAGTCTATTCGCGTTTACAAATATCAGAGACCTCTGAGCAGATGTCTAGACGTCATACTCAACGCCTCTCTAGATGACTACCGACTATTTGTGGAATCGATGTCACGTCGAACTGCTGCATTTCGCTGGTCTAGAAGAGATTATAATCGATAAGCGCCTATGACTTTTGGCACGTTACAGTGTATTTTAACAATAACAACAGGTTAAGCGAGATACATAGGAATCAGTGATAGGATAAATATATTGAAAGTTAGAAATAAAGAAAATCATGAGTGATGTTTAGCTGAATTTAATTCAAAGACATTTTATATAATAACATCTTTTGCTCACTTTATGTTAAAATGATTTGACACGATATAATCAGAAGAATTTAAACAAAGGGGTTCGTGACCTCATACTAATTCTTTTATGCAGTCCTGAGAACATTAACTTTGACATTTTCTATATTTTTACGAGTATAAATTACTTGTGCACTAAGTATTCTTCAAATTGAAATAAAAATAAGATCGAAAATAAAAACAAAATGTACGCAAACTAAAGCAAAAATTCAACACTTGTGCAACTAACAGTAAACCACGCCTCATTCTTTGATGCTTACAGATTTTTTGTATAAAAAATTATAAATAAAAAATGAGAAAGGTGAAGGTTGTGAAACAACGCTTTTTTATTCTTATATATCAATTTATTTCGTAATATGACACTCAGGATTTATCATGCATTAGTGACTTAATTTTTGTTTTTCACTTAATTTCACAGACCAGAAAGTTGTAGATCAGTCAAAGAGGATTACTCACAACTCTCTCTCTCTCCTTAGAAACACACACATTATTTATATATATATATATATATATATATATATATATATATATATATATATATATATATATATATTATATACATAGATAGATATATGATTTCCTCGAAGGGACCGGAGGTATGAATCCGGCCGGAGAGTACATATTTTTCTAAGATTTGTCAAATATTCATAAATAAATAAACTTTTTCATAAATAAATTGAGCATCTACTCAAATATGGGTATCCCTTAGGATCACACACACACAAACACACATATATATATATATATATATATATATATATATATATATATATATATATATATATATATATATATATATATATCGGAACACTTTCCATTATTCATGGGGGAACATAGTATGAACTGATATTAAAATACAAACAAGACCTGACCATAAATAAACTCCAACCTCAGATCGCTTCCCACGGGATAAGATATGTTACAGTCCCACCAATCGCTAACACAAACCCAATCTCCTTAACAAAGCGTCTACGAGAGGAGGATTAACAATGAAAATAGATTTAACACAATGTTCTGAGACAGACACTTAGAGGCCGATGACAACCGTGTACAGAACGGCTTGAAATAGAGTTTATCTTTGTTCATTTTTTTTTTGCTGTAATATATATATATATATATATATATATATATATATATGTGTGTGTGTGTTTGTGTGTATTTAGACAGGCTCCGTTGAATAATTTATAACAAATAGTAAATTTAACTTTCAAATGAACACAATATTTTCTTCGAATATAATGAACACTACAATATTTGACTTGCAATAAACAATACCCCGATGATGACATTGTGCTATGTCAAAAGTACTCGGAATAAAAGAAATATGTATCAAAACTTAGATTTTATCTCGACGTTTAATATCGATAGCAAAAAGCTTTTCCGTGAATATGAAAGCATGCAGTGAATATGTAAAGCGAACATGTCTAAATTATTCAAAATAACATGTCGCAATGAAAATATGATTCCAGTATATATATATATACCATATAACTTTTTTTGAATACAGAGACCCTCCGCAACATTTGAATTCAGAATTGTCTTTCTCCTAGAAGAGTTACCATCCAAGGTTATAGAAGCCAGTCTGTACTGCCATTTGCCCATAGCTGGAAGGACAAGAAGAGGTTTCATACCTATCTTAAGTGAATGGAATGGATACGACAGGAATATATATATATATATATATATATATATATATATATATATATATATATATATATATGAAGAAATATACTTTTAAGGTATGCTATATATGTACATATGTATATATATATATATATATATATATATAGGTATATATATATACATATATATGTATATACATACATATATATATATGTATGTATATATATACATATATATATACATATATATATATATATACATATATATATGTATATATATATGTATATATATACATATATATATGTATATATATACATATATATATATGTATATATATACATATATATATATGTATATATATACATATATATATGTATATATATATGTATATATATATGTATATATATACATATATGTATATATATATATACATATATGTATATATATATGTATGTATATATGTATATATGGATATATATATATATATATATATATATATATATGTATATATGTACATATGTATGTATATATGTACATATGTATATATGTATATATATAATTAATTATTTTTCTGGGTGAGAGAGAAGAAAGTATAATTGTGAACTGATACGGTAATGGTAATTATGATGCCGTAATAATTGTGGACTGATGCGGCAATTGTAACTGTGATGTTGTAGTAATGCTGGAGAGAGCGTGTGATGATAATAACGATTGCAGCAACAAATAGTCATTATAAAGTGGTAGAAGTTATCGCAGTAATGGTGGTGGAATGATATTAATTATAATTATTTTCATGGTAGTTTAAACTAAAATATAATTGATGATGTTATGGTGTCATTGGTTTCTCATATCATACACATAGAGTCAATGGTGGTTTATGTAGTAGTGTTGGTTTGGTTTTTTTTTTATCCATTTGGTATAAATTCTGATAATAGTTATTTGTTTTGATGTCTGCATTTAGAAATTATTTCTGATCTTATGTTTGGTGAATTCATTTTTTGGGTATGAGAAATTATTGATAACTTTTCGTGTAGACAAAGTAGGTATTTCTTTGTACGGACGGAGGAGTGATTGGTTCATACCATTCCTAGTGGTATTGGCACGTAATGAATTCAACCTCGGCTCTCCAGTCCCCCAATCCATTACTCCAGTGTCTTTCTCTCTTTTTTAATACTATTTTATGTGTGTGTATATATATATGTGTGTGTGTATATATATATATATATATATATATATATATATGTGTGTGTGTGTGTGTGTATGTGTGTGATTAGTTTTTGCTGAAATATTCACTTTATATCATATAAATCCATGAATATTATTAATAAAATTCGTAGAAGTATATGAACAATATTTACTACTGAATAAAATGCACTGAAATGGAAGTCGTTTGTTTTGAAAAAATGAACATTTCTTGTGCAAAATAAATACTTCTTCAGCATAAATAGATAGATGGAAATTATTTAATAAAATTACGAAAAATTGTAACGGGAGAGAATTGATGCATTCAAGGACAAAAACGTGGGCGTAGGTCTCTATTTTCCTAACGATGATAGTTTATAAGATTACATATATAAATGGTTCTTCCCTGTTTGCAACATGCCATAATTTACAAATAATTTGTGAATCAATGAGAGCTCTTCGTTTTCATTTATACCCTCGGTAAAATCAAATATAGAATCTGTATGCAAAGCAAGCGCCGACAGAAATATAGCATTGAATCTAAAAGCAAGATTGGGCTTTTCAAAGATGAAGAATTGAGTTTTGAATAACTGGAATGGTAGCGAAGACAATAGTGGGAGGAATGCAGATTATACTAGATCCTGGGGAAGACTGGAAAAGGTGTGAAACTATCTTTTGTCTGAAAATTTGGTAGAAGAGAGTTAAATTCATCTTTGGATTGATGGAGTCTTTAAATGTCTTTAGGCTAAGTAGGAGAGGAGGAAAGAACGGATGCACGATGTAAACTGAAAGAGAGCAATTACCATAAAAGAAGGGTTAAAGAGAAAACCATGACGTAACAGAGAAGGAAAGAGAAAATACGAAGTAATAAATAATAAAATACATTTCAGAAACCAATAAATAAAAAAAAGAATAGAGAATTAGAGAAGAGGATAGAAATATTGGGGAAGATGTAGAAAGAAAAGCTGAAAGAAGAATATGAAATCAAAAATGATAAAAAACAGGAAAGCAGAAAGTAGAAAACGAAAAGTGATAGATAACAAAGGCAATTAATGAGAGACAAAATTTGGGCAAAATATTTAGGGAAGAATAAAGACGAAAAAATCAATTTCGAAGTAAAAAAAGAAGATTAAAAAAACGAGAATGTCCACAAAAAAAAAGGATGTAATGAAAGAAGTGAAGAAAAGCAAAGCGGACAAAAAAGGAAGACATGAAGAGAAGAAAAACAAAAAGGTTATTAGAAAAGGAAGACACGAAGAAAGAAAAGAAAAACAAAAAGGCAAGAAAAAAGGAAGACAAGAAGAAAGAGAAGAAAAACAAAAAGGTTAAGAGAAAAGGAAGACACGAAGAAAGAGAAGAAAACAAAGCGGACAAAAAAAGGAAGACACGAAGAAAGAGAAGAAAAAGAAAAAGGTTAAGAGAAATGGAAGACATGAAGAAAGAGAAGAAAACCAGAAAGAGTAAGAAAAACGGAAGACATGAAGGAAGAGAGAAAAAAGGACAAGAAAAAAATGAAAGAAGAAAAAACAAAACAGACAAGAAAAACAAAACAGACAAGAAAAAATGGAAGGAATGAAAGAAAATTAGAATGACAAAACTGACAAGAATGAAGGAACGAAGGTAAGAAAGAAGGAAAGAAAGATAGAAAGATTTGGGAAAGGAAGGAATTGCAACAAAGAAAATTAATGAATGCAGATGTATAGATAAAGGAACAGAAATACAAAGACGAATGAAAAAGAATGTATAAATGTAAAAGAAAAGAGAAAAGGAATAAGAAGAAGGAAGAAAGAATGTTAAAATAGAAGATGTGAAGAATTTTAATAACGAAGAGAAATGTACTTGAAGAAAAAAAGAATAGTATATAAGAAAAGAGCGACGATCCCGACAAAAATTAAAGGAATGTGAAACTAATGAATCAGAAAGCAAGAAATGAAATGAAAAAAGAACAATGTTTTGAGATAAACTATCCGAACAAAGGTGGAGAGAAAAAGGAAGGATAGAATATAAGAAAAAAGAAGAAAAAAAGAAGCGATGGATGGATGGAATAACGTAGGGAAAGGAATGTAAAACTCAATGAATTTCTTCAAACAATTTATTTGTACAACCAACAAATATTCATTAGCATCCCCTCCCGATAAAAGAAGATCTAATGACTTTTTCTAAAGTTTTATCTAAGATTCTAAGACATTATTTTAGGATAAATTCTCACATGAACCCGGAGCTATTTGCTTTGACTACTACACTTGACTGGTCATCCTTATAATTTCGCCGTCTCTGAGCAAGCGTCTGCAATAGGAATTGGCCAGCCAACTTTGTAGACAGATATCCTCGAATACGAGTGGCCAGCTGTACATGACTTTAATATGCCAACTAAAGTAGAGGGTAGGTTCCATTTGCAAAATAATAAAGTATTTCAAATAATTATCCCATTATATATATATATATATATATATATATATATATATATATATATATATATATATATATATATTTCAGGTATTATAAGATGTTTTCAAAGCTTAACGTAGTACATTTTTTCGTTTGAATGTTCACCGAACGATCATGCATGGTAAATAATGGTTTGTCGACGTATTTCAACTTGCTTGGTAAAAGCAGAGATCGCTCCTACTTCAAGTAATGATAGCAGTGTCTTATTCGTAGACAGTGATGTTCATTGTTCACTACTTTTTTATGTGTTAATGATTTTTTACTACATTTTACACTAAAAAAATGGTTATTATTATCCTTTAATAGTTGTTAACATATTTCATATTTCCAAAAGTTGATTTATATCATACCATAGTAGAAATAAATAGTAGATATCATTATTGATTATATTAGAGTAGAAAATGGATGGTAGATATGATACTATACTAGAAAATGGATGGTAATCATACTATAGTAGAAAATGGATGGTAATCATACTATATTACCACCCCTAAAGTTGTTTTCTCAATCCAAGGAACATGTTCCCTACATCACCGGAACATTTTATGACTTTTGCATGGATGGTATTTAACTATTGTTCCATTTCTTGTATTCTTAGGTTTTTCTTCTATTATTTTTAGAAATTGAATCTCGATTTAAGTTGGCCTCCCAGGATATCGACAAAACTGACAAAGCATTTTTAGTGCTTTCTCATACGTGTTTCTTTCCATAATTTAAATATTCATCGTCGCTTCTGACGCCAAAAAATCCTATCTGAAGTAGTAAAGAATATAGTCTCAGCTGGAACTTATTTACACCTATTCTATTACAGCAATTGCAAAATTATTCAAATTGACATTAAATATTCCTTAAAGGAACGAGGAAAGATCAGAACAGCATGTTTTATGCATAAATGTGTCTCATATAATCAAGCAACTCTATTGAAGATATTATTGCAAATCCAAAGGTAGAAGATTCTGCACAACCGAAGAGATACCTGAGGAAGTATGAACACTGACTAAGCAGAAACGTAGTTAATCTGAAATGCATGAGGAATGATTATAATGCCCAGGTTAACATATATACTAAACACATTAAGTATTAAAACCTTTTGATCCCGCTATACGGGAATGATTAGCAAGCTTCGTTCGACGTTCAAGTTTCTTTGGAATATAATTATCTTTATCTCTAGAATACTTGGAACAGCTGATATTTAAAAAAAAATTAATTCATTCCAAGTAAGACAATAAGGTTACTAAGACGCAAATGCTTATTGACTGTGAAAGAATATGAGAAAAAGTAAAACATTATTAAGGGGGGGAAACAAATCTTTGCAGATCAAATGTAACTGGAAAAAAGAGACCATCAGTAAATCCTAGAAGCCAGAAGTTTGAGAGAAGAAACTGTCAGCATAAAACTTACGGTGGCATGTCCCCATTTTAACTGAAGCTTCTAATCTACTACTGCGATTCAATTGGTAAAAACGAGGTACCAAACAGGAAAACGTATCAGAACAATCACCATAAAATTATTTTAGAGAAGGCAAAAGTAAGCTCAGTAAGGCGGTGGGAAAGTGACTGAAGCCGGGATACTTGGTCAGAACTGATTTAGGACTATAAATGTAAACTGTAAAATACGAGAATAATAGTATGAATTAAAATAAAAATGCAGTGTTAAGTAAAGTTTTCTAAAAAACAACCTGGTATTAATTATAGGTTTTTAGAAAAATCATTATTAATTATAGTTTTACAAAAATCGGTATTAATTATTTTTTATACATATAATTAATTCCCATATTCCCAGATTCTTTTGGACATAAATGAAAAATAATAATAATATTTGTCAATATTAATCATTTATGCAATATACATGGTGCGATGGATCAACTGCCGTCTAAATTACGCAAAAATAAAAACAGTACTGACATCTCATTTTAACAGAAAAAAAATACCAAAATGACACAAAAATATCTTGAAATACGAAAAACGAAATTTATTAAATAAAATCGCCATTAGCTTCAACCACGGCCTCCAGATGACTTCGAAATAGCCTTCTTCTGTTCTGGATGGTCTCCTTTTTAAGTTGGTGAGGCCTGCCGTAATTCTTGTCTTCAGTTCATCTTTGGTGTTACAAGGAATTTTCTTGGTCTCTTGCTCAACCGCGCCTCACACGTCGGGGGTGGGGATTGCAGTCTGAGGGAGGGAGTAGGTGGCCAGATTTAAGGGGTGATGTGGTCGCAGAAATTATCTGATAGCCATAACTGGGTCCTCCTGCTCGTGTGGCAAGATGCAGAGTCCCGCTGTCAGACATATTATCTTCCAACAACCAACCTCTTGACCCATGTCAGCACTGCCTCCTTGTTGATTCTGAGGCCTTCACCAACAAATTCTGAACAGAGTGAAATTTCCAAGCTGCCGTATCTTCGTAAACACCATTAGTCAGCCAACTCTTTCCGAATCCTCTGCATTTCCTCAGATTGCCGTCCAAATACTCTGAAATGTTCGGTGCAAATACCAAGTCGTACAGCACGCTGTTTCCAAATTTCTGAATTACGTCATGGTTATTTTTCTTACAGACGGTGCCCATCTGACCATACTATACGGTCCAGTCGACAAAATAAAAAAAAAAAAACAACGCGCATGCGTAAAAATAAAAATACAAAATGGCGGCAAATCGTACCTTATAATATATAATTTTTCTTGTCATTAATTTTGAAAGCATTTTTATTACGCTGTCAGTTGCTAAATATACCTTGTTAAATGTTATACTTGTGTATACATCCAGACGACATCCAGTGTCTGGCAACTGAATTGAAATAGTATTTACAATTTTATTTTCGATTGACGAAAGAAACTAGCACTGTGCCAATAATTCCACGTAGTATTGTGTGTGTATTATGGAAGATTTGCTATATTTATAGGAGAATGATTGCACAATATCGGATATAGAACGTTTGTTGATACAGACAATGTGAACAGAAATAAATACTGCATGGTGACAACCGGTTTCTCGTCTCAAGTGATATTCATACAGTGTGTCACTAATCCTTATGACGAGTCATCTCAGGTCGCGAGGATCTTTTTTATGGGGCTACTGTTCTAGGCTATTTATAAATTTGTTTATTTTGAATTTTTCAATTTAATCATTATTTTATTCATTATATATTTTCTTCGGTTCTACAAATTTATTTCAAATACTAAGTTTGTTAGATATAGTAAATGATATATCATTTAGTTTTCTGACTTATTTCGTGATTGTAGGTAGCGTAATAGAAATTTTTCTTCGTGCGTGTATTTTGAATTATTATCTGAACTTCTTTTAGACGTGCATATGGACCTGAAAATGTGATTACAGCTATTTCCCCTGTCCCTACGGCAAATGTTACGTTGTTTTGAGACGTTATTGGAAACTGCTGCTTTGTTGCTGCTATTCATGTTTTTATGGTCCCATATACATATTTAAAGGGTTTTGCTATTTGCATATGTGTTTGGTGTTAAATAATGTTCCGTGTGATCATCATCTCTGTTCCAAAAGACATTATTTTATTATTATTATTATTATATATATATATATATATATATATAGTTTATGAGCTTCCTTTAGAAGTTATAGCAGCTTGGTATATTACGCTGCTTTTTAAGTAGTTACATTTTAGTGGTGATTATTATTGTGTTCTTCAGTCGTCATACTGTGTTTTGTTTTCCTCCCACTCATTCTCTCTCTCTCTCTCTATATATATATATATATATATATATATATATATATATTATATATATATTATGGTTTGGTTTTGTGAACTGTTATTTGGGAGGATTTCCATAAATGGCTAGCGGAATTCTTAGACATAGAGGCATGCATTTTCACATCGAGTGCAGGAGTTTGTTTGAGAGCACGCAGAGAATCTGTCCTTACGGGACATTTTCCCGCTCTTTTTCTATGGCGTTACAAGTTGTTTGACATATGGCGTTATTCTGTATCGTAATGTTCGCTGTCTTTTTTTTCTTCTATTGATTGTGATAGATTCCATTGGAAATGAGGAAAGATAAACAACATTCTTGCTACGTGGTTAAAGCACTGCTTTTGCTATTTTCTTCTGTTGCACACTTTTAACATTTTCAGTTTGGCAGTCTGGATCTTTAGTGTCAGTGATTAAGTCGTTCCAGTGGCCAGTGGCACAGAGACAAAGTTCATGGAACCAATCGGGTCGGTGTATTTGACGTCGATATCAGATTCAAGATTTCCATGAAATACAAGAATAGACATATATAATGATATTTGTAGATTTAGTATAATGTTAACTTGGTAGGTGAAGTACTGGACAACTTCCAGCTTTGCTGGACCGATGGAAACGCAAATTGTCTGATAATTCGGATCTGATCCAGACTGATGAAATCTGTCCGTTCCAAGAAATATGCGTCGTTATACGGAGCAGGGCATTGATAAAAAGGAGTGCTCTGTGCAAATGAATGACGGTTTCAAATTTTTCTGGGATACGATTTAATTTGAAACGGTTGCAGTTTTGTGATGGTAATTGTACACGTTGTTGTTATAATTCATGTTCTCTGAAGATTGAAAAGAGTGTGGTGGCCAGTGAACTGTTGTGCGTGATGTAATTTAAGATTAGAAATGCTTGGGAAAAGTTAGTGTTACTCCAAAATACATCTACATATAACCAGGAAAACATTTATTTTCCAAAAATATCAAATTTATATTTTAATACCTATTCTATTCGTGTTACTTTCGTAGTTCAATGTCGTGTATTCATCATGTAGATTCAATTTTTCTGTCGGTCTCTCACTATATATATATATATATATATATATATATATATTTATTAAAGACATTTTTATGTTTAACGTTCTTTTTATAGATACAAGTATTTAAGTAAATGCTCTGTTTATAATAAACAGTATTAAATAACATTTACCGGCCTGAATGTCCGAGAAATTTTCATAGAAAATATTCGTTCTTTGACAGGATTCGAACCTGCATCCTATACGGAACCGTCATTTACGCTGACGTGCCTTACCGTTAGCCTACAAAGAAGCGTTCGGTAGGCAAGGTCGAATTTACTGCTTATAAACTCAATCTTCCATGAATCTCGAATATTCATATTCGAATCCTGTCAAAGAACGAATATTTTCTATGAAAATTTCTCGGACATTCAGGCCGGTAAATGTTATTTAATACTGTTTATTATAAACAGAGCATTTACTTAAATACTTGTATCTATAACGTTAAACATAAAAATGTCTTTAATAAATAAATTGTCGGACTTTGTCCATTTCGTAATATATGACGTCATATATATATATATATATATATATATATATATATATATAATAATAATAATAAAGACAAAAGGGAAACTTATCTTAACCGACGTGTTTCGTTCTCTGATGTACATTATCAAAGCAATCCCAAGGATGTAATTTTGTAACAATTATCTATATACAAGAGAAAAAAAATGTTATTGATTTCTACAATTTTTTTTTTTAGGTTTTGGATTGCTCACAAATAAATATCAGTTTAGCTTAAAAGTCATGTAAACTATGAAGGTCAGAACGTGACACAGTTCAGTGTTTAATAAACAATATTTGCGATATTTTTTACGGAAATTAGTAACTAAATCATTGTAACTTAAGATAAAGTTATGTATTATACATTTTGAATAACATGGCGTTATAAATTTAACCGTTTCTTCCAATTTTTGAACAAATCTGTATTAATGAATCGTGGCTCGGGAAAGTTGTAATTCTTTCAGGAATATAATATTTATTAAAACTTATAACAACCATGTTATAACATCACTAGAAAATAGCCATTTTTGCTTCAACACTTCTGGTGTATTATTAAGTGATGTTGTTGATTGGTAAATAAAGTGTTTGTTTGAAAATT
The DNA here is from genome assembly GCA_963932145.1 of Acanthosepion lycidas. Lineage (NCBI taxonomy): Eukaryota > Metazoa > Mollusca > Cephalopoda > Sepiida > Sepiidae > Acanthosepion > Acanthosepion lycidas. Next base: position 33,974,981 of record OZ010588.1, read on the forward strand.
CAAAACAAAATCCAACTCCATCAATGAAGGAAAACCTTGTTACGTAACCTATGACGACCAATCATAATACAAGTATATGAAAATTCAAAATAAAAACATGACAGTGTATTCTAAATACAAACTGTTAGTTGATTATATTAGATTCGACTAGAAATTAGTATGAATTCATTTCTAATTTCATGGTAAAATTAAACATTATTAATTTCAAATTCTAAATTAAATGCAAATATTACAAAGTTATTCAAAATGGAAAGGAGGAAAATTTATCCGTTAAATTTGTCACTGATGTGAAAAGTATCAAAGAACGGTACAAATATTAAGCAAGTGGAAGTTAGATTTTACATATGACACGACAAACACATTCGCATCCTAACACGCAGACACATAGATATAACTAAAAAATATATGCAAGCAATTATAAGAACGTTATAGGAAATAGAAGAAGTAAACGAAACAGAGGAAAGGAAAAAAAAACGGGAAAAAGAAAAAAATTCAAAAAATAAAATATAATAAAATATAAAAAGAGGATAAAAAGAAGAACGAACAAACAAATACGCAAAAGAGAATTACATCCGAAACAAACGTATACAAGTAAAATCAAATGCAAGCAAGCACACACACGTTCCCATAAAAAAAGATTCAAGCACAAATACAATAATAAAACAGCACAAACTACCCATGAATGTGTTATATACATTAACAAACATACAGATAAAAAGTTTGGGATAATAAATAAAAGTAATAAGGGCAAAAAATGACGTATGTACGATGCATAAATATTTGAAAAAACACGT
>OZ010588.1:33980774-33990774 GCA_963932145.1 Acanthosepion lycidas
ACTGGGTTAATGAAGGGGTAACCTGATTTCGGTTCAATAAATCGAACCTCAAGACGGGAAATGCTGTATAATGAATGCGAAAGTAATTATATTTTTAAAAAGTAAAGTGGTACAAAAGAATCATTTCATTCCTCCCATTATCTTTTCATATAAACCATTGTACAATATGATTGTCATGTTAACTGTCTCATGATGAAGGTTGTGCCTCTATAGAAAAGCATAAGAATACGATTTGGTAATTATAAGATTTCACACCTGTTTTCAAATTTATCTAAATTAACAGCCAGTTCAGGTAAAGTTATATGAGTATATTTTCAGCATCTTGGCACAACTTGGAATATTTGTGATTGGGTAATGACAAAAATAAATTACCGATCGCTGATTTAAATAAATTGAGACGAATGTACTTCACCTTTCCACTCGTTTTCCTATTTAACTTCAGCCGTTATTCTATATATGAGTTTCTTTTTTCTCTAACAGTATGAACTTGACACAATTCGAATACAGTAGTTGACAACAGTTCGGCAAGGATATTTATTCTGCTTGAAAGTTTTTCATGTCTTCGTGCGCGATAATTACATGGAATCTCCCGATAGCTTTACAGAATATTATTTATACCATTATCCTGGACAGTTGGTTGCTTTTCATTTTCGAATACAATTGGATATAGATTTGCATGTTTTATATATATATATATATATATATATATATATATATAAATATATATTCACACATATATATATATATATATAAAATAAATAAATATATATGCATATATATATAAATATATATTCACATATATATATATATATAAAATAAATAAATATATATGAATATATATATAAATATATATTCACATATATATATATATATATATATATAAAATAAATATATATGCATATATATATAAATATATATTCACATATATATATATATATATATATAAAATAAATAAATATATATGCATATATATATAAATATATATTCACATATATATATATAAAATAAATAAATATATATGCATATATATATAAATATATATTCACATATATATATATATAAAATAAATAAATATATATGCATATATATATATATATATATATATATATGCATATATATTTATAAGTATATATATATGTATATAATTAAATATATATGCATATATATATATATATAAATATATATATGCATATATATATAAATAAATATATATGTAAATATTATTTTTTATTTATTATTATATATATTTCTCTCTGTATATCCTTGCTTCAACCGGCTTCAAATGTTGTGTAGTGAGCGGCTTGGGGATAGTAGTCGTAGCTCGGGGAGGCACAGTCTTATGGCTAAAAAGAGAAACTAGCAGAAGTTCCACCACGGAATTTGTGATCGAGCGGCGCTATATGGAGTTTAATTTGTTACCCCTTCATCACCGAGAACCGTTATTACAGTTGGTATAGCGTTTGCATCCTATCGTAATCGTTCGGGTTTTAATTCTCGGTAGTGGATGCGCACTGCTGATGAGTCGCAAATATAGGATGAAACGGCCGTCCAGTGCTTTCTGCATTCTGCTGAGATTTCTTCTAGACTCGATGAATTACTTAATTATGATTATATATATATATATATATATATATATATATATATAAAGGAAAAGGTTGTGTAGTTCCAACGTGAAAAGTGTGTATACTAAAAAGAAGAGAGAAACCGTAAACGTTTTTTGTTGGAATGTGGATTTAAAAAAAATATTATACTTTATTTTCCATAATTTTGCTACACAGGTTTTCGGTCTCGCTAATATCATCAGGCATAGGTTGGAGATTTCCACATATTAAAAATAATAATTTTTTATCTTCATACTTTTCGATGTTAAATATTCTCTTTTCTGTGACCTAAATGTCTTTCTTCAACTGGTAGTGAAAACTTCTGCGTGAAGGGTTATAAATCAATTAACATTGGCCCGAGATATGGTGAAGTAGTTATCGGGATTCTTATCATTTAATGAGCCCTGTGTGTGCTTAGATCTATTTCCATTTTTGTGCGTTTTTGTCAGCATGCGTATTCATATGCGTATGTTCACTGTCCATGCATACACACGCAGAACTTTTCACTGCCAGTTCAAGAAAGGCATTTTGGGTCACTAACACACAAAAAAGAGAATATCTCATACCGAGAATATTTAACATCGAAAAACATGTATATATATATATATATATATATATATATATATATATATATATATATATTCGTGAATCATTCATACAAAAAACAAATATAGAGGTTAATGATTTAAATGGCGAGAATGATTTTGTATGAATGATTCATGAATTTATAAATTATATTTGCACCTTTTAATTGAAATATATATATATATGGTAATTCTCTAAGCGTAGCTGAGATGAAAAGCGAAGCCGAAAGTATTTAGTTACACATATATATATATATATATATATATATATATATATATATATCATTCCTTTAACTTCAATTTCCTTCAATGCAGTTTCATTAACAGGTTAATTATTTAAGCGTCTAGTTGAAATGTATGCGTCATGCCATCTATGTCACATGTATTGCTTGTCATAAATTACTATCCTATTTACTACTAATTCTTACCAATAGTTTGAAGAAAATAACTGGATAATTTTCTATTTAAAAAAAAGATTGGATTAACTCAGCAGGATTAGAGAAAATTCTGTTTCCCAAAAGACATATTAACAATTGTAGTAAAATTATCATGAATAATAGTCGATAATCTTCCCATTGTTGTTTCAATGCGAAATGCCTTCAAAACAATTTTGACCTTCATAATGAGATTTCTATTAATCAAAGTCGCTCAGATAAATAGACAGATTTTTTTCTCAATCATTCTGATTCATAAACAACGTATTTCTGTTCTCCTGAGTTGATTCTGTATTTGAAAAGTCCCCATACATTCCAACTTTGATTCTTTGACACTCTTAACATAACCAACGGCACGTTTGTCGCCATTCACTAACGAGACTAATTCAGAAAATCTTTTATTTCCAGTCTTAACAATCTTTAACTAAATTCAAAAAGGACGTGGGATCCTTTCATATGTAAACAATGTGAATTTCACGATCCTTATTCTATGTCATTATTGCAATCATTCCCCACCTCGAAGCAAGATCAGACATAATTCTGTAATTGACTGTTTGCCGAAAGATTTGATATGAGCTGAAGTATGATTTGTTCAGTGAAATATTTTAATATACCACGTCTTTTTCGCTAAGATAAGGCAGTGTTAATCTGAAAATGCCAGGATTTCTTGGAAGTGTTTTCCTTGTTAATTGTAATAGTTTTTTTTTCTTCTTTCATTATTAATGTTGTTTTTAATTCTAGTGTTTAAGTCACTACACTCTACAACCAGTTCACGCCGTCAACACAATTACTTCAACGATAGTGGATGATAAAGACAAGTCTATATTTAGTGTCGTGGAATATAGCGGATATTACGATGAAAAGCAAACTTAACGATGAAAGAATGGTGAGGCAAATTACTAATGAAATGTTTCTACACTTCTTGAATTTCTCAAATTTGATGTGTCTGGGAAATTCAAACAATATATAAACTACTTACTACTGCTAAATAATAAAACAAAATATGGCAATCATAAGGGAATGAAAAAGTTGTGACTGTATAATTCGACATTTTAGCTTCAAATCATTTCCGATCATGTGATCTAGCTTTCGTCGCCTAATCGATAGAGGCGACGTCTATGTATAACTAGCTTTCAGAATAAGATTTAGAATCACGTTATGAAAATTATTTTTTCTGATTCACTCTTTTTGGTTTAAAGGTTCAGGAATATCATGATCTGTAAGTTGATATAATGAAATGGAAATTAAAATTGCGCCATTCTCTTGGCGTCGTTTTTGATATTTCTTGACCACTGACTATTCTTTTGTTCATGTATTCCAATATATTAATGCTACTCTCAACAATAATGACCCTTTTTAAACATATCACGTCTTGTAAAAAATGATCTCTAACAATAATTATGAACCAATCTTTTGTTGTAAAGTATGTTTCTGTTATGTCATTTTTAAAACATAAATAGTATTTTACACATTTTTCAACATTTCATGTGATAACTCAATGTTAACTTGATGTTTGTTAATAGAACTTGGAACGGAAATCAACACTTTACAGATGTTTGCACATAACGCGATGCCCATGAAGCCACCCGGAAATAAAACAATGTAGATAGGTGGTAGGATTTTCTTTACCGGAAACTTTGGAATAAAACGAACTGATTCAAGGGTATAAAATAAATAATATATTTTTATTTATTTTCATTAGAATGGATTTTTTGGTATTAGGTGAAGCAAAAATATTCGTTTCTAATACGGATAATGATAGAGGTATGGAGAAAGTCCACTTGTTTAATTTTTAAGGAAGACTGTGCCACAGCTAGTAGTTATATTGAAAAATAGATCTACTGTGTTTTTCTCGTTGCTAAGAAGAGAAGAAATAGCTCTAGCAGATAACCGCTAAACTACTACTTCACGAATCACGAATGTCTGGTTTATCCTCGGTAGCGGCTTTTGTTGTCACTCTCGCATTTCTTTCTGCTTGTAGCCGAATATCCTTTTGACCAGGCTCCATGACTCTGGCGGAAACATTGATTTCGGCTAACATCAAAAGTCTCTTTGTGTCAATTATTTGGATTGGCCCAAATTATTTTATATCCCGACTCTCCTTTCTTTTTAATTTTTTCATAACTATGTTTTTTTTTAGTTTTCAGTCATAAATTAGTAGGCTCTGTTCCTTCAAACTTCCGTCGTTTTTCAGCCGGGTTCAGTGGTATTTTTTTCTTTTCCTTTATGTCCTTGTTGTTCTTTATTTGAAGGTTGCCATCTCGGTAGTTGAGAGAAGTATCGAAAGAGAAGTTCAGAGAGAGAGAGAGAGAAAGAGACAAAGAAAGAGATATGCTTTGTCTTTATTTTAATTCTTTTTATTTCTTTTTTACATTTTTTTTATCGTGACAAACTATAGAGACATTATTATTTTGTTAAGTAGCTAAAAGTGCATTTTATTGAAACTGTATATATCTACTGTTCTTTTATTCCCCCGACAATTATAAAAAAAATAAACTATGAATTTGAATAATGATTTTCAATGCACAGAGGTTCATTCAATGTTGGAAGCAGACACAAGGAATTCTAATCATATATATTTTTAACACGACAGTCTTTCTGATCTACCGATCAGTATTTTTCCTACGTATTTCTTTTTTTCTATTTTTACTAACGATCACCCTATACAAGGCGCAAGATCTACTCGTGAGTCATTGTCAGATGTTGTTGCAGCTGATAAGTATAATTTATGAAGATATGTAGGAAATATAACAGTTAATCCTAGACTTGAAGAGATTAACATTGTAGTGGCCAGAAAAGTATCCTATCGGGAATCTATTAACCTTCAGCATTTAGGTTTCTATTATAGCACAACAAATGCATGAGCATAGAGAACGAGTTTAGTGAATATGCAAAAATACAAAGCGGCATAAGGCAAGAATGCGTCTTCTCACCCGACATGTTCAACCTATATAGCAAGGCTATTCTGAGAGAACTAGAAACCCTACGGGAATTTAGCATTGGCGGCCACAATCTTAACAACATGAGATACGCAGATGACAGAATGTTGATATCAGACACGGAAAAGAAATTACAAAATCTCTTACAAAATGTAGCAACGAAAATTGAGAAGAAGGGACTGAGCATAAACTACAGAATGCATGGTCATCAGTAAAAGGATGAGTCCGAAATGCAATTTGCACGTCGGAACACTAGAATCAAGCAGAGTACAAATATCTGGGAAGCGTTTTGTCAGAGGACGGTAAGCGCGACACTGAGATCCGTAGACGTATTGAGATGGCCAAGGACGCATTCCAAAAGCTGGGCAGAGTATTGCGTCACAGGTGAATTTCTTTGGTAACAAAGAAAAGAATACTGAGCTCTTACATGACATGTGTCCTTCTTTACGGCAGCGAATGTTGAACGATTTCCTCAAAGATAAAGAAGATTCTCGAGCCGACGGAGATTTTGTTTTACAGGAGGATGATAAGGATATCATGAACCGAACGTGTGTCCAACGCTGAGATCATAATGAGGATACAAACAAGGAGGAGGCTTATATTTAACATCAAGAAGAGGCAGCTGAAGTTTTTCGAAAACATAATGAGGGAGAAGGGCCTGGATATTCTCAAACTCACGGTTCGAATAGAGTCAAAGAGAGACACGGGAAAACAACGCATGACATACCTAGCGGGTTTAAGCAAGTCGAAGACAGAACGTGCTCTGGGGGAGGTGGCAGAGGGAAGGAACTTGATGAGATCTGCAAGGGATAGCGGTAGGTGGAGAACCATGATCGCTTACGACCTAAAAGGACATGGCACATAAAAAGAAATGAAAGATCGCTTGTACTTCTTGCGAATCCCATGTAATTGGTTAGCTCTTCATTATATGTCCCATGACTATAGCCTGCTGTTAGATGAACCCAACTAACTTCTTAGTAAATAAATATGTTAAATGCTTCATGGTTGAGATAGTTGCATGTTTTTTCACATCAGTAGATTTTAAACAATTCTTTATGTTGAAAGACAAGTAAGTGGGCGGATAGCTCTTTTCAAATTGAAATCTTAGCGCCGCACAATATATCTCAAAAAAACCCAATTTATTTAGAATTATTACTCATCCAAGATGAAGCATCATGTCGAGAATAATTTCGTAGTTGAGAAGACACAATGTAAAACATCTTGGCGCAAAATAGCCATGCTAACTGTGAAATTCGTAAATACAGTATTTCTAAAATGATAAATCAAGCTGATCTGTTATGACTGGTGGCGCGTGTATTGATTAACATCCGGTGACAAAATCACAACGGCGGTGAAGTGATTAGGCGTGTTCATACTCATCCCAATCGGTCAGATATCCTGATCGATCAGGAAATATTGTATAATGTCTGCTAATCTTACCGTTAACAAAACAACCGTTCGCTTCTCTTCCCAACCTATTTATATTACAGAAGCATAACCGTTGATGACCAAGCCAATGGAAGTTCATCTATTGATTACAATGAAAATCGCCCAGGCGACTTTCCGCGCGCTGATTTCTTCGACGGCTTTCGGCACCGAAACGCACCACCATAAATGATCGGTTATATTCTGTTTAAAGTCCTGAAGCGTTTATTCTTCATCTAAATATGAACAGATTATATATATATGTATATATATATATATATATATATATATATATATATATGGGCAGCAAACCATTTTTAATACATGTTTCGTTGAAAAACAAAACTGACTCCATCACAGATTCCAACGCCAATTTACCAACTATTAAAAGTCTTTAATGATAACATTTACTCATGTTTTTTTTTTTATTTAATCATTTCATCTCAACAAAGGCAATAAAGCCGCTAAGACGCAAGGGGTTACTGACTGTGAGAGGATAGCGGAAAAATAAAATACTATTAAGCAGAGAGGAGAATAACAATATAGATATTTAGAAGACAGAAGATAACGATTGACATTACATTTATATTTTTGAAGATCAATGTTGACTGCAAAGTCGGAAGTGAGTTTCATGGGCAAGAAGTGAGACAGAAGAAATGTTAACATCGTAATTACCGTTACATCTAACCATTTCAACTGTAAGATCTTGCCGACCATCTCGTATTACCCTTAAATTCAGAAAGTGTAGGTATCAAAGCTGTAAGCTCGTCAGAATATTTGCCATGAAAATATTTATAGAAAGGCAACAAATAAACTGCAGCATACAATGAGAAAGTGACTGAAGCCGAGATGACAGGTCAGGACCAATAGTATCGTAGATTCTTCTTTTTATTTTATCGCGTTTTTTCATATCAGAAGCACTAGGCCAGATGTGACAACAATACTCAATGCCTAGACGAATGGTAGACTTATAACTAGATTCTGGCTAGAAAAATTGTCTAGCACGGCGCACTGAATCAATTTTCCTATCAGCAGTCCTAACGACTGATTCAATATAATCAGTAGAAAATATTAGACCAAAAAGGCGCAAGTAATCTCTCTCCTGGATGTTAGCATCAACCATGCTGATAGAAGGCAAAAAAAGTTTTTGCAGGCAATCAGGAGAGCAATTTTGTTTTGAAAGCGATGAAATAAACAAGCCATTTTTTGCCTCAGTTAACAACAGATTATACGTTACTTTTGAGCTCAACTGCCAAGTTGAGCTTATCAAACTAATCAGACTTAACATTAAGTCAAGTTAATAATTGTGTCATCAGCATAGTTATCGAATTGAGAACTAATGGCATCAGGAAAATCGTTGACGAAAATTTGGGACAACGTAGGTTCAAGCCTAGAGCACGGCTGTACCGGCATTAATGAAAAAAGATATAAAAAATATAATCATTCAAGATACCTTACATTTCACGATTTGATAGAAAACAAAACTAAACCAGATCAAAAATATTGTTCAGAAATGCCAAATCTGTATGATGCCTTCTTGAGATCTAGTGCAATCCCTCGATATTCCCCATTTTTATCTAAAGCAAGATAAACTCTTTCAGAAATAACGTTAATACATCAGCAGTTGACCCAGAAAAGTGGAAGAAATATTGCTTCCCTGAAAGAAGTCTCTAAAATCCTTAACCAATTCGGAGTTTATTAGAGACTCTATTTGCAATAAAATAAAATAAAAAAATAAAACTAGTAGAAGACAAACAGGATCAGATGGTTGGAGCTACAGAAGAGGATTTTCATTAAGCAGGAAAGCAAGAGGCAGCAAGACTGTAGTTTAGAGAGAACAGGAGACGGTTCAGAAGCACATTTCGTAAAGACTATTGCAGGAATACCATTCTTTGTGGGTATCAAGTTTAGAGATGATAGCAAAAACCATGGACGGATTTATGTGAATATCACAAAAGAGAGGTTCTGTTTTGGGTGGAAAGTTACTTCAAATTGAGTGAAGAGAAGAGGAATAAAGGATTTACTCTTATTTAGAGAACCAACTCTGTTAGAGGCTATACATTACTTCATTCAGTCACGTTTACAATAATTACGAGCAGACACAAAGAGGCGCAAAATTCTCAATAAGATTGTTAAAACTTATCTACCCGCAAAATATAGTATTACACACATCCCAATTCTTAAAACAACATTAAAGGTAGACATTTTAATGTCACTTGACGCAGATAACATATGTATGAACAGTAGAAAAAATATTATTTACAACTGCGTCGACAAACCTGCTTCAATTCCATCAGCACCAATCAAACATAAATATTCTCAAAATCTATTACGTGCATGTAGAATACAAGTCCCATTTACCTTCACAGTGTTAACATATACACTTAAAAAATGGAGTTAGTATGGGTAACTCTCTTGAACCAACTTTCGTCAAGTTTTCCAAATTTAACAAAAACATGAAAATTGTCAGTTATATAAACGATATTTTTATTTTTCTACCTAAAAACACAAAAAAAAATTAGAACTTAAATTACTTAAAATTACATTGTAAGCAAAATTTCTGTTTTCAAGTTTACACAAGTAATTGACAAAAGATAGATTTTCCTGTAGAATCTAATAACGATATTGCCACTTTACAAGTAACTCACAAGTAAAAACTCCTGCCATCTTAATTAGAGTAGCGAATAATTACCTAGATATAAATAAGAGGTAATAAAAAAAAACTTTCTACCGTGAACGCACGTACGTGATCTTCTCCTCGTGCAAGTTACTCTTTAAAGAACTTAGTGAAACAAGCGCTAGTTAACAACAGTTTTAAACACTACATTATAGAAAGCCAAATAAAATTGATCTTTTCAAAACAATCATTAACTACATTGTTCACAGGGACAATAGTAATAACATTAATATATTACCCTAACCAGGTACACAAAAATTGCAAATAGGATTAATTCGCTTTAAGGAACATTATCAAAATGCATCACTCATGTTTAACAAACTATAAATATCAGGGCTAA
>OZ010588.1:33998274-34015774 GCA_963932145.1 Acanthosepion lycidas
ATACAAGACAACAACATTGTCATAAGCCCATTGAAAACTCCATTTCCCTGTGTTGTTTTCTCGGGCGTCTACGTCTATACAAGGCCGAAACGCTTAGATTATTATCTTCTAGTGAACCCTTTCAAATTCGTGTAAACTCTTATGTTTGGCATTATGATTCATGGCTAGTTTCCTCCAAATTAATGTACAATAACGGGATAGCGATTATGGAAGACAACAAAGACAAGCAATTAATTGTAAAAAAAAAAAAATAAAAAAATAAAATTACACTCGTTTCTCGTTCATTAATGCAATTCCTGTTCGAATAATCTAGTTTCAAAATTATCTTATGAGACTGTTTTATTTATATATATATATATATATATATATATATATATATATATATATATATATATATATATATATTGGAATATATGCTTAAAGTTGTAGCAATTAATATTTCAATTATTAGGTTGGTGCAAAAATAATTACGTAATAATGTCGTTTTTTGACGTATTTTTAACATCAAAAAACGACATTATTACGTCATTATTTTTGCCCCAATCTAATAATTAATACGCTCATAACACAAACGGAAAAATTCTTGATGTTTTCATTCAAAAGGTCAGATGTCATCTTTTATTGCCTGATATATAAAGGTTACTTCAGGCCAAACGATAGTTTACGCACGAACAGAAAGGTTTACACTGCGATCGAAAATCAATAGAAATCATCTGTGCGCATCAGACTGGTGAAATGTGTATCACTGAAATAAACTGATACCGCGAGTCGCTTATATCAATATATGCAACCAATATACATTGTTTTTAAATATGTCTTCTTCATTGTACCGTTTCCCATCAGAACGTGAGTATTCATAGCTCTCTACATTTTATTATCCTTAGTATATTATTACGTATGTTATATTATTTCAAGAATAAGATTGGTGACATATTAATATTACTAAACGTAACTTAGTACGAACAAGTTTGAAATGCGATTGACGGTAATATACTGGGAATGCATCACACTCACACAGACACATATATATTTATACATATCTATACGTATAATATTTATATACATGTATACACAGACATATATATATATATATATCTCATTGGATGCGACAGACAAGTTGTTTGATTTAGTTTTTTATACAATTTCTCTTATCTAATAATTTTCCTTTTCGGATCATAAATTATATTAGGTTGGTGCAAAAATAATGACGTAAAAATGTCGTTTTTTGACGCATTTTTAACGTCAAAAAACGACGTTATTACGTCATTATTTTTGCACCAACCTAATATAAAAACTGTCCAACTGTTCTTTTTACACGAGCGCTTTCGGTTATACATTTAGCCATTTTCAAGGTTGAAATCTATTAGCTGTTAACAAGAAATAATTTGTTGTATATATGTATTTATATAGGTTCCTCCGCTTTTTCGCGGAAAACAGCATAGCGTAATGAAAAATCCACAAACTTAACAAAAATAAAGTTTTATCTTCATAATGTTTATGTTATTATTAAGATGAAAGAATTATTTAAAAATATGCTATCATCGCGACACAGAAATTACTGCTTCCGAAATAAAAATTAAATTAAAATTTTTTCTTCCATTATCAACCGATGCTGAATAACTTCAAAAATAATTATTTACTTTTTTTAAGCAAATTATTATTAAATTTAAGAGTTTAAGTCGTAGAGGGAATGAGATTTCTAAATTTTAAATAGGTTTTATCTATTTTGACGTATGAGGGAACAAGTCTAATCTAAGATGGAATAGTGAAACATGTTGGTTAAAGGTTTCGTGTAGGTATTTTATTTCTGCCATCCAATATGGGTTTTTGTGTATGCGACGTGTCATCTTATCTACCTTTAGAACATATATAAGATACATTAAAGTATTAGGTTGTTGCAAAAATAATGTCGTTTTCTCACATAAAGAACGTCAAAAAACGACATTATTTTCGCACCAACCTAATAGTTATTTGTATCGAACCACAGGTTAATTTTGGTATTTTTCACAGACCAGAAACCTCATAGTAAAATACAGTGTAGCAATCAGCAATCAGTTTACGATTAACAAGTCGGATGGAATTGTAGGTGTCTGACTGTTCCTTCTATATGTTCTCCCAGCACGTCTTACTGGAGCTGTCTACAGGGAATTTATTTCTAACTCACGTCGAAACCTGCTAGAGGATGTACCACTGCTAATACGAAGACGAATGTAGTTTATGCATAATGGGGTTCCAATGCATTTTAGTCACATTGCTGGCGATGTAAAATCTGATATCTACCAAAAAAAAAATGGATAGGTAGGGGATGACAGGTGATATATCCTACACTTTCTCCCGACCTCAGTCCTTTGGATTGTTATCCGTGTAGGAGTAAGGAAAGGGGTTCGTCAGTCAATGATCCAACAGCTGCATGCTTGTGTAGAAGCAAGCGAAGGACTTGAACATTTGTTATGAGATATTGTGTACAACGATGCACTTTTGGACATATATTTATACGGACGTTTTACCTCGTTTTGATGTCAGTAACCCGCCCCAAAATTTGTAAAAGTATTATTTATACAGCATATATAATAATAATAATTGAATAAGTGAATGATAAATGGTGGTCAGCAGTGGATGGTGCCTTTCGTTTTACACTTATGTATGCTAGCAGGGGCTGTTGTGGAGAAAATTTGTCAAGGGGAAGACATATATCATTTGTTCTTATCTGTGTCCATAATAGTTTTTATCAGTAGAATCCAAGATGGCGGAATCCGAAAACAGTCACAGTAATGAAAACTTGAGAATCTAAAATTTTTTGATTGCGGGTAGTGATAAGATCCGGAATGTTTTTAATATATTTCACTACGGACTCTAGGAGTATAGTTAAAAAATTCTGACACAGTGACATTTATTATATATATATATATATATATATATATATATATATATATATATATATATATATTATAATAATACTCGGTTGGTAAAAAAACTCGGATAGCACAACTTGCAAGAATATCAAAACAAATTGGTAACCGAGGAAAAATTTCGAAAAAGAAGAAGCACCAAAGACATCCGAATAAGGCAAAACAAATCATCCAGTTCCTTAAGTTATTAGTCCAGAGAAAAACCCCAAGCGAGTAATAAAGCTAAAAGGTAGAGTGTTAGAGCTAAAGTACTCTGAAGATCTCTTTAGGTGAAATACGTATATGGGGAGAGAGAGAGAGATTTGTATGCGTGTGTGTAATAAATATAGTAATGGCTAAAAGGAAGGTGACAGAAAACATTCCTCCGAATAACAAATATGAACAAAGAAGAAAAAAACGAAAAAACAGAAACCTACCCAAACAAAAATCTATAATGATAGATTTCCAACCAAATTATAACGCCGACAATAAACAAAATGTGTTCAGTGACTTCAATCTGAGTTTGTTGAGTTTGATCGGTTTGTTAAAATTTTTTATCATTTTTTCCAATATCTGCAGAAGATAACCTATGTCGTAATTAAAACACGTAGTAATTTGTCCGTTTCAGTCATTAACTAAGTTTCGCCAGTTCGGCATTTTTGTGGGTTGCACCCCATGGATATTGAAAACGCTGTCATTAGAATCAGTTCTGACATCTGTGCTTCCTTCACTTTCCAACAGGCACAATGTAGCTAGCCTTCGACTATTCTATACATATTTTTATGGCAATTGTTCTGATGACCTCGACTCTATGCAACCCAGATGTTATAAATTTAAGCGCTATACTAGATTGGCATCAAGATCTCATCATTTTAGACCTGGAATGCCTAGATAACACACTAAGTTAACATTTTCTCCTATCGTAATTCTTGTGGAATTCACTGCCAGCTTTCTGCTTCCCAGTCATCTTTGATCTCCGAAAATTAAATGCAGTATCAGCCGTTATCTTTTTCTTCGTAATTCCTATTTTTTATATTTCTCTCTTCTTAGTTTTTCTTTCTCGTATTCTCTCACGCAGTAACTCCTTGCGTCTTAGCGGCTTCACTGATTTCGGTTGAAATGTAACTTGTAAATCATAAATTTATACTTATTGTTCTGCACGCATAAAAAATATTTTATGTACACTTAAGATATCGTCTCTTGCGGATAAAACCTTTTTTTTATTTAATATGAGTTGTTTCGTTCTAATAATAACGATCTTTACGATTCAAAACTTTTCCTTCTAGCGATTACTGTGTAGTCTCTTGATATTATCTAGGAAACGGTTAAGTGCACATGAAACGAATGTATTGCTGACACTGGAAACTTTTGTGAGCTGTACCCACGTTGAAAACCTCGAGTGAAGAAACTAATTTGAAAGCATTTTCACTTACATGTATTCAATGAATGCATATGAAAATATCTAGTTATTAACCTGGTGTTAAAAAATATTGTCATTTAAATATTTTAATTGGGTGATATCAATATCTGAACTCTGAAGCCGGCATTAAATCCGTTTAGATTCGTTCTCATATAATTTCCAGTAAAGCAAATCCATTGTTCCACAATGACAGGACGTATTCTAAAAGATGTTTATTTTTTTTTTAATACTGATTACTTTTAAAGAATATACGAAAATCAAACTATTTTCCGATAAATACAGTATAATGAGCGTATTTTTTGTACAGTGGTGTTCATCCCGTATATTTCTCGATGACCACACGTGGTAGAGAGCTACAGAGTAAGAGAAGCAGCTTATATGGATATGTCTGAAAGATAACTATTAACTGTAGATTTGAACTGGTTAGGAATTACAGTCATTGGTGAAGCATTCTCTTAGGAGTTGGTTGCACATGACAGTGGTTTGTTAGAAGAAGCTGCTCGACTGGAACTTATATGTCACCAAAGAAATGAAGAGTGAGGTTGATTCACTACATTGTGCGCCACATGACGGGTCCTTAGCCGTAAAGGTTAGGACAGGTGGCACTAAGGAGTAGAGTTCATTTGAACACTTTCCATGGAAATAGTGGTAGATCAGCGAGAGGCTTGCGACGTCTCGTCTGTGAGAATGAGCTTGTGGGGTGAAAAGTAATTCGACACCGACAAGTATGCGAAGAAGCTTTTGGACTCTATCGATAGTGGAAAGCGAAGACTAGGCAGCTCCTGTCCATAAACGGCGCCATTACTCCATTGTCGGCCTGATCAGGCTCTTGTAAAGCTAGATGATAGCAGGAGAACTCGGGTAGTTGCTGAACCATTACTGGGAATCGACCATTTTCCCGGCATCAATAGTGATGGCTCGTATGTACGAGTATCAGTTGAGGTTGGGCTGAGTTTAAATTCCAATAGGTGCTCCAGTCGAGGGGCTTCCCTCAGGGAACACCCGTTAATCGCGATTGGTGAAAATTTCAATAGGAAAAATAAAGAAAAGCTTTGTTTTTAACTGTTTAAATTTGGGAAACTTTGCCCATACAAAGAGCATTACACTACCAACGATTAATTTCTGTAACATTAAAGATCTTATTGTCCATGGCTTGATAGGTAGATCGATAGATAGGCGAAGATACATATATATATATATATATATATATATATATATATATGTGTGTGTGTGTGTTCGAAGATAGATATGCGAATGTAGATAGATTAATATATATGAGAAGGTAGATTGATATATATGAGAAGGTATATAGATAGATTGATATGCGAAGGTAGATAGATAGATATATAGATAGATATAGATATGCGAAGGTATTTAGATAGATTGATATATATGAGAAGGTAGGTAGATAGATTAATATATATGAGAAGGTAGATTGATATATATGAGAAGTTATATAGGTAGATTGATATGCGAAGGTAGATAGATATATAGGTAGATTGATATGCGAAGGTAAATAGATATATAGGTAGGTAGATAGATATGCGAAGATAGATAGATAGATAGACAGACAGATATTCGAAGGTAGATAGATAGCTCTTCGAAGGTAGATAGATAGCTCTTCGAAGGTAGATAGATAGCTCTTCGAAGGTAGATAGATAGCTCTTCGAAGGTAGATAGATAGCTCTTCGAAGGTAGATAGATAGCTCTTCGAAGGTAGATAGATAGCTCTTCGAAGGTAGATAGCTCTTCGAAGGTAGATAGATAAATGTGCGTATGTAGATAGATAGATAGATAGATAGATATGTGAAGATAGATAAAATAGAAAATAAAGAATCAATTTTCCTAAAACGCCAATATTTTATATAAAAAGCTCAATCATTTTTTTAAACTAAATATTAATAATCCAGACCAAATTAAGTATATAAATGTCCCCCTTTACTAGGCCACCAATCCGTTTATTTCGGCTAACAGCATCAAAGTACGGGTGACTTTTGGGCTGTTTATTACTGATAAACTGCTTCATGATCGTCAGTCAGCCAGTATATGTATATATATATATATATATATATATATATATGTGTGTGTGTGTCATTTAGTGCATGCATAAGTCGAAAACAGCAGTGAAACAAGCAGACTTGATTTTAGGCACGAAATTAATGAAGGCACTCCGTTATCTTCACAAGATGTGTCCGCTGATTTGTTTTATATGTAATCAATTTAAAGACTACGGCAGAGAGAAATACGGAAAAGAAATAGATAGGAAGGTGGATCGAAAGAGAGAAACGTTGATATTTGTATGCCAAATTGTCGACTATGAAAGGCTATGGTGCGTAAAGGGAAGTTGTGTAGATTTAAAAAAAAAATAATTCTCCCTATATTTGTAATTCGTACAAAATCGATATTTATGAATGCCACGTCCTTTCCACAAATTTATTTCTTTATTATCAGTGAATAGCCAACATTTCATAGTAAAGATCCTGAAGCAATTTCTACTTTAAATCCAGATTTGTCTCTCTCCTGGACTGGCTGCCACCCAAGGCTAGAGCCCCCAGCCTGAAGTAATTGGCTGTTTAAACATGCGGATTTATGCCTTTCTCAAAAGAATTAGCCCGAAATGAATGCAGCAGACTAGGACGAATAAAAAAATGTCTGTATATTTTAAACGAACACTCTTATAGTTAATTCCTGGTATTAGCTTTTTTCGAATTTTGCAACTTACTTTACGTTCGTACAACAGTTCGCGGCTGGGATTATATAAGATAACACTTCATCTTACTCCTTGAGAGTCATGACTCATTAGATTTGTACGGGTTACCTCATGTACTACAGCTATAGCAACGGTGGTGTGTCTAGAACAAAATTGTTTGATGGAGGTCAATTTACTTCAGGCTGGTTATGAAGTCTAATAGAACGGTTGCCAAACTAAGGCAAGCGCTCGCATTCAACCTTGCTATTTATTTGCTATTATTTGGATATATAACATTCCCAGGGGTATCGGTGAAACCTTCAGCGTAACGATCTCGACTGAAATTCGATCTCAGTTCAAAAATTTCTCTTTCCGAGTCATTAAACGACTCGGTCATCCAAAGATTACATAAAACTACGAGGACCTTGAACAAATTCTCGCGGATTTTTTATGAAAAGCAACGTTATATTTACAAAAATTAGTAAGAAACATATCACTGAAAGTATTGTCAATCACTAGTCTTTATTTTTTCCCATCTTTCTGGCACCATTTGTATTCCACGTCGAAAAAACGACACGTCTTTTGAGTCGCTTTTCATGAGTCGCTTCCTTTTTTTTCTTTTTTTTTTTTTTTTTCATCTTCGTAAGAATGAATGCGCTGCTCAGCCAGGCCATGTGCCATCGATCGAAACAAGTGATAATCGAACGAGGCAATGTCTGGCGATTACGTCGGGTGCAGTAGGACTTTTCAGCATTTCCAAGTAGGTTTTCAGCCATTTTGCAACATGTGACCTATAGTTATCATGTTTCAATATTACTTTGCTGTCTCTCTGCCCGCGGCTGTTTTTTTCTTCAATGCGCAGCTAAAACTTATCTCTTGGAGTCGACAGCGATCTCTCGTGATGGTTTTAGCAGCTCATAATAAACTACACCCAGCTGATCCCACCAAATGCTTGGAAGCTTGGAAACATGGATATTCGGCCAGGCTTACCCCACAATATTCTACACTTAAGGTTATCGTAGTGTATCCACTTTTCATCGTCGGTCAAATACGATGCAAAAACAATTCCTTTTCTGCTTTTGAAGTCGCTGTTGGCACGTGACATGTTGTTGTTCGAAGTCTCTCGGCTTCAACTCATACGGCACCTAATGTCCTTGCTTTTGAATCATTCCTAATGATTTCAAACGTACCGAAACTGTTGTGTGATCAACACCTAATGATTCTGAAAGTTCAACTTTCGCTTGACATGAGTCTTCATAAAGGAATACTTCCAAATATTCGTCTTTGAACTTTTTCGGACCGACAGAGCGTTCGTTATCTTCAACATCAAAATCCTTATATTTTTAAGTGTCTAAAGCAATCTCCAAATGTTATTTCCGACAGAGCATGGTCGCCGAAAATCTCAACAAGAATTCTGTGTGTTACAGCTGCAGATTTCATTTGAATAAATTAGTGCAGTAAAACACACTTTCTTTGACACGGAATACGACATGTCTAACGCTATGAAAAACAAAGTTGTTTAAACTTCGGCGAAATAACATACACTAAATTTCGAGCTCCCTTATAGTACTTCCTTCTAGAAGCGTTACCATCTGAAATTGCATGCACGCAGTTCTGGGAACACCATCTGTTGGAAAACAGCGAGAACTTATTCAAGTTCCTAAGAGTCAAAAATTAATAATGGTGATAACTTTTTTCCCCGAAAATGTTTTTTTTTTTGGGACAAAATACCGACAGGATGTTTTCCCTAAAATCGTGAACACTTTTAGACTAGTGTTAACAATTATATTTCATTCATAAATCCATGAACTTCACTTATTTCATTTAGTTACGCTTATATAACACCATACCCTCTACCTTGAGTGACTCGTCTGTTGGGTATTGAAAATTAGAATAAAAGAACAAAAATATCGTTGAGATATTTGGTCACCTACACGGACCATTCCTATTTTTTTTTTTTTTTACGTCCAGATACGAAAGTAACCAGATATATTTCGACAAATCAGAAAAAAATAAATCTGTGTTCAAAAGCTCTATTCGGGTTTTGTTTAACTGGAAGGTTCTTCGTAGCCGAGAAGTCAAAGCACCTCAGATCTAAAGACGGTTTTCCCTCGGATATTTTTTGAACACAATTTCTCGGATATTCAGGACCGAAGATGAAAATAAATAAATATACTCGTTAATAAATAAATAAAAACAGAATATCGGCTTAAACATGGGTATCCATTAAAAATAACATTTAAGCAATAAATTAGTTCTGGGAACACCATCTGTTGGAAAACAGCGAGAACTTGTTCAAGGTCCTAATTGTTAAAAACTAATAATGGTGATGAGTCACTTCCCCGAAAACGGTTGTTTTGTGAAACAAAATACCAACAGGATGTGTTCACTAAAATCTTGACCATTTCTAGTCTCGTGTTAACAATCATCGTAACTGCATAATTCCATGAACTTCACTTATTCCATTTATTTACGCTCATACAACACCATACCCTCTAATTAGTATAAAAGAACAAAATATCGTTTGAGATATTTGGTTACCTTAACGGACCATTCCTAAAACTTTTTGACCTCCGGATACGAAAGTAAGCAGATATATTTCGACAAATTGAGAAAAATCTGTGTTCAAAAGCGTTATTCGGGTTTTGTTTAACTGTAAGGTAATTCATAGCCGAGAGGTCAAAACACGTTAGATCTAAAGACGGTTTTCCCTAGGATATTTTCCGAAAAAGATTTCTCGGATATTAAGGACCATAGATGGAAATAAATAAATATACTTTTTAATAAGTAAATAAAAACACAGCATCTGCTCAAACATGGGTATCCATTAAAAATAACATTTAAATAATAAATTAAAATATTTCGGATGAATAAATGAAAAATGAATTCCTAAGACACTATTGTATGTCTAAGATTACTTGCTATAAAATACAAATCGGGTGCGAAGTAAATCGGATAAGATGTAATTGTGGGATATGACTACATTTGAATAGGTTCCCCGAGCCAAATCGATGTAACATTTTAGCAAGGTAAAATTTCGTTGGAGACAAATTTACGTTCTGCACCGTGTCGCTTGTTTAACAGTTGTAGAATATTAAACGATATGTAACAAAACTCAAAGAGAAAAAAAAAACTAAATCAAATCTTAATAGAGATACTTGTTTATTTCCTCAAAACTACTACGCAGTTACCTTTTTCTAAACTTCTAAATATTTTCTTCATCTGTAAAATAACTTTCTATATTTTTAGTTACTTTCTGTTTTAAATGCCCAGCATCACACAAAAAAAAAAGCCAACAAAACTCTTTCTCAGGCAAAGATTTCAAATAAAGAAAATTTCATTAAAAAAAATCTGTTCTTTCTACGAATTTTTTTTTTTTTTTTTTCAGACTTTTTCCTCAATTGTTTTTATCTTGCTTCTTTCCTTCACTGAAATTGATTTCTGCACTCATCTCTTGCCGACTTCTAGATGTCTAACCGCTACTTTCCAATAAACGTCAATTGCGTTCAGCCAATATTATCTATTCTTACGAAATATCGCTTCTCATTCAATAGAAGCCAAAGTTCTCTAACTCTCCAAGCGAAATTGCGAAGACATTGTTTCTGTAGTTTTCAATCAATTTCTTTTTTAGCTTGCAATAACTTCAGTAGATATAGGCACATTTATTTCACAACTTCACAGACCCATACGCAGAAATACATACATACACATTATATATATATGTATGTATGTGTGTGGTGGGGGTGAATGTGTGTATGTACTTGTAGCAAACATACTTCACACTTCAGAAATTTGTTTGATGTGATTCCAAACCCGCACCCATTTTTCTATCCTTCTGTGAAATTGCCGAAGCTATTTTCTCCTGTCTCCGCTGCAATGATATACGTAGTTAAATTATTGTTTCATTAAAACACTGACTAATGTCCTGATTTCGCAAGTCATTGCAAGCGATTCCGATTGTTAGATAGTATTTTATTTCTGCTGTACTAACCTTTCCTGAACCAAACAAATCTTCAGAAATACCTGTAATAAAACAATGGCCCGTGCGTCTATAAGGAACGATAAATAAGGAGTCCCTACCATTTGTCTAAGAAAACTTACGGAATTCTATCCAGAATTTCTTTCCGCTGGATAGCGTTTACACTGTAAATATAGAAAAATCTGCCTGGAATTTTGTATGGCTAATAAGTGAAGATCACACTGCGAAAATGTGCCAGCTAAATGAGACCGACTAAAAATATTAACAAAAAATATGATCATTCAACCGATCGTAGGCATGGGTTACAGTATTTTGAATAAATTCTATCTATCTATCTATCTATCTATCTATCTATCTATCTATCTATCTATCCTCACATAATATTAAACAAACGCATACGGAAAATAACATTTCACAGGATAATATACTAAACATTTTTTAAAAGATATTTAAAAATATATCGAAAAATATTTTTATAAAATAGATCCATCCTATGATGAAATACGGAAAAAATAGAATAAGTTCTATGTGGGTTTTTTTGTGTATTTCAGACGTGGCCAAATATATAAAAAAAATATTAGCAAGACTATTGCTTATAATTTTGAACCAACTCACGATCATTTTAAAAGATGTTCATTTTTTTGAACACGATCTACAGTTGCAGACATGCTTATTTCGCCATCGGTGCCAAAATGGAAACTTCACAAACGCGTGAAGAGTTCAGACTATTGAGAATTTGTAATGTTCCATTGTACAGACTTCCTTCAGTAACATGCGATAGGTTTCGGCGTATTGAAAGAGTCCAATGCAAACAATTGTCATACCACGGAGGCAGAGGTGTTATTTTGGTTCAATTAGAAAATTAGGAAAGGGTAGGTATTTTGGGGTCCATATCACGTTGAAACGCCCATTCTCATCCGATAAAAGAAATTAAGCAACGTTGAGCATAGTCAGTAATCAGATGTGTGGCAGCAGGAGGATACCATGCATGCTACGCGACAGCCTGCGATGGATAGTATCTCGTTACTTATACTAACAGAAGGTCTAGATATGTGGAGGTACTTCCGAACTGACAGGTCGCAACACCTACCAAACTTCTGCACCTGTTGGATGTGACATATGTGTGAAGTTTCGAACTTGGCAAGAGAAGCCAAATGAACATTCCTGCACTCGCAGGTGATGTTCCAAATAGCCATGTAATACAAACCCCCACAAAGATTAACGCATTTTAAAGTTATCAGTGACAGGCCGTATACCGTCCACAACATCAAATCAGGTCTAATATGGTGCCTGAAGGCTCAACACGGATTCTAGGAATCCGTTTACTTAAAGCGAGGATAGGGGTAAGCGTTACTTCAGACTTCCACGTGGACCACAATAATATCTTGGAAGATTCTAGTGGTGTGGCGAGTGGGTCTTATGTAGAGCGAGGGCACCGCGAGGTGGTGTAATGGCTAGCAAGCTTGTCTCGCTAGAACAATTACGATTGACCAGTGAGTTCGATGTTCACTAGGTACCCCTACTTTCGACCTTGTGCCACATCTAAGCTACGCAGGCACCTCGGCGTGGTTTAATGGTTAGAAAGCATGTCTTGAGAGACCAATTACGACTGAGTAGTGAGTTCGATCCTCACTGGGTGCCCCATACTTTCGGCCTTGTGCCATATCTAAGCCGGGCTTAGAAAATCACCATATGTAGACCGAATAGAGCTCTTTAATGTTCAGTGGAAGAGTAGGTTCTGTCTTCTGTCAACTCATTTTCGGATGCGTATGAGGTGTATACCTGAAGAGCGAGATTTTCCCAGGTGCATTGGCTCACGACACACATAGCGGCCTAAATTACAACCTTGCCGGCCTTTAATGTTCGTGGAGGGAAAGTTGAACTTGCCATATTGGTTTACATCAGTGTTCAGCCCATTCTACTGTCATTCCTGCAACAAATGATAATGTACTCTTCTAGCAGGCTAATTCCCACCTTCATGATGGCCGCAATACTCATCAGACTCAGCACGATATTCAATCTATATCTTGGTCGACACGATTGTAAGTCGTATCACCCATTGTGCACGTACCATATGCAGGTCATGTAAGGTATCTCGTTCATTTAATACACCTTCAAATTCTGCACGATCACGTCCATAGGTGTAAGAGACACATAATTTGTATTGTAGGACAGTATTTGTGATCTATACGAACGCATGCAAGCAAGAATACAAGTCTTTGTAAACTGACAAAATACAGTATAATTATAAGTATTGTTTATACACATGTTTTGGAACCAGAGAACGTATCGAAACGTGTGGATAGATAGATAGATAGATAGATAGATAGATAGATAGATAGAAACAGTCGCAGATAGATAGATAGATAGAGAGTTGACTATGACAGATAGTAAGCTGATTGCGATAGATAGATAGAGAGTTGACTATGACAGATAGTAAGCTGATTGCGATAGATAGATAGAGAGTTGACTATGACAGATAGTAAGCTGATTGCGATAGATAGATAGAGAGTTGACTATGACAGATAGTAAGCTGATTGCGATAGATAGATAGAGAGTTGACTATGACAGATAGTAAGCTGATTGCGATAGATAGATAGAGAGTTGACTATGACAGATAGTAAGCTGATTGCGATAGATAGATAGATAGAGAGTTGACTATGACAGATAGTAAGCTGATTGCGATAGATAGATAGATAGATAGATAGATGGATATTATTGTAATTCACTATGACCTTTGCTGGGAAGATCGAGTCAAGGGTTTTGGTTATCGTGAGAACGACAATAGCTCTTGAGCCTGCAAGTAACTTGCAATGCTTATTGCAGATGTTGCATGCTAAATTTTTTTTTTTTTTTTTTTTTTTTACAGGACCTAGTTGATTGTGAAAATCTGTTCAGCTTGCTCGTGACTGTCCATGTAATAACTGAGAGCGAAAAATCTGCTTCTTTTCTGACAGACACTGCAAAGTTATTTTTTTTCCACCGTAATACTGATCATAATTTGTAAAAGGTTTAAAAATTTCTAATAGAGCATCTGTTTTTACTAAGCAAATAGAATATTTCTTCAACTAACCCCAAATATATTAATCTTTTATATCGCAGCCATATACATTCTAACTATAAACAAGACGAAATTATCCCCCAAAAAATAATAAATACTAATATATACACCACAGATCCTAGTAAAAAAAAATAATTATATACTACAGTAAATCTAGTATATCTTATTCAATCATTTAATGACACTTCTACTAAAGTGTTGCAGAAAACCAACATTGTCTTTAAATTTAAATGTCCTCTTTAGCCCAACATATCATACCATTTTGGAATCAGGCCAACTCCGTGAGTAAATTAAAAACATTCCAAGCCGAATCCGTACTCGCAATTCTGAAATTCTGGATTCCCAAGTTGTCATTACTGCGAATTTTTTTCCGCGATTATTTTACGTGATGTTTTGCGACGAATTTTTCGTAAGATAATAGTAATTATAA
The DNA here is from genome assembly GCA_963932145.1 of Acanthosepion lycidas. Lineage (NCBI taxonomy): Eukaryota > Metazoa > Mollusca > Cephalopoda > Sepiida > Sepiidae > Acanthosepion > Acanthosepion lycidas. The sequence goes on from OZ010588.1 coordinate 34,012,742, forward strand.
CTTGGAAATTAATTGTGAAAAGTCAACAATAAAATAAAAATAATTATTTGTACGGAAACTAAAGACCTACTTACATCAAATTGTCTCTCAATTTATTTTCCGAACACGGTTAGCACATTGTAGCCTTGTTTGTAGTTAATATTGTTAAGAGTTGTTTTTTTTCTTTTTTGTTATTAGGGCTTCCATTATTTTTAATCAATTTTTTTACAGGTCGATGAGGTTATTATATTTGTGTTTTCTATTAGTATGTTTCTAATGGAACCTGTTAGTTTTGTGTGTGTGTTTAAATCGGTTCTAATAGGGTTCTGGTTAGAGAGGTGTAACGTAAGGCGTCTAGATAGGTATGTGACTGATGTAATTATTTATGAGTTCGGTTTGATCAGAAACACATTCCCTTAAAGGCATTTGAACTCATAGATAATGTTCATTCTTTGTAATTTTGACTTAACCGGTGTGTTGTTTTTTTTTTTTTTTTTGAGGATAAGGTTAGCTTTCAACAAGTATGTTACGAATGGTTGTCCTGTAAGTATCCATGAATATTTAAATGAAATCTAATTAAAAGATTAAAAGCACATTTGGACAGTTTTAATATAATTTATCATCGGAAAAGAAAAAAATTATTAGATCTCATGAGAAATTGTATAAAAACTAAATCAAAGCACCTTGTCTGCCGTACTCAATGAAATGTGTATCAAAAAGGGATTGTTGCCTCAATACACACATTTTAAATATATAACAAATTATTAATTATTTAACTGAAATTTAATTTCTATTAAATTTTACTGTGGATTTTCTAGACTGCGCAATATCGTAAGGATAGAGTCAAATTCTGTGTCAGATGTCATTTTTACGATAGGACCCAAAACGTCATACACATAAAATATATATGTATAAAAGTGTCGGATTATAGTTGACCACAATGTATAATTTTCTTCTACTGTATCAGACACTAAAAATATCTGAAAGTGACTGACGACCGGTTCTATCTAAGCTCGAATTTACGTCAAAATTTTAGTAATGCATATGTTTTTTCACATTTTCCTTATATATATATATATATATATATATATATATATATATATATTATATATATATGCCCGTGGTTTTGTTTGATATCAAACTCCTCCTAGGGTTTTGGAGAAAGACCCCCATAGCCTTATATATTCTGAAACTAAATCACCCAGGTTACTTGGATAAGTACATTTCATTTTGATCGGGGGGGGGGGGCACCCACCAAAGACACTATCTTTTTCCTTTTCATATAAAGTAAATATATATTGAAACAATGGAATGACTCTTATGGTACTTGGATAAGTATATTTTATTTTGAGTAAAGGAGGTCCGAGGTTCACAAACCTCCACTGATATTTTTTTCCTTTTGATTTAAACTAAATTTAAATTTCAAGAAGGGAATGTCTCCTATTCAGAATATAGAAGGAGAAAGCCAGAAGAGGGAGGCCACATCAGAAAGATCATCTTGATCAAAGGGAGTCCCCGTCTCCACCCACAGTATACGTTATTTTTTCATTCTTTTTTATTTAAATTAAATTTAAATTTGAACAAGGTAATGACTCCTAGGCTAGTTGGATAAGTACATTTTATTTTGATCAAAGGTGTCCATGAGGTGTACAAACCCTCTACTGAAAATTTCATCCTTTGATTTAAATTGAATTTAAATTCAAATTCCAAGAATAGAATGACTCCTATCCAAAATATTGAAGGAAAAAGCCTGAAAATAGAGGTCAAATCAGCAAGATCAAAATGAGACGATATTGACGTCAAGGTGAGCAAGAAATCTTCAATCAGTGGGTAGTGCATTTCAATACATATTTGTTGCGACAATTCATCTGTCATATCAGTGTTGAAATCTGCTCATCAATTCATTCAATCAACTATTGCATCAAACACATATCAAAGGTGTCAGATGAATCTCTTTTTGTACACCCCATTGAATTTTTTGTTCTCTTTGATTTAAATTAAATTCAAATTTGAACAAGTTAATGATTCCTATACAAAATATAGAAGGAGAAAGCCACAAGATGGTGATCACATCGGCAAAATCATTGAGTTATATTGAAATGCATTATTTTTTTTCCACAAATTAAAACAATGATTTACAATCAGTCATTTTCTTACAAAGATGTGTAACACGCAGCAGGCGCTAGTAATTTGAATAGTGTGTATATATATATATATATATATATATATATATATATATATATATATATATATATATATATATTGATTAATCATAGCCCAATTCATAAAATAAATACATCTCTAATGAAAAATATAGTTTAAATTCGATTGTGCCACACTTCTCGTACTTAAAAAAAATGACCAATTAAATTTGTCATTTCCTCTCCTGAAAAAGATTGAAATCGGATTTCTACTTTTATTCAGACTTAATTTCCCATTAGGAATGAATTGTTCTATGAAAGAAAACAAAGCAAGTACAAGCGACTTGATTTTGAGTCCAGTGCAAAGAAGTTTCCGGATAAATTTTATCTCATTATTTAAATTTTTTTTGTCTCTTTCTTTATGAATTATTTTCTTGGGTGTTCAATCTGCTGAAAATAGACACGAGGACAATGTCTCCAATTTTCTGTTAATGTATGCTACTAAGCGTTGAAAATATCGATTCCAAATGAACATATATGCATACATGTGTATACACACACACACACACACACATATATATATAAGTCAAACAGAGAGAGCCAGACAAAGCCAGCTTTCCCTGACGATCCGCTTATGTGAAACCTTGTTAGGTTTGTCTGGTTCTCTAGGTTTGACTAGGTCTGCTCTACTTCTGTATTGAGCAATTTCAAGTTAGTTCATTACTCGTATCGGGTTTTTTTTCTTTGGGCTTTAGAACTGTATGCTCTACGATTATTTTCGACAGACGTTCATGTTCCTAGCTCTTTCTTTTTTTAAAACCTTTTTTTCCTTCAAAATTCATTTGATCATTAGCAAATCAAGAAACCGAAGGTTTTCCGAGACGAGTGTAGGTACCTATATATATATATAGTC
>OZ010588.1:34018274-34030774 GCA_963932145.1 Acanthosepion lycidas
TATATCGTATTGATCACTTCATTAAGTTGTTTTGCGTACTCTTATCGTTTTTTTTTTTTTTGGTGAGGGGGTTGAACTAGCATGCTGGATCATTACTTTCGCCTAACGTACATGTTCTTGGTTTTTTCTTTTTTTATATAGCTTTATTTCCCATTGGTATTGGTTTGATTATTTGCAAATCAAGACACCGAAGGTTTTCCGAACGGGTGTAGTTTCTTATACCTATAGGATTACTTCTAATACCAATAATAATTTTGCTCTTGGTCATCCTATCGAGCACTTTATAAAATAAACTAATATGGAACGTGTAGATATAGGACATTCGCTTAAGAACATACCCATACCAGACCGTCATTTCTATGAATTATGTTTATTAAATAAAATAGAATATTTTATCATAAATATGAGATGGAAAGCTTACTTTTGCTTTAATAACAACTTAAATAAGAATCAAACTAGTGAACACTATGGGTTTAAAACTAATGTCCATCCCCCACACATTAAAGATCTCGATAAATTTAATCCGATTTAATCGGACTAATAAAATATAGGAAAATAATAATAATATGCAGCATCAAATTAGTAAAGACATGAAAGAGATTAAGAATAATAAAAATATTTATGTGAAAGCCGATAAATCCAGGTTTTTATATGAAATGAACCCTAAATTTATAACAAATTATTACTTAAGGAGGTCATTAAACACAACAAAAATGCCCCGATGATACTGAAGCTAAACTCAACAAAGAAGCTAGTAGTTTAGCTAATAAATTCAACCTAGTTAATCGTGTCGAAAAAATGAGTATAAAAAATTGCTTCATAACTGTAAAAGATCACAAAAGTAATTTTTTTAAGCAAACCCGAATATCGACTAATAGACCCCACAAAAACGCAAAATTATTAAAGTTATCTTACAGGAGATAAAAAAAAGCTACACTGGCTCTTTTAAAAATTCGGATTCAACCTCGAAATTGAAACTAACCTTAAAGTAACTAATTACCTGGACACCACTTTAAATTTATGAGATGACACTGTTTCCCCGTATAAAAAGGATAACCAGGAACCACAATATTTAAATATAAGATCTAATAACCCGGCGCATATTTCTAAAGGTATTAGTCATAAATTATCTACCAATTCATCGAATAAAAACATCTTCGATGCTAATAAATTAATTTACAAGCAATCTCTAACTAAAAGTGGACATAAAGATAAACTAGAATACATTAACATAAGCTATAACAATGAAACCCAGAATAAACATAAGAATAGACATAGATACATATTGTGATTCAATCCCTCGTTTAAGTTATCTGTAAAAACTAAAATTAGTAATATATTCTTCAATCTACTGGAACAAAATTTCCAAAAGACCAGTAAACAACACAAAATATTTAATAAAAATAGTGTCAAACTAAGCTATAGTTGCATGCCAAACCTTGCGAATTTAATTAACGGATACAACGGAAAAAAAAACAACAACAAAAAAAAAAAAAAAGTAGGATAAACCACGCACTACTTCTCCTAAATGTAATTGTAGAAACAAAATGTCTGCTCCCTCCAGGGAAAATGTCAACAGGAGTGCGTGGTATATCAAATTAAAATATATAAGGACATAAATGACTACAATAACAATATAAATCCTAAAGTATACATAGGATCGACTCAAAATATTGTTTAAAAAACGATATTACAACCATATGAGTAGCTTTAATAATCATTAATCGAAACATAATTCTACACTATCTGCCTATAGTAATTAGACGTGATAATAACAAAGACGCCATACTGAAATGGGAAATATTAAAAAGATGTTCCAAATATAGACAGGTTATAAAATGTATCCGCTATGTCTAGAAGAAAAATTAGCTATAGCTTTATATAAGGAACCTGATTATTTATTAAATTCTAAAACGGAAATTCTAATCAAATGTAGACATAAAAAAAACGTTGGTTGTTAGACTAGGCCTCCTCTCCCGTTTTTTTTTTTTTTGTCTTGTTATTTGTTTTTTTGAATAAATGGTTCCCCCAACACTCCCCTTTCTTTTGGTTTTTTTTTTTTCTGGACACGTGGTTATATTATTATTTTTTTTGTTTATTGGCTATAAATATTCCGTTCTTTTTCACCCTTTTAGCCAGCCTTCCGTGATGATCCGCTAAGGTGAAACCTTGGTAGGTTTGTCTGGCTCTCTAGGTTTAACTAGGTCTGCTCTACTTACTGTATTTAGCACTGTATTTAGTTGTTTTGCTTACTCGTATCGGTTTTTTTTCTTTGGGTTTTGAACTTGCATGCTGGATGATTATTTTCGGCTAACGTACATGTTCTTGGTTCTTTCTATTTTATATAACTTTTTTCCCTATGGTATTGGTTTGATTATTTGCAAATCAAGACACCGAAGGTTTTCCGGAGTATGCTTTCATAAACCTATAGGATTACTACTAATACCAATTTATATGTCTGTGTGTGTGTGTGTGTGTGTGTGTATGTGAAGGAACATACTATTAAGGTGCGCTATATTTATGGGATAAACTGCTCAATACCAGAGATAGAGCGTGTTTAAATATAAAAGTGAGCACTTAGAGGCGACAGGCTGTTTCATGCTAGACGCAATCGTCAGGCCACTTATATATATATATATATATATATATATATATATATATATATATATATCAGGATCCAGTTGCTGAATTAGGGGAAATGCTTATTCAATACTAAAGTTAAAATGAACAAAAAATAGACATGTACCCAAAATTATGAGAGTTATAGTCCTGCCCATAATAAATGAAACACTTGGGACAGTGTCAAGAAGCCTAATGTTATACTTGAATATGGGTTTAAAATATTTAGTACACGGCGATATATATGTCATCATAAATATTAGATTGGTGCAAAAAATAATGACGTAATAATGTCGTTTTTTGACGTATTTTTAACGTCAAAAAACGACATTATTACGTCATTATTTTTGCACCAACCTAATACAAACGAAGATGCTCTAAATTTTTTAGGGGGTGAATGTTGTGATCATCTCCAAATGCAAACGCTGCAGTTGAGAATGCAAATAATCAAATTAATAATAATAGCGATGGTAGCGTAACGATTATCTGTCCGAAAGTATAATAGACGCACTGACTTCATATTTTGCCTGATTCTTCATGCCTTCTTTTGATTAAATAACAAAGAAAACTAGGCTGGAATTTAAAACTGTGGAGAAGGCCATTGGAAGCTAACCTTTATCATTCGCAACAAATTATAGCAAGTTACCGATAATAAAGAAATCTAAACTGTGGATTACCTGATTAACCACGACGTGAAATGCTATGAGATTCCTTTTCTATATACTATGTCCCTTCAGGACATCAGCGATCACGGTTCTCCTATCGTTGGTAGCTCTTAATAACGTTTGTCTTCCAGCACCCGTCCTACCATAAATTCATACATGTTCTATTAGGACCCAATGCCTCCTCCTGACACTTTCCCTTCGATATGTCCGGTGAGCTATTCAAGCCCTCAGCGTTCAAGAAATTCCAGCTGTCTGTTTTTCATTCCGAGTGGTTGTTTTTCTATTTTCCTTAAGACTTCGTTGCTTACGCGCTGCGTTCATGGTATCCCCAGCAACCTTCTGTAGAACCGCATGTCTGTTGCCTCCAAGCTTCTGAGAGGAAATTGTTCGCCATTCACTACCATATAGAAGGATTGATACAACATTATTATTATTATTATTATTAATAATAATAATATGACACGTGCAGTCACTGGAATCTTCAATGAAATGATCATGCATGACAATCACCAATGAGAGAGAATTTGCAATGAACCATCTCTATCATGGGAAAGCAAAGACACGCTTTCCGGTTAATGATATGACTTTGGGTGACACAAGTTACTTAAACTAAACAAAATACAGAAAAGATGATAAAGAAATAGAATATTAATATCGAGAACATCTCCAGTTGTCATTTGAGGTCGTTTATCGGAAAACGAACTGAGCGCTTAATGAGAAAATAACTCATGTCAATAGACACGTAATTTTTGTGTCAAAATTCTATTCCATTTTTAAAACCGGCACCACGTAAGATAGGTTGCTAAGAAGTTGTCGGCTCGTCTAAGAATCCCTTCAAAGATAAAGCGTTCGGTCATTTTGGTAGACTGTGATTTGGTTGGGTTAAATGTTCAGCATCCTCGCGTATAGAGAATGAAATAAAAAATAATAATAATACATATTTGTGAATAGAAACCCAAGGAATGTAGACGCAAGTACAGAAATGCGATTGTTAGTAAATAATTTATCGACCATCTTTAGTCGACTACGAGTAAATCATTTGCAAGAGCAATACAAAATATCGCGCTCTAATGAACTGCACATACCTTGAAGAGATTCCTTTTGTGCAGTAACACTTTGAGCTTTTCTTGAAATACGGTCGCTTAAAAAATTTATAGAAGCCGTGAAAAAAGAAACTGAAAAATGATTCTTTGAAAAAATATTACAAAGCCGGTATGAGAAATCTTTTTCAGCTTTTTTTTCTTAAAATAAAATCTTCTATCATGTAAATTTATTACATCATTATTCTGTGATCTAAGTATCTTCCTAAACTCTCATCTATTTTTTATTACAGCATAAAGAAGTTTTTCAGTTTTCATTTGAAAAATTCTGTGGGGAATTTTTAGATATTTTCAAATTGCTCGGAACATTGACCATAGAAGATACCTTGAATGTGCCAAAACGTAACAATCTGAAAAGTAGATGCATGAAGAATACGCTACATGCGAAAGAACTCCCCATGACATCTCTACAATTATTTTCTGCTTCCTATATTCAAAACACGACGGTTTTTTTTCTCTTCCAATGCGCCATTCAAACGATCCAATTTCTCGACTTGTAATTACCAGTAATATATTGCCAAGATTTCACACAAACCGTACAAATGAATTAACTTTGAATTTCCTCATTAAATTCTGGTTAGGCTAAGATGTTAAAAATTTCCTGATTCTAAACCCAGATTTTCTTATAAAACGATTCTTCCTGGCTTAAATTTTCCATCTGTTTTTTCGGTAGTTCAATGAAGACATGCCCAATGTTACTTGCTGTAAATTAAGATAGAATACAAGGTCAGCTGAAAATTTCATAGACTGACTACAAAGCATTGATGCTGGATCTGGGAAATTGTGTATGTATTAATTTCAATTCTTTTTATTAATATTTTTACAGGTAATCTGACATCTGACTGTTTAAAGATGACTTCAAAAGTAACTAGTAGCAACATATCTTAAAAATGGACAAAATTGACCAAGTACAGGGAGAAAAAGGGTTTAGAACTGAAGGTCATTTATGCGGACATGTTTATTATATTAGATGATGAATCTCCAGCTTTACCTATAGGGCAAAAGTGGGCAGCTTAATTTAGGAGGACGAGGGAGTGTCTTAAAGAGATCCTGCGATTGCCCACACCTAGGAAAACATTGTGTATGTTCACCACATAGTGATAGACGACTGGCGATTGTCTATAAATCATATAGCCAATTCTATTAGCATACACCGTGAGGGAGTTGCGAATATTCTGCATAATGAACTTGGCATAACGAGGTTTTTTATTTCTCGGTGGGTACCACCTCTTCTGACACCCGATCAAAACGCACTAGGGCTAATCAAACAACGGAAAAATCTGACGTTGTTTGAAGCAGATCCAGCTGTTTTCCTTGAACGTTTTCTAACCCAGAATGAGTGTTGGGTTCATCACTTTGAGCCAGAGGAAAAGAGACAATCAATAAAGTGGAAACGTCTCTATTCATCTGCTCCAAAAAAGGCAAGGTAGTTTCGTCAGCAGGGAAGGTGATGGCCTCAGTTTTTTTTTTTTAATGCAAAAAGAATTGTTTTTATTGACGATCTTAAAAAAGGACCACGCTATCTAGGAAGAGTACTATGCCGACTTATTGAGGCAGTAACAAAAGACTGAATTATGCTGAATAATGAATGAGTTGAAATTGATAGGCACTAAAGAAAAGGAGAAACGAGATGAAATATCATCATGTCAGAACATGGCGTCCAATTGTCAATCCAAATATTGACAGATTAGACTGAATAGAGAAAATAACGAACTATGGTGACATGTGTAAATGTCAAAGAATGTAAAAAGTACAAACTTAAAAGTGATGAAAGATATTAGGTTGGTGCAAAGATAGTGACGTAATAATGTCGTTTTTTTGACGTTAAAAATACGTCAAAAAACGACATTGTTACGTCATTATTTTTGCACCAACCTAATAATTACCCGTGGAAGGTCGCTACTTCATGAGCCAGTTAGCGTACTACACGGTAATAGAACGTAAATGCAAAAGCAAGAATTAAAAAGTAAATGGAAAATGGCAAAAGAAGAAATAGAAAGAAAATGATTAATATTTCGTTAATATTGATTAATTAAACTTTAGTCTTATTTTGTAGTGATATTAAATATACATGACATCAACATTTATATGTTCTAGCAGAACTAACATTTCCTCTTTTAAAGAATCATAAGACCTTACAAAAATAAACGTACAATACACTGAATATGTGTTTCATTTTACTCAAGTTCGAACGTACAAATACTATAACTGAATCAGGCAATCTTTTAAGAATAGGCTGTATCTTAACTGTTCTCGTACCCTGTATTAACACACTGTGTATCCTCCAAGCATCTAATCTCGCATACAGACGATTATACAAGTGGAAAATGACATTCTACTATACAAGATTATCCGTCTCTTATGCTAGTGGGAGAGGTGTAGCCAGGTGATGCTTCGTCCCAACATGCCAGGAGATTGTGATGGTCAGAGAAGTTACCGAAAAAATTGTGCTGCGTTTTTAATAGCTCAAATAATACATGGGATTGCACTGAACAGCAAATCGCCTTTCTCTTTGTGGGATGGGAAAAACCCCGGTCGAATAAGGTTTTGATCGTGCCCTGCACTGTTCTCCGCCTTTGGCTTCAGAAACATCAGATAAGAAACATTAGTAACATATGGGACCCCACAACATAGCTCCAGATGTTAGGCCTGTGTGTTAAGGACCAATTAGCTCTGGAAACTGTTGTTCTTCAGGTCTACGTCCTAAACACAAACGAATATTATTTGGAGAAAAGTAGTCAACAATGAACATTTTAGAACGTCGTTCGATCCCCCAGGTGTGCATGTCTTGACAACACCAAAACTATTACTCGGGCAAAATGTACCCTGGCCAATAGTGTGAACTTATTGCGGTATTCCACTGCTACCTTTACAATGGAGCAGTCTTAGTAAGCGCCTATTGTTCCTGACCATTCAGAAACTGGTCTACATTTGTAATAATGTATATATGACAACTGTTTCCTACACAAATGCGCTACGTTCAACCTGCGCAGCATCGATTCGAAATGACTATCTAGCCACTTGAACGTCCACTGTTCTCTCTCTCTCACTCACTCACTCACTTACACTCTCCCAAACAGCTCTATTTGAAGCAGAAGGTGAGCGTGTGTTTGCATTGAACTATTTCGCCAAGCTTAATCAATCATATCGAAGTGAGCTTCATAGGCTAAAGACAAAACAAAGCCTGTGAAATTGTATGACTCTTCCTAAAGTGTATATCCGTCACAAGACAGATATACACTTTAAGCTTTCGGTCATATCAAATGGAAACACCGGTTCCCGTACGATCGCAGAAGTTAAGCAGCGTCGAAACTGGTCAGTACCTAGATGAGTAACCTCTTAAAAATAACAGATGCTCTAAGCTTGGATGTGCAGATGATGTCATGGTTAATGACTCTAAATTCTTAATCGGAGAGCCGTGTTCAAATTCCATTAGGTTCGTTATATTCACTTAACGTAAATAATCTTGCGAAAGTGATAACTCTACCTCTCCTCCACCCTGCTATGGGTTAATTAGTAAGACTTGTATCATTAAATCATTATTATCTCCGAAAAAAGAAAACCTTACACTCTAAATATTTTTTGATGTTTTTAATAACCTGCAAAGGTTTGATAAGCCATAGAAAACGAATGAGTGTATACTTTTAAAAGTTTATCAAAATATCTAAATCATACTCTACCCAGACCCAAATCGGCATCACCCTTGAATATATTCCAATTTTATTTCACCTGTAGTGCTATGGTATGTTCACATTTTTATTTCTGAAAGAAATATGAGACATATCTTTAGAGAATTATTCTGTGACATTAAGCTGAGCTCAGAAACGTTTATGATTCTTTTGTATCAAACAGAAATTTCATTATAAGATTGCAATCATTCTGGAAGCTAACCTCCCGAATATAAATTAAATTAGATGATCACTCGCTAATTCAAAACAAAATCTCCCAGAAGCGGTCGTAATTCTCAAACTTGTGCATAAGATTTGTTAATAATTTAAAATAAATGCCCTTTGTTCAATATTGTCTGTGTTGAAGATCTTTTCATGAGTGTGTAGGCAAATTGCCTTAATAAATATTTGAATTTTCTGTTCATTAATCAATCGAAATAAATTAGCTATCACTATCTAAGCCACGAGGTAATATCAGAGGAAACTTGAGCTAGACCCATTGAATCTTTGTCACTGGGAATAAAGATTAGTATGTAATTACCGTGTATTTAAATGTTGGAATTTTGTGGGTAATACAATATTCTTATCTATTTTTCCATATTTAGCCCTGCGTCATATTCGGCTATACTTTGTATATTTTAACAGGAGTAATTATTTTGTTGATATTATAAAGTTTGACTAATTTTTGCTTTTTCCTTTTTTTTTTATGCTTCACGCTCTACATCAAGTCGAATAAAAGGCAAATTTCTGCACTGATACAAATATTAATTGCATTTAATATTTATTAAATTGACAAAAGATTATCTTGGGAGATGGGGAGACTATCCCGATTGTAAAATGGAGTTTGGACACATTTCCATTGACTTATCTGAGGAAGACAAATATCTGTAGACAAGACAGAGTAAGCTTCGACCAAGAACAGTTTGTATCACTCTACCTTGATTTTAGCTTACAAAACAAAGACTGTCGTTTATAATCGATCCCTGATCTCATGGAAACCACACTAAACTATATTAATATCCTGTATAATCAATTGTCATCCAGAAAATATTGTAAAACTCCACCTATACGAAATCATTTATCATAGAAGTTTGCAAAAAGGAGAGCAAGGCGGAACTAACCCTAACCTAGCAGCCTGGAAACTGACGGAACAGATTTCAATAGAAAGAAGCTTGCTAACGAGCGAGAAAAAGAAAACATCCATAGAAAGGGAGTAGAGAACACAAAGAGCAGAAGATAGCATCAGAACCCATATAGCTAGAAGTGGCTTTTACATGTAGTAATAGCAAGAACCTGCTGTTCCAATATCGGGCTGTACAGCTGCGAATCAACCAGAGATTATATTAAATCCTGACACTCACTCGATTATCTTTAGAGACAGAGATGACAATGAAATGACCCTAGTCTCTCATAGGGTCAGCTGGTGAAATACATCCTATTAAACTCCTAAGTGGGTTTGGTCAGCTTACATTGAAAATCAGCTTTTGTAGACAAAGCTTTTATTTGAGTTCGGACAGTTTTCACGGGCAACAGAGGAAATAAATAAGCAGAAATAAAATGTCCTAATTAAATATTCGGAGTCTGACCGTGAAATAGATATACTTTTATGGACCGTTATACTTTTAAGGACTGATATATATTTTAGTTTTATAAATATTGAGATTTATTTAGTTTAGCTTCGATCATATATAGTAAATTTCAGTTGAGGAATACTAATTTTGCTGTGATTTTCTTTGGAAATCTTTATTCATAATCGTGTTTTTTTTTAGCAAGGTTGGAACACCGACCACACTTTTAAGGCGGAATATGTAAACAACACGTATTTATTTATTATTTTCAGCGGCGGAGGCATATTTATGTGGAGGCATTGTCATGTTTTGTATAATCATGTACCTTTAAGGACTCAATCAATAATTTTTTTTTTAGTTTTGACATGAGTGATTTCGGTTAAACTGGTAGTTCTGTGCTGTCAATATATCGGTTTTCCGATATATTGTTTACATAGATAGGCATTGAGAAATATTCTATTGGATTTAAGAAAAACCCAATTATTTTTTCTTTCAAACCAATAAATGAGGTTTAAAATGGTAGATTCTGAAGAAAAGATCGGCGCTTTTTGCTGACTATGATAATTTTATATATATATTTTTTGAACAGTGTCAAACATAAATTTTTTTTTTTTTTTTCATAAAAGGAAACAAAGTCGAAAGCCACGCAGATTGCCGTTTCTTTTCTTCATGGATCGTTTACAATTTTCATTTTCTTCATTTTTCATAGTTTCAATATTTGTTTACTCATCTTAATTCATTTTTTTTTCCAGAGAGAAAAAAAATATTTTTAATCTTTTTGACATTTTCATAAAATAATTTCATAAATCTCATTCTCTTTTTGTTCGTTTACTGTTTCTTGTCGAGTTTGTTATTAGGTTGGTGCAAAAAAAAAAAAATATCGTTTTTTGAAGTTAAAAAATACGTCAAAAAACGATATTATTTTTGCACCAAACTAATAGTTCTTTCTCGCTCTTCCTCTTTAGTTTTCCAACTTGGACTAAGTTTTCTTTTTGTTTTGATTCTTTTTTTAAATTTGTTCAGAACACATTTCTTCACCACATCCCCTCTATTTCTTACAGTTTTCTCTTCAATTGTCATTTTTCTTCGTTTTGGCTCGCATAGATGTTTTCATTTTCTATCACTTTTTTTCTATATTTTATTGCGAATTTATTCTATTTTTGATATTTCGCTTTTCTCTTTCTCTCTTTTTCGTATGTCCCTGCTTTTCCTAAACTACACTCCTTCCTGTTTTTTCCCCTTCAATCGATTTATATTACTTTTATTAGGTTGGTGCAAAAATAATGACGTAATAATGTCGTTTTTTGAAGTATTTTTTAACGTCAAAAAACGACATTATTACGTCATTATTTGTGCACCAACCTAATAGCTTTTAGATTCTTAGATGTTTAATGATTTTCTTTCTTTTGTTTTATATTAGGTTGGTGCAAAAATAATGACGTAATAATGTCGTTTTTTGACGTTAAAAAATACGTCAAAAACGACATTATTACGTCATTATTTTTGCACCAACCTAATAACTCCCTTTTATTTGTTTTTCCTTCATTCCTTTCTTTACTTTTTCTTTTATCTTTTTTTAATTTCTGTTTTTGTTTACGGTCTTTATTATTATTATTTTTAAATATTGTCATATCTCTTTCTCTCCCGGCTTCATTTTTTTTTTTTTTTTCAAATTTCATCGTTCATTCTTTTTTTCTCCTGTTCTCAAAATTATTTTTTTCTTTCCTTCTTACTTCTGTTCGTTCGTGAGTTGTTATACGCTTTTCTTTCTTTCTTTCTTTCTTTCTCCCTCTTTCATCTTTTTACGACACTCCTCTTTTCCTTCTCACCTAAAACTGCCTTAAAATAGCAGCCAATTTTTCCCGCTTTATTTTTTCTAATGGACATGAAAATATCTTTCAACACATTATGATTATCTTACTTTGCAATATTTTCCGCATTGTGCTTCGAATGTTACGCTTGACAAGAGCGCGTCCATAACAATCAATATTTGAGAACGCCCAAATTGAAACACACATCATATTTTCCTTCGAGTCAGATAGGAGGTCACTTCCGGGAAATCTCTACTCAGTTAATATCAACGAAGTAAACAGCCTGCCTAAAGCAATGACATGTTTTGCCTCTACAGCGTACCACACTTTTAATCTTCACGCACTCATCCCAACATGGCGAAAACTTTTTTCAAATAGTCTGTAAAGTACGCTTTCAGGATCTTCATCAGTGTATTCACCTTAATCTCGCTACATTGCTGATTTTAATGAAATCAAGAAACGCGGGGCTGACATATTTGAATTCAATATGTTATCCAATACAAAATAAAAGTCTGTATATGAACTTAAGAATTTAAAGAATTTTCTATCTCTTTCTTTTTCTCTTTTACTTTCTCATTATCTATCTCTTTCTTTTTCTCTTTTACTTTCTCATTTTCTGTCTTTCTTTCTCTCTCTCTTTTATTTCTCATTTTCTGTCTTTCTTTCTCTCTCTCTTTTATTTCTCATTTTTTGTCTTTCTTTCTCTCTCTCTTTTATTTCTCATTTTCTGTCTTTCTTTCTCTCTTTTATTTCTCATTTTCTATCTCTTCCTCTCTTTTACTTTCTCAGTTTCTATCTCTTTCTTTCTCTCTTTTACTTTCTCATTTTCTATCTCTTTCTTTCTCTCTTTTAAAGTCTCATTTCCTCTTTCTTTCTCTCTTTTAATTTCTCATTTTCTGTCTCTTTCATTTTCTCTTTTACTTTTTCATTTTCTATCTCTTTCTTTCTCTCTTTTACTTTCTCATTTTCTATCTCTTTCTTTCTCTCTTTTACTTTCTCATTTTCTGTCACTTTCATTTTCTCTTTTAGTTTCTCTTTTTCTATCTCTCTGTTAAAGTCTCATTTCCTC
>OZ010588.1:34038208-34080708 GCA_963932145.1 Acanthosepion lycidas
ATTATAAAAGATGACAATTTCAATATATCAAACAACACACGGACGAATCAACAATGATAGTCCGCCCTTGCTGCATGAATGATTTCAAAGCAACTACAAATCCGTGTATACGAGACGCGGAAGCGAAAATCACGTCGCTGCTCGCATTAATGAAAAATTGCTGCCTAAATATACACAATTATATATATATATATATATATATATATATATATATATATATATATATAGATTGATAGATAGATAGTGGAGTAATGGATAGCGGCTGAGGTTGAGGAATTGTAGAGCTGAATTCGTGTTCTAGTTGGATCCGTATTTTTGGAAAAGGTATGACTTCTTCTTCCAGTTATGGGTAAATTGCAGGAAAAATTGGGTTCTGTAGCCTTGGGTGGCAATCGGTCTAGAAGAAGTAAAACACTGAATACAAACAGGCCTGGGTCGGGATTCCAGAGCTACAAAGAAAAAGAAATTGTGGAGAGCCATGATGGCCAACATCTTGAAAATAGTTGACGTATAGAATAAGAACATTTTTTAATTAGTAAAAGTTACTACCGCAAAGTGACAAAGCTTTCTTCTGTTGTTTATAATGATTAAGTTTCTTCTCAAGACCTGGTCTGGGCGAGCTTTCTGCATTTCAAAGTTCCAAAAATTTTTTTCTTTCTCCAAGAGCGGTACCGAATTTTTTCCCACATTTAACTATTGTTGTTATTCGTTCTTGAAAAAGAACCAGTTTCTTAAATGAGTCACATGTAATCTATTCTTACGAACTTCTACCAATACTTACTCTTTCTAAATGTTTATTTTGTGCTAATCATACTATATTTCGTGTATATGCAGTTTTTTCTGAACAGTTATTAACTTTTGATTTCGCTGCTTCAATGCTCAAGGCCTAATTTCTTTTACTTTGCTTCCCTTCCAACAATTTATTTTTTGTTTGATCCGTACTTGGTTCTGAATGTTATAAATAATGCTTCGTTATCTGTCATATTCAATTCTCAGTGCTTTTTGTAGGCAAGTTAGTATAAGCTTTCATACGAATAAGTACTCACCTTTCCGCTTTTCTGTTCAAAATAAATAATAACGAACTTTGGCTACCGGTACGAGACGTATAATTTTAATAATGAATGACGCATTTTATTCAAAGTTTTCATCTATTCAGTCATTAACGTTGAAAAGGACATCGAATATAAAAGCTTCTCTAACTGAGTATCATTGTCAAATCATCTTCGTTCTTTTAATATAATCGAATTTACTTCCAATATTTTCACAATCACATTCTGCCCGAAACGAATTGTGGTTCCAACTATAAAATTGGCAAAACTATCTGGAGTTGCCACAGACAGATTTGTCATAACTTTGGTTGGTTTGTTTTGGTTTGGTTTATTTTACGATATATCAACATCAATGGGTTATTTAATGCCGACAAGATTTTTATTGCTGGTAATTTCTTTTTCAAAAATTCATTGCTGGTAATATTTTTGGGGTTCAAAAATTTATTATTGGTAATAATTTTTTACAAAGTCTTTCTGGTATTAAAACCTATTTTTACACTTTCATAGTATTTTGATCCCAGTTTGGGGGTTAACTATTTACCCAAAGCTGGGACCATAACAGCTGCTACCACTTAAGGGCAGGATGGAACTGAGAACTCCAGCAATTAAGAGGTAGTTCCACACTTTTCAAAACCTCTTGATCAGTGGCTTTGCTATTCGACGTAATTTATCGTCTTACCCAGGACGCGGATATTAGTTTATCGTCATACCTAGAACGAATGGTTTCTAATATTCTAAAATATTTCTCGTAGTTGTTTTCATTTCATAATCTCTATCTCGTTGTTCTATAACTAAATTCTTCCAACCACGAATTCTAGTATAGTTTAATTATAAAGGAAGACATTCGGGAGAAACAATGACATTAAAGGGTTGAGTGGTAAATTTATATTCTTATTCTATATTTCCGTTGAAAGAGGTGAGCAGAAAAATTGGATATAAGATGAGGAGGGTTTTCACATACGAAATAGAAAAGAAAAATACTTCAACTTTCCTATACATCATGTGAAACTTGAAAATGACTGTTTCCATTGAAATGTGATATTTCTTTCCTGTAATTATCTTCGCCATCCTAGAGTTTTTCAGTACATTAGGTATAATACTGACGATGAATTCTGCTGATATCAGAAATATTTTAAATTCAAATATCTAAGAGTGGGGGGGGGGGGATATCATATCATAGATGTTTTAAAACCTATCTGACTTACTAGTCCAGATAACCAAAATAATATAACTTAGTATTTATGCCGATGACATAAATGCTTACTCCTGTTTTAATAGTAAGTCCGATCGTTCCGGCAAACTAAAACTGGCTGCTCTTGAAAATGACCTTCATTGAGCAAGAAATTGCTTATAAATTTTGACACCTCCGAATCGAAACTGCTATCTTTTAATCATTATAGAGAACGATTCGTGCCTTCCCACCGCAGGAGAGTAACTCATTTGCCCACTTGGTTACATGTTTTCCACTATATATATATATATATATATATATATATATAACGTCATCCACAGACAGACTTTCGCTGAATTGGTTCAGTCGGAGATTCTACCACTAAGCCGTTGGCGCACGGCAGGGATGTAGGTGGATTTTTAGCGCATTTATTTTTAGAAACACGCCCAGTGACTGACAGTGACTCAATTCGCTATGCGAAGAGTCTCGCTATATTAGCTATAATAGTCACTGTTTACAAACCCATACCTACTCCCTAGAGAGCTCAACTGGAATTAATTTTATTTCAGGAGCCAATATAACGTCATCCACAGACAGACTGTTTCGCTGTTTCACAGCTCATCAGTGTGGCTAGACATCCGGTTGCCTCTAGTAGGTGGATTTTTAGCGTATTTATTTTTAGAAACACGCCCAGTGACTGACAGTGACTCAATTCGCTATATATATATATATATATATATATATATATATATAGTGGACTCTGAGGTCAACACCAAGTGGCGACAGTATATTACATTCTTGGACGTAATCTTCACGTTATTTGTCTTGTTGAGTATGCATATATGCTGCACGAGGTGCATTATGAGTAGCAAGTTCTATTGTATTATCCGAACAGTTACTGGATGGAAGCTAACGGTTAATTATTCTAGTGACTACTGGGTAGAAAGTATTGTTAATCTGAATGCGGTTATTTGAGGTTATTTTGTAGTGTTGTTTGTTAACTCATTGTTGATTACGTAATTATTTGTTGTTGATTATTATTATTAAGTTTACCTGTGTTCATCTATAGTTTGTTAACTTTTTTATTATTTACATAATTTGTTTATTTTAGATTTTAATTTAGATTTTTGCGTATTTTTCTTTCTTTCCAAGTATTGTTATTTTATTTGCTTATTTTAAAGTGTTGGCTTTGCCTAAATTATGTTACATTATCTACTCGAGCAAAAACACAACACACATGGCCTAAAGATTACATCCAAGCATGTAAATGAATTTTGCCTCTTGGTGTTGACCTCAGTGTTCACTTTAAGATTTGCATACGCTCTATCTATATCGAGCACTTTTACCTATAAAATAATAATCTAAAATCCTAAAACTATATTTTTATCATATATATATATATATATATATATATATATATATATATATATGATATAGCGATATATAATGATATATAGTTTTGTGTAATTTTCTACATCAACAAACTGTATTTTGGAAAAACATGAGAAGCTGAAATGGTTTTTTGAGAGAGTTTCATCCGTTAGGATTTCATCGGACTTAGCTTTGTTGACGTTGCTACGTCTACACATGTGCACGAAACGAGAGACGCTGGTAGCTTGAAAATTTTTGAAAGAATATTATTTTGTTTTTCCTCAATCTAGGCGAAATCATCTGTATTCTTTTTTTTCTTTTTTCTCCATCACCCTTTTCCCTGATTATCCCACATTGTGACAACATAAAATCTACCAAAAATGGTGATATACTGTAAGTGTCTGGACGCAAATTTATTGTCGCTGAAATAACATTCTTTCATTCAAGGCATAATCACTGCTACTATAAAAACCGACAGCGAAAATACATTACCACTAAGGCACCTAACGAACCAAGCGAGAAAAAAGGAAATCCACATAACGCCATCTGACGAAGGAGGTGGCTTTATAATCATAAACAGGACTACATACATAGAAAAGTTAAACTCATTACTCAACGATACAGAGACATACGAAAAAGTAAGCGAACAAAAATAAATACTGAAACAAAATTAAATTAACCGATTAAAAATGAAAATAAATCGGAGTATAGACTCATCAAATATCACCCTAAAACACTAAAACTTTACGGTCTCCCTAAGATTCACAAAACTTGTATCCTTATCCGAACCATTCTTTCTGGAATAAGCAGCGCCCCCTCCCATAAAAAGAAAAATAGCTGGAGCAAAAGGAAGAATATTATCCCCTCTCCTTGGAACAGTAAGTTTACCAAATTTAAAAAAAAATATTTCAGGCAACCTTGCTGAAAAACTAAAGAAAATAAATTTAACTGACAAGCTCAGTCTAGATATAAAATCGCTTTACACTAATATCCCGGTTGAAAAATTCTTAAATTTCTTAAAAAAGCATATAACAAAATTAAAGACAAACCTCTACCTACCAATAACTAAAATAATAAAAAGATGGCATCTCATCACCAATTAATCTTATTTCACATTCAATAACAATTTTTACGAACAAAAAATTGGATTACCAATGGGATCCCCACTCAGTAGAGTAATAGCATGTATTTTCTTGGAATTTCTTGAGTTTACTTATTTCAAAAACATTTTACCGAAACAATCAAATTACTTCCGATACATTGTTGATGCTCTATTAATATATCCCTGTGAAAATAATTTAACGGATCTTGTAAATAAACTAAAAAAATTCTGAACACATAACAGAATTCACATACGAAATAGAAAAATAATGCTTTAACTTCTTGAATTCAAGAAAGAAATTCGGATTACTAACACGAAAACAGAAAATGTCTCATATCGAGAATTTTTGACACTGAAAAACATAAGAAAAAATTCAATTATTTTTAATAATATGTGGAAATCTCCGCTTTTACCTGAAGATGGTCGCGAGACCAGAAACGCGTGTAGTAAAATTATGGAAAACAAAGCATAATATTTTTTTCTAAATAAATCCACATTACAACCAAAAACGTTTTCGGCACCTCTCTTCTCTTCTTTTATATATATATATATATATATATATATATATATCCGAATCTAATGAGAACGAAATAATATAAATTCTCACGTTCACAGCATTAAGTAAAAAGGGCTCAATACCGATAATAGAGCAATAATTATTCATTATAATATTTCATATAGACAAAAACTAATTATTCACTACAAAGATGCAACTTCGTTTCGGTGTATTTAGTTGCACCTCAACTGGTAAGAACCAAAATGAAACAAAATTTTTCATAACCATTTCGGTTTCAATAGCATCCAAACAACAGCATTAATAAAATCAACAGAAAGATGAGTTCTGGACAATCGGTAAGATGGCTGTCGCTGGCAGTAAAAACAAAACACCAATTATCAATGGTGTCGAATCTCACCGAATAGAAATAATAGCAACAACAACAACTGGAATAACAGTTGTAATGTTTGAAAAGTTGAAAGTGGCAAGAGTCACGAACTTGATAATTGCTGTCACATCATTGTCTGAACCGGACAGATAATGTGACATGGTGTGGACACCTGTCTTGACATTAGCGCTATTTTTTAACCTGGGACACAATCATTCATGGTCATCAGAAGATTTGCGTCAAAGTACTTGGAAAACCGCTTACGTTTGTCAACAGCTCTACGTTAGAGATTAGAATAAAAAAGGGTAAAGATCTTTGGATGAGAGAAAAATGGGAAAAGAGAAAAATGGAAATAAAGAAAATAGACACGGAAGAATATAATGAAAATTGAAAAATAGACGGAAGAGAGAAAAAAAAAAAGAGAAAATTGGTTAAAAACAAAAGAAATAAAGAAAAGTGATAATTAGCAACAGATCTAGAAGAGAATAAAGCGAAGAAAGACTTAAATAAGAAAGAAGGAAAATTAGACAGAAAGAAAGGAAAGACAAAGAAAAAAGTATGGAAGAATACACTAGAAATTGAAAGCGGGAAGAAATGGAAAAAAATGGGGAACGTGACAAAAGATACAATGTCTCAAAAAAGAAAAAAATGTTGAACGTGAAAGAGTAAATGAAAGAAAATAAGAATATGAAAGAAAATGAAATCTATGAAATAAATGAAAAAAAAATGAAAAATGAAAAAATGAAAAATGAAAAATTGAGACTATAAAAGAAAATGAAAAAATGAAAGAAAATAAAAAATGAAAGAAAATGCAAGAAAATGAAAAAATGAAAGAAAATGAAAAAAATGAAAGAAAATGAAAAAATGAAAGAAAATGAAAAAAATGAATGAAAATGAAAAAATCAGAGAAAATGAAACAAATGAGAGAAAATAAAAAAATGAAAGAAAATAAAAAAATGAAAGAAAATGAAAAAAATGAAAGAAAATGAAAAAATCAGAGAAAATGAAACAAATGAGAGAAAATAAAAAAATGAAAGAAAATAAAAAAATGAAAGAAAATGAAAAATGAGAGAAAAAAAAATGAGAGAAAATGAAAAAATAAGAAAATGAAAAAATGAAAGAAAATGTAAAAATGAAAGAAAATGATAAAAATGAAAGAAAATGAAAAAAATGAAAGAAAATGAAAAAATGAAAGAAAATTAAAAAAATGAGAGAAAATGAAAAAATGAAAGAAAATTAAAAAAATGAGAGAAAATGAAAAAAATGAAAGAAAATAAAAAAATGAAAGAAAATGACAAAAAGAAAGAAAATGAAAAAATGAAAGAAAATACAAGAATGAAAGAAAATGAAAAATGAGAGAAAATGAAAAAAAACGAAACTTAAAAGATGAAAGAAAATGAAAAAATGAAAGAAAATGAAAAAAATGAAAAAATGAGTGGAAATGAAAAAAAAACGAAAATGAACAAAAATGATAGAAAATGAAAAAAATGAAAGAAAATTATAAATGAAAGAAAATGAAAAAATGAAAGAAAATTATAAATGAAAGAAAATTATAAATGAAAGAAAATTATAAATGAAAGAAAATTATAAATGAAAGAAAATTATAAATGAAAGAAAATGAAAAAATGAAAGAAAATTATAAATGAAAGAAAATGAAAAAATGAAAGAAAATGAAAAAAATGAAGAAATGAAAAATGAAAGAAAATGAGAGAAAATAAAAAAATGAGTGGAAATGAAAAAAAAACGAAAATGAAAAAAAATGAAAGAAAATGAAAAATGAAAGAATCTTTATAGGAAAAAAATAAAGAAATTAAAGGAACAAGCTATAAAAATGTCAATTGAGAAGTCGATGACAAACAAATTAGGAAGAAAAAGACGAAGCAAAATACATAGAAAAACTGTGAGGTTGCTTTATAAGTCAGGAAGCAAATATGTCAACAAAACTTTTGCAGCGGAAAATACAGATGTTATGCAACAGAAACATTTTCTACATTCTATCTTTATATCTATGCATGCGTTGTTTTGAACATATTCCGATTGGAAATTTATTTGTCATTTCTCATTGATTTATTTGCGATTTACCATGGAAGATTATCGCAATGCATCAAACGTGTAAAGTACGATTTATGGTCAAGTGTTGAACAAGCAAGATGAATTCCTAAGGTGACAACGTCGACAGTACGTGTCTCCGTTAAAATCAGGTGCTTTTAAAAGGTTTTCGGCGAGAGAGGAATTACACTTTTCGACTTAACGTAGAATCACGAAATTTCTCGACTTTGGTAAACTTCACCAAATTCTTACATGAAGAATATGTATTCCTACTACGTCTGTCAGGATTATAATTCCAAAGACCGATGCTTTAAATATGAGAATTTTGATATTGAATTCACTATCACATATATAATTATGTCAAATATAATTATCCGTTTTAAGGGTTTGTGACTGGAAGGATTAATTCCGAGGAGAATATAACTCCACGGAGAGCTCAATGTAGACTACAGAGCATTATAATGATAATACGAAGAAAGAGATTATAATTATCCATTTCGTTTATAATTTTGTATTAGTGAACACCAATTTTCGGAGATTTCGTTCTGATGATTTGAACATTTCGGTGTCCACGAAATAAAATTATGAATGAAATAGATAATTAAAGTCTCTGTCTTCTTCTAATACATACATACATACATACATACATACACACACACATATATATATATATATATATATATATATTTATATATAAACGTGAACATAGAAGTCAACACTTAGAGCCTCTAAGTGTTGACTTCTATGTACACTTTTATATTTATATTTACACACGCTCTATTTCTGATATTGAGCACTTTATCCCATAGCACAACTTAAGACTATATTTTTTCATATATATATATATATATATATATATATATATATGTATATACACACATACGGACGCACACACACATATATATATATATATATATATATATATATATATATATATATGGAGGTGGGTGTTCAATATAAATGATTATGTATATTGATGATATTATTCTAAGTATAGTTTTGCGTCATTTTCAGTTGAAGGGGCGAGTCTGACTTGAAAGTTAACATCACAAAACTTTGCTTAATCTCGTCTCGAAAATCAACAACTGCTGTCAGTGGTCAATACTCAACCAAATCTGATACCACAGAAATTATTCTGTCTCTATATTTTTCTTGAGCTGGCACGGGGGCGCAACATCCAGTATTCACATTTTTTCGCAAGACAACTTTACTAATTATCTCGTTACTCTAGGTATCAATTAGATGTTTACCAGGGTTAACGTAGTCTGTCTTATGTAAGGATTGAACTCGCGAGACTAGCTTACAAAACAATATTCTTAAACAAGCATATGTGAATTCTTAAACAGCATATGTGAATATTCATTGTAAAATTATCGGTGAATATCGGTGATAGAGAAGCTTCCCCGGGAGCCTGCTATAACGTTCTAAATGCGGCTATAGTATTAGGCTGACATCCATTAGACGTGGCGAGCGAAATAATTGGTCCAGTTCGACATTCCAACCACCTGAAGAAGGCTGGAGCGTACCCATGCCGAAACGTTGTGATAAATATGGCAACAAAGATGAGGACAATACTCTGTTACGTTTTTCTTCATTCTCAGTAATACATTTCGTTGTTCGTGGTGAAATTATTTTAAAAAATGGTAAAATTATTTTTTATTTTTTAACCTATTAATGTTATCCATTGGTTATAGGAAGAGTCCATTGTCTATAGGAAGAGAACTATATTTAATACGGGGATTTTGTTAGCCTATGCTTAATATCGGTTTCTTATGAACCTATAAATATTAGGTTGGTGTAAAAATAATGACGTAATAATGTCGTTTTTTTGACGTTAAAAAAACGTCAAAAAACGACATTATTACGTCATTATTTTTGCACAAACCTAATCACAGCTAACATTTTTTAGAAACCTATTATTAGTCCTGAATTTTTATTTTAATGAATAATAGCAGAATTTACGACTCAAACTATAGTTAAATACGGTGGATTAAGCAAAAACGAAATAAAAATAAGATTACGGAAGTGTGGCCAGGATGTCGATTGGTAATATTCTAAATAGACAGACACTCCAAGCTTGGAAGATGGCTAAGACATCAATACTTTTATCTAAACTATTTGATCTTGTGTCGTACAAAGCTAATTTTTCTAAGAAGTTCGATTAGAAAATGTGTTTGTGCGCATTCACATACAAAAATGACGTATTTTTTCTCGTTCCTGAAAAAAATGGCTTCGGTTAAAAGTAGTTTTCATTCAAAAAATATATTGACGAATGAATCGGTTTCCTAATCCCGATTATATTTCACCTACCTTTTCCTGAACCCGTATGACCTTTCGCATCTAACTATTTCCAAAGATAGATCCCGAATCTCTTTTAAGACGAACAACGTTTCTTTATAGAGACATCGTGTGCATGTTTGGCTATAAATACACTCAGCGGATGTTTGAAACTAAATCTGGGAAAACAAATGCAATCTCCTACCATGACCAAACAGATAGAGACAAATTAAAACTTATAAATATAAATAACTTATAAATAATAAATACGGTAAGCAGAAATCGAATGCATGGAATATTTTCAACAGTAAAATTTATTCCTTTTATCTCAGATGGATTGCGATTTATATATGGAAGGAGAATATGGCAAACTCTCGGTAAAGAACGGAGAAACTTTATAAAAAATACCAAGAAACTGATTTGAATAAACCAATACGGAACAGTCTCAATGAAATTTGTCTCCCCTTGTATGAGTAAAACTTCAGATTTATTTCTTATTCTGCAGGACAACTGGTGCTGGGTGCCGACGTCTGTTTCCTATTCCTACATGAAATTTACGTTTTTATGCAGAGGAAATTAGCGGAAATGCAACGGTGATGGTGGGAGGATTAAAAAAATTGAGAGTAATTACCGTATATACTCGAAGATAGGTCACACCCCTACTTTATGGTTTAATAATTGATGTATTACTGTTGACTCGTAGATAGGTCGCACGATAATCTAGGGAGTTACACAGCCCTTTTTAAACGTAAGAATTATCAAATATCTACGTTTATTTCAAAACTTGCAATTATTAATATACTTTTGCAATTAAAATACATTTTGTCAATCATCATATAAACAAAAGGAAGTAACTGTTGTACGGGTATTTTTATATTTACAGCATGTTATTTTTATATCGAGTCAAATCGACCAAAAAAAAAAAAAAAAAAGAAAGAATGAACTAGAGAAGAAAATGTTATGGTACATTTGGAAAAAAAAGTGTTTATCTATTTATATATCAAGTTACAGTTTTAAAATTCATTCTTAACTGATTCCACAGCTTTAGGGTTTATGGGTATCATTTCCGATTTCTCAGAAATCATGATGACAAGGTAGTGTTCTTTTATATTTATGTTGAGCGGATAGGTTGCACCCCTAATATTTTGTGAATTTTTTGGTAAAAGAAATGCGACCTATCCACGAGTATATACGGTAGCCAAAAATGAATGGTTTCGTAACGGACGAAATATATGCCACTTTCCGTGATTGACTGTACAAAAATAAAACAACTAAATTTTCAAAATTCTGGTGAAAACGATTAAAATGCACGCTATATATTTAATCAGCTGATCTTAATTACTTTTGATGTGGACTCAAAGTCGGGACCACGGAAGGAAACACGGAACACGGATTAGAGGTAAGAAAGTTATATTAAACAAAAAGTTACAAAGATAGTGTAGCGGTGCTTACTATGTGCTAGTGTCCAATATTGGTAGTCGTACGCGCTGATACTACGGTATTAGAATTCTTTCTCTCTCTCTCTCTCTCTTCTCTCTTTCTCTTTCTCTTTTCTCTCTCTTTCTCTTTCTCTCTCCTCTCTCTCTTCTCCTCTCTCTCTCCTCTCTCTCTTTCTCTCTCTCTCTCTGTCTCTCTCTCTTCTCTTTCTCTTTCTCTCTCTCTTCTCTCTCTCTTTCTCTCTTTTTCTCTCTCTCTCTCTTTTTCTCTCTCTCTTTTTTTCTCTCTCTCTTTTTTTCTCTCTCTCTTTTTTTCTCTCTCTCTCTCTTTTTTTCTCTCTCTCTCTTTTTCTCTCTCTCTCTCTTTTTCTCTCTTTTTCTCTCTTTTTTTCTCTCTCTCTCTCTTTCTCTCTCTCTTTCTCTTTCTCTCTTTCTCTTTCTCTCTCTTTTCTCTCTCTCTTTTTCTCTCTCTCTCTCTTTCTCTCTTTCTTTCTCTCCCTCTCTTTCTCTCCCTCTCTTTCTTTCTCTCTCTCTTTCTCTTTCTTTCTCTCTCTCTTTCTCTCTTTCTTTCTCTCTTTCTCTCTCTCTTTCTCTCTCTAGAGTGTTATATCGCATACTTTATATAGTCCTGGAAGAGTCCATGTTGTAGGTATGTTACGGTCTCACAACAACTTTCTAATGTCCCAATTTGTCATTGTGGGAAGAACACATTATTAATAATTCATTATCCTCAGTAGGTTGGGATGAACAAATGAGGTGCATGTGAAATACGACCATCCTCACTGACAAGAGCTTGGAGAAAAATCCCCCTAATATCTCACTTGTGCAGAGAGAAGCCATGAATGAATCCTGATAGATGTTGCGATACCTTGAGATAGGAATATTTTTAAGGCGAAAATAGAGAGACACCCACACTTTGAAAGGGAAATAAGATAAATTTACCGCCCAGCAGCACAAATTATCCTATTTGTGGTTGATGTAGTCCGAATCATTACCAGCAATCTTTCACAAGACACATTGCAGATACCTGATTTAATTGTAAATACACAAGAGGCAGCACTGCTTGGAACAGCGCATGTGCAGTGGAACGTGGTAGGCCACTAAACTCAGATAGGAGCTGAGATATAATCATGAGCTCCCAATCGGAGCTTCTCAGCGTAAGAGAAATTATCAAATAACAATAATATTTTTATTAAATAATAATGATTAATTTTTACTGTTTGTCCGAGCTACGACTCGGATATGTCAAATTCAAGCCATTACAAATATATAACTATCAACAGAGGATGAAACAAATGAGAAGCAGAAAACCCTAAGATGCTTTCCCAAAGCTAAGCAAAGGAAAGTGTCACTGAACACTCAGAAAGGAGTGCTCAGCTGCTAAACAATATCAGTTTTTTTATACGGCAGTGAATTCTGAAAGTTTTTTTCTCACACGTGAAGAGTAGACTCAATTTAACATAGATGATATTCTACAGAAGGATAATGAGAATACTATGGACGTAGCAGGGCTAGAAAGAAATGAAAAAGTTTTAAGGAAAATGTATATAAAACTGACAATCAGAAACAGTTGAAATTTCTTGAACACATAATCAGGAAAGTAGGCATGAGAAATATAATACTCACAAGACATATTGAAAGCAAGAGCGACAAAAAGAAACAGCGAGTAACATACCTGTTTTTAGTCAAGGGATGTCGGAAATAGAGGGAGAGTGAAAACGAATATTTCTAAAATCTGCGGGCCACGATCAGGCACGTTCTGAAGGAACACGACATATAGAAGGTGTTTGATCAGATTTGTTCGCATTATGCAAGTGAAGTTGTCTAAATGCATAAACAGATATATCCCATTTGTATGCGTACGTTCGTCAAGGAAGAGTTACATGCGTATTTCTTTCTGGCGTCAGTGTTGAAGTCAAGATTCAGAAAGTGGATATTCAACTCATGTAGCCCCTCTTCCACTTGGATCCCTGAAGCAAAACACTCCTACAGCTTCAGATTTTCACTCCCCGTTGCGCTTTTTACCGTACAATGCTAAACTTTGTAAATATTATGTACAATGTGTCTTGAAGCGATTTTTGCTCTACTTTTAAAAAACTGGCGAAAACAAAACCAAAATATTAAAGAATGAATACAATTTAAAAAAAAAATATATTCGAAAAAAAAAAAAAAAAAAAAAAAAAAAAGACTATCATTATCTTTCAATTCTGACTATTATATACATCTTTATTCTCATGCTCCTAATGTTTCCAACACATGAATAAAGCCAGAGCGTAGAACGTCTGAAATGTGAGTATAACAAGCGAGATAGGTGTGCTAGTCATTAATAATTTCTCATCTCAAAAATACCGGCGAAACATAATGGCAAACAAATTTCAACCTTACTAAACTGACGTTCTCTTTTTAATTACTGCAATAATTATTTCTTAATAATTGCTGTTCCACTAGCCACGCCATATCTAAAGCTTTCCACGCGCCATTTTCATCTCTCTCCTTTTACTGTTAGTGCTTAAATGACAGAAGTGGAACTTTTAAGTAATAAATTAATCTGAAGAGATTAAGTTTGGTCTACTTTGGCACAGAGCCTAGATATGCATTAACGATTATTAACATATGGAATGGATGTATGGGTAGCGTATCGGTCATCGGCGCGGATCGATAAGTAGGATTCAAGTTCCGCCTAATGTTGTTGCCTTCACTTTCACACAAATATTCTTGGGAAGTTTATGAATCTACCTCTTCTCTTCTCAGCTATGGATTAAATAGTAGGCTAGACTGAACTGTCCCTGGTTGGCAACTGATCTTAAAGAAGGAAAACTGAATTCCACAAACGGTGGTGAAGGCAACAGAAATCCACGCCGCTATTTTTCCCCTGAACGCATGGCAATCCACATAAAATAAAGGAAGGGAAGCTGTGAAGAGCCATGATCACTTACGGTCTGAAGGATCATGGCGTTTTTTAAAGCATGGCATGAAGGAATAACTCAAAATTGCAATATAATTAGAACGATGGGGATCATAAAGCAATCTTTAGATTTAGTAAACTCGGTCATAGAGCTCACTGAAGCCAATAACCAATAGTATTTTCTGAACTTTATACGCAAACAATGTCATTGATTTTTTTTTTTTTTTTTTACCGCAAATGATTTTTGAAAGACAACTGGACTGTAGGAATATTACAGCATAAAAATATCTGTTTTACGAACTAAAATGCTCCACTGTTTGAAAGGAGAATGAAGCATTTCATTTTCGATGGTGGATATTTAATAAACTTAGTACTGAAAAATATCAATTCGAGGATGAAATATAGATTTCTAACAATATTACAAGTGCAGGGAATGTATATAATGTGAAGGTTAGCATTTAGAATAATAGCTTTAACTATGCTCGAAAAATGACAGCTTACACCAGTGAGAAATGTTCATCAATACATAAACTATGGAACCATTATTATTGGTATTTTCAAAGCGTAACTTAACGCCATGCAGATGTTACAAAGGTATAATAATAATAATAATAATAATAATAATAACAAACTGAAAGCGAGGTTGCGTAGCTTGGTAACAAAACTGCCAGTAAGAGTCAATTCAGCATAGAAATTGGCATGGAAGAACATAAAAATTCGCCCTGAGAAAACTATTTGACTAATGATAATATGTTTAAAGAAGAATTATTCGTGCCAGGAATGCCAAAATACACGAAAAGGTCGAAAAAGAAATGCTTTAGGATAGAGAACTAATATACAAATAAGAATAATAAAAAAAATCTCATGATAGGAAAGACATTTGAATAGAAATGTTAAAAGGTAACGAGAAAAGAAGACAGTGAAAAGAAGAATAGAAAGAATAAAGTTTGTAGAAAATGATAAAGAAAATAAAAGTCCTTAAAATGATATATTCAACAGGAAAAATTAGAAAAGCGAAAGAGAAAGTAAATACCGGACTACAAGAAGACGACCAAGCAGAAAAAATAAAAATCTGAAAGAACGGAAATGTAAAGTCAAAAACGGAAAAAAAATGAAGTAACGTCAATAAAGGTGTGGTTAAAATAATAATAATAAAAATAATAATAATAATAATAATAATTATTATTATTATTATTATTATTATTATTATTATTATTATTATTACTACTACTACTATTATTAGGAAAGATAAGATAAACATAACGCGTTCAAAGTTGACATTTCGAATTATGAGGCTAAAATTCAATTGCTCAGCGGCTTTGGTGGCGGGCATTAATAAAAATATCGAGGAATTCATTAAACAAGTCTTAAACAGAAATAGGGTTTGACTGTTGACATTTCGCTTACGTTTGACATGCTAAATGTCTTGAATTTCATAACATATCAACCTATTCAAGAGCGAATATTTTCTGTTGAAAAATAGCAAAATTATAAAAAAAATAAAAAATAAAAAAAATAAAGGAAATTTGTAGCCGCGGAAATAAAACTCACAAGAATAAATCTCAATTCCAACCAAAAGTCTATCGGTATTTATAATTAGTACAATTACAATTAAAATAATTATTATCGAATCATGATTTCGCTTTGCTAACAAAGATTTAGAATAGTTTTCATAGATATTAAAAGGTACCCAGTTGGGTTGTGTGGACTATAAAGAAGTGACATTCTTCAGTCTCTGTCTATATTTCTAAGATGAGCTATTATGTACATTATTTACATTATTCGGACTATTTTCCCCAACTTTGTCGCCATATTTATTACAACGTTTCGGGCCTTCAGTATCTGTCTATATTTCTGAGATGAGCTATTATGTACATTATTTACATTATTCGGACTATTTTCCCCATCTTTGTCGCCATATTTATTACAACGTTTCGGCCCTTCAGTATCTGTCTATATTTCTGAGATGAGGTATTATGTACATTATTTGGACTATTGTCCACATCTTTGTCGCCATATTTATTACAACGTTTTGGCCCTTCAGTATCTGTCTATATTTCTGAGATGAGCTATTATGTAAACTATTTACATTATTCGGATTATTTCCTCATCTTTGTCGCTATATATATTACAACGTCTCGGGCCTTCAGTATCTGTCTATATTTCTGAGATGAGGTATTATGTACATTATTTACATTATTCGGGCTATTGTCCTCATCTTTGTCGCCACATTTATTACAACGTTTCGATCAGTGTACTAGCACATTTATCCTTCTGCCATGTGTCCTTGGCACAGTGGATATAGGCCTTTGTTAGATCCAGTAACAGGACCGAACGAGTGTGATTTCAATACCCGGTAAAGGCACTGGAGAATTTTCAGAGGGAAATTAACAAGGAGATAACCGATAACTGACTTCTATTAAACATGGCACGTGGAACTAGAACAGTCTACCCCAGTGATCGAAATAAAGGGTTCAGTTCGACATTCCAACCGCCTGAAGTAGGTCGGAGCGTACAACGGCCGAAACATTGTAATAAATCCGGCCACAAAGATGGGGACAATTATCCGAATAATGTAAATAAGTGAAATTCTTTTCCACATCTAACAAAGAACATTTGACGTCTGCCTTATTTTGTGATCTTGCGTACAGTTCGAATCTATCTCAGTTCAAATCTATATATCTCACTTCGAATATGTCTACATCTATTTATCTCCGAATCTATCTATTTATCTATCTAGCTATTATGTCAGTTCGAATCTATCATTTCCAACCTATATATCTCAGTTCAAATTTAAGATAGATTCGAGCTGAGATAATTCGAATCTATGTTTCTCATTTCGATTATAGGATGGATTCGAGCTGTTATATGTAGATAGATAGAAACATACATACGTATTGAGTTAGTTACAGAGATGGACAGAATCGAACTGAGTATTAAATGTTGCTCACATGTTACGCAGTTTCCGAATCTTTTGGGTATAATCATTGTATTTCTCTAAAGATCTTGACCAGGAGTGTCAAAATCTATTACATAGGAATTTAACGAAAATTCTAAGGAAATGGTGCAAAACATATAATAAGAAGTTAGAGTTATGATGAATAATTATGAATTAGCAGTTTTCAAAAAGTTTAAAACAAAGATTTCGTACATTATTTTAAGCAATTCTTTATAGCTTCTTAAAGACAATAATAATAATAAGATAGACAAAAACGAGAAAATAATTGTAACAACAAATTTAATTAATTTCTGTTAGTGTTTTATGACTTTTAGCAAAATAATGTCAGAATAACCATGACAATTGTTAAGGTCAATTTTCACTAGATGTAGAGTTTTATCAAGTTATGAATGTTTACTTGCAAATGGTAATGTTAATCATTTCTTTATAAGGAAACCTATAGCATTGCTTAATTGAGCAGATTCGGAATGAAAGACAGACCAGGAATGAAGTGGAGGACAAAGACGGGCGCGGAATGAAGTTGAGGCCGAGGACGGGCGCGGAATGAAGTGGAGGACAAAGATGGACCCGGAATGAAGTGGAGGACGAGGACGGACCCGGAATGAAGTGGAGGACGAG
Source organism: Acanthosepion lycidas (assembly GCA_963932145.1). NCBI lineage: Eukaryota > Metazoa > Mollusca > Cephalopoda > Sepiida > Sepiidae > Acanthosepion > Acanthosepion lycidas. Next base: position 34,056,030 of record OZ010588.1, read on the forward strand.
GACGGACCCGGAATGAAGTGGAGGACGAGGACGGACCGGGAATGAAGTGGAGGACAAAGACGGACCCGGAATGAAGTGGAGGACAAAGACGGACCCGGAATGAAGTGCAGGACAAAGACGGAGACGGAATGAAGTGCAGGACAAAGACGGAGACGGAATGAAGTGCAGGACAAAGACGGAGACGGAATGAAGTGCAGGACAAAGACGGAGACGGAATGAAGTGCAGGAGATAGACGGATCCAGAATGAAGTGGGGGACTAAGACAAACACGTAATGCACTGGGGGACTAAGACGGACTCGTAATGAAGTAGGGGACCAAAACGAACACGGAATGAAGTGGAGGACAAAGACGGACACGGAATGAAGTGGACGAGATAGACGGATCCAGAATGAAGTGGGGGACTAAGACGGACACGGAATGAAGTGGAGGAGATAGACGGATCCAGAATGAAGTGGGGGACTAAGACGGACACGGAATGAACTGGGGGACAAAGACGCACACGGAATGAAGTGGAGTACAAAGACAAACACGGAATGAACTGGAGGACAAAGACGGACACGGAATAAGTAGTGGAGATAGATTAGAACTGGGATGTATTAATTTCTAACAGAGGTAGTTATATTCGAATCTATTTATTTGAGTTCAAATCTGTTTCAGTGCGAATGTATGTATCCCAGTTTTTATCTAACTATACCAGTCCTAATCTATGTATCTAACTACCTATTTCAGTTCCAATCTTCTAGTTTGAATGTATCTGTTCGAACTGAGAGAGTAATATAAATTCAAACAGAAACAGATATATTCAAACCGGGATAGATATTTCGAACTTGTCTCTTTACATGTATAATTTCGAACCTTTCTACCTATCTCATTTCAAATCTATTTCAATTCAAACATAACTATCTCACTTCAAATATATGTATCTATCTCGTCTCGAAATGAGAGAGTTATATATATACAAATGAGATAGTTACAAACTGAAATTGATAGATATATATGAACAGAGACAGAAAGATAGTTCGAATCTACGTATCTCAGATTCGAACTGAGAAAAGTGGGTTGGCAGATAGATTCGATCTGAGAAAGATGGGTATGTAGATAGATTCGAACTGATATAGGTAGTTAGGCAGATAGATTCGAACAGAGATAGGTAGGCAGATAGGTTCGAAGTGAAACGGGCAGACAGATATATTCGATGTGAAACGGACAGACAGATAGATTCGAACTGAAACGGACAGACAGATAGATTCGAACTGAAACGGACAGACAGATAGATTCGAACTGAAACGGACAGACAGATTCGAACTGAATCTGGCAGACAGATAGATTCGAACTGAATCTGGCAGATAGATAGATTCGAACTGAATCTGGCAGATAGATAGATTCGAACTGAATCTGGCAGATAGATAGATTCGAACTGAATCTGGCAGATAGATAGATTCGAACTGAAATAGATATATAGATAGAAAGAAAGAAAGAAAGAAATATAGATATGAACTGGAATCGATAGACACATAGATACGAACCGAAATAGAGAGAGAGATACAAACTGAAATAAACTGATAGATAGCTACGCATTAGATAGATAGATAGATAGATAGATAGATAGATTGGAACCGATTGAGATTGATACGAATAAACCGTGTTAAGTATGAACAGAACAAAACAGACAGGATGATATCTAAATCAGTGAATGTCTGATTAGCAGTTTTAACATTGAAAATGTTGATATTGATATGAAACGATATCACAATTTGCTTTTAAATTCTTCACGTCGAATTAAGTTTGGATAAATTACGCTTTCCTAATATTTCTTTACAACTACAAATTGTTTTCTCCCCACTATCTTCGTTTCTGTTTTTGGATAGACATTGTTACCTGAGGACACATGTAAATATGAAATCCGCTAACATTCGTGCCTGTGCAAATTGTACAAAATAGACTGTATGTATAGAAGTAAAAAGCATGCATATGTTCACAGATGAATATACATGTGTTTTATGTAGCGGTGATTAATTCATATATTCTAGATGCTTCCAGCTGATTATGTACATGGAGACAATTATTATAAGTCCTTCTACTAATACTAATTATAATGATATTGAAGCTGATAGAGATAGAGATCGGTGATTAAGAAGATGATAGAGATAGAGATCGGTGATTAAGAAGCTGATAGAGATAGAGATCGGTGATTAAGAAGATGATAGAGATAGAGATCGGTGATTAAGAAGCTGATAGAGATAGAGATCGGTGATTAAGAAGATGATAGAGATAGAGATCGGTGATTAAGAAGCTGATAGAGATAGAGATCGGTGATTAAGAAGATGATGAAAGAATAAAGGCGAAAATGCAAAGAGAAACAAAGTAAACGAAATAAAAAGATGAAGATGAAAAACAGACGAAATTGACACGCAAATTTATAAATCGATAAAAGGAAGATTTCGGGAAAAAAAGATAAAAAAAATGTAATGAAAAACAAATCAATATTTTGAAATATAGACGAGGTAGACAAAGAAAAAAAGATAATAAAGTAATGATGAAGACACACTCAAAAAGTAAAATGAAGAGAATAAAAAAAGTGTTACATTAGAAAACAGAGTCAAAGAAATGTTATCAAAATTGAACGACTGCGAAAGCTAGAATGAAAGAAAATTAAAAAATGTATGGCAGAAAATATGACGACAATCGGATTAAATCATTACTGATTGTGAATGTGATCGAATTACTCCAAGGATGAAAAAAAAAAAAAACCATGAACCCGGACTTCTTCCTTATCACAAAATATCAAATCAGGCGCGTTCTATATGAGATCCAATTTTTAATAACCTTTTATTTTCAGTATACTAACTTTGTGAAATGAAAATGTTTGTCTGCTCAGCTACGGAATGTTTCAAAGATGAGACGATAGATAGGGTACAAGATACCGCGTTTATTTGAAAGATAAAAATGCCAGTTGTGTAATTAAGTTTTTTTTTTATAGCTATATTCATGTCTTCATTTTGTACGAACTGAATCCTTTCAGAATTTCGACGATCTCCACAACTTTCTATCTTTTGTCGCCCTTAGCAACGTTTGTCCCTTGGCCAAGATTCTTAACCGTCTTTCCGTCATCGTTGCACACATGCTAGCAACGTAGGTTACCACTGACTTCCTCTCTCACTCCTTCCTTGTCCTGTGAGTGTCGATCTCTCCAAGCCTCCCTTCTACATTGTGTTCGTGATATATTTCAACTGTCTCGTTATGAATCTGATTAGAAATATACTCTTTGTTCCATTTTCTTTAAGACATTTTCCGTTGCTTACGCGTTTTGTCCATTGTCAGTATTCTTGTGGAGAACTACATATATGTCATTTTCAGTTTTCTCTTCATTTAGCGGAGATTGTCCAGCATTTACCAACATACCAGTTCATTGATATTTCAAAACTGTTTAGTGCACTTAATTTGTTTCCAATATAATTTTTCTTTTTCCTTAGGACTTTGTTTTTGGAATTCGTCTTTCGCTAATCCAAAGCGCGTACGGATTTCGGTGTCGCTTTTTTCCAACCCCCAACATTTTCAGATGTTTCAAATTCTGTAGTTGCTTAATGTTGAAATCTCCAATTCCTAGTTCGCAACTTGCGTCTTTTTTTTTCTTGATGACTACCATGAGGTAGATGGAATCCTTATGCCTGATGAAAGCTAGGTGTTTAGAATCATCTTTGCAAAACATTTAGATTTTATAATACAATAAATTATACATGAGAATTTGTATTAACGAAATAATACTGATAAAATCTACCCTCTATACTTTTATTTATATGTCATAAAACTGACTTTAATTATTTAATGAAGTTTGAGAAAATTTGAAAGGTTTGTAGCAAAACAAGTTGAATGACCTGTATAGAAACGTTTGAAGGAGTTGGTGTTTAAAATATAAAGAAAGAGAAAAAACTATAAGTTAGTTAGTCGAAGAAGTACAGAAAAGTTTTAGTGATTAATGTACACATATTCAACCAAACGAGTACTTCAGTTACGTCGGCATTAGATTGCGAATGTGAAGATGACCAATAAACGATTTGTACCGAAAATTGTGCATAGCTATGCAAGACGTTTTCCATGAAAATATCAAAACAAAAAACTTAGAACAAAATACAGAGAGGTAACGTAAAGCTTTATGTTTGACTTATAGACAGCAATTGATTCTTAATTACACACCTGTTACTTACGCGAAATACCCTTTTTTTTTTTACTTCCTCCCCGGTTTTTGGAACAGGAGTAGAAGTTCATCCCTTCTTTCCTGCTGAAAATTGGGTTCCCGGTTCCTTCAAAAGTCTTCTCATTCACTTTTACTGCTAGTAGCTACTTAGTTTGTGTGAATTAATTAAAAAGAAAAAGATTAATTGTATAATTTAACACCTTTATACAAACATATTGGTGAAATATATTTCATTTTTTCTCTCTTCGATCTCGAGAACTGTAAGCCATTAGGGCCGTAGGTGTACCAGATGTACGGCGGCCGAAACACCAGCTGACATGAAGGTATGGCAGACTGACAGACCCCATTCATATTGGTAGTGTTTGTGAATTCAGATTGTTCTTCCTCCTAGACAGGTTGCCACCTCAAGACAAAGAGAGTCTAATCTGCCCCTATATTTAAGCCATTGCTGGGAAAAATATAAATATATTCCTTTTCTAAGAGTAGAATGCATAGTGAATAAAAACAGACTGGATTGAAATTTGAACCCGGTAAGATGACGCCACCTTCCGAGCCAATAACCATTACGCTGCCCGGATAACCAGTTCTCACTATCCTTTATTCGTGTATTTGTAAGCAAATATAAATATTTAATAGACCAAAATTCACTAAGAATAGACTCACTACGGTAGGATGATCTGCGAAACTCGTTTCCTAATCACCATTTCTCAGATAATCACTGGATGTGTGAGCAATTTAAATATTCAAATCTAAAATATCAACATTTGTGCAAAATGTAACACCCCACAAAGTGACTAAAAACAGAAAATAGTTTTAAAAATGGTAGTAGAACTAAACTCTCAGTTTGATGTAAAGATTTACGCGGCCATTTTCTGCAGAATGTGAGTAATATCTTAGAAATTTACCTCATTCACTCTTTACACATTTTGTTTCAGGAATAATTGGCGGAAACTTTATTGGCGAAACATATGGTTCAACATAAATAGCTGATTTGGTCCGGTTTAATTTATTTCTAGAGGAAATTGAAGTGGAACATTGTAACAGATCATGGAAGCTTATAATTATGCAGTAGGCTTACGAAATTAATTCAGAGACTTAAAAAGTAATATTTTTGAGCTCCGTGACAGAAATTATTGAAAGTCTTCGAAATTTGAAACAGAATAACTAAAAGAAATACTGAAGGAAAGTGCGAAGAAAAGCACATGAATTTATATTAGGCAGGTGCAAAAATAATGACGTAACAATGTCGTTTTTTGACCTATATTTAACGTCAAAAAACGACATTATTACGTCATTATTTTTTGCACCAACCTAATAAAAAAACAAAAACAAATAATCATTCAATTATTTAGGGCGGATGAAAACCATTTAATATTTCAGAAGAGAGGAAGGGGTTACTCCATGAATGTACAGAAACGAAAATCGGTCAATGTTTAAAAGCATGTCTTGCTCTTTCGTTCTAACACTGAAAAAGTCACTTTTAAGCAGGTTAGTCATTATGTTTTACACAAAGCTAAAAACGAATACGACTCTAGAGTTAAGACAACTTTCAACACTTAACGGAATCTACTGGTGTCAACTTTCTTCTTGGTGTTTGTTTGAATTCAAACGAAGGAAGTTGACTAAGATTACTATGTAAAACTGCAGTGCAGGATTACCTTATTTGAGAGATGCACTGGAACGGAATATTTGGATGAGAAGTTTTTCCCCCAACATACACAATCTACCAATCCTGATAACTTCAATATATCTCATTCTTCGTCCAGTGCATACGTGCTTTTTCTAATAAGTAGTTTTATCAAGTTGAAAATTTACAAAAAAAAAAAGGGATCTCATAGAATGCCTGAAATTATTAGGTTGGTGCAAAAATAATGAGGTAATAATGTCGTTTTTTAACGTTAAAAAATACGTCAGAAAACGACATTATTACGTCATTATTTTTGCACCAACCTAATAATTTCGATAAGAAAACAAAACTGATTTTATTAAAATCAGTATTGTTTTCTTATCGAATGCAAAACTTGTTCACATAGGGACGTACAGACATAAAAGGTCATAAAATACTTTAGTGTTTGAAGAATAATGCGATGTATTTATATAATTAAAATAATTTGCTAAATAAAATTCTAGAAATCTTGTAGCAAATTAATACTACGGCTAACGATAAGCAGCCAACGTAACAATAATAACAAAACATCCGGTTTATACCTGACACAGAATTTGTAATTTCCAGTTTACACCACAAATTATTGCTATGTTTATAATCACTAAACTTAATGACAACGTACATCTCGACTATAAATGTTTTTTCTGCTTTCCTGAAAGTTGTTTGAAGATTCTAAAATATTTCTTTTATATTAAAAATGTTCACTCTTAATTGAACATACTATTCTATATTTTCTATATACTTTCTATATTTTTTCAATTATTCCAGGCAATTTTGTACGCTAGAATGCATTTAACACTGGTTCAAGCGTTCCTGATTCGAAATCAGGTAAAGTTCAGCATTTCGATAGCGGATTTATAAGCATTCACACTCATTGACTTGAAATATTGGTGTAACACATTATTTTTACTCTAATTTCTACTGATAAGTTTTTTCACAGTATAAAAATCTACGGGCGTAGTTATAATACTCAATGGAATATATATACAAAATAAATAGAGATTTAAACTTAATTATAAAGAAATTGAACAATGAAGACAGGGCAAACGAAAGAAAGAAGTAAGAAAAAAAATAAGTAAGGAAAAAAAGAAATAAGAAAAAAGAACAACGAAAAAACGAACAAATTAGAACAAAGAAAAAAAAACAAAGAAAAAAGACAAAGAAAAAAGAACAAAGAAAAACAAGAACAGAGAAAAAGAACAAAAAAGAAAAAAGAAAAAAAAGAAGAAAGAAAAGAAGAAAGAAAAAAGAACAAAAAAAGAAGAACAAAGAACAAAGAAGAAAAAAACAAAGAAGAAAAGAACAAAGAAGAAAAGAACAAAGAAGAAAAGAACAAAGAAGAAAAGAACAAAGAAGAAAAGAACAAAGAAAAACAAGAACAAAGAAAAACAAGAACAAAGAAAAGAACAAAGAAAAAAGAACAAAAAAAGAACAAAAAAAGAACAAAGAAAAAAGAAGAAAAAAAGAACAAAGACAAAAGAAGAAAAAAAGAAAAAAGAACAAAGAACAAAGAAGAAAAGAACAAAGACGAAAAGAACAAAGAAGAAAAGAACAAAGAAAGAAAAGAACAAAGAAAAACAAACAAGAACAGAGAAAAAGAACAAAGAAAAAGAACGAAGTAGAAAGGAAAGGAAACAAATGGCGTCAAAGAAAGAAAGAAGGAAGTGAAACGAAAGCCTTTAAAAAAACCCAAAAAAGACAGGAACAAAGAAAAGAAAAAAGAATGGAAGAAAATGAGTTGTGTAAAATATTACAGATTTAACTTAAAATATTAATATTCTTCAATAAAAGTCGTAAATGATTAAATCTTAAATCTTAAATCTGATTATGCTTAAGAATACATTTAGTTTTCAACAACAGCCTGAAAGTTATTTTTGGGTGAAATTATTTGTTAATCTTCTCGACAAGATATTATTAGTTGTTTGTCTGTAATGCATGGCTGCAATTTAGGCAAGAGCGATTCACGAGTGTTTATTAAAACGGTTAATCATATCTAAACACTAAACATTCTTTAAAATTACACTCATGAATAGCAGCACTTGATGCGCTTTGTGATAAACGAAGTCATATTCTTCAATTGTGTAATTGTTTCCGATTATATATCTTGTTATCCAAAACCGAATATTATCAACGTCTTTCGAATGTTCAAGCATCAAAATCGTTGGAATGCAAGGTGAACAATGGCTGAATACTTCGTGAATTCTCAGCGAAGATGCTGAACAATTTAAAGAGCATGTTTAGTAGTACGGACATCATGCGGCGACGCACTCTACTCTAGGAACGATAAATTGAAATTATGTTATAGGAAAGAGAATGGAGCGAGTTGGACAATAACCTCGACACATGGAACGCGGTTTAACTTTATTTCCACAAGCGCCATAGGCGAGCGAGTTTTGTAAATAATGGCACCCATACTATGATGCTATATGAGTATGATCTGTGTGTCGTGGGCGAATGTAATTTCGGAACACATTACAGCCAAAATCTACGTTGTAGCATTACTTGCATGCTCTAAGCACCTAACATTAAACTTATTCTATCGACCAGATGATCAGCTACCGTAAACGCGTTGTTATATAAGAATAAAGTGTTGCTGTCGGTTTTGAACAAGATGGCGGCAGACTGAGAATTTTACCGGGATATATACAATTGACATGTATCATATTTCAATGTATTGTAATTTTATTTTCCGGCAGTATATTTTCAGCTTTATAAAGATTTTAATTCATTTCTAGATAGCCTAATTCTTAAAATGATTTTACGAAACAAATTTATAACAGAGAGCAACAAATTACCGGGTAACAAGAATCCTAACAATGGCGGAGCTCTTCGACATAAATGAGATTTTCTGCGACGCGTTATTTTCTGTAATGCCAGCAAACAAGATTTGAAGAACCTTAAATCTGACGAAGCACTCAACTAATGGCATAAATACAAGCAAAGAACGTCCATTCTAGAAGACCAGGCATACTTGTTCCTGACAAAGAATTGATGTAGCTGTATCGGAGTGAAACTAAAGAAGATCTTCTTACCAATAGCAAATTTTCCTGTCTAAAAGCTTGATGAACCCCAGGGTAAAGAAATCTACCGATGATCTGCCGGGCTAGCTTAATATACATTTCAGTATGAAGATTAAAATTGTAGGAAATTTAAAATCTTCAAATCATTAATATTCTTTGGGTAGAACTATTTAAATTGAAAATATAGGAAGATATTCATATATAAAGAGTGATACAAATGGATAGATATTTACATAGATAGAAAAAGGGAGAAAATAATATATACTAAAATTGATAGACTATGTTGTTTAGGTAAGCTGCCTATGGAGACATCAGTTTATTTATCTGTGGCACCGTCACATTTCAACGACAAAGTCTATCTCAATTTATGCATGAAGACTCAAAAGACACTTGGATCTGATATAGGTAATGGAAGGTTCCTATCAGAGATCATTATTGTTTTAATGCTCTTTTTACTATTTCTAAATAATTTAATGTATTTCTTACTAGTTACAAATAAATTCTCTAGTGTACAATATGTTCTTCACACAAATGATTGGATGGATAGGTTTCAAATCTGTTTGTGGTCATTTCCTGTCATTGAACGTTGGTTAATTGATAGCTATAATCTGTATTACACCCAATTATATTCTTGAAAGAAAATTACTGTATAGGCTCAACTTGATAAGACATGGGATTTTGATCTGCAAACTCATTCGATGTCACTAAATGATAATCTGGGATTAAAATAGCTTTATCCTCTAACATTTTTGTTTGAAAAATGACGTGTAAGTATTCTACAGTTTCCAATATTAAAATGAAACAGTCTAGTCGTCTTAAGTTTAAAAAACAGCTATCATCTACAAGAAATCGTTCTGTGAGGGAAGCATTCTTTCACCAAAGAATGATACTATCAAAGAAATGACCCGAAATGTATATCATTTTGTTGAGCGTTGGTTTAATTGTACACGTCAATCGACGCAGTTTTGAACAATTCAGAGATAATCCAGTTACTCAATACTCTTTAACTGCTTGATGTTGGTCCCACAGATGTCAAGAAAACCTTGGCTGTGTACTGCCATCGTACATTACACATTAAAACACAGGAGTGAATCATTTTTGTGTCTGAATTTCTAGGGTGAATTATTATTTACACTATTTATATTCGGACTATTTTCTTCATCTTTATTGTTGCTATCACTGAATCTTAAGACGGAATCTCTCATAACGTGAGTTACATTTTATTCACATCTGGACTTCGTCAATGTGTGTATGTCTGTGTGTGAACCTGGAGTCCCTCATCCGATTGTGGACTACATTCTCGTGTGTAATGTAAGCGAGCTAGTTATTCTTTGAGATGTTATATATATATATATATATATATATATATATATATATAAACCTAGTGAGCCAGACAAACCTACACAGGTTTCGCCTAAGCGAAACGTCAGGGAAAAGTGGCTCCAGCTTTCCCTGATGAACCGCTTAGGTGAAACCTGGGTAGGTTTGTCTGGCTCACTAGGTTTATCTAGGTCTGCTCTACGGTTGTATTCAGCTCTTTTAGTTAGTTGTTTACTCGTATCCGGGTTTTATCTTTGGGCTTCAAACCTGTATCTGCGCGATATTTTTCGACAGACTTTCATGTTTTTAGCTCTTTCTTTTTTTTAAAACCGTTTTTTCCTTCGAGATTGATTTGATTATTGGCAAATCAAAAATCCGAAGGTTTTTCGAAACGAGTATACGCACCTCTCCTAACTTACAAATATGGTCTTCATTCACAGGATTCCATAATTTCATGAGACTTGACCTTATAATGCGATAAACTTTAATGTCAAGAGATCAATAATTAACATTAACAAAGCATAAGTCCCTCACTTTCAAGCTCGTTGTCCTATGATTTCTCCTTACTTTTCCCCTGACCAACTCTGTTTCTTTGGGTATAGATTGATATCAAAATGTTTCCATATTGGCATTTAAATTTTATGTACTCAGAACATTTGTGAAAATAAGGGTCTAGATCATTTATCTGGTATTTTTCATCAGAATACGTTTGCTTAAAAGCTAGCTTTTCGTATGAAATAAACTCTTATTTTCTATTATTTAGCTGCGCAGAAGAACATATATTAAGGTACGTATTTTTGCTCGGGTTATATTTGAAATTTTCTCCGCTAATATTATGATATAATATATTTACTCCGCTATCTAGTTACAGTTGTCGCTTGTGTCGGACCGCTGCAGTAAATGCATTTAAAATATTACAAAAATAAAGTTGTATTTCATTTGGTATATTTGTCGGAAAAAGGGTTTCTCGTCTGAGATGAGAGTGAAATGAAGATATAGTTATGAAATAAACTTGGAGTAATAATATAGTAGAAGAAACTGAGTCCTCGTTTTCCCTTCCAAAATCTCATTTTTCATTTGCTGTCTTCTTCCATGTTCACACGCACATCTCGTTTTACGATATTGTTATATATGCTTCACTTATTCTTCCATGAAGCCGCTAATTTACACGGCTGTATTTCAATCTATTAAAAATGACATATATAAACATGCCAGTATATATATATATATATATATATATATATATATATATATATATATATATATATATAATTTAAATAAAAACAGACCACTTTAAGGTTCCATGTAATACATTATTTCTCACTCATGTCTTCTCCCCACCTCACTTCCTCACTTCGTTAATTTACATATGTTTAATATGACCCGTCAAAAATGTGTAAATTTTCTTTTCATTTTTTTTTCCAAGTAAAGTCTGATTATCCGCAGTTCTTTTTAAAAAAAGGCTGTGGTGAAATAATTTATTACATGGAACCTTAAAGTGGTCTGTTTTTATTTAAATTATTTGCTCTGGATTTACATTGAGCTCTCTGGATTATATCCTCCTTAGGTTTACCCATACGGATTACCTAGTTTTCCTAAACTATATATATATATATATATATATATATATATATATATATATATTGGTTGGATTGATGTGAGTTTGTGACCCTCAAGTCAAGTCCCATACTGTCCACATATGTTTATGTATGTATGTGCCCCGGCGGACGATCGAGTGTGTATGCGTGTCTGCATACCTCAATGGGTGTACGGACATGCATCTATGTTTCTTTTAGCATGAGTTACGATCCCCCACTTCCATAATAACAGCAATACACGCAATCTACATGAATTCAAAATTTTCAAAAATTAATCAGTTTTTCTGACGATCACAAAAGCGTGAAACCCAGGGTCACAAACTCACATCAATCCAACCAAATATGTTAGCTCTATCTCTGATATTGAGCGCTTTCTAATAAGTACCGATCATATAACATATAAATAATAATAATAATAATATATATATATATATATATATATATGGTTATATTTATATACACACACTTTTCACACACACACACACACACAATATATATATATATATATATATATATATATATAATTAACAGATCGGAGAATTCAGAAAGCCATGGTAATAATTTAATACGCGAAATCGATAATTCGATTTCGCTTCGTCAGGCCAGGCGTTTTCAAAACAATGAATGGATTCAAAAATTCTTCCTGGAATCCAAAGAAAACCAGGATTAAAGGAATAATTTGTGATTTAAAATTGGAAATGGAAGGACTGCAGTATATGTCTCTGGGAGATGCGACAGTAGTAGCGTTGACCTCTTGTTCACCGGGCAAGAATGGGACAAAGAAAACGGAAAAAGAAGGGAAGTAGAGAAAGGAAGGAAGAGGGAAACCAGAAAACGCACACAAAATCTATATCTATATACATACACATTATTCTATATACACATATAAATGTACATACACATATGTACCTACATCCTTAAACGTATTCGCATCTATCTCCACATACATGTTTTTACGTAAATGTGTTCACATATAAGTACACACACACACACACACATTATATATATATATATATATATAGAGAGAGAGATAGAGAGATTGTATACACATATGCACACAGACGTGTGTGTGTGTGTGTGTGTGACAGGGAGAAAGAAAGATTACTAAGAAAAAAAAAACAGGAAAAATATCTGCCTCGTCAGTCATGTATATCGAAAGATACATGATCGCCTAACCGTGTATCACGCATGGCACAACTGACTGAATAGCGGCTCGGATTGAGGAATCGGAGAGCCGAGTTCGAATTCCAGTCGAATCCATTACATTTACCTTTTATTCACCTCTGGACTTCTGCATTGTGTGTTTCTGACATATGATTTTTCCATTTCAGGCAAAGTTTAGCCAATCATGTGGATCTACACACGACAGGTGGACGATCACTTCTCAGGGCAATCCTGGATCTGGTATCTGTGAAGGTACTGAGTGTAAAATCTATTTCTCAAGATCAGTCCAAAATACAATGCAAACGTATACACATATAAATACACTTTTGTGCCTACATCTATACACATATCGTATCCATCTCCACATATATTTTCACATAAATCTGTTCACACATAGGTATACACACTGACTTTCTCACACACACAAATATATACAGTGAGAGAGAGAGAGAGAGAAATATTATATACGAATCCATATATAAGTACGTAGATGTTAACAAATTTAAGACTTTACTCATGTACATGAAGAAATATACCAGACAGATACAAACATACAAAGTTATAAATTAATGCATTGTAATCTCATAGTAAAAATCGATTTTCTTCAGCGAAACTGACAATCGTTTTTCTTTTTTTTTTTCGGCTTTTCCTAACACTTTCAACACAAGCTTTGCACAATACGCGACATTGACACAATGGAACATAGTTTCCTGCTTTTGTGGAATTTGATGGCTGACTAACAGGAGGAGTAACATACACAACTACAAAGTACTGTTAAAATGTTCGGTGAATATGAACAGATTAAGCAGCAACATGACCATCTCTTTGTGTGTTTTTTCCGTACTTCACTTAATATCGTACCCGACTTTCGAAAATACATCTACCAAGAAAAAGAAAATTACTTCTGGAACTTTTATATCTTTTTGAAAGTCATTTCGCTCCTTAAAGCCGCCTTAGTTTTGGGTAGTATATATATATATATATATATATATATATATATATAATATTTCTTCAAAAATTATAACATAAGTATGTTATAACATCACTACAGAAGTAGCGGTTATGTTTCAACACTTCTGTGATTGCGAATCACTTAATCACTTGATATTTTTGTAGTGATATTATAACATGCTTATAATTAGTTGCTCTACTTTGTATTAAGCACTTTTTTAAAACGTAGTGTTTTAGGTTATCGGACTTTCATACCATCTATACAAACACTGTATTCACACACACATATATATATATATATATATATATATATATATATAAATAAATAAATGAGTAGTTTTACATTGGTCATCCTGAAGCATGTAGCCTGTCTTACATAAATTCTCTAAATACAATAATCACTATTTAAATTGTCAAGCTACTCGTTTTGAGAAGTAGGTCAGGCTACAAAATTTGGTATTACTTCGTACTTATATACACGCACGTAAATAAGAGTTTGTTTTCTCTCTAGCTAGATAGATAGATAGGTAGGTGAAGTTTTATAGATATATTTAATTTGTCTGAGTGATTGGGTAAATAATTATTGTCTTTTTTAACTAACAAATGAATCAAATTTTGAGTTTGATATCAAGGGAACTCTACCTGATAATATAAAATCACTATTTCTATAAAGTTTATTTATTTTCTTTTTTTCAATTCACACATTAAAGCCGCTGAACTCTGGTCTAGTATACATACATCGGGATGGGCCGAGACATATAGATTCAATCAGTTCGCTGAAAGATAGGATGAATAATCATTGTTTCATTTTTAACCGATAAAGCAGACGACTTTGGCGCGTGATTTCGATAAACATGGTCACTTTCCCCCCCAGTCATTGCATTTGTTTCACACGAACAAATTTCATGCCATGGATTACGAATGTCATTCATCTATTGTTAACTCACCGAAAACATTATGTCTGAAGGTGACAATGCGAAAATATTGATCAACGGAAACGGAAACCCTGTCTTTCCGAACCGAAAACCCGTTGACCTTTCGTTGAGTGCACCCTGGCATTCTTCAACAATCGTGACTAAGAAAAGACACTGAAAGTTTTCTCTCAAAAATGGCAGTAGACATTTACTTCAGATACTTAAAGAATGTAACCACGTATTATATACGTGCATAAAGCGGGTTGGAATCTTTTTCATTGTGTCGGGATTTGTTATGCAGTGGGGAAATAGGAAAGTCTTTTGTAAGGTCAAGTTAATTGATCGGGTAGTGATTTATTTTCATCACAAAATTACTTAGTTTGTCTGTTATCACGTAAAGCAAAATTACGACATCGTTAAATACACAAAGTGCTGTACTCATCGACGAAATAGTCTACAGTTACACTATTTAATTTAGAAACTCGTTTATATTGGTATATCAATTTAAATTAGCTGAGAAAGAGTCATAAAATAAAAACAATACCCAATATAAATGTCAGTATATTTACAAAGACTGCACATATGTTCAGCTTGAAAAAGAAAACAGAAACTCGCCCTGCCTTAAACCAATCTCATTTTCGTTCCTGTTGAACATGGCGTCCCCGTTACCGAGCCTTCAACATATTGTGGAAGCCTCTCTTTGAATTATGTCTCGATACCGCTTCAGATGTATTAGGTTGGTATAAAAATAATGTCGTTTTTTGACGTTCAACTTCAAAAGAAAAACGACATTATTTTTGCACCGACCATAATATTCAGATCAGGAGACGTAACGATAGTTGGTGACACCACTGGGACACTTAGTCTTTGTCCTACTGGAAAATATACGTCCACTCCACTAAATCCGGAAAATGTCTAGCATTTCAAAACAGACGTCATCATTGACCGTAAGGTCCTTCTGGAAGATTTGGGCCGGTAAGACATTACCATCGTTATTCGCAACACCTGGGATCATAACAGATGACATAAACTTTGAGTGTTTCACTATAAATACTTAAATGGTGCCGGTGAAAAGCCACACTTCGTTCCTCTTATTCACCTGGCCGCTTATAAAAAGCTTGCTCGATCAGAGATCACTGGTTGGTGGTTAGTGCCTTTTCATTGACTGCGTCTAATTAGAAGATAACGTGTTAATTCTTAAGTTTTAAAAAAGAAAAATATTGAAATTCGGCATTACGTTATCTTCTAATTAGCGTTCGCTCAGAGTTTATACTTAAAAACATGGCTCACCTTGTAGTTTTCTGGGTATTGTACTAATTTGCCTATCGAGTGAATAACAAATAAATGCAGTAAATAAAAAAAATAAGCATTATATAGAGTAAGTGAATTCTGGAAGTAATGAATAACTGTAAACGTCAGTATCTCAACGTGTTTAATGCAACACTCGCATACACACCACATATTCTCTACAGGTTTAATGCACGTACATTCTTTACTGTTTCCAACAGTTTCGGCAGCGCTCACATACACACCACATAAAAAAAGCCACTAGGAAAAGAAACATCATATGGTTCGACCCACCATGTAAACAAACGTAAAACAAATGTAGGAAAATATTAAGTGAACTCATGCACAAACACTTCCCCCATCAAGCATTCGCCACAAGATATTCAATAGAAATACAATAAAAATCAGGTATATTTGAATCAAGACCATGGCACAAATAATAAAAAAAGGTACGAAAGAAAAATCACCCAGAAAACCACATGCATAAATTACACCCACCTGTACTTGTAAAGAACGAATGCCCCTTAAATGTCAGATGCTTGCAAAATAATACAATATACCAAGCCACTGTGAAATCAGTGATGGAAAATATTCATAGGAGTAACTGGAGGCTACTGGATAAAGAGAAATACGCCAATAAAACATCACAAATTGTAAATACGCGAAAAGCACAATGCTTTCAAAACATTTTCAAGGCAACTGATTCCAAGCAAGGCGAGAGTACCACTAGCATACAAGAGGGTTACTGAGGATTGAGAACAAGAGTAAAGAGGCATGTTTAAGGAAAGGATACACAGAAGGACGGGGAACAAGATCAGGGTGTCAGATGTCGATTGACGTTACACATCAGGGAAGCAAGCAAGGGGAAAGGAATTCCAGAGACGGCAATTGTGGGAGAAGCACCTGTTTAAGAAGAAGAAGAGACGGTTAAATTTAACTCTTTTGACAGTTAAAGGGTGGGTGAAATGCCAGCCTGGTAGTTCGTTTAAATTCATGTGGTCCGGGAACCAGCGAAAGTAGTTCGTCGTGACAGTTGCCGTGAAAGTACTTGTAGAAGAGACAGAGGGAAACCACGGCATGTCTGTGAGATAGCGATTGTAGACTAGATGCCAGATCAAGACCCACCATCTTGCATATTCATCTTTTTGTAAAGGACCTCGAGACGTACAGCGGGAGCACCAGTCCATATATGACAGCAATAGCCCATTCAAAGATGGATGGTTGATTTATAGATTTGAAGGATGGGCTCAGACGAGAAAAAAAAAACTTTCTGCCACGACACACAGAATCAACCGTCTCGTTACGCCTGCTACCGCAAAGTAGATGAAGCTATTGATTCAATGTATTTATTCCATCTCATGTCAGTGGGCAGCGTGTGACGAAGAAGGAGTAATCAGGCGCTCTGCAAGAGTTAGGAATTAGTTAATCTCATGGGAGTCAGGATAGGTTATCTGTGGTGGGTAAAGGAGAGCAATTTCGTTTTGGAGGCATTAAAGTTTACAAGCCATTCCCTGCCTCAGTCAACCACAGATTGGAGGTCCTTTTCGAGATCAGCAGCCAGGTTAGTTTTGTCATCGATACCAGATTTACTATTGAGGCAGGAGTAAATAGTGGTGTCGTCCGCGTAGATTCAACAGAGGAACTGATGACATCGGGAAGGTCATTTATGAATATCAGAAACAATGTAGGGACCAAAATAGAGCCTTGGGGAACACCAGCGTTCGTGATAAAGGAGCCGGAGGAGAACCCGTTTAGGACGACCTTCATTTCACGGTTTGACAGGAATGATTGTAGTAAGTCAAATAATCGCCCTGTAATACTGTATTCCTGAAGCTTACGAAGAAGGTCAGCATGTCAAACCCTATCAAACGCTTTAGAGATGTCCAGAGCCACGGCTCGAGCTTCTCCATTATTGTTGAGTGTTTGGTATACAAATTCACTTATGGCCGTGAGCATATCTGCTGTTTGATCGGGCAAAGCGAAAACCATATTGCTTTTCAAAGAGCAAATTGTGTGAGGTAAGGTGCTTAATCATTTTCGCGTTGATTAAAGCCTCGAAGACTTTTCTGAAGAGTAGTATGAAACTGATAGGATGGTAGTTAGATGAGTCAGAAGGGCCACCAGAGTTCTTAAAGACAGGCCTAAGTGATGAGGACTTCAAACAGGCTGAAAAACAAGTCGGTGAGTCAGTCGGTGTAAAGTTTAGAAACGACATAAGCCAATTCAGGAGCACATTTTTCACGACAATGGCCGGTATCATGCCCCACCCC
Source organism: Acanthosepion lycidas (assembly GCA_963932145.1). Classification (NCBI taxonomy): domain Eukaryota; kingdom Metazoa; phylum Mollusca; class Cephalopoda; order Sepiida; family Sepiidae; genus Acanthosepion; species Acanthosepion lycidas. The sequence goes on from OZ010588.1 coordinate 34,074,416, forward strand.
ACTAGGTTATGTGCATCAACCTCAGTAGAGCCTTAGGTTGAGAGGGAAAATGAGGTGTGGGTACACCAGATAAGTGTAGCGTTGACTTGGATGAGAATTTACGAGCAAAACATTCAGCCTTATCAGCTGAGGAGATCAGGACCTCAAATTGGTTGAATAAAGGGGATATTGTGAATTTGCTGTTGTTAAGCACGCTTTTGTATAGCCAACAATAATCGTTTGAACCAATCTTGCGAGATGCAATACGTTGTTTCATTCTTTCGGCAAAGAGTAACTTTGCTTCTTTGAGGACATGCTTGCACTCGTTACGGGCAGTCACAAGGTGACTTCTGTTACAATGAGAGACGTCTCTACGGTACATACAGTAGTAGTGATTCCTGTGAGCAATAACTACTGAGCAAGCAGCTGAAAACCAAGGGGTGAACGCGATTTCCCTTTATATTTTCTTGCAGGGATGAAAGATTCGGGGATGGAGGTAATCATGTTTGCTGGGGAAACGCTTAGGTAAGTCAAATACTTGTATGAGAGATTGAAAAAAGTGTTTTCTGCCAGGAAGGTCAGTTACAGAGTGTTTAAATAATTTTGTGTGGTGGGCATTGAAACCACCGAACAAAAATATGTTTGCAGATGGATGTAGAGAGATATCCTTGACTATATTATCGGAAATGCAATCGAGTACACCACAGTCTTGAGAGGATGGAGAGCGATAGAGAAAGAATTGATAGCTTATAGATTCAAGAAGAGCTATACGGAGACACATGAATGAATGGTCTGGAGATTCTAGAGATAGTTCCCTAGCCAGTGGCAAATGGCCATGGGCGTAAACTCCCAATCCATGCCTGTGGGTAATAGAGTCCTTTACAGGGGCGGACTGAGAGTATTACGGGCCCTCGGACCGAAAATGCAATGGGCCCCCTTTCCCAGTTTTTTACAGTTAAATGTCACATATAGAGACTGTGCAGCAGGTGATCTGTGAATATTGGCTTAAATAAGAGAAAACTTTAGTTTAAGATTAGTGTTGGGACGATTCCTAATTTTTCCTAAAATTCCAATACCGATACCAGGAAAATGTTGATTCACGATTCCGATACAAAGACGATTCCGATTCCGATTCCTTGCCTACTTAGGTTCTACCTGTATGTGTAGGGAACCCCCAATTTTCAGCGATTACGGGAATCGCGGAATTGTTTTGAAACGGAAGCCAGTTTTTTTTGTTTTTTTTTTTATGCAATCATTTTCAATATTAAATTAATCTTTTTTCTTTTCTTTTTTTTTCTATTCTTTTCTTTTTTTTAATATAATGCTTTAAAAAACTGTCTTTTGTATTTTTGTAAATATTTTAAAGCAGGACCTTGTTATTTCTTTTAATTTTATTCTTCGTAAATCTAATTATTTTCCTTTTAACACCTATTAAATAGTATATTACTTACAGGCTGGTTTGGATGAAATTTCCAGAACATCTCCTGTGAAATTGACGCATTATGGCTGGTATCCGGTTTTAAAAAATACGCACTTTTTGCATGTGTAACCTGCATACTGGTTGTCATGGAATCAGGGCATAAAATCTTAGATGGTGGCTCATCGAATTCGCTTTCATCAGGTGTGATTTCAAATTCAGATGGTGCTTCTGCACATGTTGATGTTTTATCTTGTAAGTCAGTTGTAACTTTGTCTTGTTCAGAGGATGTAGCTTTCTTAGCAAAAAATGTATCAATTTTATTTGTTGTCTTCTTTATCATGGATATTTTATCTTTTTTATCTTTTCTTTTTTGAGCACCACTTTTATGCATGTAGTCAGACATCATTAAATAGTGTTTTTTAGCTACCTGCACACCAGACAAATAGTTTCTTCTCGGTAAAATCTGTTTGGGGACAATTTTATAAAGAGCAAGTAAGTACACTGTAACAAAGAAAATACAATCGATAGAAAGTATTTATGTAGAATATCAGGTTTTAATATTATAAAATGAAAATAAAATAATACGTAATTTCAATATTTCAGAACCTAAACGAAAACTAAAGTTTCCATTAATGTAAACATAGAATTCAACTCTATTCATTCACCCTGAAATCCATGAATAAGATTGCAAAATTAGGAATGTCAAAAATCCCTGAAATTTGCGAAATATATGAATAATTTCTGTTTCTTTATTAAAAAAAAATAGTATCTTTTACTTAGAATAACATCTATCGGTAAGTAAAAAAATCGAACTTTTATTAACGTGATCACTTACCGTCACTTCTCTACATTTATCTAAATTTTAGATTCTAAAAAATATGAACGCGGGTTAGTTTTATATTCGATGTATATTTGCATATTGATAGGGGGGATAGATTTTTTGGACGCTCCTTCATTGGGAAATTGTTGTTAGTTAAGCTAGGCACATTTCAAATATTTGGATTATTTTGCTAATTAAGATCATACAAAGGTAATTTTTTTAATTACACATTACATTTTTGTTCATTAATGGTTATTAACTAACAAAAGGATGGCATTTTATCGCATTTGGTTTGTTTTTAATTTAATTTACTTGCCTTCTTTTCACGAATCAATAAATAACAATTATCGGCTAAATTCGAAAGTTGAGTTTTTCGTAAATTTACTTTTTTGATTTATTATTTCGAGTACGTATTTACAAATAATATTTCTATTTATTTATTTGGAAGTTTGTTCTCTATGAGTGAAGTAATAATTTTCTCTTTAATTTTTTTCTAAGGAGTTAAAAAACAGACTTCCAAAACACAGCGACTATACTTAAATATATAGTGTCTGAAGAGCAAAACAAGATAAGAGACACGACTGCAATTGCAGTCACAGTGAGTGCACATATACGTATCTTATCAACTGAAATGATTTAGAAGAATGTGGTAAGATCTAATGCACTCACTGGCATAAATTGACTGTTGACCCCTTCGTCAATTTAAAAACAACATTGATTAAAAAGTTTTTTAAAATATTTTGCTTGAATTCGCATTAAACCCTCTTATTGACATTTTAAAAACTTTGACTTAAGAAATTACATAATGCGAATTTAAATTTACTCAATATTTGTAACAAATTAGCATAATTAGAGATGTAAACAAAATAATTAGTCAATATTTTAACTTACTGAAATGCTTGGCAATGGCAACACAGGAATTTATAAGGTGACCTTTCTTTGGAAATTCTAAATATCATATGAAAATTTTAGTGTGTTTTGGGAGTGACGGGGATGGGAGAGAGAGTTCGCTAAGACTTGACCGGTACCACAGACTACAGGCGCCAGATTTATGGTCACCAGAATATTTTTACAATATTAAAATAATTTATTGCGTGTTTTCTGCCAGGCAAGGGGTGCGTGTGCGGCAAATCAAACAAGATCCGATAAAGCTATGCCTTGCAGTCTAGCTGTTTCAATTGAACTTACCAGTCCCAAAAAAACAGAGATGTTTCTTCGTTTTCTTTTACTTTCTTTGTTTTTCTTTCTTTCTTCCCAAATTTAGTTTGATTGCTAACGAAGATACTTTTTCTTCTCCAAATTTTCATTTTTGCACGGTCACGGATCTGCCCGTACTTGTGTCCGGCAGTCCGCACGGCCATGAGAAACACACACAAGGGGGCCCGAGTCAGGCGGGCCCCCTTGCAGTGCCGGGCCCTCGGACCAGGTCCGATTGGACCGATGGCTCAGTCCGTCCCTGGTCCTTTAAAAAGAGAGGATGGTAACCGGGAATCGAGAAGTCGCAGGAAGGGATTGACGGATTAAGGTTGGTCTCGCAGAGAGCTAGTATATCAGGAGACTTCTCAACGATGAATGATTCTACACTGCAGAATTTGGTCCCAGTGCCACGGGTGTTCGTGTAGGATATGTTTAAGGGTTTAGGTGATTTTTTTGATTGCAGTCATGATTGCTTATATTGGTAGTGAAAGTGGGAGGGCCTAAAGTAATAGTAGCTGAACGGTCACAGTTTGTAACATGGGCAGAAAGGAGCTGGTGCAGTCTGTAATATAGTGTGGCCTTGAGGTTGCCCACCGCAGGTGCGAGCAGGGACACCCTTCAAATGCGTAACATGGCACCACGATATTGTGCAACTGTTGATCAGAGCAGCCGCTCAAACCACTACCCAAGAATTAAGGCTCATTAATACCAGACAGGAACAGCAACTAAAGAACTGTCAACACGGTACCCTCAGTATGAAGAGACGTTGCCATCGTCTGCACATATCACAAGGGATTCACGACAGAACTAATACAGAGACCAGAGTAAAGGAAATGATCCGGGAAACCCTTTCCTAAGCAGAAAACAAGGAATGAGTCCCTATACCTGTTGAAGAGAAGAGGGAGGAGTGTTGACTGGGCGATAGGTAGACGCTATACCTATTACACAGACACGCTGGAAAACTGAGTATACAAAGTTTTAAGTACCAACATAGTATTTTTTTTTTTGTCTTTCACCAAAATGTAAGCCACAACATGACCGATAAGCGAGGTTGAGTAATCTGTCTGATAACATGATTATTTCGAGGAATTCAGATTCAAACAAAGAACAAAAAATAGGGATTGAAATGAATGAGAGGTGGAGAAGCTAAAATTCGCATCGGTCTCAAAGAACATTATTCTAAACTCAGAGAATTAGTAACAGTAAACGAGAATAAAGAAATATACATTATATATATATATATATATATATATATATATATATATATATATATATATATATATTACTTTAACTTACCAGAGTTGTTTTGAAAGCTTGAATTACTTTACTGGGAAAACCCAGTCGACGTTTTGGGAGTGAAATTCGTTCATTTCAGTTTTGTGTTTCATCTTGCCTCAAGAGACTTTTTAAAAACATCCCTTCAAACTTTAAAGTTTTATTTTTTTGAATTCCTGTTTCATTAAGTATTTTTATTTTATGTATTTACTTGATTTCAGTGTGTGTCATAATTCAAATAATTATTTTTACTTTTAGTTTAACTTAACTAATTAGAAAATGATTCTAAAAAATAATGCTTAATTAAACATGTTTTTCTTTTTATTTGTTAATTTACATGTCGTTTTGCAATTTCCTTTCAAATTAGTTTTATATTTAACTCCTTATTTCATATCGCATATATATATATATATATCAGATATATATATATATATCATATATCAGATATATATATATATATATATATATATATCAGATATATATATATATATATATATATATATATATATCAGATATATATATATATATATATATATATATATATATCAGATATATATATATATATATATATATATATATCAGATATATATATATATATATATATATATATATATATATATATATATATATATATATATCAGATATATATATATATATATATATATATATCAGATATATATATATATATATATATATATATCAGATATATATATATATATATATATATATATCAGATATATATATATATATATATATATATATCAGATATATATATATATATATATATATATATCAGATATATATATATATATATATATATATATCAGATATATATATATATATATATATATATATATCAGATATATATATATATATATATATATATCAGATATATATATATATATATATATATATCAGATATATATATATATATATATATATATCAGATATATATATATATATATATATATATATATCAGATATATATATATATATATATATATATATATATATATATCAGATATATATATATATATATATATATATATCAGATATATATATATATATATATATATATATCAGATATATATATATATATATATATATATATATATATATATATCAGATATATATATATATATATATATATATCAGATATATATATATATATATATATATATATCAGATATATATATATATATATATATATATATATATATCAGATATATATATATATATATATATCAGATATATATATATATATATCAGATATATATATATATATATCAGATATATATATATATATATATATATATATATATATCAGATATATATATATATATATATATCAGATATATATATATATATATCAGATATATATATATATATATATATATATATATCAGATATATATATATATATATATATATATATCAGATATATATATATATATATATATATATATATATCAGATATATATATATATATAGATATATATATATATATATATATATCAGATATATATATATATATATATATATATATATATATATATCAGATATATATATATATATATATATATCTGATATACATATATATATC
>OZ010588.1:34085708-34098208 GCA_963932145.1 Acanthosepion lycidas
CAAAAGGGGTAGACAACTCTTTACTACAAGAATGATAATTTGTTTTATTAAAACCTTTCCCTCAGTCCAATAAGCATTCTTACCAAATTCGCAGAGTTTACCCGAAATAATTTTACAGAGTATAGCAAAAAGAAAACAAATTCTTTCCAATTATATATTTAGAGATGATATCAATGTCTGACTGAGATAAAGGAATGGCTTTAGGTTTTGTGTATAAGACAATAAAAGCATCTCTTTCTCATAAACGTAAAATAATTTAGACAAATAGCAGATGGCTTTCAATTATAGAAAGTGATATCATACTGATATCTATAAAGAGTGAATAATTTAAAGTAACTAAACACTGACAGGATAGCACCAATCATGAACTTCTATAAATACAAATGATTTTATTCGACCATAGAAACAAACAGGATGTGCAGGTTAATCTTAATTTCAAAGTCTCAATTTTTAAAAAAAAAATCACTTACGAATTCAGAGCCTCAAATAGAATGTTTTCAGTTTTCTTTATAAATATAATTTTCTCGAGGAATAGACAGTTTTCATGACCAACAACCATCAAGAAATAATAATAAAAAAAAACCCCGAATACTTATAGCTTATATCACCGGGACAGATAACTTAAATAGAAAATGTCACGGCTAAACCGAGACATGCATGGTAATGATAATATTAGCTGTTTCCTTATGAGGAAACATTCAGCAGTCATTGACCGAATAAGCAGTTCTACACTCAGTTCGAATTTTTAAAATATCTCTATGGAAAAAGTTTCTCAAGTACAGTAACTGTTATCACTGTTTTTACTATTGATTGGGGATCTATTTCCTTACTTCACAGAAATCCCCTGTTGTTGTTCGATCACCAAAATTAAACAATTTCAACTCAATCAATACTCAGATAGTGAGCCCCTTAGTAACACCGGATAATATAAGGAATCTCCTTCAGTTCGGAATATGTTTTGACTTTAAATAACTCACAAAGAGTTGATAATCCGTATTAAGTTAATCAATCAAACGTTCCTCACTTGTTGTTTGAAGGAGTCGATCAAGAACATCTTGATTTCGTCATTATTTTCTTCTTGAGTTACATTTGATATCCATTTAATTAGTTGCTGTTGTCGAAAGTCCTCGTGTGATGTTTCTGTTATTTGTTACGGTTCTTGGTTTGTGATAATGTAGGGCACGAAGTTCGACAAATGAAGCTCGAAAGTATTTTTAATCATTGGTCTGAGAAAGCTGATAGCTTGAATATTTCTGAACGAGCTTGACGCCATGCACGATGATCCACTTGGAACTATACAAAGTAACTGAGTTTTGTCGATGCACAGGCCAAAATCTGTCCGAGGAATGAAATGTATGCAATCCACATTCACTGGTAAGCTTAAATAGGAATAAAAAAACAAAAACAGAACATGATCTTTGACATTCGCCCATGTCATTCTATCCATTCTAGAAGGTCGAAATTGTAGATGAAGTAAAGACAAATGTAGCGAAATCTTGAGAAAAGCACAAATGTGTCTGAATGAAACAGAAGCGCTGAACGAATGCGAAAACTGTTAGACAACTTGGAAATTTTTAATAAAAGATGTTCAAAGATCTAAGTAGATTTCAAGTAACTTTAGGCGTCAAATTCTTATTTTGTTTGTCCAAAACAAGATGAAAGATAGAAATAAAGATAAAATAACTAATAATAGGAAAAATTTGGAAGCAAAATCATTGATTTTATGTTTCAAAATGAATTATTTAGTGTTTTCTTCTGTAATACCGTTAAAAATAAATTTATATCATACCCTTAGCTGCTTTATTCTGTAACGATTACATTACTCCTAAACCACTGGCAACTGTCGTTCTCTGATATGCAATGCATTTCTATGTTGGCAAAACATTTATATTAATCCTTATAATGCTTACATTAATCCTTATTTTTTCTCATTTGCAATGCATTACAAAATGCAGAAATTTTCTTATTTTTTTAAAAAAATGTTTCGCTGTTGGGTTTTGCTTCTCTCACACAAGAATTATTTCATTTGCGTTAGAGAGAATAATTGAAGGAAAAACTGGCAAATCTAGATTGTCGATAAAAATCGATCGGCATCAAAGGAAGAAGCTGAAATCAAGCCGAAATGTATTGGATTTAAATATAACTAGTTAATGTTTCATATTTTCACATTATAGACAGAATATTGCATGAATAACCCTTTCCATAAAGGAAAAAATCAGCATTCATTGACCAATTCGACATTCACTTACTGTTACTTGAAAATTATAAAACATTTCTCTTTAAAAAGCTTTTGACGAAGATAAATTTCTCAAGTCAACTAGCCGTTACCGCTCTTTATAGTATTAAATAGGATTTCCTTCCTAACCTTTTTTTTACGGTATATCATTATCGAGGATGTAAGTGTGGTGCAATAAATAGATGTTCGAAGTCCTGATTTCGAATTACGCGGAAAAACGCTTGGCAAAGGTATAAACCATGAACCCGTTTCCTTTCTCCAGCTATGGGCTAAATAGTAGCAATAGTATCTGGAAAAATCATTGTTATTCTCAAAAGATGGTTACGGCAATATTCACTTTCAAAAAATACAAAATAGGTTAAATAAAATACAGAAGGTTGATAAGTAAAAAACCAATCAATAAAATCAAATCAATTTAAATGTGTTATCCAATTTTGTTTTTGCTGCTCCTGGAAGTCTTCAAATGGCGTAGTCGTTGTTATTTGGAGAAGTTCTTTATTTGGAAATTCTTTATAACCAATCTGTAGAATCTGACGCAGTGCAATCCTCCGTAAGACCCTAAGGGAACATTTGCAGGAATCTATTCTTAATCATTGATCTGATAAAACGTTTGCATATAGCTGATATGGTAAACATTACTAAAAGTTCCGATCTGACCAGGCTATTTAAGAACATGACAATAGTTCTTACAATACGTATTTTTAGGATCTGTTCGTGAAAGATAATCCTAGCGCAGCTTATTCTGTATTCAATTTCGTTATCCTCATTAACTGCTTCAATCGTCAGGAGAGATCGAAGAGCAAAAGAAACGGACAATCGCTTTCAGAATAATCTGTTGGCGGTGGCACTAGGAATTCCGTCATTGTCATGACGGTCCACTCTTTAATGTCTGACCAGCTTTTGCGTTGACTTCCCTGCTTGTACCCATCTTCAACAATTCTTTGAATGATGATATTGCAGAGGCTGTCATGCAAAGTGATTTGGCCAAACCATAATATCTTCCGACGCTTAATACTGGCATGAAGCGATTCCTGTCGATCCACTAGACTTTGGACCTTGTTCTGTACGTAGTCATTGGTTTTGTGCTCCCAGTAGGAGATGCGAAGGTGCTTCTACATGCATGTTTTCTCGAACGCTTGGATCATTTTTCCTGCCTCAACAGGAATTTCCAAGCCTCATACAACTAGAGAAGGATGGATACGACCAGCGATTTGTGGAGCTTGAAATTGGTATGGAAACTTATATAGCTCTTCTATATCCTTTCCAGTCTTACTACCACTGCTAAGTATAGTTATCAAAAAGATTTTAACTATATTTTCTAATATTTATCCAATAAGTACTATCCACGTTATCACGGGTTACATCAATAGCTATTTATTAATAAAGTTTAATGTGTAAAGGGTTTTTTTTATTGTGAGAACTGACAGTAACAGGTTTGATCTATTTTCATGAAAGCATAGAAGTTATACGAGTAAAGCATTTATTGTAGAATTACTGGTAAAATAAATTCTGTTAATTATTTGTAAGGCCAGTCAAAACAGGATGCGCCATTATTAAGATCCTGAGCAAGAATATGGTAGATTACTAAGGCAGTATATACCCCGAAAACCTACCACATTCCAATAGACAACAGGTTAGTTTTGCAGATCAAATCTTGAGGTGGCCATTATAATACTGAATATCATTTACCGGAAAAACGGCTTCACTGAAACAGTTAAATTGAATTCTCGCCTCGCCGAATGGATCATTTCATCGACAAATCAAATGTTAAAAAATTAGGAGATAAGTTTTATATTTGATTTGTTTTTTTTTAATTATATATCATTGTAATTTTTTGTAATTTTTTTCAATAAATTCGTCACTGATACCTTCATTCACGTAATAAAGTTGCTTAAGATTTTGCTGTTACTTGTATGAATATTTACAGACGAGTATACAAATGACGAAAACAAACCTATTTAAATATATGCCACATCCAAATTATATACGGAAATTAAGTATTTAAAAAGAAATCCTGTATTAATTCATATTATTCTTTTTATTTATTTATTTTGACATTTATATTTTTATTGTATTTGTTAACAGAAGCCCGACAAGCAATATTTTATTTTCCTTGTCCAAAAAGACAGTTTCCTGGCTTTTACCGATTTGAACATTACATAATCCGCTTATAAACACCAAGGGATTTGTTATCAATAATTCATTATCGTAAATTAGTAACAATAAAATTAACGATTGTAATTTTTGAACAATACAATAATTTACGAAAACCACCATTGAGATATAAGTTTTTTTTTTCCGAAAAATTATTTTTAATGATATGAACCGAACTACAAATCCAAGATATCCCGTTATTTTATTCTTAATCAGTGTATGTATTACAAATGCTCTTCGTCGCCAGATTTTTCACGCGATTTTATGAAAGAATAAAGAGGGAAATAAGGAGACATTTGCAACAAGTTTAATATAGACGCGTTATATTTAATTTACGTGAATTATAAAATCAGGTTTCGAATTACTATACAGGATTAGGTTGACACGCCAAGTGCCGTTAAGCGGAACGTGCACATTAAAGAACATTCAAATATTTTAAATACAATTACTAGATATTTGTGAATTTATGATGCAAGTGTCAAATGCCAATTAAGCAAAAGTTTTCACAGCAAAAGAATCTGATAAACTCCAAGGGGAACAATTGAACGAATCCAATTAGATCGTATCAGAATTTGCAGTTGGCCTCATCGAACGATCAATATATCAAGATTTTCATTGTTCATTCTTCAAATTGGCAATTAATTCAGTTTGATATGTAATCAATCATGTTGTGGCCAATTAAACACGGCATTAGCAAAAGATTTATGTCCGTTTTCCAGTAATTCCATAACCTATAGACAGCTACAGATATTGAAAAATATAGAAATTGATATTGGCTACGCTTTGTGCAGTAAAACAAGAAAGTTCGGGCGCGAAGGATACAGGTTCAATCAATCCCACTACCATTGTCACGATGTATGACACGACGTTGCTAACCATTGCCTCATGGAGAGGTCAACAGAGATAATTACTTAGCGTATTTTAATGAAGACCAAATAGGGATCAGTCTCATTTTAGTAGTAGTGGTTTGCGAGACTAAAAGGACGAATTTTCAAATTAGCTACGCTTAATACAGTTCGAAACCGAATCGGTATCGTAGGAAAAAAAATGATAAAAACGAATATATTCTATATTTTGAACGTTAGCATTTCCACAATTATACAAGGATTCGAATCTCACCATGGTCGATATTTCTAGGGAAGTCACGATCCCGGTGTGTGGCACTGTTAGGAAGTCCCTGAAAACTATACTATGGGTTGATTCAATGGATGTGATTAAGAATGGGTAAACGGAATTCCTCAGAAGCCGTTGATTATTATGATAGCACGATGGCACATGTGTTTGTGATCAAAAGGTCAGGTCAGATTGTACATTTTGCCCAGAAATTATCACTAATGTCCGCTCAGTATAGCTGCACTATAAATCACAAGTGGGTGTTAAACAAATATGTGTGTCTGAGCATGCATCTGCCACGGGGATTATGTAATTACTGAGCATACGGCCATATCACATTGAAACAGCGGTTTTCGTACGATCCACGAAGTTAAGCAACGTCGAGCCTAATCATTACCTAGACTGGTGACTGCTTGGGAATATCACGTGCCGTAAACTTGGATATGAGGGTGGTGTAATGGATATAGCCTCAGAATTAAAAATCAGAAATTCGAGATCCACTTCCAGTCGGTTTCATTACACTTACTCGCAAATACACTTGAGTAGAGGTATGCATTAACCTCTTCCCCAACAGATATGGGTTAAGTAGTAAGATCTGTATCATTAAAATAGTATCTCCAAAAATAATCTTAAAATCTGATAATAGTTTCTGGCTTTAAATAACATGCAGTCAGTTGATAAATTGTAGAAAACGAATCAATCAAATCACACTTCACTCCCGCTATAGATTAATTAGTAGTACTTGTATCAGTAAATCATTATTATCTCCAAAAGATGATATTTTGTTTTATGTATTTATCATTTCAGTTAATGCATTTGACCAGTATTTTCTCTAAATTCTCTGTAAATGTTTGGTAAGGAGTAAAAAAAAAAAATAAATAAATAAATCAATACAATGTTGAACTGTGATGATACTGTGAATTCCCATATTTCAAAAGCATGTCACTCACTTTCAAATGTAGCCGAGTTGAAAGACGGTCACTCTGTGTTTTGACAATGTACTCACGTACGATTCAGAATTGATAGTAGTGCCATTTGAACGGAAATTCTGACTGTGAACATACTTTTAAACTTATATTGAAAATGGCGTTACGTTTTGACAGTGACTCGTATGAACTCATTTCATAACTTCTAAGACAGACCGACAAAGGCACCAATTATGATGGCATTTGCTTAGTTTTAGGTAATCTGTTACGAGGCCTAATAACAATATGATAGATTAGCTTTTTATCACGGGTTTTGCGTATGCATTTCTTCTGTATTTTAGCATATTCTTTCTTGTAAAGATAATATTAGGATGCCCAGTGATGCATATGACTGAATTAAGCTTGACTCTTAATTCTGAGTCAGGTTAAAAGCACTGGATACAGTCTGCTGTTCTGGGTTTAAAATAAATTAGGATCCAATAAAATATTAGGTTGGTGCAAAAATAATGACGCAATAATGTCGTTTTTTGACGTTAAAAATACGGCAAAAAACGACATTATTACGCCATTATTTTTGCACCAACCTAATAACTATGTTTGAAATCTTAAGACGAAAGGCTGTTTCCTGTTCATATATTATTCAATCTAATATATTTTGCGTGTTGTCTTTTACGCATCATGTTTGGTTACTGTCTGTTTTCATCATTCCATTATCAGTCCCTTGAAACTTGTTTTATATTCTTTCATAAATTATTTCGAACTATTCGTCTTTTTAGTGCTTTGAACATTCCAAGAACATTTCAACACGACTATATAATCCTTTATGTCGTTAATTCTATTTTAAAACTGATCCCTGCTCCAAATAATTCAGCTATCAGGCAACATTTGAATACAAGAGTTATGTGCACTTTTTACATGGAGTCTATGAAGAAAATGATCCCAATGGAATAATGAAATATTTAATTTATTTATTTATTTTTTTTTTTTATCTTATTTAATTTTTTTTTTTTTTTAAAGAGCAGAAAGTATAAATTCTGTCATGAGCATTAGCACAATCCTTTACACTGTGGCGACCTGTTGAATAAGATAACAGGTCGGGGGTGGCTGTCGGAGTTGATATGATGAATAAGAACCATGAAATCAGCGAGGAAGACGGCTTTCATCACTGAGGACCACCTTCAAGCATTCAAATGTATTTTGTGATATCTATTTCTGTTTTTAACAGTGACGACTGGGTACAGACCAGTTGGCGACCGGGGAAGAGAACTGGTGACAACTGGAGAGACAGTTGACATCTCTAAAAGACGAGTAAAAGGGGCAGGCAGGGTTAGCTACCCCAAATACAAGCTTCTTTAGGAGCAACCCTACAATGTGCTACGAGTACTCAAAGTTTAATATACCCCCGAGAGATCCCGAGAGTGGGAGTGGAAGAGATCTCTATCAGGACTGATACTTTGATAACGAACGGAGACGCCCAACCACACTCGGGAGAATACATTTGTGGAAAGTTGTGCAAAAACCAACGAGGCCTAAGAATCTACCAAGGCCGGATGAAATGCCTGCAGAGGGGGAGGCTTGAGCAACGTACAGGCACAAGACCTGGTAAAACGAAGGAGAGGAAGGACCAGGAGTCGCACCACAGAGTCCAATCCCTCCAAGTTCAGGTTTCATCTTCTCTAGGCATGGAGTCGAGGAGAAGAATCAAATGGCCGCCTGCTGACAACAAGGAGGCCTGGCAGAATTTTGATAACGACATCTGCGAACTATTACAACTAGCCAGCCAAGGAAGTGCCTAAAATCAGTTAAAATATATGACCACAATAATAACCAGCATTGGATCCGAAAGATTTGGCTATGTCGAATCTAAACAGATAGCAAAACCAAACACCACCACTAACCGAAGAGAAAAGAAAATTAAAGAGCTCAGAAAGGAGCTAAGATCCCTTAAAAAAAGCTTACAGGAAAGCGAACAGTGAGGATCGCCAGCCTCTGGAGGAACTTCGTGCAATACTGAGGGAGAAGCTGAAGAATACACGACGAGCCGAGTGGCACAGAAGAAAGGGAAAGGAAAGAGCTAGAAAGCGAGCAAGCTTCTTGTCTAACCCATTCGGTTTTGCTAAGAAGTTATTAGGAGAGAATCAGAACGGACAACTAGAGGCATCTGCAGAAGAAATTAATACTTTCCTCAGGGAATCCATGAAAGATCCATTAAAGGAACAAGACCTTTATAAAAACGATAGTCTCATAATACATAAACCGCCAGTAAGTCCATTTGATTTAAGCATGCCCACTTGGAAAGAAATCCAAGTGGTGAGAGCATCAAGATCTGCTTCAGCACCAGGGCCGAGCGGAGTGCCGTACAGAGTCTATAAAAGATGTGGAGGGATTCTCCGGAAATTATGGAAATTAATAAGGATCATTTGGAGGAAAGGCAAGGTAGTCGATCAATGGAGACGCGCCGAAGGGGTATGGATTCCCAAGGAAGAGAAGTCCACAACACTGGACCAATTTAGAGTAATATCCCTCTGGAACACTGAAGGTAAGATCTTTTTTGGTGTATTATCAAGACGTATTACTAAATACGTATTGGCGAACAATTACATCGATAAATATGTCCAGAAAGGTGGTATCCCAGGAATGCCAGGGTGCCTGGAACACACAGGCGTACTTACGCAACTGATAAGAGATGCGAGAGAAAGGAAAAGCGATCTGACAGTACTATGGTTGGACCTCGCCAATGCGTATGGTTCCATGCCTCATAAGCTTGTGGAAGAAGCTCTAAAAAGGCATCACGTTCCCTCTTCAATTAGTGGCCTAATTTCAGACTACTATAATAATTTTCAGCTTAGAGTATCGGCAAGAATAGTATCGGAATGGCACACCCTGGAGAAAGGCATTATCACAGGGTGCACGCTGTCCGCGGTACTGTTCTCGCTGGCTATGAATATGCTGGTCAAAGCATCTGAAGTAGAGTGTAGAGGCCCCCTCTCTAAATCAGGAATTCGCCAACCCCCCATTAGAGCATATATGGACGATCTAACCGTAACATGCACATTCGTAACAGGAGGAAGATGGCTCTTGAAGGGCTTAGAGAAAAACATTACATGGGCCCGAATGAATTTTAAGCCAGCTAAGTCCCGATTATTAGTCATAAAAAAGGAAAAATAACGGAGAAATATCATTTCAAAATATCCGGTGTAACTATCCCAACCCTAAACGAAAAACCTGTTAAGAGCCTGGGTAAGTTTTTTGACGGCAGTCTAAGAGACACTGTGGCTATTGAACAGACAACTAAAGACCTTACACAGTGGCTCAATAAGATTGATAAATCAGGCTTACCAGGTCGATTTAAAGCCTGGTTATTCCAGCATGCCGTTTTACCCAGAATATTATGGCCACTTCTGATGTACGAATTCCCAATGACCAGTGTAGAATCACTGGAGAAATTAATAACTAGGCGCCTGAGAAGATGGTTGGGAGTTCCGAAGTGTCTGAGCACACCAGCACTCTACTGCAGGAATAATGCTCTTCAACTCCCTTTCAATAGTCTTGTTGAGGAGTTTAAAGTCACAAGAGTAAGAGAACAGCTGCAACATAAAGAATCAACAGGCCCAAAAGTGGTAGCAGCATGTATTCAATCTCGAACGGGGAGAAAATGGAGTGCAGAAAAGGAGTTTGAGATGGCAGAGGATAGATTACGGCATAAAGCAATTCTTGGCACTATCACTAAAGGTAGAGCTGGTCTCGGTTATTTTCCTTGTCCCCAAATAAACAGAGCCAAAGGAAAAGAAAAACGGCAATTAATCCAAGAAGAAGTGCGAGTAGGGATTGAAGAAACGTGAGACTGCAAGATGGTGGGACTTAGTTCACAGGGAGCATGGACAAAATGGCAGGGTGTCGAACAGGAAAAGATCAGCTGGTCAGACTACTGGCGGTCAAACTTTGGTGAAATAAGTTTCCTAATAAAATCGGTATACGATGTGCTACCTAGCCCATCCAATTTATATTTATGGGGCAAAAGGGATACCCCAAATTGCCAATTATGTGGGAAACGCGCTTCACTGCAACATATCCTAAGTAGCTGCGCTAAAGCCTTGAGTGACGGTAAATACCGCTGGCGCCACGACCAAGTCCTAAAGGCAATAGCACATGAAGTCAGTGAAGCAGTGAGAACTTCTAAATACACCCCGAATAAGAAGTTCATATTAATTCCCTTCGTTAAAGAGGGAACGAAGAAAAAAAAAAACATACGATCCCCAAAACAAACTTGTTATCGTCAGCAAACGATTGGCATTTGGATACATGCCTGAAGACACAACTAAAGTTCCCCAGACATATAGCGGAAACATCACTAAGACCAGACTTGATTATCTATTCCAACTCCACCAAACAGTGTATAATATGGGAGTTCACGGTCCCCTGGGAAGAATACCTGACATTAGCAAATGAAAGGAAACGATCAAAATATCAAGAATTGATCGAAAAGTGTCAACAAAATTCCTGGAAGGTCACATATGACTCTGTGGAAGTAGGATGTCGTGGCTTTGCAGGCCAGTCATTATGCAAAGCTTTTAGGAAAATAGGCATCGTAGGATCAGCTAAAGCCAAAGCCGTTAAGAAAATTTCAAATGAAGCTCTGACGGCTTCTAAATGGATATGGCTTAAAGGATCCGAGCAGTGGGGCGAATAATTCAATGGAAAACAATCCCTAATCTGGATTTAAATTGCTTGCGAATAAATAAGTTTTTATAGGTTTTATTAGTTAAATTTAGCTCACAAACTCTTGGTAGTTTTTTTTACTCCTTTTTTACTTTTTTTTTTTTTTTTTTTTTATAAAACAGAAATATTGTAACATTATGTAGAATTTATTCTTCTCATACGATAATGTTATTTTTTAATGTAACATAATTTAAAATCAATCCACACAAATTAACATGAATAAAATTCATTTCTACCATACGCCACAATATCATCAATTTATTTTAACCGTTATAATTTAGAATTAATTCGTTTTTACCATATAAATTGTTAATTTATTCCAATCAATATTTCATCCGTCCCTATATAGTTTAATTTAATATTCCATCCGTCCCTACCGGTAACACTGATATATATATTTTAACTGTAAATACATAAATCAATCCATTCCATACGATAATAAGAATTTTTAATGAAGTAGTATAAATTATTTTTGAAAAAGATTACATTTTTTTTTTTTTTTTTTTAATTGGTGCGAAGCAAGCAATTTATATAATTCAGTTTGGAAGGGGGGAAAAACAAAAAAAAAAAAAAAGAGAGGAGGGAAAGGTAAAAAAATAAAAACAAAAGACGCCCCCATTTTAGTGAACAGCTAAATGTATCGTCAATATTTTCATTGGGACAGAGCAAGCAATTTTGGACGCTTCCGTTGGTTGTTATTTTAGTTATTTATTTATTATTTTATTTTTTTTATCTTATTTATTTATTTATTTTTTTTTTTTAAAGAGCAGAAAGTATAAATTCTGTCATGAGTACTAGCACAATCCTTTACACGGTGGTGACCTGTTGAATAAGATAACAGGTCGGGGGTGGCTGTCGGAGCTGATATGATAAATAAGAACCCCGAAATCAGCGAGGAAGACGGCTTTCATCACTGAGGACCACCTTCAAGCATTCAAATGTATTTTTTGATACAACTTGAGTTTCGAGGTCAACCATTAAGAGACCAATGATCGTGAAGAATATTTTTTGAACTAGTATGAATTGGTGGAAAATGGGAATCATTTAGAAAAAATAAACGTAGCTACTGATTGTTTTCTCTACACAAATGTGATCTGAAATTAATCATAATAAAATATACTTGTCTTTCTACAATTATTAAATTTAAGAAAGTAAAAAACTATAATTTCAACAAACACAAACATTATATATATTTTATATCCAAACAATTGTGATTAAAATAAACTAACATCGTGTGTCTGTATGATACTTTATTTTTACAATTTTTGAAGAAGTGTTCGGTATTGTGCTCGGAATTTTGAATAATGATAAAATGTACGAAGTTTAACAAAACAATAAAGCAACAGACACTT
>OZ010588.1:34100708-34115708 GCA_963932145.1 Acanthosepion lycidas
CTATGAGTTTTTTCTTCTCTACCCCGTTGATTTCAATATATTAGGTTGGTGCAAAAATAATATACTGTAAAAATAGTTTTTTGACGTATTTTTTAACGTCAAAAAACGATGTTATTTTTGCACCAACTTCCGTTAAGTTAACCGTTTAAATGTGACAATATCTGCTAACTCACTCATGTCTTCTCTCTCTCCCCATTCACTTCCTCACTTCGTTAATTTACATATGTTTAATACGGCTCGTCAAAAATGTGTAAATTTTCTTTTCAGTTTTTGTTTGGAAGTAAAATCTGATGATCCGCAGTCCTTTTAAAAAAAGGGCTGTGGTGAAATAATTTATAACATGTAACCTTAAAGTGGTCTGTTTTTATTTAAATTATTTGCTCTGGATTTACATTGAGCTCTCTGGATTTTATCCTCTTTAGGTTTACTCATACCGATTACCTAGTTTTTCATAAACTATATATATATATTAAAATCAAGAAAAGTCATATCCATTTCTGTTATAATTTATTTCGTGAATATTGTTATAGTCATCTCTTCAGACCGAATGTTCTTAATAATTAGAGACTATTCATCTAGACTAATATACTAGATTAAAAGGAGGAAGAGAAAACAAGAGATAAGAGAAGAAAAGGGGAGAGGAAGAAAGAAAAATAAGAAATTTTCGAATATAAAATTATTTTTAAAACATAAATCAGAGCGAGAGAGAGAGATATTAAATATTTATGAGTTTATGTGTTAATAATATTTTATAAATCTCTACAAAAAAATTTCAATTAAAAAAAAACTTCTGAAAACTTTCGGTCAGAAAAAATGAATATAACAATATGCATCTTAAAGGATTTTTCTTGATCTATTATTATCATAATGGTCTGTGATTTACATTGATCTGTCTTTGGATTGATATCCTTCTTGGAATTATCCATACCAGTTACAAAATTATATATATATATATATATATATATATATTAAAAATTAACTGATTTAAAATGTTGTTTTTCGCTTCATATGTGTTGCGAAAAATACATATTTTAAGTCAGTTGATTTATAATACTTAATCTCTGTAAATGTACATTGAGCACTGTTTCGTAAAAATAAAAATATCAATAAGATGACCGGATTATCTCTTACTGTTCTTTATATATATATATATATATATATATATATATATATATATAATAATATAAATATATATCTATATAAATATAAATATATATATATAATAATAATATAAATATATATATATAATAATAATAATATAAATATATATATATATATATAATAATAATAATATAAATATATATATATATATATATATATATATATATATAATAATAATAATAATATATATATATATATAATAATAATAATAATAATAATAATATAAATATATATATATATATATATATATATATATATATATATATATAAATGGGGGGGTTACTTTCAGATAAATGAGTAAACCGAGAAAACCAGAGAAGGATAATAATACCGACATATAGATGATATCAAGAGACATAGAATGATAAATAGAAACGGGATAGACTGATAGACAGACAATACCGACGATAGACACATTGATAGACCCATGGATAATATTGATAGACAGACAATGCAGATAAACAGAAAGACAAGACAAATAGAAAGAAAGAAAAACATATAGACAGACAATATATTTGGTTGGTGCAAAAATAATGACGCAATAATGTTTTTTGACGTTAAAAAATACGTCAAAAAACGACATTATTACGTCATTATTTTTGCACCAACCTAATAGATAGAGAGACAGAAAATATAGACACACAGGTAATAATTCTAAAAATCTTATCAAATTCTGTGATACAAGTATAGAACCATTTCTGTCTCACTTTTTCCTTTTTTGTTTTCCCTTCATATTTTGTTAATTTTAAATTTGGTCTACACCACAAATATAATAATGTACTTATCCAACTACTTTTCGGTGTAAAAGAATTGTGTGATCTTTGTATTTAAATGGTTTCTATGCGGAAATTGTCCAGCAGGAATACTAATATACTGCTAACCGGTGATATCTATTAATTTATTCATGCTTATGGAGGACATTTTAGGATTTAATATGTATTTGTAGACAACAGAAATCATTTGAAACGCCCAAAGAAAGCATGTAGGTCGGTATTATATATTCTCTTTTCCTCTATTTCTCACTGAAGTGATAGACATGCATTATCCTTACCAGCATAGTATCCATCAAATTACGAGATTACTTACGTATGGTACATATCTGCCTCTATGAGAATATCTGTGCACTATGATTAAAATATTTTTCCCGGCACTTCTGCTTAAAGTCAGTGGAATATTTTCCCAATTTTAAATATATCCCTCCTCTGCTTGTGTTATCATTTATAAACGATAATCGAAATCGTTTAAATAAAAGGGAGAATAAAAAAAGAAGGGAGTTGTGATTGGTAGTTAAAAAAAGAAAAAAAATAGAGAAAAACGAAAAGAAAATTTTCTATCTTTCATTAATCTTTTACATCTTTGATTTAAAATGTTCAACCTTTTATGTTTTTTTTTCTCTTGTGGCGTGGCACGCATCTTATGTCATAACGTAGACAGATACTTTGGTAATAGCATATAAATGTCTGTAGGGATTCTTTGACGTGGTGTAATTGTTAGCAATTTTGTCTCGCTAGAACAGTTACGGCGAATTTACAATTAGGAGTAGTGAGATCGATACTTACTGTGTGGCACATGCTTTCGGCCTTGTACCACATATATGCAACGCTTAGAAAAACACTATAAAATATTGTAGATAAAGTGAGACAAAACAATTATTGATCCTGTTATTCTAGGAGAAGCAATTATTACGTAACTGGCTTTCAGATTCACCTATAAAATAACAGATGGACAAAATTAATGAAAGCGATGCGTATGGAGAATGCAGTGAGGATCAAACAGCCTACTGAGTCGTTTTAATCTACGAAACCAGTTGCTGAACATTAGCTTTGGTGTTCTAAATACTCATAAAACGCACAATAGCGTTGTGGTGTATGGTTTATTGATAATTCTGTTCATAATGTCTGCTCATTAATGTCCTATGGAAAGCATGAATTTACTGCTCTTTGCACTTTGTTCCATTGCCAAATAATCTGGCATACAGCAGAGTAAGCGGGTGGAGAGTTTGGGCACAGTAATCTTCCATTATTATGGAACCGGTCCAGGTAGTGACACTGCCTGTTGTCTATAGAACTGAGAAATTCCTATTCAAATACCTAATGGCGATAAAGAAATATTTTGGAAGGGTTAACTTTAGTCTTTGATTATTTAGATGAGATCTTTTCAAAAGATTATTGACAGTCATCATTTTTCTTTCTTTTTTTTTTCATCATTGACCTTTTGGCTCCCTTGTTTTGTCAGGTGAATTTTTAATTCAGTCGCTTTCTTCATTTTGCTGTCTTATTGTTACATAGGAATAAATTGTCGCTGCCGACACTTTAGTTTGAACATAGATCGCCAGTGAGCAAACACAGGCGATCACATTATTGAATTAAGTGGATCATGTGACCATGGGAGAAACGCGTAAGTAGGTAGTAGCGTGACGTTTAAACGATCTCCATTTGTAGTCTATCCTCTATTACTATTCGTATTGCTATTAGGTTGGTGCAAAAATAATGTCGGTTTTTGACATTAAAAAAAAACACATTATTTTTGCACCAACCTAATATTTCTACTCTAGACTCTATTACTATAAGGGCCGCTATTCTCTATACTATTCACTATTCAGATTAATATTAGCGCTAGATTATTCGAAGGCGTCTGACAACAGTATTGTTCAACAAAGTTCCATAGTTGTATCTGTGATTACAAAGTCTCTACTACAATGAGCATTACAAAAGTGACAACGAGTGTTCGTTGGCATCAAAAAACATATCACAACTTTTCGACGAGTATATCCTATGGTCTGATTCAGATGACTGTTGTATCGAATAGCCACAGGTGAGTAATAAATGAAACATTTATTCGAAACACATATGATGCTATTCTCATTAATTTTGATTATCAGGGCAGATATATTTGCTAAAGAACAATTGTATCAATATTCTATAATATCGATCAGCATCTGCACTGAAACTTTATATATTTATACTCAATCTTAAGCAAGGATTTAACTCAAAATTTACAGGCGCGATTTACCGTCGCTTTTATACCGCGAGCCTGTTTCTGCATTTAATCAAAACTATATTTTAACCATTCATTCCCATTAAATAATCATAGTAAAATACAATATGTTCTATTCAATAATTTTAGTAAATGTACTATATCGCTCATTTCTATTTAAGCATCGTAGCCAGTTCTATCCCATAAGCATAGTAGATGATCCATATCGGTCGTTTCTATTCAATAATCCCAATAGATGTACTATATAGGAACTATTATTGTTGCATTCATTTTCTTTCACATTTATTAAATTGTTTAATTCCTTTTTGAGAGCGTTTTTCTTCCGTTTCTGAGACGTATTTCGAAAGATATTGTTTTTTTGCTTTCTTCTAATTTCGTTCTTTATTCAATGGACACGGACGTTTATCAATAATTCAAGTTTGTTTTTCATCCATGGCCTACCACGTGGCTTAATTATTATTTTTAAAAAGTGTTTAACCAAATAAAAGCCACCAAGATATACTAGTAAATTAAATTGTTGGAGGAGGTAATGATTGCAGATTATGAGGATATGTAGGAAAGATAAAGGTTGAACAACTTAGACTTGAACTGGTTAATACTGTATCGTCCAGTAAATAATGCTACCGAGTGTCTTTGTGGAAAAGACGACCGTGGCATTCTTAGAAAGCGGTTCTTAGAAAAGAAAATATCGAAATAAATCTCCTGACTAATAGAATACGAAAGAAACTAGAATGATTTGTCACAGTGTACATGTCATGACAAAATTTAGCTCGGAATTTCTGAACTAGTGGATCTAATGAGTGTAGTTCGCCAGTAGATTTTCCATAGAGTGGGAAGTGGCTTGTGATATCTTGAGTAAAGGATTGTATATTGGGAAATAAGGCATCAGTTCCAATGCCTTCTAGTTTTTTTTTAACTGTATAAAGGCTGGAAAGTGAAGACTAGCAGCCCCAGATCAGATACGGTAGAAATGCGCCATTTTTGGTTTGATCTTGCAAGATCAAAAATGTCAGGAGGAGTCAAATGGTTAGATATTTTTCCTACCAGTGTTAGAATTCGATCTTTGAACCCAAACAAAACCTAAGGATATAAATTTCAAAATTCTTACATTCAATGCAAGCAAACACCAACTACTGGGAAAAAAAGGATGTTACACAGTTTTTCTCATCCTCGCATTCAATATTGTGTAGTACAAATTTGAGCTTTGTTTATATCGATTAGCCAATCTTTAAACTTCTAATTCAAGCCAACCCCAACAATGCTATGAAACAGACAATTTGTAAAACCACTAAAAATCATAATTCTTTCAGGTCGATAATGTTTTGAGTGAGAAAAAATCTTGCTTCTGTGTTAACAGCGCGCGTATTTCTGACTATTTAATTTATTGTGATCTCGTATCCGTACACAGAATTGTTCTTGTACGTTAAGATTTTGTGCCATGAACATGCGCTTTATCATGCGTATGAACGTGGAAACCTTTTCTAAGATATTTACACTAAATTTCAATATGATTCTCTAACACCACACAAGGTAGAGAGTTACTGTTAGAAAAGTAATGAAGAATGAGGTGTATGATAACACTGAAATAAATGATATGAACAAAATATTATGAAGATAAGGAGATAACAACTGACCCTTGACTTGTCCTAAAAGAAGCATTTCTCAGATTATATTTCTTTTTTATGTACTGAATTCTTTCAGGACTTGAGCAACCATGACTCTCCCCAACTTACTATAATGTGTAGACCTGATTGTTATATCTTAATTACTATTCATAATTCCATCTTTCTATTTATCCAAACCTCGTTACGTAGATCCATCGATGTTTCCTACTGTCTCTCTTGCCTTTATTATGTCCTGTAAGTGTCACATTTGCCAAGCCCTCTTTCCTTCTCATATTTCCTAGACTTCCAAATGTTATCATTTTCCTTACATTTCCTCGTTGCACGCATTATCCATTAATGGCGTTCTCAACATTCTTTTGTAGAAGCAGATCGATGTTGTCTCAAATATCCTCTTCATCTATGATGAAATTGTCCTCTATAGGAGGACCGATAGTACATATTAATTCAGCACGCTTTTTTTTTATTATCTCAAATGAAATTCTCCTGTCTCGTAATATTGGTGAATCTTTGGGAAGACATTTTTTGCGTTTCCAATGCGCCCTCAGGATTTGTTATAACACTTCTCAGATAGTTAAATGTCTGCACTTGGTACTTGATAATGACGTCTTCAGTTTCGTAACGCGCATCATGAGCTGTCGCTTTTACTAAACATCATATATTATATTCTTCTATAGTTGAAGTTTCTCTTAATTCTCTCTTTTTCCGCTATATTCTAGAAGTTCCTTCTGTCTTCACCGTATCATATGCATATCGTTTATTGATAAGATTGTGCTCGCCAAAAATAATTCCCGGTATGACTTCTAGTTCTCTTTGTATTATCTCGCTGAAGAGGTTAATTAAATCTGGTGAGAAGACACATCTTTTTATTACTATCCTTTATATCATTTATATATTAAAATTAATTTTAATAGGTCGCTGTGATCATTATTATAATGCATATGTAATAATATAGTGTATTAAGTATGACAACAACCTCATGTGGGTCAATTTAATAATTTTCTTCCTTTGAAACATTCATGGTTGTTTGATCTGCCATCGAGTGTTGCCTGTATATCTCAGCCTCTAACTGATTTTTGTATAAACTGCCATCCTTGTTTTAGATTATGACGCGGAGAGTTAATGTGAAATACTTACGGAATCCTTACTTCTATATAGGAATTTACTGCACTTAATCATTGGAGGAACATTGACAATAATTTAAAAAAAATTCCCATGAGTATTATTTTGGGTGAAAAATTGTAAATCAAGGCAAGTATTTGTCATCTCATATAACCTACACCGTGTATTTCTCAGAGCTTATAAAACGTTTGGATTGAAAGCTAAAAGGAAATGACATCTGCTTAACCAATGATAAAATGTGAGTCATTCCATTATGCCTTTAATTGTTCTGCAATATGGTAATTTCTTAAAGAACAACTCACAAATTGCGTATTCAGAGTGTAAGTCGGCTCTACAAGTGATTCGCCACGACTTCAGTAATCATTTGTCAGTCATCCTATCAGACAGTTCGCTTGATGACTTTGACAAAATTTAAAGATGAACGCCATGATTCTTCTAAGGAAGTACATGGCTAAATCTAAAAAGGTACTACAGTCAATTGTTCAAATGTTTAGTAAGAGTCTTGTTGGTGTAAAAACGGAAGCATACAATTAGTTTTAGACCAGATTAGAGTAATTGTCTCCCCAGCAGGAAGATACTAGAATTTTCAGTTCCGATTTTTATAAGATGATTGTAATGTCCACTTCGGTAAAGGTGTTAACTTATTCAAGGATACGAAGATGTGGCTCACGTTTGGGAATTTTTTATGAACTCGCTTAGCCTCAAAGCTGTGTTTTCACATAATGATAATTAGAGGCAGATTTGCTCTTATTTATATTCTTTATATTTGGCCTAATATCCTCATCTTTATTGTTGTTATCAAAAGCTTTTGAGAATAATAATAGAACAGTAGAATAAAGTTTTGATTCGTGAATTTGTTGAAACTATTTCTATGTTCAGTCACTGGGTCGAGTAGTAAACACTTAGACGCAGTTGAAACAGATCTAGCACTGAGTAGTACTAAATAAGGGCAAGGCGTAATTAACAGCGGAATAAGAACGATCTATCCCCGTAGATTAAATAAAGGATTCAGTTCGAAAGTCCATGAAGTTTATTCGGATCGGCAGACACCTGAAGAAGATCAGATGTCACAACTGTCGAGACTATGAAAACAAAGATTACGATATTATTCTGAATGTATATAAAGTAAATAATGATAATTTCTCATCCCAGAAACCCAATGAAAAAAAAATTCTTGTTGGCCGTGTTTTCGGTACGAAAGAAATGTATGTATATGTGACTCAGTGTGACGAGTACTTTCTTCAGTTTTTAAGGGAATATTTTGGGCAATCTAAAGATAGATTCATATATCCTGGGAATGCAAATGGGATATAGGAAAATTGTTTCTTGTATCAATGGAACAGTCAGGATGACAGCAATTGTTCCATCTAAAAAGACTTGCCTACAAAAAGAGTAAACACATATTTGATCGGTACAATATACATGATATGCTAGTGAAAAACCCGGATCAGATCAATATAGTGGTCTCGTAAAGAATTTCGTTAAAGCCATGACAGTTGGTGGTTGCTGATACCAATAACTAAAATTAAAATTTGTCGCAGAGAGAAATGACGTCAAACTGAAAACATGCAATTTCATTGGACCTAATATCTATAAATTGATGTCTGATATCAAGTTCAGAGCTAAACTAAATCCACATGATTTTGTCGCATGCGATTCCATCGTGTTAGTTATATGGAAAATTGTTGGACATCGAAAACGTGAAAAATATACCAGTTTAATAAATAACATGCAGACATCATATAAAATGGGATAACGCATTTCTTTGAAAATGCACTTCTTGGTTTATAGTCTATTTTTTTCCAACGTATCTGTATGTCGTAAACTACACTCATTATCGAGTTGGGGGTTCTATCCAACATGTCTCAGACAGAATTGAGAAAACAAAGACATGTCAATCCATGTATGTTACGTGATTACTACACATAGTTCAGCGCACAAGTATAAAAACAAACATTTCTTAATATCTTTCCTCTCCTTTAGTGAGTGTGCTTCTTGTTTCAGTCTAAAGGCAGAATACAGCAGCTACACTTATTTTTGTGCGGTGGTTGTGTCCTACTCACATCTGCTATGTTTAGTTTGAACAAAATAACAAAACTTTATACTTTAGCTTCGTATTCTGGGTTAAACCACTTCCCTCTCATTTCTTTAAAAAAATTGAAAAAATGAGACATTTGAACTATTTGTAAATATTGAAATTTTGTGTCATGTTTTTTTTTTAGGTTCCCTGTGAATTTGTGGTGTTGTGGCACATGTAGTATTGAATGGTGAAGGATAAGTTTTGTGGTGAATGAGCAAATTATGATGAAGGAATGAATAACAAAATACAATGATAATGAACACGCAACCACCCCTTGTCTGGATGAATGGATTTTTTTGCATCCTTGGAAACGTGAATTATGAATTTTTGCAGTGCATTTAAAACCCAGTAATTTTAAAAATAAGTTACTCCCAAATTCGCTTGAGGATGAAATTGAACTAATGTCTTTAATTTAATTACAAAATTAAATTCGAAGCTTTTAGCTTCCATTTTTGAAACATGGTTAGAACTGTGTAGCGAAAAACATATTTTAAATCAGTTAATTTATAATATTAATGCTCTGTAAATTTACATTAAACACTATTTTGTAAAAATAAAAATATCTATAAGAACACCGGATTATATATCTTACTGTTCTTTCTTTATATATATATATATATATATATATATATATATATATATATATATATATATTATATATATATATATTATATATATATATAAGGGATAAAACCTTGGGTGGCGCAATGGATAATGGCTCAGATTTGTTAATCGTAGAGCCGAATTACAGTTCCAGTTGGGTTCGTTATATTCACTTAGGCGCCAATACTCTTGGCAAGATTATCAACCTCCTCCCTCAGCTATGGATTAATTAACAAGAATTTTATCATAAAATCTTTATTATCTCCAAAAAGAAATTATTACAATCTATAAATATTTTCTAGCTTTAAGTAACCTGCAAACGTTTGATAATCCGCAGAAAACAAATCAATGACATTGAACTACCCGCGTCTATAAATTCTTCTCAGTTAATCTTGAGTACATATTTGGAATCAACGAAGTTTATTTAGTCTCGTACAGCATAATTTGTGTAGCAGATATTATGTTTCGCTCAGTGTTACCGCTGCTATTGGACAGAAAACAGTCAAAGTTGGTAAAGGTATCTTTTTTGACAGCGTAGCCTAATCAGGGAGTACTTATCTCATCTGAGCTGGACTATAGTTACATGATCCTTAGATGTATCAGCTGCTGAATCGGGCGTAAAAGTCGATAAGTACATAAATAAAAGTTTCAATAGGAAATACATGTTCTCAAAATCTGTTAATTATCAATGAGCTTTGACTTCTTTGTACTTCGTGAAAATTTAATATTAATTTAAAACAAACATTTATCCGATGACGGATGACATTTTTTCACACCGACTTTGGTGCTAGCTGTTTATCAAGGGAAATATCATCGCATTTATATGGCGCATGCGCATTCCGTGTCCTGATATGCCAGTATACGAGAAAAGCATACATTTTATTTATGAACAACATACATTATCAAATCTCGACTTCAGGTTGTGGAATATGTAAATCAGAGCAAATAAGACGTGAAAAATCCTGATAAACGGCCTCTTGGCTAAATATTAATTCTCTTCATCCTCATCGATTGAAAATTGCAATACTTGCCGTGATGATTACGGCATTTTTAAGGATATTGGAGTGGTGTTAATGCCAAATTAAGTATCTACAGAATATATAATAAATTGCTGGTTATCCGATCTGTTATTGCGTACTAGCATTTATTTCACGTCGCTCATTTACTGTTCATCTTGATGTGTTCGTAAAATGATATATGTTTACGTTTATTTTATTTCAAAGCAGTCTATTTTGTCATACTATAAACTCCAAAATCTATTAATTAAGCACAACTTAGCACACGCCCGAGCGCAAAGACACACACACACACACACACATTATATATATATATATATATATATATATATATATATATATATATATATAGTTTATGCAAAAATCCGCATTAGTAGACCCAAGGAGGATGCTATCCGGAGAACACAATATATGAAGCAATAATTTTCCCCAAAGAAAAGGTTGAGGAGAAAAAGATATACATAGGAATATCGGCGGGAAATTGGAAACACCGACTGTACAACCATCGCCAATCCATCAAAAATAAGTGTAAAAAGAACCAAAAAGCACTATCAAAACACTATTGGGATTTGTTGGAGAGTGGTCTAACCCCACAAATAAAGCGCAAAATAATATCAAGAGCCAGAACTCAAAAAAACTTCAGCGACAGATGCGACTTATGCATAAAGAAGAAAATCTTCATAATCAAACATAAAGATCCAGACATATTACTAAATAGACACAATGAACTAGTTTTTAAATGCCGACACAAGAACAACCTAAACCTAAGCAAATGCATTGAGAAATAATTATATAGGAAGAATAATATTGAATGATTTTTGTTCACTTTGCTTTTGGAAATATTACTATGCACGCATGAACGCCAACACATGACTATATGTATACAACTATGGTAATGTACTTGAACACTGATGCACCTGTTGATATGTACATGTATATGTTTTTTTTTCTGTTATGTGAGTGTGGAGGTGCACAATTAGATGGGTACCTATATGTTTTGCCATAGATATGAGAGAGAGGGTAATATATGTGTAAAGATATGGATAATTATACGATTTGGGTCTCCATAATGTAATTAAATATTGATATAGTCTTCGAATGCAGGCATACGTGGATGTATGGGCGGACATGAGGATAGACATGTACGTGTGTATATATGTGTACGGGCATATGTACGAATATGTGTGTTTGTGGATATACTGCATATTATGTATGTATATGCATGTATGTGTGTGTATGTATATGTATGTGTGTATGTATGTATGCATATGTGTGTGTATATGTGTATACATATGTGTGTAAATGTATATGTGCGTATGTACATGGATGTATATGGTTTGCAGGTGATTTTATGTGTATATATGTATATATTAAAGTATAAGTGTATGTGGAGATATGTATGTAGATATGTGGGTATGTGTTTCTCTGCAGGTATACGTGTAAATATGGGAATATACATATATTTTTTCGTGTGGATGTGTTTGCAGGTGTATATAAGAACTCGTAGGTATATAGTGAGACATAGGTATGTGGATATAGATAGGGGTTTAGGACATGTGTAGAAGTGTATATAAGTATGGATATATAAAAGATTGTAAAAGAAGGACCTAATTTTCTCCTAGTAATATTTTATCCAAATCACTCCTCTGATATTCTCCAATTGGAAGTGAGTTCAAATAGCACGGAGGTAAAGTTTAAATTGGTAATTTAATTTAAAATTTTTAATTTAAATTGAAATATACCACCCCATTATTGATGATAAAATTATTTAAATTGGAATAATCGTTGATAATTGGGTACCTAAAAACAATCACGAGTTTATTTATTTAATGAACAAAAATCAAACCAATAGATGTCAACTTAACAATCAATAAGATAAAAGTTTAGAAAAATAAAAAAGATTACTAAATATAAAATAGATTACTCTCTCAATGTACTTTCTATGAGTTTTTCCAATCGACTGTTTCATAGAAAATACCCAAAACTCCAACGAACTTCAAATAAAATTCTTCGTAGATTGTTTAGACATTTAGATTTATATCAAAACTTAACCTCCCAAATATGCCCTTTAAAGTAATGCGAATTAACAGCGTCTAAGAATTTGAATGAAACCTGTCCTCGTGGAATGTAATTTATTAGGGTTGTTAACCCATCTATATCTAGAGACGTATTGTCTCTAGATATAGATAGATTTAAGTTTAAGCGACGTCTAGCCGACACACAGTGGGGTTAAGAATAAGGAATTGAAATGGTAAATCTAACCCACTCATATCTTCTCTCCCACCTACCTTCGTTAATTTTACATATGCTTGATGCGGTCCGTCAAAAACGTGTGAATTTCTTTTCATTTCAACCTTTTGAAGTAAAGTCTGATGATCCAGAGCCCTGTTAAAGGGGTTATGGTGAAATAACTTATTACATGGAACCTTAAAGTGGTCTGTTTTATTCATATATATATATATATATATATATATATATATATATATATATATATAATTATTTTATTTAATATATGGTTCTATAGTGACACGGAAATTACTGTTTCGAAGCATAGTAATTTCTGTGTCGCGATGGAATCATATTTTTTTTTAAAAAATAATTATAATTTCAAGTTCTACTTCTGTATCGAGCACGGTTTTTTAAAAACAAAAACAAATATTAAACAACTTTGGATTATTAATCTAACTGTTCTTTTCTATTGCATCAAAAACACAAAAGACGATTGGAAAACATAAGGAAAATTAATTCCTTTTACGAATATGTGGAAATAACAACTCTTTGCCTGATGAAGATCACGAGACCTGAAACCCGTGGAGAAAAAATATGGAAAATAAAGTACGATATATATTTAAAATCAACATCATAAGCAAAAACGTTTGCGGCTTCACTCTTCTCTTTAAAATATATATTTTTTCTTCCCGTGGAACAAGAATATACTATCACTGATATATATATATATATATATATATATATATATATATATTCGCATGTTCCAAATACTCTTACGGTTCACTGTGAAGCGTCATCAGTGATTCTTATTTCTATCATGTTTAGGCTCCGGTCTCTAACAATTTTAGACCTCTCTCCCAGATTATCTAGCCAGGAGTGTTCACCTCCCAATCTGTTTCCCCGTATCTGAAATTTAATTCGCGAATCTTACAATGCTACATATAATGGTTGGATCCTTTTTAGTTGGTAACAGTTCTGGAGAATACACTTCATGTAGAAAAGTACTTCTTCCAAGTACTACAAAACTTTCTTGCATCACATCACATTTCTATATTGAGTGGGATAACTGTGATGCAGTAAAACGATATGCCAGCTTTAATTTCGGAAAAATATTTTATTTTTCTATGCGACTAAACAGGATTTATTTTCTCATTAAGCGATAATATGAACAGTAAAAATTGACATTTTTATGCAGAAAATATTTGCCATTCATCTACCAACAATGCATAAGGTCGGTCCAAATTTATAAAATGCTTTTCAGCAAAATAGACTTCTCAAGTCCGCTGATAGTAATTATCCTCACACCAAGGGAGTTTCTTTCCTAACTTTTTGTTTAAGGCAGTATTGAAAATCAACATCTTTATAACCTTATTTTCCTGTATATGCTACGCATTTTAGTAGCCGTTCCTATTGGATGTCTTCAAGTGATATGGTTTTTAATACGCCAATTAAATCATTATGGCTATTATTATTTTTATTAAATACATCCTTTCATTCACTCACAATCTCTCAGTTAAATATAGGAGATTGTGCGGAAAAACGATCCACTCAACTGATTTCCTAGACATCAAAAGAACAAACATGAGACTTTTTTGTAGAATTCTATTTTGGTTAGCAGTGATTCCTATAAAAGAGATGCTTCACTGTTTTGTATCTTTAAATCGGTAATTAAAAATATGTCTTCCATTGGTCAATTTAGTCTGAATTTTCTGATAATATACAGTTTTTTATAACTGCCTATTTTGAGCGTTTATCACTTTAAATTGTTTCCGAATAGACAAGAGTTTGAAGCACATACTGTCCAGGGTGTGTTCTTCTATATTACACTAGGGATTGATTTAGTTCCCCACCACAGGGACCCATCAGCAAGAATGTTCTTTCATTCTCTAAGCAAATAACAGTTTTCTGGACAAACTCCGAAAATCTTCAAATATTTCTTTAACATATAGAAAGTAAAGAATCATAGA
Organism: Acanthosepion lycidas; assembly: GCA_963932145.1. Lineage (NCBI taxonomy): Eukaryota > Metazoa > Mollusca > Cephalopoda > Sepiida > Sepiidae > Acanthosepion > Acanthosepion lycidas. The sequence goes on from OZ010588.1 coordinate 34,115,506, forward strand.
AGCTGGAATCAATGAAATATTCATTCACTCGTGCAGAGAGATGGAAATACAAGTCCAACATTATAAAAGTCGAAAGAAATATTTGCATACATGCCATCACTCAGACATCATGCAAGTCTGTTTCGCTCAGTGCACTTATCAAGCTTCCAACATCACACAGGTAGACACTGCAGTTGCATCTTTAAACTAACAATGAGAAGTGA
>OZ010588.1:34120708-34125708 GCA_963932145.1 Acanthosepion lycidas
TTAATTAAGCCTTGGCCACCATCCCCAATCCAGGGAATCTTCAAATACACCGGGCATTTATATATATATATATATATATATATATATATATATGTGTGTGTGTGTGTTTGTATGCATGTATATGGAGGAAAGCTGATGTCAGAGAAAACGGATGTGTTTTATTTTCATGGGTCTAAGAAAGGGATATTAAGGAAAGCCTCGATTGTTGTTTTTTTTCATTTTTAATCATACATTATTCTTATATTTTTATTGTTCATTATTTTATATATCATATTACTCATTTACAGTATTTAATATATGTACTTTATAATTTTATTGTACATGTTTACCAAACTTTAGTCATGGTATACAATGATTTTTCTTTTTTTTTCTTTATCGTTTTTATTTTAAAACAATAAGAGTTATAAGAATATTTAATGTATTTTGTTTGTTTGACTAATTCTATAGTGGTATGAATAATTTTAAGTGTAACATTTATTATCTGTTGTTTTTACGAAAGTGGACGTAATTTCTGAATTAGTAGAAAGCATTTTTTGTAAGGTTTATTTTGTTTATCTTTGACTCGTGGCTCATTATCGCCGATTCTTTTTTCTAATCTGTTGTATTGAAAGTTTCTTTTATAACATTTAATATGAATTTTAATTCTTTTTATTTTCTCATTTTTTATTTGCAATGTAACGTAATTTCAATTTTATTGTAAATGCCTTCCTAGTCATCAATGGTCATCTGTTATAATGCTATTTTGTTTCGTTTTTACTGTTAAACAATTTGTTCCATGGTTATCGTTCAAATATTTTTAAACAACAACAGCAATAATAATAATAATAACATCTCCTCTTATACTTTATAATTATATATATATATATTTTATATATGTATATATATATATACATATATAAAAACATTTATAACAAAAATGATAAAATATTCTAATAATAATCTTATATTTCTTTATTTTATTGTATTAATTTTATTTAAAATGTATATATATAGCACTATATCGCCACATTTAATTTCGAACTGTAAAAGCAAAGAACTTTTTATGTGTTTACGTGGCATTGGGTAGAAGTAGTACCTTTGCTGCTCATCTACTATACTTTATTTTTAAGGGTAACGGGCAAGACTGGTCTTCACCCATCCTCTAAATCTCACACGTATATATATATATATATATATATATATATATATATATATATATATATATATATATATATCTACGTGTGTGTGTGTGTCCTGGGTATGACGATAAACTACATCCGGCAACAATCTTCTCATCGAGAGATTAGAGGATTTGAGAAGCGTGGAACCACCTTTTAATTGCTGTTGCTCCCAGGTCTGCCCTGACCCTTGGTGGTAGTTAGGGTCCCAGCTATGGGCAAATAGTGTCTACCAGGGCTGACCAAACTCTTTAGTGTTATAGAACTCGATTGGTCAAGGAGATGGAAAACTCTTACACGAAAAGCCTGAGGTACATTGTCTGCTTCTTCTGTGGCATTTATTTTCACCGACTGAGTGTACCAGTAGTTCCGAAAAGTGTGGATGGTTCTGCACAAGCCTTCACCACTTTAATCAAATCACTTCTGTGGGTTTTCTGGCGGTTTACCTTAATTCGTTCTTATCCAAACAGTTCACTTTCAAGGTCCACTGTCGGGAGAGTGAAGTTGACGTGGTTAGGTAAAGGATATTACTGGAAAGCTCTAGCTGGAGCTCTACACAATGGCAGATCGATGGGAGCTGGCTGTTCATTCATAAACCCATGAGAAACTGTGATGTCCATGTCCTCCATCGGTGACAAAGCAGCCCTATTTGGGATTGCACTGCTTTCCTTATTATGGGGAGGGGCGATAAAAAGAGTTCTAAACAGTGCTTGCTCACACTGAGAATTGGCAGCCCGCTGCAGCTGTCTGGTTATCCAATAAAGCAGTAGAAACAGCAAAAAATATAACATCCACATAGCGGCCATTAGTGAAACACGTCTGGCTGGTAATTCTCAGCTTAGGGAAGAAAAAGGTGGGTACGTATTTTTATCTGCTGCCAAGATTGAGAAAAAGCCATGCCAGTCTGGTGTTAGCTTTTCCATCAAGTCAGACCTTGCTAGCTCATTGCCTTCCTTACCTAAAGGTGTATCTCATCGCATAATGGCATTAACCCTCAATCTAGAGTGCAACACCCGTGTAACGATGTATAGCTGCTACTCGCCAACCTTAGACAGTTCAGATGAAGAAAAAGATGATTTTTTACAATCTCCTTCGGGATGTCATCTCCAAAGTCCAACATAAAGATAAATTAGTCCTTACAGGTGATTTCAATGCTTGTGTTGGCAATGATTATCATTCTTGGAAGGGCGTTTTAGGTCACCATGGTATTGGTCATGTGAATTCTAATGGATTACGCCTTCTCTTTATCTGCAAGGAATTTGACCTTAGTATCACTAATACCTTCTACCAGCAACCCAGCTGTCATAAGACCACGTGGATGCATGCTCGTTCGAAAGACTGGTATCTGATCGACTACGTCATCACCAAAAGACGGGACATTAAAGATTTTAAGATAACGCGTTCATTCCACACAACATGCTATCTGTCAGATCACGTTTTACTTCGGAGTAAAGCTACACTGCATCTGCAAAAGCGAAGGATTATAAAATCTACAGTGCCCAAGTGCATTAACGTACTGCCTCTTAAATCGGCTGAAACGAAAACGATCTCTCTGACAAAGTTGATGCTGTACTTGATTCTGTAAACATTACCAATGATATCGAATCATCTTGGAAGGCTCTGTGTGATGCAACATATTCTACCTCCTTGGAAGTTCACAGTCTGCCACATCGTAAACATCAAGTTCAGTAGCTTACAGATCAATTGCACTCTTCTCATAAAGCATGGATTGAGGTCAAGAAACTCGTCAAGAAGATCGCTTACAAGAAGTGCAAAAGTCAGGTTCAATGAAGTTTCAGAGCCATGAAAGAGCATTGGTGGTCTGAAAAGGCCACTGAACTCCAAAAAGCTTCGGATAGAAAGGATCTAAAAGCTTTCTATGCTGGCCTCACGAGCATTTTCGGTCCTCAGAAAAGTGGTGTTGCGCCAATCTCCACAGCAGATGGTGAAACTCTCTTGACGGAAACAGCATTTCGAAATTGTGTTAAACGCCACTTCAGTTACTGATGACGAGGCCATCACATCCATTGAGCAAAATCCTGACATTCCGGAGTTTGAACATACCTATCAAGATGTAATTGACTCCATCAAGCAAATCTCATCTGGAAAATCACCTACTCTTAAGGATCCTTTACCACCCGGTGTATAAGTATGGTGGCCAAAAGTTGGTAAAAAGTTACATCTCCTTTTCGTGGAGATATGGAAGGCAGGCTGTGTCCCACATGATTATAAAGACGCCTTTATAAAACACCTCTACAAAAACAAGAGTTCCAGGAGTGTCTGAGATAGTCAACGGGGGATATCACTAATTTCAATCGAGAAGCTAATTGGCAAGTCTTGAGAAAAATTGGCATCCCTGAAAACATGCTAAATGTCAGCATCTCCTGTCATGAATAAATGATAGCTAATATCGTGTCTGATGGTATGATGTCAGAATCCTTTGATGTCACGAACGGCGCCAAGCAAGGGTGTGTCATGGTTCCTGTGCTTTTTGCCTTTTTCTTCTCGGTGATGCTAAAATATGCATTTGCAGACACAGAGAGTGGCGTCAACTTTCAGTTTCGAACAGCTGGTGGCCTCTTCAATTATCAGCACTTCAAAGCCAAGACTCATCTTCGTACGCAAATTATTTGTCATTTGTTGTTTGCTGATGATACTGCTCTTGTAGCGAAATCCTTTGATGAGGCCCAGCATCTAATAAATCGTTTCTCTGCTGCATGTAAAGTATTTGGTCTTACACTTCGCATAAAGAAAACTGAAATAGTGCACCAACTTTGTTCTACTCCGAAGCAATTCTGTGATGAGAAACAAAAAAAAAACACCAGTCTAGAAATTTCCATAGAGAACATTGAAAGTAGAAGCCCTGAACTATGTAAAGTCTTTCACCTATCTTGGTAGCAAAGCCAACTACAGTGGAACTTTCGATGATGAAATCATGCATCGGATTGCTAAGGCTACGGGTGCTTTCGGCAAACTTCTCCATCGCTTGTGGAATGAGCGCGGTATTCGACTGCATACGAAAATTCGGGTTTACAGAGCTGTTGTACTTGCCATCCTTTTGTACGGATCAGAATCGTGGACTCAATACAGTTACCATATACCCCAGCTGGATATTTTCTATAAAACCTGTCTGCGTGCAATCTGTGGAGTACATTAACTCCACAGATTGCACGCAGACAGCTTTCAAGATAGGATATCTAACGTATGTAGACCTGATAACAGGTGTAATATTGGAGGAATCAAGACTTTTCTCATACAGTCTCAGTTACGGTGGACTGGTCATGTCTTGAGAATGTCTGATGACAGGATACCCAAGATACTAATGTACGAGTTAGACGAGGGCTACAGGAATGTAGGACGCCCATGGCTAAGATACAACGACAAGCTGAAAAGCAACTTGCCAGCTCTCAATATAACGCATAACACAACTGAGCGCTTAGCCTTGGAGCGGGTAGAATGGAGATCAATGCGTTTTAGTTGACTCAGCAGGTTTCAATCTGCAAGATCTAAAATGTCCCGCAATCTAACAGTGATCTCATCTCACAATCCTCACTCTTGCTCCATATGTGTTCTCCTTTGTAAATCGCTAGCGGGTCTTAAATGCCACTTAAGATTATCGCAGAAATTTTCATAACAGAATCAACTAATCTATCATATTCTCATACGACGAAAGCGACGGGAGAGTCGATTATATATATATATATATATATATATATATTTCATTAAATAATATAGACAAGTGTTGTCTATTTATTTTATGTAAATTCTTTTCATATCGTTTGATAAGCTTAATAACATTATCATTAAAGAAAGAAAGAAAATCACAATATTGATACACATTTT